>JABFTP020000021.1:103903583-105107426 GCA_013387265.2 Cryptolaemus montrouzieri
GAATATCATTGGAATAGTTGAAAGTAATCTCAAGTAGACTTTTTAAATGAGATCTGGTTCCGGCATATAATTTAATATCATCTAAATAAATTAAGTGACTTAATTTGAATTCAGTTAATAGACTCTTTATTTTGAAGCCGAAACTAGTAGCATTTAATTCATGAGATAATGGATTGAGGCAAAGACAAAACCAAAGAGCACTTAAAGAATCACCTTGAAAAATGCCTCTTTTGATTGGAATTACTTCGGATTTTAACGATTGTTTTGAAATATTTAAATGAAGATTGGTTCTCCAATTTTTCATAACAAATTCAAGAAAATGACGAAGTGTCTTATCAATTTTATAAATTTCCAAAATTTCTTGAAGCCATGAATGGGGAGAACTATCAAAAGCCTTTTGGTAATCAATGAAGGCTGTATGAATATTTCTCTTCTTAGTTTGAGCTTGATTCAAAGCAACAGAATCAATTACAAGTTGCTCTTTAGTACCAAGGTGTTTTTTCTACATCCTTTTGATGTTCGGAAAGAATATTATAATTCTCCAAATGTGCATAAATTTTTGGGTAATACATGCAGTTAGAATTTTATATATTGTTGGAAGGCAAGTAATTGGTCTATATTGAGACGGATCAATAGTATTATCACTTTTCGGTTTTAAATAAGTAATTCCTTGTGTGAAAAACACACACATATATATATATATATATATATATATATATATATATATATATATATATATATATATATATATATATATATATATATATATATATATATATATATATATATATATATATATCATTTCAAGCATCTGCCCATAAATAAGCAGGTTCCTTATTCTCTAATTTATTTTGATTTTCACATTGTTTTACATTTTACGTATTTTTTCCAGCGATTTAGCCAAAGTCCAACCATGCATTGTAACTGAGCTTGAGAAATGTGATAACACCACTCCTGCCAATGTTGTTGATTCTGTTTTCCGATTCATCAGAAAAAGGGCTTGCAAGAGTGGCAAGCAGAGGAGAAGTACGTATTTCTGACTACTATGGCTTTTGATTATGTGATGAGTTTGTGTAAGAATATCATAGAATTCAATAAATAATAAATGAACTTTCTAATACAATTTGTTTAAAAAAAGGTTACTGAACGTTTTTAGAGATTTAGAACATAACGTTGCTCTTTCTGAAGTAAAAAGAAAGATATTTCGGTTAGAAACTTATAATGAGGTTAGATAGTTAGATTTTCTCCTTCACGGAATTTTTTTTGAAAGATATTATATGGCGTGAAATGTACCATTGAAAAACTATTGCTCCACTCTTTTGGATTTTGTGAAACTGTTCAATTGTGAAATTTTTTCTTAATGTGACTGTCTAAAGAAATAATTCTTACTTGTTCTACCAAACAAAGATGGACATGGTTCAGAAACAAGAACGCATAATATGAGAAGAATACAACAGAAAACAATTGAGAATGATGTTTTGACAATAGAAGAGATAGACATCAAGATCTTTAACATTGTCAATGTGAAATATCTTTTTCTAAGCGGTAGTGCAAATGTTCAATATTTCTTGGTGTATTCTAAAAATTTATGCAAGGATGATTTGACACGGCCTAGCTAAGCGGAAATTCAAATTAATTAAGAACATACATAGGAATTAACAAATTATAATGCTAGTTAAACATTTATATCAATTATTATCAACTATAAACAACAAACGACAACTTCTGCCAGAAGCATAGCCGAAGTAAATATTTTAAGAACATTGTCTTAAGACCTCATTAATACTATAGTAGCATATTAAAACCTAAGACTTCAATTTACAATATTAAATAAAATAAACATTTTATATTGGTAATTGATATTCAAAAATGATAATAATGCAATAATGACAGTAGAGACTTAAAAATACTATTTTTCCATGAAGAACTACTTGGACACTCAAAATTATCTACATCCTCCTCTGACAAACCAACGCACTCTTCATGGTACAACTTGTTGCATTTACAACATCCTCATAGTAGCCTGTTGGTCTTACTTACATTCGTGGCAGTACAAATTCTCTTTATTCTCTGGTCTCTCTTATTTTTGAGGAGGAATTTTTCAATTTTATTTTTATCGAAAGATCTTTGGTGAGTGGAATACCTCTATAATTGATGGCGTTTTTTTTAATTGTTGATGTATATCCATTATTTTTAGCTGGTGTAGGCATAAACTGCTTAGACGCTGTTCTTTTAACTTGAGCGAGGGATACATTATGCTCATCATCAGACTGTCACCCACCTTGTAAAACTTTTCAGATGGTCTATTTGGAGTAGGATCAATTCTTTGTTTTTGCCTTGATTTCGATGATTGGGGGTCATTGGCCTGTATGTGTCGCGAGGTGGTGAATTTTCTACATTAACATCATCTGAATGGACACTTACAGGTCCCTCTGAAATCGCTTGTAATGTTACTATGTGTTATGCATTCAGACTAAACAGTAGCAAGTATAATATTGTAACTGCCTTAGTGAGTTTTTTGTCTATATTTTGTACAATGAATAATAAGAGTTCTGCATCTCAGTGATGTTCAGATGATTGATAGACAGCTTTGGCAAGTGGTTGCAGTTCATGGGTAGTGTTTGAGGGTAAACAGTACAAAGCTATGTTGGGTAAATCTGCAATTTCTACGATTAAGGCACTTTCCTTGCCGGGCTAGGAGCTTCGAAAACTCTATGAGATATTTTGAATGACGCGATCATAGCAGCGTTTGATTGTTTGGTTGTTCTTTTTTCAAACAAGATATCAAATCACGTACTTTTCGTTTTCTTTATTCACTCTGTATCGGAAAATCCTTTTCATAGTTTTTATAAACCGTTCTATGATGCCTCTCTAAGTTACCACGCTTAAGTATTGCAACTGACGCACGACAAATAAGACAAATGCGCTAATCCCTCACCATACAAAAGAAAACTTCTTCCTCTCAATTGCTATTAAAATCATACGTTTTAGATTTATTCGCTGCACTTATTTGTACTATTTAATAATAAAATTTGTATCTACTTAGTATTGCCTTCAAGTTTCAATTCAGAATAACTCCAATTCCTGCTGGCGCAACATTTATATCGGCGTGAACGAAAGTCTCGAATGTTCCCGTCAAACGCGCCGCCCGAAATTTCTAGAAAAGCGGCAAGAATAAAAAACGCGGCTTTTCTTTGACAAGTACCGCGCGTTACTTTGATAAAGCCGCCTTTTCCGCTAGCAGAGTGTTATTTCAATACGTAATTTTTGTAATAGAGTGACCTACTCATTGAACATTTTTTTCTTCTCGAGATCTACTCAAAATGCAATCGCGATCGACCGTTTGAGCACCCCTGCTGTAAATGGATTCTTTTGACCCTCTTCAGTGCTCTTCTGCTGGAGGTGAATCGTTCCCATCCGTCCTATAGATCTTTTCAGGGCGAGTTTTTAGATTCAAATTAACATGAACTTTGTTTAGTCCCTGGAAATAATCATCTACGTTAAATTTGTTTAACTTTTGAGCCCTGGCCGGGTTCATAAACTTAGTTTTTCTTCGTGATATATCCGGATTGTTCTTCCAAAACTTTTCAACTAATCCTTACTGGAAACTTTATTCTGTTGATTGGAGGGATGTTCGATCTCTTTCAGCTTTGATTTGAAGACTAAGCGGCGGTGGTGTTACAGGCAATTTTTTCTTGAAATTACCGATCTGCAGGTGGTTTCTTTAATTATTCTGGGCACTTTGTACGTTGCTCAGTTATACGATCTATATGGCTCGTACTACTTCCATCAGGTCGTCTCCAAACCACATTGCACACTTGGGGACCATTGTGGTTATATTCCTTAAGAACAATAAACCAATTAAAATCTTATTGAACTGTACTAAACAAAACATAAAATAAACAGTCAAACAGTCACTTGATGGTGTTAAAAAAGGAGTGTAATAAGGCCTAAGATCGATTTTTTTTATTCGGTCTAAGTTATACTACTTTAACATCACAGGCTTCCTATGCATGAACTAATAGAGGAAGATGAAGAAAAATATATTTCATACTTTTCTCAATTTTGTTTTTACGAACAGGACAGGTTTCGACCGTCAAGTCATTTTCAAGTGGTCAACTTCATGACATGAATTACTTATATAGATACTAGCCTAATTTTATATTGAGCAGTCAAGAGTCAAGCAGGCTATTATGAGTGATTTCACTTTGATTTTTGCAAAACTTATTGATTTCCAAACATTTCAACAGATTCATTTTCTTTCTTTTGTCGCAATAATGAATAATTTCGAGATTATCTAATGTTATTGAATGTTTTGTGGTTTTTATAAATTTGTATATTGGAGAATTATTGTTAGAGAATAAATGTTCTTGAAAACTGGTTTCGAAATTCCTACCAGTCTATCCAGCATAAGCCACCGTGGACCCATTGCGAGCAATTTTGTAAACTGTCGATCTTTTTAATTTGTCTGTTTTTTGCTTTAGCATAGAATAGTTATTTGCTCAACGACTTCAGAAAGAAGTGGTTGTTGAAGTAATTGGAGATAGGACCAGCGTAAATACTATATTTTGATTGAAATTGAGAATAATATTGAGAAAGTCAGGTTTTCAGAAGGTTACAAAACTCATCAGCAATGTGTCGAGCGAGTGAGTTGATGAGTTTTGTAACCTTCTGAAAACCTACCTATCTCAAATTTTTTTTTTAATATCAATCAAAATTTTACCATCAACGACAGGACTTTCCATAGGATCATCTCTTAGTCTTCTTTTAGCCGACATATTCATGGACAACTTAGAAAGAAGAGAAGAATAATTATTAAGGAAAATCATCACATGACACAGTTATTATATTCCATAAAAGATTATTTCTCGAAAAAAAACGCTAGTTTCAACTACGCTAAATGCTAAACAAAAAACAGACGAATTAAAAAAATCAGGAGTTCATAAAATTGCGTGCAATGAGTCTATGTTGGGCCGACAGGTATGAATTTCGATACTAGATTTAAAGAACACACATCCTCAGAAAATAATTCTCCTATATGTGGGACATATAAAAATCACAAAACATTCAATGACATTAGATTATATCAAAATTCTTCATAATTGCGACGAAGAAAAGAAAATGAATCGGTCAGAATGTTTGGAAATCAATAAACTTTGTAAAAACCCTTGATAGCCAGCTAGAGATTAATACTTCTGATTAAATTATTATAAAAGTGGACTTATGCACTATCTCAGCTGTTAGCTGGATATAATTTACCTTTTCCAGATTCAGCAATCAAAGGAAATAGGCTCGATTACAATATACTTGACATAAATTTCCTAACTATCGTACATGTATTAAGAATTACAGCTTTTTGCATTTCTATATAGGTATTCTTATGCAATTCTAATTTCTTAAGGCTATCATGCAAAGTTTTGGGTATTAAACCAGTCGAGGATACGATGACAGGAACAATATCTATTTTATCGAGGTGCCACATCTGCTTGATCTCAATAGCAAGGTCTGTGTATTTGGACTTTTACTCCTGGAACTTGTTCAGCACGTTATTATTCGGTATGGCGACATCCACCAGCATTGCTGTTCTGGCTCTCTTATCATACACCACTATTATTAGACTCGAACATCGACTGAAAGCGGTCGATGTTCGTGAAAATAAAATTGTGGAAAGTATAAAATATATTTCAGTTCATCTTCATCGGAAATGAATTACTATAAAATAAATCAATATTACTCATTTAAACTAATATTGATTATTATGTTTGATTCGACGGTTTATATTATAATTCGAGCTATAAGTCTGTGGGTCACAATGAATGTCTCCGCATTTGTAGCAGCGTGTGAACGAGCCAGTCTTGACATGTTTGGGGCGCCACCTTAGATTATTAGGTACCTATAACTGTAGATTTGGGTGATGGGTATTAATTTTAGTTATGAATCTGTTACTTTGGCTTTATTACTCGGCAGGCCTTACTGGCCGTACCCACTTTAGTGTTATATCAATGTGAGAAATTTTCTTGTCAGGTTACTTTCAAGTGGGTGTGTTGCGTTTGGAAATATTAAATATCATGAATGTTTTCATTGCTTTAGAATTAAGGTAAGTATTTTACCTTAGCTGTCTCAAAGTTTCTTGAAATATTTTAGATCTAAGTCTTTCTTCAATCACACAAATATGCCATGAATCCACTTTGAAGAGATATTCTTTGGACCATCTCGAAAATAATCCTAAATAATTTTCATAAACATAAGGCAATGAATTTTGTATTTGATCAAACTCTAGTGTTATGTAAAATATTATCAAAATTGTAGAATTTTAATAAATTTTTCGGAATGGTCCTCTGTCTTTTCTTGAACACCTTTCCTTAACTACTCACACAGAAATGATCTAGAAATATTATCGAACTTCCTTGAATTAAAAAGAAATTTATGCTTGCTTATGTTTTTATTTCGAAAATAATTGAAAATGATAGACAATATATAAGTTTGAAAGGCATATTGATAAACAGATAAACATTAGGCACAACGAAAATTAAATCCAGCCCACTCGCCGTTCACGCACAGCACATTATCAACCCAAATACTGGATACTTACAACATATTAAATCCTGTTGTTGTGAACTGATGCTTCATCAAAATGAATTTCTCCTAAGTGAGAATCAGAGCTAGGCTGTGAGTTGATATTCATTAACGATGGGAAAGGCAAATTAAATAAATGTTAAAATAGAGGTTTATTTGGTTGGCAAGAGTAACTATGGGGAGTTCAACCAGTTTCAGTAGATTCTATTCACATTTTCATCAATACTCTTCGCCTTAAGCAGGAATGGTTCATTCAAATAGATGAACTGATAAAAAGTGATATTACTGGGAGCAAGTGTAACACGCAACATCCTTTTGGGAGTAAAAAACGTTAGGTTAGATTGCCTGTACTTGCATCCATTCTATAAAGAATCTTTTTAAAAAAATGAAACCTACAAAACATGTTCACATGTGGAATGTAGCTCATTGAATAGCTGTGGATGGAATTCAATATGTGGCAGCTCATGCTTAAATGTGTTTCTCAGAAACCCGCATGAATGGGTTGTGCGTGAACTGTACGTGGAATGGATTCAGTTTGCTCCAGGCTTTAAAAACAAAACTGAAATAGTACATGTTGACATCGATTCGATGGTCTGTTGAAAAGTATGGGCAAACAATCACTTTTCAGTTCAAAGATTATGTATGATGGAGTTTGTAAGCTTCTAGTGGTAGTGAAACACTCTCTTAAAGCACGTAGTCGAATAAAGCGGTCTTAGACAACCAAAGTAGAGTGTTTTCTGCCTTTTTCTGGTTCTCTTAAATCTTTTCGTGCCAACATTATGGCTCAGAAACGTTCACCAAATTAATGAAACTGGGTTCAATATGCGTCAGCTCTTACCAAAATGTGTTTCTCAGAAACCCCCATCGTTGGTTGTGCGTGAACTGTACGTTGGATGGGATAAATTTGGGCCGCGCTTTAAAAACAACGCCATTGTGAAACTCGAAAAGTAGTTAAGAGACGTCCACATCTAGCTATTTCTCAGTAGCAAGACAGATTCTCCAATCTGCTGCCTGGAGAATCTCTACAATAGCTCATAAACTACATCGGCTAGAGGTACTTCCGTTACCGATTTGAACCATAAGGTTAAGAAGTCAATTTTATCTTTAGACGACGACACCTCAAATGTCCACATCATATATGTGGAAATACAATAATCTATCTTCATTGATTAATCACGATTTGGGCTGTATACAGATTGCACCAGAGTGGCATACAAGAGCATACAAGTCCAATTGCAAAACGATCAAGAATTCTGTTACTATAGAAGAAATACAATTATGGTTTCGAGTAGAATGACTTTTGGACGATTGATTAACTGGTTTTGTTGAGCAGATTTTAAACGATTCTAATCTCAATGAATCCGATATCTGTTGTTTGGTCAAAAATTTGTACGTCTTCTACTTGATAGTCATTCATGTGATCTCTTCTGGATCTAATTAAACATTAGTCGTGGGTGAGAGTGGTAATACTGAAATCACCTGTAAGGCAACCTCAACCGAATTATAATACTAGGACTACTTTGTCCTAGCATTGGTTCCTAATATCTGCCTCGAGCTAAAAAATCGTGTCTCCAAAATCATTCGGGGAGACTAAAAAGTTTTCTTTATATTTGCATTGAGAAGGACAGCAAACTGAATTCGAAATTGTCATAACTTTGAAATGTCCCACCATAATATTCATAATCATCATTTATGCCAAGATATATGGATATTTATAAGTGTTCTCTGGATATTTAAAGGTATTTGGAGATAGTTCTTAACTGTTGAATGCATTTTCAAAGTTTTTGAAATACCTTCATATTATTTCTATTCAAAAATGATAAATAAATAATTATATATATTTTTCAACATACTCTGCTTCTAGATGCTCGCATGAAGAGATCAGCTGCTCTCACTCCAGTTCACATAAAGAACCTAATAAATGCATATGTGAAATATACCAAGGCAAAATGCAAGGTACACAAAGGTCAAGAGGAAATCACTAAACTCGAGGTAAGTCTTAATTGTTTTGTGAATTATCGAAAGAAGATAATTAAGTGATATTTCTGCATGAAAAATTACACATCAATATTAGTTTTTCTATTGTTAAGGAGAATTTTGGTTATAATCATTCAATCCTTTTTGGTCTCTGTGTGTGAAAAATATCTCTTTCATTTTTGTTGATGTTTGCTACAAACTGAATATATCGTCACTCCTGATAATTGAACTATATAGGATGTTCCATCTCAAATAATCCGCCCTGTGTATTTCTTATCCAGAAGGGAATGAGAAAAATGCAGAAACATGTCCAATGATTTTGTTTGGGGGATACCTTTTGACGTATATTTAAGACATCAATGAGCAGCCCCCTAAAAGATGATGCTTCATTCCCTCAAAATTGAATAAAGTAAAAGGGTCGAGCGATACCTCATTTGAAAGCTCTTCAAGCCAACTTTGTTTTTTGGCTGTTCTAAAGATTAGTGAAAAAAGGGAAATCAATTTTTTGTTGAAGAAAGACCTAGAGTGTAATTTGATTTCATAAATGGATGAATGAAGGTGCCCATTTGAATTGCGAATGATGAAGCAGCGGCTGTGTATTGGGACATGTCCAATTTATGCCAAACACGCAATCTGTATGACAAATTTCTGCAGCTTCAGGTATTAGCCAATCTTAAGTTAGAATTTTACAAAAATACAAGTTAGGTTGAAGGTAAGAGTTCTGAGAAATTATGGCCCAGCGTAACACAAAAAACCGCATTTCTTGTACAATGTTTGCTTCTATGTTAAGACGAGTGCATATTTTGACTTCATGGAGAATTCAAACAGCATAACTGTAGATTTTGGAGCGATACAAATTCTTATCAATTTCGAGAAACCCACACTCAATATTGTAAAGAATCGTTTTCCGTTTTGTCCTATTTCCTTATTTACTTCACTGATATTCCACTAGACCAGTTACACAAATACAATGTAGCTATGCTAAGAGACACTGACTAGACAGAAATAGATAAAAAAGAGAACAACCACATCGAGTTAGTGGGAGACTATAGAGTTTACGCATTGTTTCATTTTCGGCGAATCACGCAATAATATACATAGGTGCATTCATGTTGTTTCAAGATAGTTCGTGCTCCGCTACCGATCTAACTTCCAGACTTGACTTAAGTACCAGACCAGACCAGAAAGACCTGATCGATACAGAATCCATTGAGCTAAGCCACTCCTTCAGATGATTGGGAACACATCGAGCTGAAACATTTGAGGAATGAGTAACGTTTAAAATATAGAAATGAAATTAACAAAGCCAAAATTTTGGCCAATGATCGAACTATTCTGAACTCATCAAATAAGCAGGTACTATGAGGGGATTAATAATAACTGCCAAGCGGAGAACTGCGAAACATGATATAGATTCAAATAATTCTGTTGATGAGTATAGTGAATATTTTGCTCCTGTTGTTGAAAGGGTCACAGCTTCTATTCCTGAGAGCAATTTGACGCCAAATGACCTTCTCTCCAAGAAACTTTCAGAGAATTTGAAATTTTCATTTGAGAGTGTTGGTCAAGTCGAGATGAGGGATACGGTTCGATCATTGAAGAGTAGCAAATCTAAAGATTACTATGGTCTCTTGGTTGAATTATTGAAGACAAATTTGAATAGTATTATAAGCCCTCTAACCTGCTTGATAAACATATGTTTAGCCGATGGCATTTTTCCATAGTGTCTCAAACTCTCGAAAGTGATACCTTTATTTCAAACTATTGTCCGATTTTTCTGGTTCCAGTATTTTCTAAGGTATTGGAAAAGATTATGAACGACCAAATTGTAGCTTACTTCGAAGAAAATCTGTTATTTTCGCAGAGTCAATTCAGTTTCAGACGAGGCAAAAGTACAACAAATGCAATTCTTAGGTTTGTTTCCAATACTATTGAGTGTTTTGAGCTAGGGCAGTACTCGTTATTCTTATTTTTTGATCTTACCAAGGCGTTCGACTGCATCCCCCATTCAGCACTTTTCGATAATCTTTCACTTTATGGTTTTTGTACGAAAAGTATGAGTCTTATTCAATCGTTTTTTACAAACAGATGTCAATATCTATATGCGAAGGGTAGTTGGTCGGGTAAAAGGGGAGTCAGCATCGGAGTACCCCAAGGCTCAGTTTTGGGCCCCTTCTTATTTCTAATATTTATTAATGACTTTTCTGACTGCATAACCGTCAGAAGATCTTCGCCGAACAAAATCATTCGACGAGTTTCGGAAAATGTTTTCACAGTATATAGTGCGGTTCGTTTGAGATGGAACAGCCTGTATGAAACGACGGTGTGTGACTTCTATACACTTGCAGACTAACTATAACATAAGTAAAAATCATTCCTCGGTTATAATAATTGTAGCCAGCTACTTTGTATATTTTTACAGGAATCTTTGAATAAAACTCAAGTTTGTGTTGTCAATTACGTTAAGCAAAATGTGCTTCTCCTAGTGAGCCCAGAAGATCTTAAAGAAAAAGTTTTGGAATGCTCGGAGGATTTTATTACAGCATCAGAAAACTGTCTACCAGAAAAGGAAAAATATTATCCGAAATTTTCTCAAGAAATAATGAGTGGTTTAGTCGATTTACTCTTCAAATATAAACAAAATTTCACAAGTAAGTTTCACGTAAAATTACATTTACGAGGTTACATACCACTTGAAAATACCACAAACATTAATTATTTAGATATTTTATTTAAATATCGTTTCTGAGGACTCATAAATTTGAAAATTCAAATTTATCCAGAAGAAGTTTTGGTATGCTGAAGAATTGTTTTTCGGTAATCCAACAGAATGAAACTCGAAGAAATTGAAAGAAACTAATGATGAAAAATGTAATACTTTTGGAAAAAATTATAGTCCCCAAAAAGTTGGGATATCGGATATTTCCAGAAATAAGTAGCTTTCTTTCGAATAGATCAGTACAAGTTGTGGTCGACGGTATAACATCTGATTGTTTCCAGTTTCAAGCAGGAGTACCTCAGGGGTCCATTATTTCGCCAACCTTGTTTCTGTTACAGATAAACGATCTTCTGCATCGACAGAGAACAGGATCTTCGGTTTTGCAGACTATTCTACCCTGGTTTCGTCTTTCAGTAATCTGCGGCCGATTACAGCTGCGAAATCTCATCGTCAGAGATGTCAACAAATTGATAACTCAAACTCTGGCTACAGAGCAAGATGCAAGCAACTACGTTTTCTAGAAAGGTCCCCGCTGGAGAACCTCCTCTAATAATGCAAGGCCAACAAATTGCATTCAAAGATTCGATGCACCTTTTCGGAATAACGAACAACTCCGAGTTTTGCTTAGCAATAGCTAAGTCGGCATCAGCTAAACTTAGTTTTCCTTTCAGAGCCAAGCGATACTTTACGTCATCTCAGCTGTTGCTTCTATATAAGGCGCAGTTTCGACCTGCTTTGGATTATTGTTCCCATGTATGGGGATCTGCGCCAAAACATTCGTTGCGGATGTTGGATAGTGTGCAAAAACCGGCTGTGCGCCTCATCGACCACCCGGAGATCATCCGCGATCTATAGCCGCTAGCTCTCAGAAGACAAGTTGCTGACCTTTCTCTGTTTTACAGATATTTCCACGGAAAATTCTCCAAGGAGCTGAAAGACCTTGTTCCGGGAAAACTCATATTTTGCCTCAAGACTAGACTGGCAAGGAGTTCTCATCATATGGCGGTACATTTAACGAACCCTCGAACCTCTCTCTATAAGAATTCCTTCGTTTACATGGCCGGTGAGCTGTGGAACTCACTTCCGTCCAACATCTTCCCAACATCCTACAATTTGGCCCTCTTCAAGAAGCGTCTAAACAGACACCTCAATTCTTCCCAGGCGCCCACTCATGTGGTGTAAAAGGTTCGCCTATTCCTGGAAAGAGCGCATAAAAAAAATACTGCTTGATGTCTACGATTCATACTCAAAATCAATGACCTTGTTGCAATTTTTTCGTTCCAAATTTCGACCAGTCTGTTCATCTTAATGTTCTGTTGAGAATGTCACAGATATTTTCGATGGGATTAAGGTTTGATCTTCGGGTAATCCACTATATTGATGTGATTTCGTGATCTTAAAGGTATTTCCTAAAAATATGGGCTTTGTAAGATCTGTCGTTATTATGCAATAACGACAAGTTTGCACCCATGTTTGTCGCAAATGGTTTAACATGTTCTTTTAAAATGTCAGCAACGTACCTCTGGAAATGCAGGGCTTCATTATTCACGATGACCATTAAATTGAATAATGGTATGGGGAACACCAATACTGAACTTCCATCAAAACCATAGGTAGGTAAATAAACATTTGTTCCTCCTCCGATCCTGGGTGGAGTATTTATTCCAGATGCGGAGGAAGCAAAATATCTGGGGGTTACCTTGGATAGTAAACTCACGTGGAATTCGCACCTGGAAAACACAATACACAAGGCTAGACATTCCTTATGGGCATGTCAAATGACCTATGGAAAGAGATGGAGTCTTGCCCCAAAACAAGTTCAGTGACTATATGTGATGATGTTGAGACCTCTAATCACACACAGCTACATTGCTTGGTGGGAGTGCAGTTTTAAGAAGTAATCCCAACTCAAGCTCTCTAAATTGCAGAGAACGGCCTGCATGATGATTACTGGAGCTTTTCGCTCTACACCCATAGCAGCCATGGAACTGATATTGGTCCTCGACCCTCTTCATCTGGTGATTAGAGAAGTGGCTAGAATGGCTTTCTACAGATTCCAAAAAGTGTTGGAGCTGGTGTCTATGGTCGAGGTGCTGCCAAGGAACTGTCGATCTGTCTTGGCGGGTTGAGATTGCCTTTCAAGCAGAAATATTCGCCATTGACTAGTGTGCAAACCTCTTGCTTGCAGGGGCATTAACAAATAGGTCAATCAAAATCATCACCGATAGCCAAGCTGCACTGAAGGCATTGGCATCCGATATCACTTATGATGCAGGAATATCGCTTCAACTTTGCCAAACTAGAAGGTACCCGGATACTCAGGCATTGAGGGGAATCAGAAGGTGGACTCATAGGCCGCTCGAGGAACATGCTTGGGATTCATCAGACCGGAGCCTAGGCTTAGAATACCCCTGGAGACTGCTAGGATAGAAAATAACCAATGGTTTGATCTGAGAATACGTGAGCACTGGATGAGTCTCTCAGGTCTCAGACACGCTGGAATTGCCATCAGTGGACCTTCCACTGCGAGACCCAAGGCTTGGCTTAAACTCTCTAGGTTGTACCTGAGAGTTCTAACCACCATACTAACACTGTAGCCTCAGAAATCATCTAAGCAAGTAAGGATTGATTGGGGACCTTCATGTAGGTTATGTGAGGAAGATATCGATCAATGGAACATGTTATGTGCGAGTTCTTAGCTGGAGACAGAGTCAGGATGGAGGAACTTGGATCTAACAAACTGAAGCTAACTGAGCTTATTAACCTCTCACCCACGAAGCTCATATCGTTTACAAGATGGATGAAGCTCGTGGATGAAATTTAGGAGAGAGTGTACCACAATAGACTCCTGGGCAATGGCTTTGTTGCTAGGCAGTCCCCACTCATAAACTATATCTATCTAGGTAGAAAGTTGGGCATATCTCCCATTCCAAAATCTGTGCTCTAGAAAAGTTCGATGGTAATGAAAAAGACAAAATCTCGACTCATCTGTTAAGAAAACTCTCCCCCAGTAAAGTTTCTAACTAATTGATATGTTAGCTGGCAAACTTCAATAGAGTTCTTCGATATAATGCGGTTAGAGCTGGACTTTGAATTGCGACGCAAGGCCTCAAAGCAAATTTCCAGAGACGTAGTCGCATAGTTTCAGAGCTAATTTACACTCTACTGTTCTGTCAAACTGCATTTGAAGGTTTCTAACAGTAGTGAACCGTTGCACCAACGAGGAAAGTCTTAAATAATGATCATAGATCGCCGTTGATGCTCCAAGTCGTCTTCGCCCAGGTTTTCTTTCATGGAAACTAGTTTCTCTGTACCTGGGGATCACTCTGGAAACAGTTAAATGATCTACTCTTGTGTAAGTCCAACTTAGGTCATCTAACCCCACTGTTTCAGCACATTCTAGAGGGGTCAAATTTCGTGATTCGCGTTGCATTATTTTTATAAATTGTTGTTATCAATATGTGGTGGTTTCTATCAAAATCTCAATGTTTCTCAATCATTTTATTTCTCATGAGAGAAACATGTGCACCAAGAAAAAATCTTGGGTTGAATAAGAGGACCTATGGAGTGACCTGCCCGATTTCCTGATTCGAACTTTTTAGTCTAAAATTTCTGCGAGAATTTGAAGATTCAATTTGAAATCATTTGATTTCAATGTTTTAAGATTGTTGTAGTTTGTAAAAAGAGATTGCACAATACATTACAACAAAACCTAAATTCCCTTTCTTGAACTTGAAGGTGAAAGAATTTGCTGGTTGATGAACGCAGTTTTCTCTTCATTAAATAATCTTGAAAATAGGCTTTATATTCAAGATGACTTGTCTGAAATTAAAATAATTTTGCAAAGAAATATTCTTCAAAGCTACTTTTTCATACACCGTTGTAGAGAATTTCCAAGAACTTTCAAATGAGGTATCGCTCGACCCCATTGCCCCATACAATTTTGTGGGGTTAAAGTGCCTCATCTTAAAGGATTGCTGGTTAAAGCCTCAAATATACGTCAAAATATGTCTCCCAAAATAAAATCAGTAGTAATATTTGGGCTTAGTTCTTCATTCAGTATTGGATAAAAAATATACAGGATATCGTTTGAGATAGAACAGCCAGTATGAACTTTTATCCCATTCAGGAATCTTATTTTTCTGCTCCGCTAAAGTTAAATGATTGTCTGTACAAACAATATTTATAAATGATCTTTTAACTGTGATAAGAAATAATGGATCGACATTTAAAATTTGACTTTTTAGCTTCATCTTGGAATACAGAAGTACAGATGTGTTTCCAAAATTTCAAATATACAACAAACAGACAAACAATTCTGAAGTGTTTTGACGACGATTTGCTGGAAAAAAACACGGAATATACCAAGGAATATGTATGCCAGTAAGTAATTTAATTTTTTTGACCTCTATATAATAATGTCGAGAAACTTTATTCAATCTCATATTTCCAGACGTCTTTCCGAAGCCAGTAAATGTGCTACGAAAGTGATCACAGACCTTTGCGTGCAGGATATAACTGTAAACGAATTCAAGAATGAATTCGAAAAAGTTTTTAAGAAGCCATGCGAGAGTGTCAACGAGGAAAAGTAGATATCTACCTTGTTAGAAATCTGTCTTAGATAAAATGATTTCTGAGAAGTAGTCAGGCCCGCTGTCCAAATGCAATTCAGACAATCAACTAAAATTCAGACATTGTCACCTCACAAACTATACTATAAAATAATATGATGAACGGCGCCCAGATGTACTGAGAAGTAGTGCTCTATGCGAAATAGGAAATCCCAAATCAGGAAATCCCTTAAAACTATATACTCATTTCTTTGTTTTATTTGTTTAACACAAATGCGAAAGTGATTCCGGAAACGGTCCAGGTGTATATTTTTGTGCGAAGTGTGACTATAAAAATAATTTAGTAAATGATTTTTTCGCGATTTCAGTGTTGACCCCTAGTAGGTTGTTCGCAATAATCGACCCCTTTGGGATTTAAGTTACTTTTGTACTATACTAAACTTTTTCAAAAAATTCCAGGAACCGCAAAAAGGAAAAAAATTTCAGGAGCTCAATTTCGACGGCAAAACGAGAAAAATACAGAGAAAAAAAAACTAGCGGGATCTCTTGAGAAATTTTTAACAAACCAGAAAATAGGGACTCTGAATGTCAAGAGAATGTTGTCGTAGATGTAGCTTCAACAAGCGCAGCTTTAAATCTAGAAGTTATGGAGGTATCTGAAGAGAAAATGTTAGTCCTTCAGAAGGAGACTAGTGAAACTAAAAAAGAGAAAGTAGTGCTAAAGAACCTGTAAGCAATTTATCGTCATCAAGTAGCTGTTTAGATTGTGGTGATGATCTTCGTGGCCCGCCAGTATGACTAATGATATTGAATGTACCTGCAATTGAAATAAATTATTACAAAACTTGAGTTTTATTCATAGTCTTAATAATATTTCGATTTTCCAAATTTTAAGTTGAAAAATATACTACAGATGTACTGAGAAGTAGTAGTGAATAAATATTCTGCAAAATTTTCTTTGAAAGAACTATTATCGAAAACATTCATGACCAGGTTTGAAAAGGTTGATTCCATCACTGAAGCGAAAATTTAGATCCGATACGTTATCCAAAAGAGGAATGAAAAGGTTGACTTGATAATATTCCTGGTAAATTTTAGCTTTAATATTTGGCCGATTTCGTTTTTGCACTTTGCTTCTTTTATTCAATAAAGAAATTTTGTTTCTAACTAGGGTTTGGACTTTTGCTTTGTCGATGAACTTGCTCTACAAAATTTCATTCAAATTGAAATTAAAAAATATGATTGACTACAAAAAATACTATGAATTTGGTTGATGAAATGACATTTTATCAAGTTCGTGCTTCTGCATTTGAAGAGCTATTTTCTTCTCTCCAATCAATTCTAAGCTTTCAATTGTGATCTGAAAGCACTGCTTGAATCTAATATCAACTGATGTTGATTTTTAATAAATTCTTCATTAATATTAGATGAACAAAATCCTTATTTCTCTTAGGAGATGATTCAAGAAAACCTCATCATCATACTATCTGTGTCAGTGCCTATACCTAACAGCATATCTAACTTCATAATGAAGGATAATACTGTTTTTCCTGTTAAAAAGGGTTCAGAAGTAAAACCATCGTAATTTCCTTCGTGGTAATCAAGAAATGATATATGAGATCCAGACGTTTCCGGAGTGTTGGAAAGTTTCTAGAGAACAACGGATTCCAAGGAAAGACATTTCCTTCGAAATCTGTCAGCGAGACTATTCCAGGAGTTTATTCGACACTAAGATACTTAAATGATATCAGCCGGTAACCTGCCTCCTGACGATTTAAGAGCTTCTCACAACTATATTGCGCGTCTGTGGAGATTTGAAAAATAATAGACTAGCGACCCCTTCAGCCAATGAACAAAATGAATGCTGCATAGGTACTCGTGGATGCAAAGAACTTTTCGTTACCGATTATATCATAACAAAGCAAGCACGCATGAAGCTTCGATATCTGACAGTGACATGGACTGAGGATGAAGAGGCCTTCGACTCCGTGCCTCATTCATGGCTGACAGACTTTTCCAATCATAAGTTCTGTCGACTTCTGTCATCTAACTCCTGAAACATCCAATGATCTCCTTTCTGCTTTGTGTGACTCCATTGGGATGCGGAGGGAAGTTGATAAGTGCGCCACAGTCGCAGGAAAAACTGTCGAGGGAAATGGCTCTAATAAACCAACCCATAATTTCAACACTGAATCCCATTAGAGTACCTATAAACGCAGTAAGCGATAAATATTCAGGCTGCTGTAGTAGAGTCATCTTGAAGGACAAGCTTCTTCTGAGAGAAAAGCGAGTGCTGAGCGCAAAGCTGAACTATAAGGCTTCTCCTATTAAAATATCATTATAAGGGAAAGGGGTCGAGTGGCTTTTGACTTTTCTTTGAAGAAATACTGCAAATTAAGAGTTATTATATTTAATGTTGGGTCGAGTGATACCTCGAAAGAAAGGTATTATCTTGGTCTGCATCCCCGTGAACGATTTTTCATTTTTGATTGAAAACTGTAGAAGATACAGAGTGAGCTACTCTAACTCCTATGGAACTCAATGAGAATAGAATTATTGCGAGCAGTCATGAAGGCGATCGAAATCCTTTAATTGAAAGGTATCACTCGATCGAAATATTACCCCTGCTCTAGGGGTTGAAATTCGAGATGAGGGAAGATGACAGCTTTTGATCTAACATGAATCTATTCCAGTTTTCCGCACTAATACTCCAATAGATTTGGAGCGATAGTCTTCTCTAATTTTCAGTGACTCACTCTGTATCTTCTACAGTTTTCAATCGAAAATGAAAATTCTTTCACAAGAATGCAGACATAGATAATAACTTTCTTTCGAGTTATCACTCGACCCATCTACCCTCTTCCAAGTTTTCAAGGGTGATCACCCCTGCTCTAGGGGTTGAAATTCGAGATGAGGATGGTACTTGATGATGACTGCCATTGATCAGCATGGATCTCTTCCATTTTACTTCACTGAAACTTGAATAGTCTCAGGGAAATAGACTTCCCTATCTTTCAGTTACTCACCCTGTATCTTTTACAGTTTTCAATTAAAAATGGAAATTCGTTCAAGACGATATAGACAAAGATACCACATTTCTCTTGAGTCATCACTCGATCCATCTTCCCTATTCAAAATGTTCAAGGATTGCAACCCCCGCTTAGGGGGTTGATATTTCAGGCAAGTTTTGTACCCCAAAAGATGTCCCCCTTGAAACGAAAATTGACCTGTTTATGCGTTTTGATCGGAAATAAATATCTTGGTAGATATAGCCTCTGTTAAGTTTTCGTTGAAGCACCCTGTATAAAATTCTCAATGGTCTGTTAGATTGTCCTAAACTATTAACATTATTCAACCTCAATATTCCAATTAGAATAACTAGGTTTACACCATTGTTTAGGGAAAGAATTTGCCGAACGAAATACTCAAGGAACTTCTTCACAAATCGCTCGGTTGCTATTGCGAACAAAATACACACTCAGGTTGATCTCTTTGCCGTTTCGCTGCGTTCATTGAAAAAGCGATTTGAACTCCTTTTGTAGCGGTGGCATTCATGTTCTCGTTGATGATTGCTTGTTTTCATTTCGTCTTATGGATTGTCATTGAAAATTTCAGATATAAAGTTATGTTTTGTTCAATATTTGAAATTATTTTTAGGTATTTTATTAATAGACATTAGGTTGGACTGGGGCTTTCCCGTTCAACTTTATACACATATAATGTCAATTATGATGTATTAAAGTATCATAAATAAATAAATAAGAAAGAATATTCAACATTCTATGACAATTGTTCCCGAAATAAAAATCTTCAAAATTTTGTTCGTTGAGAAGTAGTTACAATTCAAAGTACTCGATCTAAGCATACATGCTGATAACAACGTCCTTATTTTATCGTTTTTCCTGTCACCTAAAAGTACTAATAATCAATCAAACTAGAGATGAATTGGGACGGCAGTTATTAGATGATTGTAAGTATAAAGCATGCAGTGCAGCACCATCTCTCGAATTTTACCGTAACTAAAGTATCGATCTCTAATCTCTATTCGCTATTCCTATTCGTTACAAGCTATTCCAACAAGTGAAACGAACACTACATATGGCAACGGATAGAAATGCGCGCGGCGTTGAAAGAAAGATGTCGCTTTATCAACCTGTACCATAAATTAAAAATGGCAACAAACAGTATTTGACTACCTGTGAAATCCGCTGTGTTTTGGTCCTACTTTCAGTTATCGTTTTTTTCTTCGGATAAACTATCAAAATAGTGCTTGAAGTTATCGGAATTTCGAATTTAAAGTGCAGTCTAATTGAGGCACGCGTTTTAATTCAACTTTTTGTGTTTATCTTTGTGTCATTGCACCTGCTTACCTTTATGATTACTCCGGATTGAAAAGGTTATCAAAAGAAAAGGTAAGAGATAATTTTGTTTATCACAAATGTTTTGAAAAATCAAGTGGTTTTTGAATTAAGTGACAGTCTAGAAGTACATTCAGTAGAAATGCGTTGATTATAATATTATCTAAAAGAGAGTATTTCATTTCCTCGTAAATTATTATAACTAACGCTCGAGGTACTCTTTATGATTTAAAGGCATTCCTCAACATATCGAGCGTTACCTTTAATATCAACTTGAATCATAATTGATTTACATCAATTTTAGAAATTCCAGGAATTTTATTCTGGAATTTAGTGAATAAATTCAATTCTTATAAAAATTTTTATGGTGAACTAGTTCTATGAAATCATGAATTAAAAACTCGTCGAACTTGTTTCTAAGAATTTTTATGAAAATTGTGCGTTTTCAGTTCAATTAACCTAATAAATGTGAATGACTCAGAACCATCCCCTAAATCCGGATAATTCTCAACGAAGCAGGGTTGTAATGAGTGCGATAACCCCTTTCTATGTAGCTATTGTGATCATTGTTCGAGAATTATGTAAATAAGCCAAGGATAAAATGATTTTTCTTCTTTTTCCTTGTAATCAGTTTGTTTTGGAGTTGAAAATATGAGTTTTTATTTGTTTCCTACCTTCGAATATCCTTATGTTTTGAAATAGATCAGAATGTTCCGTATATATTCAATTGATCCTGCCATTACTACGTAATAGCTAATCATTCGGTTTCTCGACCAACTTCAGCTGACAACAAGTACTAAACTATTAGAAATGCATACAAACATAGTAGAAATTAATAAGGGTGCAAACAAGAGGCCATAAACTTATTATGATGAAAGTAGGTATTATTTATAGATATCAAATAAGGACGAATAAGCCGGAACACAATGGTGGTTCAGAAGATTATCTGTATGGGGAGTTTGTTGCAGTTTGAAAATTTCGATAGATTCTAAGAAATCTAACTTTCGCCCCTTAGGTATTCTGTGAATCATTTGAACATGATCTATGGGTGGCAAATGATGGCCATTTTCGATACAATGTGAAGCGAAATTAGATTCGTCAGTTTTCTGGTCGCTGTAATCTGATTGATGCTCTTTGTATCTAGTTTTGTATGAACGACCAGTTTCACCTATATGAACCTCTAAAAGAGGAAAAAATGTTGATTAGAAAAATAATATCTCGAAAATGAACGAGAACTTCAAAGATAAAACTGGAACGCATGCAGATCGGCCCCATCGGCTGAAGAAGCCTTCAATGATTTTTGGAAAATGTTGGAAATTTTCGAAAGGACTTGTCTCGAACAGTGGATAAGCAAGAATTCAAAGGAAAAGAGGGAACCCAGGAAGTGTAAGGAAATTTTAGATCTGAAAAATCTAGATTCTCTAGATGTGATCAGAGATGTAAAACAGATACAGATATATATATATATATATATATATATATATATATATATATATATATATATATATATATATATATATATATATTCTTGTAGAGGATTTAGAAAATTCGAACAATTGTATTTACACTAAATAAAAAAACCAGATTTGAAGATCGGTCAGCATATACCAA
Source organism: Cryptolaemus montrouzieri (assembly GCA_013387265.2). Classification (NCBI taxonomy): domain Eukaryota; kingdom Metazoa; phylum Arthropoda; class Insecta; order Coleoptera; family Coccinellidae; genus Cryptolaemus; species Cryptolaemus montrouzieri. The sequence continues at coordinate 103,925,396 of JABFTP020000021.1, forward strand.
ATCTAATCAATAAACTGTCCAGCGCCATCTTCTCCGTGAGGAGAATGAAACAAATTTTTTGGCTGCTTCCACAGTTTGATATCCTAAGGTGTTATCATCTGGGGAGGACAAGCTGAAAGTCAAAAAATCTTTGTAAATCAGAAATATGCTCTGCGGATAATATTCAATGCTAAAAGAACTGACAGTTGCAGGAATTTGTTTAAAGAAGAAGGCATACTTACCCTACCATCACTGTTCATACAGTCATGCATCGTCAAGTTCGTTCAATTTAGAAACTTTTTTGACCGATCGTTCTTGTGCAAACAATTATTAAACGATTGCATTCGCTGAATTGAAAGCACTTCTAATTAAAAAAATGACTAGTTGGCTTTGATTTTTTCATTTATTTATTTATTTTGACAGTTGTTAAAGTTGGACCAGTTTCTGCTCGAATAGTTTATTAAATTAACGATTAGTTTCAAGACTTTTGAAGTTATTGCTGTAAGACAAATTGGCTAATTTTACTAACGCCGAATTGGCTTATATCCATTACATGTACGGACTGGTTGACGAAAACACAACAGAAGCTAGGCGATTATATCAGGTACGCTTTCCAAATCGAGTAACACCAGACAAGCGAACATTCTCAAATATCCACAGAAGGTTGAGAAAACTGGTAGTTTTACTGCAAATAATCATTTAAAAGGTGCAACTCAAACTATGAGGACTCCAGATATTGAGGAAGAAGTTTTGAATTGTATTGATTTGAATACTCGTGTGAGTACAAGAAAAATTGGAAGCCAGTTGAATATTTCACATGTTCAAGTTTGGAGGATTCTTCACGACTGTTTATTGTACCCGTGTCCAATATCTACTACCTCGAGATTTTCCTTCAAGACTGAATTTCTGCCGATGGTTCTTAGATAAAATTAGAGAAAATGCTCATTTCGATAGTGAAATAATGTTCACAGACGAAGCTAATTTTTCGAGAACTGCTATCACAAATTTTCACAATAATCATTATTGGGCTGAGGAAAACCCCTATTTGATTGAAGAATTTCTTCATCAAGAACAATTCTCACTAAATGTCTGGGTCGGAATAATTGGAAATTATTTGATGGGGCCATTTTTTTGCTTAACAGACTAAACGGTCCCGCTTATCAGCAATTTCTTGAGGAGGAGTTAACTTTAGTGCTCGACAATGTGCTTCTTTTGGTGAGAAACATAATGTGGTTCATGCATGATCAGGCACCAGAACATTTCATTGGAGAAGCTAGGGAATTCTTGAATAATATATTCAACAACCGATGGATAGGTCGGGGTGGACCGAAACCATGGCCTCCTAAGTCCACAGACTTAAATAGTTTAGACTTTTTCTCATGGGAATATATCAAAAATTTAGTTTATACCACTCTAGTGAACACTGTAGAAGAATTGAAAAATCGAATAATAACCTCTTGTGACACGATATGAAATACCCCAAGAATATTTCAAAGAGTGCGTGATGATATCAGAAGAAAGACAGAGGCTTGTATTCTTGCAGGCGAAGGACAATTTATTTAGTTTTTAATTATTCTTTTTTTTGGTTTGATATTGAATAAGTATAAGTTGAATCTCAGAAGACGAGCTATCAAAATAAAAGCAAATTTTGGGCATATCTATGGAGTATTTCTATTATATTTTTTTTTATTTAGCGAACAACATACAATTCAAATAATTCATATTCAATAATTTTTCAAAAAAGTTTCTAAATTGAACGAAGATGACGAAAATTGATTGAACGCTGATTAGTGGCGTACTGCAAAAAAGTTTGAAAGGGCAAAAGGCTTCGGCAAGAAAACACCTTGTGAATTTCAGTTAAAATCTAGAACGTGTGATGATGGAGGCTATAAAAAATAGCTTGCATACCAAATTTGGACTGAATATCTCGAAAACTGCAGGAGTTTTGAAGAAAAAATTAATTTTTTCCGGAAATTTGAACACCCTGTAGCTCCGTAACGAAGCTTTCGCGGATCTATGTTTATATGAACTTTTTTTTTCTTAAGATTGCACGTAGATTTACCTTCTCGAGTTGTGACATACTATTATGTAACACCCTGTATATCACGTACCAGTTAATATTTCATCAGAAATTTTCCAAATTAAAAGTGAACGCTAGTGAATCATAGTTTTCTAAACATAATAAGAAATCAGTCCATCGTGATTGGCTTACCGAAAAAAATTTTGTGGGATCAAATGGAGTATGATTCCATAAAAATATTATTCTGTAGATTTTAAAATGAATTTGAAAACGAAATCATGAAAATAACTCAAAAATGAAACAAGTATTGACAAAAACTAAACATAATCGAAATTTCACCAACTTGTATCTTTATAACGAAACTTTTTCTGACTTGATAATTACTTTATGCGTGACACATAGTGAAAATGCATTTATTTCACATCGAGACCAGAAGGCAGAAAGGTGTCTTGTTTTCAAATTTAAAAATGAAGCATTTGATCTAAAAACTATGTCGATACATCTTTTTCAAGATATCCTCTTCCGCATTTGAAAAAACATAAAGCCTTGAACTCTCAAAATCCAAAAACAAGTTCAAGAAATTCATCTTGGTTAGACCATCACAAAATCATTGCTCATCCCAAAAATTCCTTAATTGAATAAGCAGCTGCCTCCAGCAAAAGCTCATGAATTATCCCCCTGAACTGTCTAAGGCAAGGCTCAGCTCTCCAGGTAGCTTATTATATAGTCGTACCACCCAATATTGCCAGGAACTTACGTTTTGTTTCTCATATATACTGGTGTTAGGTAATGGTTTCTATATCTGGTGTTGAAAGGATGACTGTCGCCATTTCTACGAAAGGTATTCTTGTTTTGGTGCATATTTATGAGGCACTGACGTATATACAATGATGGAAAGGTAAGTATTTTTTGCTCTGTAAAAAACGGTATGCAGGAGTGCCTAATGTCAAGCACAAACATGATTCTGATCGCCTTCTTTTGTAGTATAAACACCCTTGATGATTCAGATGCTCGACCCCAAAAAAGAACCCCATATAGAAGGATGCTCTGGAAATGAGCAAAATATGCAGTCATCATTTGATCATTTGGCAAGTGCCATTCTGTTTTAATCTTCACAGCACGAACAAAATCTTCGAGAGCTTCCTGCATGTATAATCTATGTGTGGTATCCAGTTAAGCTTATTGTCAAGTAATACTCCCAAGAAGTCCCGGTTCCTTATAGATTTCAAGTAATTCAGATTTGTTTGTATTCAATTTTAGTGAGTTTTTCAAGAACCATGAGTCGACCTCCTTCAAAGCATTTTCTCTTTCATGTGATAAATCTTCTGTAGTTTTAGAACTGATAATTGTTGAATTGTCATGACAGTACAGGCATAAGTGTTCACAGTTTGCAATTGCAATGTCGTTTATATAAATGATGAAAAGCAGGGTTCCCAATACCGATCCTTGCGCTACTCCAGCGACAAGTCAAGCTTCAAAGAAGTCTCTCCATTCCAATGGACCCTTTGCTGTCTTTCCCTTAGATAAGACTTAAGCAGTTTCAAAACCGTTCCCCTGAAACCATAGCTGTAGAGTTTCTTCAGCAGTAATGAGTACAACACTGTGTCAAAAGCCTTGCTCAGATCTAAATTGAGCATTTCCGTCAATTCGTATAATCCATATTATCAATAATGACTTTTATTGCCTCCGTCAATGCAGTTTTTGTGCTCTTCCCTCTTCTATATCTGTGCTGGTTTCTGTTAATCAGGTTCTTTGTCTCCATCCAATCCAGCATTCTTGTCTTTATGACGCTTTCAAATATTTTTGATATATGGCAATATTGCGATCGGTCTATAGTTTTCACAGCTTTCCTTGTCTCCCTTTTTTTAGTATATGGGAATTATTCGACTTCAATTCCTGTAGAAAGTAACCCTCTCGAAAGCACTTATTAACAATCATGCATATTGGACTGACAATTTCCTCATTTACACTTTTCAATATTTGTGTTGAGATATTCTATACATCTACTGTAGTTTTAGGCTTTAGTTTTCATAATTTCGTACTTTTTTTTTATGCTATATGATTTTGCTAAGACCTTACCATATCCATTGAGTTTTCCAGACCTGGCACCTTTGCACTATTAAAAATGATTACTTGGAAAGGAGATGTCGAAAGCAATCATTCTTTTTTAATGTGGAATCAGCCCAGACTTTATTACGAAACCAAAAAATATATGTAACTTGATTTCATGATGTCAAAATCGAAGTTAGAATTCCAAATGAAAATCATAAACTAAGCCACCATCATTTGCATATCGGCTATTAAGCTGTTGTACCAGTTCAGCATTCCTCGTTTCGTTTTATTAAGAGGATTGAGATGTTATCATACTCGTATTTTATGTCATATTCATCACTAATGAACTAAACTCACATTTTTTATAGCGGTATAAATATACACCTTCTATATTTTATTCTAGAAGTAGATTCACCTACCTTCTTGTGAATTGAAGAGAAAATAAGTGACTCTACTTGTTTCAAGAATAATGTGGGAGACTGGAGATGGTTGATACATTTTTCAATTTGTCATCATAAAGATTTGATTTCTATTTTATTTTTAAGTGAAATTGAGTCGTGAATTGACATGGGAAATTACTTTTGTAACTTTTTCTGGAAAACCCTTTGTTTGTATCATGAATCCCCATACTAGGGATACTTGATACATCATAGGGATCATTGATAAGTTAACTCAAAACATCATTTATATTGATAAAAATATATTTGTTAGGAAAAATATAATAATAATCGATCGATTGTAGTTTTTGCTCTATTCACTTTTTGCCTTCTAGAAGTTTGCTCTTCTTTAATTGTGAGCTTTACAGACGTGTCTGTTGAAATTAATGATTTTCTTGTTTTTCTTCCACCTCTTTTTCTTTTCAAACTGGCTGCTATTTTAGGATGTGGTTGTATGTCTTCTGGCGTAACTAGCGATAGGTTATCAAAAGGATTTTTAGAAGAATTTGAAGCGCTTGCTGCTTCAAATTCTTCTAAAAATCCTTTCAAATTCTTGCTTTTAATGATTTTTAACTTTGGAATGGTTCGGTCGCCAGAAGCGACAGGCAATGTCAAACGAATTCTTAGTGAAATGCTTACGTTTGGAAAGGTGGGCATTAAATTGTTTTCAAATATATATTGTAAAATACTTAAGGGGTCAGTGTCATCAGGTAATGAAAACAATTTGAACGCTTAATTTCGTTAAACAGATCATTGGAGTCTATATCCTTATTATCCTGATCTGTCAGTCGCTCTTCAAGAATAGAACAATATTTTAAAAGATCACTGTCACTTAATTTGAATATGTCGCTGAAAAAAACGAAAATATTACCATACTCATTCAATAAGTCAAATCGTTTTTTTGGAAAGCTTATAGTTTGATCTATAATTTTTAAGAAAAAACTAATTTTAAATGCGGTTTTTGGTGTTCATAGTCAACCAGTTTTGGTTTAAATTTCCTCCTAACCGTTGGTAATGGTGGAAAGTCCTCTTCAATCCTCAATTTCGAGACAGAATGCTACTTCTTTCGCTTGCTCAAGAATTTTTTGAAATGATTGGTCAGATCTATATTGCTGGAAGTGATCAACTAAATTTTTTAGGTAGGTTTGGCATACTTTAATATGAGTTGTTGCACTTTGCATTTTTTTGCTGACAATATTCATATGAAATAAAACGTCATGCCAAATAAAAATTCCACAAATAAATTGAAAGTTTTGTACAGACGTTAAGAGGGAACTCGCTTTATGACTTGCATCAATGTGAAAGGAATTATCTTCAGCCACTTCTAGAAGACTTTCGCAAATCTTAATTAAATAAACTTTAAGGGGCTTTATTGCGTCAATTCTGCTGGACCATCTTGTCTCACTTAGAGGATTTAAACTTATCCCAGGAACATTTTTTCTCAAAACATACCACCTTTTTGTGGATGACGAAAAAAAAATTATATAACTCTTGCACAAGATTGAAAAAGTTTATTGTAGCACCTGGCACCTTAGAAGTGTCATTCTCTGTTAAGTTCAAAGTATGAGCCGCACAAGGTACAAAAAGGGCTTTCGGATTCGCATTAAGAATGCGTTTTTGAAACCCAACATGTTTTCCCTTCATATTTATCCGATTATCATAACCTTGTCCCCTAATGTGTTTTAATTCTAAATTTAATTTTTTCAAATTTTCTATCACAAATGTATATATCCCTTCTCCTGTAGAGTCCAGTATTGGATTAAACGCAATAAAACTTTCCTTAACTTCAAACTTTTTTGAAGTGGTTTTAAGGATAACATACCTCAGAACAAGACTAATTTCCTCAGTATGACTAGTGTCTGGTGTACAATCTAATATTATTGAAAATTATTTTGAACTGAGAACCATTTCTAAAATATTATTTCTTACTTTGGAAGATAATAATTCAATTATTCATTCTGTATTTTCACGCCTAAATAATCAGTAATTTTAACGAATTTTTTTGGGAGTTATACACTCGTCTCATCACTGAATCAAAAGAAAAAAAGCAATCATCTCAACAGCTTTCAGAAAATTTCCATTATAATGTTCGAAAAGCAATTGAGGAGAACCTTGAAATACCAAGCATTGTGTAGATAAATACTTAACAATCGCAATAATTCTTTCCAACACGTCCCGCCAATATTTTTTTTCCATTTCTAGAATCCGCAGATGATGGGCATTAACAGTCATAGATGTCTCCAACATTTTTTTTTTAATTTACCCAAGTGTTTATATAACTGTTGTGTAAAATTGACGTTTTGTGTCTTTTAATTAGCAAAGTTGATAATCAGATACTCCATTTGTACCACTAAAAGCGTTAGGGGTTTTACATTTACAGAACATCTTTAGAAATAGAGTAAATAAGCCAAGCCCTTTCGACTTTTTCCCCATTCACTAGATTTCTTTCAAAGTATTTGCACGAAAACTTTCTCTTATCTTTATTACTAGGAAAGCTAAAACTGATGTCTATCAAGGGCGGACCACGTTTAACCAATATTTTAGCCATCTCATTGGTGATTTTTTCGAGCCACAAACCGGGGTCGGACGGAATTATATCGATACTATCCTCATTACAGCCTTCATCGAAAGTGTCACTTGCAGCAGGTATTTCGGTAGCTGACATTACCGAACTTTTCACACAAGCTGAATTACCTGAAGTGGATTGTTCAAGCGCTGTAGACGAGGATGGTGTCATCGCTTCATCGGGCTCTGCATCAGTAGAAGCTGTTTTGCTGCTACAACCGCTGCCACTTGTTGCAGAACCTGATGTTACTGTTGAAATTTCAGATGGTCCACTCACGGTTATTGATATTACGGATTTAGAATCTTGAGATTCGGATGATTCGGTCGCACCAACATCGATAGTCTCCGTGAAATCTCGATTGTTTTGCAAGAAATGCTTTAAAGATCCAACAATTTTTCCCCTTTCTTGTAGTCTCAGTTTCTTTTGCTCGCGAAACTTCGCACCTGAAGGTATCTTTCTTTTATACTGAAAAACAAATAAATAATTAGTACTCATGGGAATTAGGAATTAACTTCTAAAGTCACCACAATAATAAGCACCATGTGGGTAGGGTAGGAAATATTCTTGAAAACTTAACTAAGTAGCCAATAGATTTTAACCCTTTATAGGGCAGATTATTATTAAGTAAGATATGGCCGATTAAAGTTTGCATATTTGAGTAAAAAGCAATTTGTTCGAGCTCTTCCCGCTTGAATATTTTCAAAAATAAGAGCAAAAAGGATATTAAACTAATTTGATCTTATACCCCTCAAAAAACCTAACAAAATGGTTTTTTAAAAAGATCAATAGCATAAAAACTAAGCGAGTTATGGATAAAACCAGTTACTTTTTTAAACTTGTACATGACATTTCAATTAATAAAAGATATTTGGCTAAAAAATTAATTATAACCAGTATCCTATAAAGGGTTAATGTTGATGGTATAAAGTAGGGAACACTTACCATTTTATGAAAAATCAAGCCGTTGAAATTGCAGTCAGCAGGTATTCTGCACTTAATTTAAAAAAAAAAGTAGTAAACAAAATATTACACAATACAACACCACACTTGACAAAATAAAAATAACTTTATATGTAAAAATTAATAGGATTACTTGTTTTTATTCACTTGCTGCACGGTCCAGTGAACTGACTGATTTAAAAACGCCTGTGGCGATGCATGGCTTTTATAGCGCTCCAGGCGTTATTCATGTCTGAACAGGAAAACCAAGAAACTGCCGCCTGACATGTTCTCGCAACAAAGAAATCGGCAGTAACTGGATGATATACTAATAAAATTTCGTGTGTATTTATACCTAATCCTATTTAATTTCTCAACTTTTATTTTAGTATTTTTTTTGGCGCTCCTAAAGGATGGCGCCCTTGTGCATTGCACACTTTGCACGTATGGTTGCGGGGGCCCTGACGATGATGCAGAAGTTTTGTTAGTTCTTTGTGCAATTGCAGCTCCAGATGTTGATGGCCCATCTATTTCGTTAATGCTTGGATTTTCTATTCCATCTCGGCTCTCGTTCATAGGACGATCCGTTACAGATGACCGTAGAAAATTTGCCTTGCGCAGTTCTATTAAGAATAGTCGTATTTCAATCAATTTTATATGAACCAATGAGAAGATTAGATGAAGTGTTGGATATACCGCCATCACCTATATTATGTAGTATTATACCTCTGCTACGCGAAAAAGTCAACATGTAGAAACTAAAATAGAATCAAAGCTATGTAAATTGAAGAAAATACCTGAATATATTTTTTTCCATGAATTATTCAATGAAATTCTGAGTATTATTACGATCTTCATATTGAATGGAGAACTGTTTTATAGACATTGTAGCACTTATTATGTTGAGATCATAATGTATTATCGACGAAAAAATGATTACAATTCGAGAGGAGAAAATAATAGACCATAACATTAAGTTGAAATCCCAATTCAGTTAACGTAAAGCCCCCAAAATCCATTTGAGAAAATCTACGGTAAAAGACCCTCTCAAACGTACGTGCACTCAGAAGGGAAACACTCAAAAACAACTTCAATTAAGAAAAGAAAAGATAGCTACTCTACACACGTCATTGGTAATTGAATGGGAACTAAAAAGCATGATCTTGCATCGTACATTTCAAAGGATCCTCGGAACGTTTCAAGGGCTATTAACACGTCTGAGGGCAGGGTAAAACAACAGCGTAACGAAAATCCGGTGAAGTAAGCTGATATTGAGACAAAGCTGAAGCTTTTCCAACTCTTTTAGATCCTTTTATAGTATGTTCTCGACAGGTCCCTACTAGTAACTATGATGAGAATTCACAGAGGAAATCTTAGGACACTTGTTATACAGGGTGTTTCCGAATAAGATGTCATAAATGAAGGATGCGAATCCCTGAATGATTTGAGCAAGAAAGTTCGAAGAACCAATGGTCAAAAAATGCTTCGTTGCCGAGATACAGGGTGTTAAAGTTGAGAAATTTTTCGATTTTCTCTCGATAAAACCTAGACTTCTTAAGATTTTGGGCTCAAATTTTCCACATAAGCTATTAAACACAATCTGAATCACCAGGTGAGGCCAAATTTTGGAACAGTATACAGGGTGATACTTTTTCATGGGCCATGTTCCATTTTTACCCTCGGAATTTTTTTTTGGTACGCCACTGGCACTAACAAAAAATAAAATCGAATAGATCATTCAATTTGAAATTTTTTTTGACTCCTGCATTTTGATCGTAACTATCACCGTTTCTGAGATATTAATTATTGAAAATAATCCAATAGTTTTCCCATATCGAAGCCATGGAGATATTATCTTAATAACTGACGCAATTTTTCAGGAATTGAGCTAAAATTTACAACAGATATCTCCTTATTGTATGTTTATAACAAAATGAGGCAGAAATTCCTGACAGTATACAGGGTGTTATTTTTTCACGTGCATTTTCCTCTTTTTGCCCCCTGAACTTTTTTGTGGTGCGCTACTGGCATATTCTGAAAACAGAATCAAACAGATTATTCAAAGTGAAAACTTTTCTGTTCCTTGTATTTTTTCGTATCTGCCACCATTTTCGAAAAATTAATCAACAACGCCCGAACAGGCTACCCTTTGCCTCCGTATATTTTTTTCGGTGCATAACTGACGTTTTTCGTAATCAGAAACGGATTTTTCATTCAATTCGGATAATTTTGTGCCCATCCTGATCCTCATGTCTTTCACCGTTTTGAATTGAAAATCATCAGAATTTATCGTGTCTTCCTCATATCAGAACACGTTGGTGATTTCAAAAGGCTTAGTAGGCTCTGATACAATTCTGCAAATGAAATCATAGAAAAAACTTGACACTTCAATGATTGTAAGTTTTGTCATTCAGTTTGTTGTGCCTACATTTGAAACAGCTGTAAGTAGTAACCAATAATCTTTGAAATGGTTTTCACTAATGCAGAAATGGCCGATATACATTTCATGTACGGTGTGGCTGAAGGAAACGCAGTGCACGCAAGGCGTTTGTATCAAGAACGCTTCCCTAATCGAATCATTCCTGATAGGCGTACCTTTTTCTGACATCCACAGAAGATTGAGAGAACGGGGTACATTCAAACCGAATCATGACTTGAAAGGGGCAAATCGGACAATAAGGACCCCGGAAATCGAAGAGGCAGTCCTAAATTGTATAGATGAGGATCCTCAGCTGAGTACAAGAAAAATTGGAAGAGAGTTGAATATCTCATTTGTATTGGTCTGGAAAATTCTCCATGATTTCTTGCTTTACCCATACCATATTCAACGCGTCCAAGCTCTACTACCCCGCGATTTTCCTTTGCGACTCAATTTTTGCCGATGGTTCCTTCATAACATTGCTCATAATCCCCTTTTCGATAGCGAAATCATCTTCACAGATGAGGCGTCCTTCTCGAGAAATGCAATCAGGAACTTTCATAACAATCACTATTGGACTGAAGAAAATCCCCATATGATTGAGGAATGTCACCATCAAGAACAATTTTCGGTTAATGTCTGGGTTGGAATAATTGGGGATTTCCTGATCGGGCCATTTTGTTGCCAAACAGGCTGAATGGAGCCTTATATCGCCACTTTCTAGAAGAGATTTTACCTGTGTTGCTAGAAGATGTGCCGCTGCAAACTAGAAATAGAATGTGGTTTATGCATGACGGAGCACCACCGCACTTCAGCATGGAAGCTAGAGAATATCTGAATATGACATTCAATAACCGCTGGATAGGGCGTGGTGGACCAGAAGCTTGGCCTCCAAGGTCGCCAGATTTAAACAGTTTGGATTTTTTTCTTTGGGGACATCTGAAAACTTAGGTTTATAGCTCTCCCGTGAATACACTTGAAGAATTGAGGAATAGAATTAAAGCATCATGTGATGTCATCAGAAATACCCCAGGAATATTTCAGAGGGTACGCACTAATATGCGGAGACGAGCAGAAGCATGTATTCTTTCAGGTGGAGGACATTTTTAACATCTTCTTTGATTTGTTCTGTTTGTTCAATTTTTGTTTTCATCATTATGAGTTTTTGTTATTGAAATCATTTGCGATTATTTATGTTGTTTATTCATTTACTTCCGATTTATACACTCAATAAAACACATTTTTGAATTCGAATTCAATGATCAGGGAAATGATATCACCCTTTATACTTTCTCATAAATCCTACCAATCTAGTGGTGCAGATCTTAAAATTTGAACTTCGTTTGAAATTCGAGCTCAAGGTCTTCACAAATTGCCGAAATAACATGAAAAATATCTTCAAGCTTTCAATACGGAAGGGACTATACGATTACTTTTCTTGATTAATATCTCGAAAATGGTGGCAGATACGGAAAAATACAAGCAACAGAAAAGTTTTCACTTTGAATAATCTGTTTGATTCTGTTTTCAGAATATACCAGTAGCGCACCACAAAAAGTTCAGGGGCAAAAGAGGAAAATGCACGTGAAAAATAACACCCTGTATACTGTCAGGAATTTCTGCCTCATTTTGTTATAAACATACAATAAGGAGATATCTGATGTAAATTTTAGCTCAATTCTGAAAAATTGCATCAGTTATTAAGATAATATCTCCATGGCTTCGATATGGGAAAACTATTGGATTATTTTCAATAATTAATATCTCAGAAACGGTGATAGTTACGATCAAAATGCAGGAGTCAAAAAATTTCAAATTGAATGATCTATTCGATTTCATTTTTGTTAGTGCCAGTGGCGTACCAAAAAAAATTCCGAGGGTAAAATGGAACATGGCTCATGAAAAGTATCACCCTGTATACTGTTCCAAAATTTGGCCTCACCTGGTGATTCAGATTGTGTTTAATAGCTTATGTGGAAAATTTGAGCCCGAAATCTTGAGAAGTCTAGGTTTTATCGAGAGAAAATCGAAAAATTTTCTCAACTTTAACACCCTGTATCTCGGCAACGAAGCATTTTTGACCATTGGTTCTTCGAACTTTCTTGCTCAAATCATTAAGGGAATCGCATCCTTCATTTATGACATCTTATTCGGAAACACCCTGTATAATATGTGGATTACAATATGATTAAAAGCAGTGAAAATTTTCTTACTTGAGTCGTACAGAAGAATGGAAAAGTATTATTTTCTTTCAAATTAAATGAAGAATCGAAACTCATTTTAATTTTATGGAAAAACAGTAACGTATCAATTTTTTCTTCAAAAATATCCGGTTACGCGTTAGTTCAGACATCACTGGTAAAACTAAAAGAAATACTTTAATTGCAAAACATACGACAGTTGACGCCTGCAACCTTTCATTCAGAAGCTGCATTCGTTCAGCAATGATTAATAAGTTTCCAAACTAATAATAATTTAGGCAAATACATAAAAAATAATAAAACCAAATCAGGTAAAAACAATAAATCAGGTGTTTATAAATTGAATTGCAATGACTGTGATAATTTCTACATTGGTAGAACACATAGAAATTTCAATATTAGAATATCGGAACATAAACGCAGTTTTTCAAATAAAAAATCAGATTCAAATTACGCGAATCATCTCTTGAAAAATAATCATTCTTTCGACCCACAGTTTGAAATTTTGCATACAGATAATAAATCTTGGAAGGTAGATCTTTGGGAAACTTTAGAAATCAACAAATACAAACACTCAGGTAGACTCATCAATGAACAAGTCGATTTAAGCCCTTCACCTCTATTGAATCTCTTCGGGGAGCAATCTATTCCTTAATTTTATTGGATATACCTATCATAAATAACCACTTAAGAAGAAGCAACCCAATAAGCTTTTAACTACTCAAGAACATTTATATTTATAGTCTCATTCTTATTTTCTGTACATTCATTCGTCTGAAGAAGCTACGGTGTAGTGAAACGCGTTACGAACCGCAATTATTAAGTAAAATTCCTTAAAACACAGTACTTGTTTTCTTCTATTGATAATGGAATTTTACCAGGTAGAAGCCTCCCAAATTCAAATCTCATATTATTTTTCGACTTTATGGCTCCCTAAATTTGCCGCTCTAGAAATTGGATCACCCTGTATATAGCACATCTTTCATAAGTAGTACTTATTTAATTAAACCAGAGTGTGGTCAAACCTGTCATGAGTTTGTGAAAATAGTAAAAATTTGAATAGTATTGCTTCATTAAATTAACAAATGTTTATAAATTTTCATCAAGTAAAGACCTCTTCAACCCATTGAAGCTAAAGTTTTCTTTTTTTAGAATTTTTGAATTTTGAGGTTGAATGTGTGGCTCATAATTTTCAAAGAATAGTAATTCGTTGAAATTTTTCAATTTTTTCTTTCAGTTTCAGCAAAAAACGCCGTTACTATATGGTAACGCTGGGTTTCAACGTATACATTTTATCATTTTCATAAACTTGACAAACGAATTACGAATATATTTTGTTCTTATAAAGAAATAATTACTGAATATGAAATTCAAAAAACAAGGAATACAAATGCCTACATTGCATTTGGAACACATGGTTCGGACACTTGATGAGCAGCCTTCGCCCGCATACCTTCTTCTCTTTTTGTTCGGTGTCCCGATTACCAAGTGGTTGGTTCCATCATATCGCACGTCATCTGAAATTCTATTCAGTGATATTTTCGGCCTACCCCCCGGTTTTACTTTCGTTCCAAAATTCTGCAGATATGTTGTTGTAATTTCCCTTCGAAAATCAAGTTGCGATAGTCTCCCACCACTTTTTTTATGTAATTGCCAGGAATTTATTACCGCGACGTCAATGAACCATGTAAAAATTGCCACCAACATCTTTACTACGAATACTTATTCTCTATCTCGATAAATTTTCATCCATGAGGTCTGTGCCTCTCATATGCAAGTTGTATTCGCCTATCGTTCATGGACGTGGAACCATTACAATTTTCTTTTGTGAAGCACTATAAAGTTTTACGTTCGATATGGGGAAAATGACATGACATGTCGAGGCAACTGTTACAACATTGTTGTCTACCCAGCGACATCCATGATTCCTGTTTCTTTTTCGATAGCTCCTTCATTTGTGCCCCTTTCGCTTTTCGACAATGTTTTTGTGGCAGTTATGGGACAGTTCTTTGGAATGCGATTATCGCGAACAGTGCCTGTGCCTTGATAACCTCTTTCTTTTAAGTGTTGAAAAAGATTGAGACCAGTAAACAAATTATCAAAATAGAGATTATAGCGCCTTTCTTTCACACCTCCCAAATCGTCCAACATTGACACAAATGGTGCTGCAGCTTTTCCGAACTCATTTCCATATGGTAATGACCTGCGACTATTTTTACCCTGGTACAGTTCACAGTTGTCTAAATACCCTAATGTTGGGTTGAGAGCCCACATTTTGTATCCGAAATGAATGAATTGCTTGCAAGGGTGACGACTAAAATATTTATCATACTCTCGTCATAACTCATATGCTGTTCTGGTTGATAATGCTGTAAGAATCTAGATTTGAGAGTATCTGCATATGGTCTGAGTTTCCAAATTCTATGATCGGGATCAGGCTTTGAATTATCTGCACAGTGTACAAAGCGCATAATTTGAATGAATCTATCTGGTCGCATCGCTCCTGTGACCATTGCATTGTTCATATCTTCCTGTGACACCAAGAAACACCTTTTTCCTGGAAGTATAGAGTAGCCGCTGACTATAAGTACGGCTAGGAAACCTTTCATTTTTTCCTTAGAAATTTTGGGGTCGTAAAAATGTTTGCAGAGGGCATATCCGGGATGTTTTTTCATTTGAATTTGGGAGGCTTTTACTTGATAAAATTCCATTATCAATAATAATAACAAGCAATGTGTTTTTTGGTATATTACTTAATAATTATGATTTGTAACGCGTTTCACTACACCGTAGCTTCTTCAGACGAATGCATGTACAGAAAATAAGAATGAGAATATAAATATAAATCTTCTTGAGTAATTAAAAGTTTATTGGGTTGTTTCTTCTTAAGTGGTTATTTATAATAGGTATGTCCAATAGAATTAAGGAATAGATTTCTCCCCAAAGAGATTCAATAGAGGTGAAGAGCTTAAATCGACTTGTTCATTGATGAGTCTACCTGAGTGTTTGTATTTATTGATTTCGAAACTTTCCCAAAGATCTACCTTCCAATATTTATTATCTGTATGCAAAATCTGTGGACCGACAGAGTGATTATTTTCTAAGAGATGATTCGCGTAATTTGAATCTGATTTTTTATTTGAAAAACTGCGTTTATGTTCCGATATTCTAATATTAAAATTTCTATGTGTTGTACCAATGTAGAAATTATCACAGTCATTGCAATTCAATTTATAAACATCGTTTTATTGTTTTTACCTGATTTGGTTTTATTATTTTTATATATTTGCCTAAATTATTCTATTATTATTTCTAATCGGTTGTGAATCCAATTTTTGGAAGTAATGAATTTATATGATTTTCGAAAATTTTTAACTGTGTATCTGTTCCTGTGAAGCAAATAATGATATCGTCTACATAGCGATACCAGTATAAACAATATTTACTGAGTAGATAGTTATGATGATGAATATGTTAGCAGAAATATTCATGGATAATTTAGAGAAACTAATTCATAATCATCCACTCAGTATATATTGTTTATACTGGTATCGCTATGTATTTGGGTGACAGGTAGTTCACGGAGCCATTCTTGCATTTCTTCTTTTCTTGAAGCCATATTAGGATATTTGTTCAGTTGAACGTTATGCCATGGAACATTGTTCATAACAGGAACACTTTTAGCTAGTAGGTTAGGTATCAGGATTTCCTGCAACCATTTCTTATAATTGACATAATTCATCTCCCTGTGATAGTCACCTGACTCATGTTCGATTTAAACTTCAGATGAGAATTTTCCACTTAACCGTTTTCGCCGACACCATTCACCGATAATAAGTCTCTGTCCTTTGGAAATTGGCGAACAAAGACCTTCATTTGCATTGTCACTCCATGCTTTCATTTGTGTGTGCGATGAGTGGATATATGTTTCGTCCATATAAATTATAGACCGATTTTCTTGTGTGAACTTTTTCATATTCCTAAGAAAGTTTCTTATGAGCATGTGGTTTTCTGATTTTTCCGTGAGTAACTTCCTATTATCCCATCTGTCTCATCACTTTCCTTAGAGATTCATATGATCTAGAATACCCATTGTCATCAACAGATTTCTTATGAGTACGTCTTAGAGTTGAAATTTTCTTATATGTTATATAATAATTTATTATTATACGACGAAGAAACCCTTTATCGAAATCATCATCAGTCTTCGGAGCAAAGATCCATCATTTCTTGCCTCTTGCTGCATGAAATGAATCACATTTGCTATCACTTCCGTAGATTGTCCCAACAACACCTTATTCGCCACCTTCGTTTCGAATTCCATTTTCGAATACCTAATATCAAATACATGCACAGAGTGTATTTCACGATGTTCACTCAGCGAGAGCTTTGATGAACTAATCATTGAAAAGCGCAGTCTTTGGATAATTTTGTCTATAACAACTGGGGGAATTTTATTATTCGAGGCAATTTTTCTGATTGAGAGTATTTACTCAAGTTTTGAAGTCTGTCGGTGACAGTGGAATGGAAAAGGCCTTATGGATCATTGAATTATAAGCTGCTAGTTTTTGATTTAAGAGATTGAATGAGTTCATGGGAATAGTTAAGTCTGTGAAGTTTTCTCTTCTATAGATGTAATGAAATTGTCAGTCGATTTTGTTATTTGTTAGATTTATTGAGTGAATAATTTCTATTTCTGCTGTAAACTTAATGTTGGTATGAATTTCATTAAAAAATTGCAGAAATTTATCGATTTGCCTATTTGAGCCCCGGAAACACTAAAATATCATCTACATATCGGTCTTCTTCTTTTTCTTCTTCTTAATTAAGACCTTGAGGTCTGTTTTGTTCCAGGAGATCCCCCTACTAATGTTCTTGTGAGATGGACTGCCAACTATCTTTCCAGCGTTTGGGGGGCCTTTTGGGTGGCCGACGTGCTGCTATTGGTTTTCCGTCTCGTACAATACTTGCTAGAGTGTTCTTCCATCCTGTCTACATGTTCATTCCATCCTCGTCTGCGTTTTCTTGCCCATCGTACAATATCTTAAGTCTTACATGTTTCTCGAATAACCTCGTACCTAATTCTATCTCTAAGCGATTTTCCCGACATTTGACTTAGTCATTTCTGACGTTCGTAGAATAGTCTTGGTTTTGAAGGTATCGAACCTAGTTTCTATTGCATAAGTGGCAATAGGTCGTACACAAGCTTTGTAAATTCTCGTTTTGCACCCAATGCTCATATGCTCGTTCTTCCATACGACATCTTTCAGGCATCCGGAAAACGCTGCTGCTTTATTTACCTGCTGTCGGACCTCTCTCGCTAAATCCCCGTTACTAGTTATTTGCACCCCAAGGTATTTGAAGGACATTACTTGCTCTACAGTTTTATCATCAATTGCGAGCTTACATCTTCTTGGCTACTTCGATATCACCATGTTCTTTGTTTTTACGGTTGCTATCTTCATGTTGTAATTTTCAGCTTCGGATTTGAAAGCAATCAGGAGTCTTTGAAGATCATCTTCATTTTCCGCCGTTATTGCCGCATCGTCCGCGTAACATACTATTTTTATTTCTCCCGTACTCGTCCTGTATCCGTTTCCTACTGATTTAACTTTGTTGATGATTTTTTCCATTATTAAATTGAACAAAAGAAGGCTGAGACTATCTCCTTGTCTTATGCCCTTGAGATTTTATTTTCGTAGTGTTGTTGGTGTTCAGGTCTTCGATAATTTTAATGATTGGTTCCGAGATCTGTTCCTCTCTCAGTATCTGCAGCATAATTTTCACTCTTACACGATCGAAGGCTTTTGTGAGGTCAATGAAGCAGATGTATAAGAGATTTTTCTACTACTTGTTGTACTATGAAGATTGCACCCGTTGTTGTTCTGTTCCTACTAAACCCTTGTTGTTCTTCGTTGATGTGTGTTTTTCCATATTTAATCATTTCGTTAGTGTTGTTGTCTATTCCTGGTGCTTTTCGATTTTTGAGTTTTTGAATGGCCTTAGTTATCGACTCATTGGAGATCACAACAACGACAATTTCTTTGTCCTCAAGCTGATCTGCTTGTCTCTCACTATCGTTTTCGTTCTCTTCGTTATTATAGAGTTCTGTGAGGTATTGTTCCCATTGTTTCGCGCTTACTTGATCAGGTATTGTTACCAAAGCATTATAACTTTTTGTGCTTATTTAATATTACTTTTCCTTCTAAGTTATCCATGAATATATCGTTTATTATGGATAACTTAGAAAGAAGAGTAATATTAAATAGCCTGTAAACAAAAATATATAGTGTTCTGGTACCGATATGTAGATGATATTTTGATAGATTTCCAGGACTCAAAATAGCAAATTAATAAATTTCTGCAATTTCTCAGTGAAGTTGATACCAACTTAAAAGCAAATTAAGCTATTATCTATATAAGTAAGTTCATATGCTGTAGTTAACCACTTGAAAATAACCTGACGGTCGCAACCGGTTTTGTTCATAAAAATAATATTGTGGAAAGTGTAAAATATATTTTTGCTTCATCTTCGTTGAAAATGAGTTTCCATAAAATAAATAAATCATCAATATTACTAGTTTTAAATTCAATTTATAATAATTTCTAAAGTATTTATACAAATTCGTTATTTCATTTAAAAATTAGAAGATCACTATGCATAGATAACGTTTTCGGTTCTCCCTTTCATACATATATCCGTCCGAAGGCGTGACCTTCACCTCTCTGTTTAATTCAAACAATGGAATTCATAGAATATGTCAGTTGGTTTTATTTATGGTTCTTAGAAGAGTGAAATATATGTTCCAAATGGCCGTACAAGTATTTATGCAAACAATTCTACGGTTATGTAGAATTCACGTGATTGGGTTGATCTCATATACACACAGCAAAAATGTAAAGATATTATGAAAACTCCCTTGAATTTCCAAACAATTTTTTCATGATTTGAACATAAACAAATCACATATTATTCCATGTTTGCACTTTTTTCACACATGAATACAGAACAAGGAACCTCATTTGCGCTTCATATACCGCTGAGGAAGAAAATGTGACCCGACGAAGGCCGTGGTTTTCTTTTATGCAAGAAAGAAATGCAAAAATAAATGTCTTGCAATTTACTAAGAAAGGGGAAATTAAAATATCTATTTCATCATGGCGAGAAAAGCTAGTTAGATAAAATTCGGTAAGATAAGGTTCGTGATCCAGCAATACAAAAAATGAAAGTGGCGTTGTCCTTATGAATTGAGGACTGAAACCGAATAAGAGTGCCCCTGAGAGGTCCAATTATTCGGGAAGAAGTAAAGTGCCTTTACGCACACTTTAACCCATATAATCCTGAAGCCAACGTTTTTTATAAATGGAACTTTTTTCGTGGATTGATGTTGAAAGGGGGACTATAAAGTATAACCGGCCATTTTATTTTAATTTTCGATGTTACGATTGGTCGAAACTATGCGTTCTTTTAATACGACAATAGTACTATAGCATACTCACATGAACTTATCGATTGATTTCAAACAAAGTCTTTATTTTCATCAAAAGAACATCTAAACATTAAATAGTATGAAACGAAACAATCGGATGCAAGCCAAGATCACAATTAGTACTTAATTGAGGGGGTAAATCTACGTGCAATTTTAAGAAAAAAAGTTCATATAAACATAGGTTCACAAAAGCTTCCTTACGGAGCTACAGGGTGTTGAAATTTACGGAAAAAATTGGTTTTTTCTTCAAAACTCCTGCTCTTTTCGAGATATTCAGTCCAAATTTGGAATGCAAGCTATATTTTATAGCCTCCATCATTACATGTCCTAGATTTTTTTTTCAGTACACCACTGATCAGCTTACAATCCATTTTCGACATCTTCGTTCAATTTAGAAACTTTTTTGACACTTGTAGTTTTTTCGTATCTCCAACCGTTTTGGAGTGAAAAATTATTGAATTTAAATTATTTGAATTGTATGTTATTTGCTAAATAAGAAAAAAATAATAGAAATAATCGATAGGTATGCCCAAAATTTGCTTTCATTTTGATAGCTCGTCTTCTGAGACTCAACTTATATTTATTCAATATCAAACTAAAAAAAAAGAACAATTAAAAACTAAATAAATTGCTGGAGGTGTCCTCCACCTGTAAGAATACAGGCATCTATCCTTCTTCGCATATTATCACGCACTCTTTGAAATATTCCTGGGGTATTTCTTATCGTGTCACAAGAGGTTATAATTCGATTTCTCAATTCTTCTACAGTGTTCATTGGAGGGGTATAAACTAAACTTTTGAGATATCCCCATGAGAAAAAGTCTATACTACTTGAGTCTGGGTACCTAGGAGGTCATGGTTCTGGCCCACACCGACCTATCCATGGGTTGTTGAATGTATTCAAGAATTCCCTAGCTTCTCCACTGTAATGTGCTGGTACCCCGTCATGCATGAACCACGCTATGTTTCTCACCAGAAGTGGCACCTCCTCGATAAATAAAGGTAACCCCTCCTCAAGAAATTGCCGATAAGCGCGACCGTTTAGTCTGTCAGGCAAAAAAAGGCCAAATAAATATTTTTCAATTATTCCGACCCAGAAATTTAGTGAGAATTGTTCTTGATGATGAGATTCTTCAATCAAATAGGGGTTTTCCTCAGCCCAATAATGATTATTGTGAAAATTTGAACCATCGGCAGAAATTCAGTCTTGAAGGAAAATCTCGAGGAAGTAGAGTTCGGACGTGTTGAATATGAAACGGGTAAGAAAAAAGTCGTGGGTATCCTCCAAACTAGAAATTGTGAAATATTAAACTGGTTTCCAATTTTTCTTGTACTCACATGAGGATTCAAATCTATACAATTCGAAACTGCTTCTTCAATATCTGGAGTTCTCATAGTTCGAGTTGCACCTTTTAAATGATTATTTGCAGTAAAAGTACCATTTTCCCTTAACCTAATATTTGAAAATGTTCGCATGTCTGGTGTTACTCGATTTGGAAAACGCACCTGATATAATTGCCCGACCACTATTGTGTTTCCGTCAGCCAGACTGTACATGTAATGGATGTCAGCTAATTCGGCGTTAGTAAAATTAGCCATTTTTTCATACAGCAATTACTTCATAAGTCTTAAAACTAATCGTTAATTTTATATAAACAATTCGTTCAGACACAGGTTCAACTTTGGAAATTGTTAAAATAAATGAATAAAAGAAAAAAATCAAAGCCTACTAGTCATTTTATTAATTAGAAGTGCTTTTAGTTCAGCGAATGCATACAATCGTTTAATAATTTTTTGCTCGGGAACGGTATGAAATACGGAAAAATTACAGGTGTCAAAAAAGTTTCTTCATTGAACGAAGATGACGAAAATTGATTGTATGCTGATCAGTGGCGTACTGCAAAAAAGTTTGAAAAGGCAAAAGAAGACATGGCTCCGGAAAAGAAAACACCTTGAAGATTCTAGTTAAAATTTAGGACGTGTAATGATGGAGGCTGTAAAAAAATCTTGCATTCCAAATTATGGTTGAATATCTCAAAAACTGCAGGAGTTTTGGAGAAAAAATAATTTTTTCCGAAAATTTCAACACCCTTTATCTCCGTAAGGAAGCTTTTGTGGACCTATGTTTATATGATTTTTTATATTCATATTTATGATATTTGTAGAGTCCTCGCAAAGTTTATCACGGAAGATATTTGTATCATCAAATATTTACCGACAGGAGGTTTTTCCTGGTAAAGAGGCCTAGAGCACCAAAACCAACGGGACTATATCAGAAGATATGGCTCTCATGGATAATTTTTTGAGTGGAGTTTGGAGGGGTTGAATATGAAACGGTTACAATAAATAGTAGTGGAGAATCCTCCAAACTATAACATGTGAAATATTCAACTGATTTCCAATTTATCTTGTACTCACATGAGGATTCAAATCAATACAATTCAAAATTGCTTCCACAATATCTGAGTTCTCATAGTTTGAGTTGCACCTTTTAAATGATTATTTGCAGTAAAAGTACCAGTTTCCCTCAACGTTCTGTGGATATTTGAAAATTTTCGCCTGTCTTCTGTTGTTTCCGTCAGCCAGACCGTACATGTAATGGATATCAGCCAGTTCGGCGTTAATAAAATTAGCCATTATTTCTTACAGCAATAACTTCAAAACTCTTAAAACTAATTGTTAATTTAATGAACAATTCGAGTAGGCATTGGTTTAACTTTAGCAACTGTCAAAATAAATGAGAAAAATCATAGCCAACTAGTCATTTTTTAATTAGAAGTGCTTTCAATTCAGCGAATGCATACAATCGTTCAATAATTTTTTGCTCGAGAACGGTCGGAGATACGAAAGAATTACAAGTGTCAAAAAAGTTTCTAAATTGAACGAAATGACGAGAATTGATTGTACGCTGATCAGTGGCGTACTACAAAAATGTTTAAAAGAGCAAAAGAAGATATGGCTCCCGAAAAGAAAACACCTTTTAGATTATAGTTGAAATTTAGGACGTGTAATGATGGAGGCTGTGAAAAATAGCTTGCATTCCAAATTTCGGCTGAATATCTCAAAAACTGCAGGAGTTTTGAAGAAAAAACCGGATATTTCAACACCCTGTAGCTTCAAAACGAAGATTTACCTCCTCAAGTTGTGACATCCTGTGTACACCCGCTGCCACATAGTTGGATATTTTGAAGTCACCTAATAACCTACAAGGTCTCTGAAGCTAGCTCATTTTTGTCTGCTTGATAGAATGATCTGGGAAATGGCAGCTTCATGTTGATAAATATGTCAAAGAGTTATTGTCACTTCCCCAATCACCAATTCTAGGGGAACCAAGTCAAATTTCATAGCCACAATGAATGTTGATCGAGAAACTCCAGTAACCATCATTCAGCCTTTTTCTGCAATTTAAGGATCCAGAGTTGGGATTGTTTTTTTGAAGAAATCTACCCTATCAAGCTATATTCAAAAGTCTCACCACCTCAACTACTGTACTATTATACATGTAACGAGTTAACTTATTCATATTTACATCCATTATATGTTCAATTTTCAAGAATTAAATGGACTTAGCTACATATGTTAAAATGAAGAAAAATTTTCCGTGGTTTCGAAATTGAAAAGATAGCTGATACTACAAAAACTGTCCAGCGGAATGTTATTCAATAATACCTATACAGAATGACACAAAATTAGATTTAACACGGAAAAGAAATTACAATCTCAATAAATTTCCCTTGGGCTTGATATTATTAGTTTTAATATCATGTTCATCCAATTCAATTGTTTCCGATACGACTCTGTACGAATGCCACCCCCAAAAGTTTGTTCACCACATGCTTCGTGTGTATTTTGTTCGATCGATATTTCCCACATAGCGCCGTTGCGAGAGGCGTCAAGACCTCAATAGAGTTCCAGGAAAATTGAAGGGTAAGGGATGCTTTATCAGTAGCGTAGATAAGTTATCGAGTCTTTGACTAAAATAATGTTTGTGTCAGATATTTCTGTCTCGCGCTGACCGATAATAAAAATGCTGTATTAGTTCTTTATTCGTAAATATACAGAAACCGTGAATATGGAATAGTAAATTATATGAGTTTATAGGGGATACGTTCCTAGGTGAGAAAATAAAAAATTATAAAAAAGAATCAATTTAATTTAAGTTTATGACTATATTGATTAACCCTATATGGGTTTGTGCAACCATATGGTTACGACAATTTTAAGAACCCTTATCATTCTGTCAAAACCATGACAAAATTATGAAATTTCAGTAGCGTACTCGAATGAACTCACTTTCGTTATCCTATAACTATGAAGTCTCTAGTTATAAAAATATAGAAGTAATGAATTGTGACCATGCGGTAACAATGCCCAATGAAACAACAATAGCTAGTTGAAAATGTTTTTTATTGAATGAAAGAAATCAATTTCTTTTGGTATGAAAATCCAAAAATCGGTTCTTTGCAGCAGTAAAATCTAATCTTGCATCCCATTTTCTACATTTCATGTGACTTGTTCCCTTGATCCAACATCTACATCTACCTTTATCGGTGTGGATCAGCCAATGCCCTACCGAATCGAACCTTGATGCAACATCTGGTCTATTCATAATTGACCGTTGTATTTTTGGAATATTGGCTTCATGACTAGGTCGGCCTCTTTTTGTATTTTTCCCAGAACGGCTCAGAGATTTTTCAAGTTCCAGCCTAAATTTCCACCAAAACCCATATCGGATTCTGTTTCAGTTGGTTCATTTATGGTTCCACTAAGTTGTTCAAATGTAATGACACCCTGATACAAAATGAAATCCAGAACGTAGCCACAATTTCCCGTAATAATAAAAAACGTATAACCCGCTTTATGGGCTTGTTATCCATATATTGCCGAAGATTTCCCGCTCTGGTACCTTTGTAGGCCATCATAGTTTCATCTACCGAATATTGATTATCGGTATGAAAGTAACGGAAATTTGATCGAATCTTCTCATTGAAAGGGTGTATTTTGAAATACTATCATTATTATTTTTCGTCAGGTCTTCGTAGTTATCGAAGTGGATATAACGTCTAAGACGTTTGAAATGTTTGATGGACATCAGCGAGGATACCTGCTCGATATGTGTACCGCTTGCCCAATAGTCTTCATATGATGAAAGATCAATTATTCCCATATACAACAGGATTGATAAAAGATCAGTTATCGCATTGGCATTTGCACTGATACATGTCTCGGTAGATTGAGTACTGTAGATATTGGTTTGCTCAATAATATCGTTCAATATATCGAGAGACAACATTTTTGTGAAGTACTCAATAGGAAGTAGCATATCTTCATTTACAAGTATTGTGAAATTGATAATTCTCCCATTTTTTTGAGTGAGATCCTACTTGGTCCAACTGAATGTTGTTTGCGGAGTTTTCTTCTTTTTCTTCTCAGGAGGAGGCAAAACTTCGAAATCTGCTTCTTCTTCTGATGAAGAAAAGTCTCCTTCAGAATTATTGCCAGCTACTGAAGCAATGGTACAACAGGTAACTTAATGAAATCAAAATATATATTGTGTAACTACTTCACTTTCAAACAGAAATTTCGAGTGTCGAATTTTTTCTCGCATTGTTTTCAAAGTTATTTCTTCTTCTTCATCTGATGATTCAGAATTCTCTGATACAGCAGGAGGTAGAGGTGAACGAATTTTTTGTTTTCCATAAAATAAGCATGAAGGAATTGAGGACAAATCATCCATAATATCATCTTCCATGACAATAAATATTCGAGAAATCTGGAACCAAATATGTGGCAGTGTAACCAATCGGACACATACATGTTCGAAACATTTTTTCTCTCAAAACACTGAGAACTGTACTGTGATGGTATAAGAAAAAGCCCACTTGATGCTTTCAGAATACACCCCCAAATTTTGGAAGAATACAAATCACTTCTACCCTTCACCGCAATATAATTTGTATGTAAACTGTGAGGTTGCCTATGTTTTGGCCGATTTCTTCGCTGCTTTTCTCACTAGTGAGCCTGATCCACTACCAAACTCAACTACACCCAGAAATCTTAACGAATTGTGCGACATCGAGTTCATTCATTCTTTAGTGAAAGAGCATCAACTACACTGAATACAACATCTGCTCCTGGCCCCGATGGCATCACAGCTCGCCTACTCAAAGACTGTGTCTCCTCATTGTCTGTTCCTTTATCTAGAATCTTTTCTGAATCCATAACTTCCGGTTCTCTTCCATCCGCTTGGCTGACCGCTCAAGTTACCCCCATCTTTAAAAAAGGGAATTCTTAGAATTATCATCCAATTAGCCTTGTCTCTATTACTGAAAAAATTGCGAAAGGATAATTCGTATTGGAGTTTGCACTCCTGAATCAGATTATTCCTGAAGATCAACATGGTCACATTTCTGGACGCTCAGTCGTTATAAATTTGTTGAAATGTGTCGACATTTGGACGAGGGTGTTGGATGAGTTCACTCCGGTCGATGTCGTCTATTTTGATATCTCGTGAGCCTTTGATCGTGTCCCGCACAAACGGCTTCTATACAAGCTCGAACATTTGGGTAGAGTCCCTCAGGGTTCTGTACTTGGACCCATTCTATTCGTCTTATATACCTCTGATCTTCCATCTGTTCTACATTCACAATGCTCACTTTTTGCCGACGATACTAAGATTTTTAACAATCCAACCACGAATGCACAAACCATCCAGGAAGGTTAAGACCATATCTCGAGATGGTGCGATGACTGGTTGTTACCATTAAATATCTCGAAGTGTCGTGTACTTCATCTAGGCAAGAACATCCCCCGACATGTGTACTCACTTTCAGGCCAAAATATAACCAGCTGCAACAATCATTCTGATCTGGGCGTGATAATTTCACATGACCTTTCGTGGTCAGAGCATATTCTCTATACCATTGCGAAAGCCAAGCGCATCCTCATTCTGTTGCGGAGGTCACTTTCAGGATGCGATCTTGCAACGTGTTCTTTATTGTACAAATCGTATGTACGTTCTATTCTTGAATTTGGTGGACCAGTTTGGTGCCCTACGCTTATTCGCGATATGCGGGCTCTTGAAAATATCCAGCGACATGCCTCACGAATTCCTTATCCGTATGGTGTCCCACGTCCAGGTTATAGCGGTTGAATCTGCTCAACCTTCTCTCATTCGCCGATCGTCGCTATCGAGCAGACCTAATAATAACTTATCGTGCTCTCCATTCGCTATTCGGTGTTGATCTCGGAAATCTTTTTCACCTTAACTTGGACCAGCGCCTTCGTGACCATTATCTGAAGTTGAGTAAGGGGAGTTTTAAGCATTCATGTCGGAATGCCTCCAAGAATGCATTGGGTGCTTGGAGTGGTGATGAAGTGAACTGACTATGTTTTTATTTTCCTTACTTTGGTTTCGGGTTGGTTCGGTCTGATTGCGTTTTTCAAAATGTTTCTGTTTCTATTATAATTAGGTAGCACACTGATAAATTAAATTGAGCATTAGGTAAATCATCTGTTACACAGCACATATTTTGCATATATTTTTTTCTTTTGTGTAAGTGAGTTTATAGGTTCACACCTAAACTCTTCTGAATACAATAAAAATACGCTTCTTGGCTCAGATCAAATCAGAGTTGTGGAGACTTGTTGTTTGTGTAGTCAAAGAACCGTTACAGCTCCATAGTAAATCAAAGTGTGAATTTTCTCCAAGGAGTTCTGGTCAGTGTATTCTTCAAACACTGAGTTAATGCTTGCTAGGATGATCTTGGTGTTCTTGTTCGTCTTGAGTTTGGGCAGTTTAGGTCGTTTAGTTGGGTTGCTACCACTGTGTTCAGTTCTGAGTTTATCTGATCGTACTGAATACATAAATTCGTTCTGCTGATCTCAGGGGGACACTCTATGTTGATATTCCTTTCCATAGCTCCGATGTTATCTGTTTAGTGTTCGTACCAATTTTTCTATGAATTTTGCGTATAATAATAAAACCGGTTGATACTTACAAAAATTCGTAACGGAAACGGCTCACTGCATGTCGGTGATGTGTTCTCTTCCTTCTTTAATATGGAAACCACTTGGCAACACTAACCTAAACTGTAGAAATGACAAGGAATTGGAAATGGAGATATTTGAAATCGATGTAACCATTTGGTTACATGGTTAATAAAACCGATATAGGGTTAATCAATATCTTCAGGCTTAGGCAATGATTTGAAAGATTTTGTAATTTTTTCATGGGCAGTTTTTGAAAGCTCGTTCAATTCGAACTGACATTCTTCTTGGAAATAAGACTTCGTTTTATAGACGGATAAATTTTCATAAAGAAGTCACAGACCTGATTTGCCATTCTTAACCCTTCACTAGGATTTTTCAAATTAAATGCCACGTTTCCAGTGTTTTTGAATCCTCGTCTTCAGTAGGCTATAAATTTAACATTTCCTCCAAGTCAGTTCAAGTCAAATCAAGTTAAAGTTTGAATTTCCATGCAGATCACTTCGTCACTTTTCGCACTCAGAACAGGCCACAGTTTTTCCAACATGATTTCAATGTGTATGGGTTCAATTTCCGTCTTCCTGGCAGTTTGTCTGTGACAAACTGGGGAATTGAAAAAATTCGCCCTGTCCGATATTTTGCTTCATTAGTTCAACTCTGGCAAGAAACGCTGATAAGATGGACTTTGTTTTAATCAAATTTAAACTGTCGTCTTGTAACTGCATATTAAATTTTGCAAACAAATCTGTTAAATGGCGATGTCTGTTTTCCACTTCATTGAATTTTCTTTTAAAATTTTAACTTCAGTATCCAGAAATTATGAAATAGTCTCAAAAAGTGCAAAAAATCTTATCAAACATAAGTTTTTTATTTTTCGCAACAAAATGTTGTCGATGGATGACGCAATGTATTACTAACACTCCTACACATTTTGTTTTAAATAACTTATAAATCCAAGATAACGTCCAACCATGGCAGGAGCTCCAACTGTAGCTACTGATATTATTTTTGATAAATACATAAACTTGGGACAAGAACAATTATTCGGAAATCAGTAGATCAAATCTGCCCGCCATGCACGCAGCCCCCAGGAATCACAATAGTGCAACTGAGCAGGTTACCGAGAACGAACTGCGCACTGCAGTTTCGTCCTTATTACGAGCTCATCAGTATCGCATATCATTTCTCAGCACCATACCTAGCAAAAATCGGGGAACCCCAACGATTCCAAAAAGGACGCACCTCGCACATACGTACGAGAGTCGCACTCTATGGACCGAGACGATGAACCCGCTACCGGACTTCGAGAAAGCAACGAACAACAACAAACAGATGTGAGAACGTTAAAAAATTCCAACACTTGAGAAACATCTTTCGCAGGTCCGTGAATGATATCGACGGAAATGAGCGAAATAATCCCGATGGAAATAGTGCTCTAGGCCCCTTTTTCCAGGATGAAACCTTTTGTTGGTAAATATTTGCTGCGTGCATGGCGGGCAGATTTAAGAACTAGCTCTGTCAGGGATTAGGATTATTCTTGTCGCAAGTTTATATATGTACACTACTAGCGAAGTTTATCGCGGAAATTATTTGCTTCATATATTTGATAGAGGGATTGCTTTTTCAATGAAGTAATCCTTCAAAACATGAAATATTGATTCACCTCTCGTGTCGGTTATCAAAGTTCTTGCGAAGAGCTGTTCCTCGTAGATTTCTTGATTCATAGCAAAACGAACATATGCCAATAATAATGCTGCATTACTAGGTGAAGTTGACTCGTCCAGTTGTATAAAGAAATGGGTCGTTTGCAAATAATTACACAAGAAGCTTTAATATCAGAACTCATTTCATTAATACGTCTTTCAACAGTATTATTGCTCAAGAGAATTATTTTAATGATATCAGATGCAGGTTTGTGTAAAACAGTTTTTAAAATCTTTTCAACGGCTGGCAAAATTAAGTCCTCTCCGACAGTATACGGTTTTCCGGATTTTGCTATAAGTAGCGAGATATTGTAAGACGCCCGCAAACCATCATCGTTTCTTTTTGACGTCGAAGCGAACATTCTGTCTAGTGTGGGTCTCTTCTGAAGTGCATCTTTGAGTGTTTGAAAGTATTTCAAATCTTTATCTGTTTTATCAAGGTGACATCTTCTCAGATGATCCTGCAGCTTAGATGGTTTCATAGCGTCATTGCCCAAAACTTTGTTGCATAATAGGCACATAGGCAATTGTTTGCCCGACAAAGATGGAATGCCTACACCCGACAACTTACACAAGTTCATAAACATATATAATAAATTTTTACTTCTTGTCTTTATATTATGAGATAGTATGATGTAATTAAATAGGTACTATCAGTGTATGTGTTGAGATCCACAATCGTGGACCCCCATTTGTCATTTTATAGACCCCCAATTCTTTTTCGCTGACGTAGACCCCTTGCAAGTTGTCATAGACCCCTAGGGGTCGATATAGACCCCTTTGGGAATCACTTGTCTAGCGAGTACTAGACGCTGGTCTATTGCATCTCACGCTGCGTAAAAAAGTAATGTGCAGTACAATTAGTCGTTAAAAATGATCTTCTCTAGACAGTTGCAATCATTTTGTCATTTTATAGGTGTTTGAACTTCCATCATACAAAAACATAAGGCATTATTTTCTTTCACCATAAATATCCGAGTGAATCTGACGCATTCTACATCAAAAACAACATTGTTCGCATAATTCATGAAGATAATCGCACTACATCTGTTGGTGTGATGTAAACACTAGTTTTCAACGTTTAAATATAAGTTGCGGAATGAATTATATCACCTACACACAACCAATTATGAGAAACTAATCATTATCACCTAATTTAATATGGACTAGTTCTTTTCGTTACTAGATCATTAGATACAAAACAGAGAACAGTAAATTGACTTAGAATTTCCAGGTATAATGTCTGAAAAGAATAAAATATATATGTAGTTCAACGTGTCCGTTTCATTTATTTTATCAGTTTTTGTTCCACTATTTTACCTGCTATAATTAAGAGGCTTCCCTTGTAGCTCGTTTGGAATTCAAAAGGCTTCCGGGCACGTTCGAGTGGCGATCCGTTGTGTGGAATTTGAATTATCTAGAGTTCTAGACGTTTCTCGAACAACCCCACGATAGAATATCTTGTCGAGGAGTAAAATTTTATATTCATTGACCGTCTCGATATACAATATATAAGATTCTCTAAAAGCAATAGATGAAGTAAACGATCTCCATATAAACTTTGTGAACGAATATAGAGTCCTTACGTAATGTGCGATCCTATTTCTGACTTTTACGTGTTTTTCATTTACTCGAAAGAAAGAGAAAGAATTACATTCTGTCAGAAAAGTACTAGGGATTAGTCAATGAAACGCTTTTTCCGAAATCGACTTCAGTCACGGGACTTATGTTCTTCACTTAAGGAAAATCCTTTTTAAAAACATATTTTATTACAAACTGAATTAAATGGTAGCTATTGTCAAACTGAATAAGATATACGAAGATAATTTATAACATCGGTCAACACGGTGTAGCCGTGTTCGTGAAATAAGATCTGCTGATCCGGTAGTTCCCCAGGGAAGCATCTCTTCCAGAAACGTAACTCCATCCTTAGGGAAGAATTTTGAACGGGAAGAACGAAACTCGTCCTTTGACTTGGTCTGGCGATTGACTGAAATCTTGTGGAACACTCGGAGAATCTTCCTCTGGATTGTTTTCTAGTACTGCATTTCTTCGACGCAATCTTGAGCTAATTTTCCAAACGATTACCATAAAAATTATGATGTTTACGGGGGTGGTCAGGTAAAGATGTGTATAAGCTGATTCTTCATTTTCTTCTGAAATCGGTTGGAGTTTCTCGACTTCCTTCTGAAGGTGGTGTAATTTCTCCAGTGAAATTTATTGAATTTTGAGGGTTTCTGAATGGTGATCCCCTGTAGTTATTTTTATTTTGGGTAAAAATAGCGGTACTTGATGAGAGATGTCTTTTGTGTTGGTATAAATGAAGTCAACTGTTTGAATGCTGCATCCATAGGGAATTTGGATAAGGAATGTCCCCTTTAGGGTAGTGAAATCTGTTTTTTTGCATTTCATCTTTATTTTCTCTATTTCTGGGAAAATACTAATATAATGACTGTCATCAACTTCTTCTACAAAAGATTTCTTCACTTTTACTGGCACTATTTTGCAGTCAGGAACAGTGGAAGAGTTTTGGATCTGAAGTATCGAAAATAGGCTGTCGTCTTGGTCGACGTGGCTTGCAAGCTTGTTTTCTTCGCAAAGATAACCAGGATTGAGATATCTGCATTGTTTGTCATCGTATTGGAACAGATTGCTACTCATTGTGAGGTAGGTCTTCTTCTTCTTCTTCTTCTTCTTCTTTAAATAGGACGATGTCCTGTTTTTCTGTTACAGCCCCTGCTGCGAACCGGAGCTCCAGCACTCATGTCATCGCTTTTTCGGCCTTCCTATGGGTCTTCTAGTGTTGGGTTTTTGTGTTTTTGCCCACTTCGCCATACGTTCGGGGCCCATTCTGTCTACGTGATCTCTCCATAGGCGTCGACGTGCTCTCGTCCACCTCACCACATCCTGGACACCTAGCTCCCTTAGCGTATCCTCATTCCTTATTCTATCTCTGCGTGTCATACCTCTTATAGCTCTTAGTGTTCTCATCTCTGTTGTCCTCATTAGTTGTTTTGTTTTTGTTGTCTCAGCTCTTGTCTCAACCGCATATGTCATCACGGGTCTCACACAGGTTTTATAGATTCGGACTTTGCTTTCTGTGCTTATGTACTTATTCCGCCAGATTACATCTCTCAGGAAGCCAGATATTCTCGATGCTTTCATTGCCTGCTGTTTTGCTTCTTGTAATAGTTGCCTATCGCTCGATACTTCAACACTTAGGTATTTAAAGTGTGAAACTTGCTCTATTATATGGTCGTTCACTACTAGTTTGCATCTAATTGGATCTTTCGCTATTACCATCGATTGGGTTTTCTGTGTTGATATTACCATGTTATATTTTTCTGCTGTTACTTTGAACTTTTGTAGTAGGCGTTGTAGGTCGTCCTCATTCTCGGCTATTAGTAAAGCATCATCTGCGTAGCACAGTATTCTCATAGTTTTGTTACCCATCCTATAGCCTTGGTTCATTTGGTTAACACCTGCTATTATTTCATCCATGATTAAATTAAATAGACATGGGCTGAGGCTGTCACCTTGTCTAATGCCTGCGTTAATTTTGATCTCGCTTGTAAGTCCCTGTGTAGTTTTTACTTTCGTCTTATTAGAGTTATTTAGTTCTTTGATTATGTTTATGTATTTATTGCTTAAGTTTTTATTTCTAAGGATAGTGATCACATCGTTCATTCGAATTCTGTCGAATGCCTTTTCCAAATCTATAAAACATATAAACATCGGTGTGAGGTAGGTATTTTTAGGAATTATAGTTGTAAAGTTTTTGGATGGGATGGAATATAAATGGTAATGGTTGAATTGATCGGGATGTACAAGGAATATTCAATACGAAAACAAAAAATAGTAAGATTCAACTTCAATTAGGTCGTAATAATTGTGGATATTTTTTCATCAGAAAAGATCAATTGATTTTTTCTAAGAGAATCGAAAGAATATGTTCTAAATCGATTTTTGAAATAAGACTACGATGCAGAGAGCCTAATTTAGCCAGAGTAATTAAATTTTCTAAATCTTCAAGAATAGATCCGATTGTGTCTAAGTTAAATTTCATTTGAGCGAAAGTGTCTATAATAGAAAAATACTGGGTGTTATCAATCTTGATCTCTTGAATTCTTCTAGAAATTATATTTTGGTTATGCAGCATTAATGAATGCGTTTAATTATTATTCTCGAGAATTTCGTGAGTTAAGGAAATTTGGTGATTGACAGCAGAGATTATTCATTCTTTATTACCTTGTAATTTTTCAAAAGCCTTATCGAAGCGTTCGGCATCATCTTCAAAGG
Organism: Cryptolaemus montrouzieri; assembly: GCA_013387265.2. Lineage (NCBI taxonomy): Eukaryota > Metazoa > Arthropoda > Insecta > Coleoptera > Coccinellidae > Cryptolaemus > Cryptolaemus montrouzieri. The sequence goes on from JABFTP020000021.1 coordinate 103,959,490, forward strand.
GATATACAGATTTAAATTTATTCCAAATGTAGTTCATTTGAAATTGTATGTGTTGTTCCAAAGTTTTTGTAGGGTATTCGGATGTATTTAATCGATTTGAAAGAGAAGATTTGAAATTTCTGTATTGATTGACAATAATTCTTATTTTGTTTTCGAAGGGGTATAGATCAACATAATGGAGGAATTTATGAGTTCCGATTTTGACTTTGGTTTCGCCAACAAGAAAGGATGCCTGACCGGTGGATCATCATCAGGATCAGGTTCCTGCAACAAATTTTTAGGTCGTTTAGCTCTCGTTTTCTTAAAAATGTTTTTGTGATAAGTATTGCGTTCAGTTTTTATTTCAAGTTCTTCATTTTCTTGTACTTTTTCTTTGATGAAGGGCGCTTTCAGTTTGTTACCGCGAGTTTTTTCGTTTTTTCGGAAAACTGTTGATTGTTCTTGGTAATCAATTGGTTTTTCACGCTCTTCATTTGCTTTACCTATATATTTTTCTTTCTCTCGCTTATTTCGCGAATAGAGTTATAAATAAGTTGGGTTCTTTGTTTGTGATTTTTCATAATTTCCTTGTTTGCGTCAATTTCAAAAGGGTCTTTGGTGTTCAGATGACCGCTAATAATATCGATTGGTTTTTGTTGTGTTGTAGAATGAATACTATGGTTGTGTTTTAGAGGTGGTTATGTGAATTTTGATTTTATGAAGATTGGCAAAATCCATGATCGTCGAATTGTTGAATTCGGTGTCAGAGTCAGTAACTATTTGTAGAGGTAGTCCATAAAATGAAATGAAGGATATTAATGCTTGAACACTTGCAGGAGCGTTAGCACCCATCAATGAAAAGGCCAAAATGGTCAAGAATTTTTGGCTATCTGCTTGAAAAACATCAATATGTACTACTTCAAAGGGTCGTTTTGGAGTTGGGGTAATTTGAAATTCTATCTTAGGCGGTCTTCGATTATATTTTACTCTCTGACAAATTTCATAGTTATTTATGTAAAATCTGAAGTCATTTGATAAATTTGGCCAATAATGTTTCCGTTTGAGTTGTTCCATAGTTTCTACTATACCTCGGTGATTAGCTTTTGTCTCATGGCTCTAGAAAATCAATTCCTTTTGTCGATCCTCATTTATAATATTTTCTAACCTTTTATTACACTTCAAAAGCTTGAAAGCAACACTTTTGAAACTTCTTCTCATGAGATTTGAAAGTTGTTTATATGTTTCATCGTTGCCATTACTTTCGAAATAAAAAGCATAGGTCTTTTTCGGTTCACCAAAGTCTCTGAAAAATTAAATTATAGGTCCTTGTTAAGAATGTAAATATTCCAAATATTCTTTTTGTTTCGGTCCCATAAACATTTTTTTGTTGGTTTTCGGATAAACAGTGAAGGAATTATGTGTAACTGATTTTGAAAAATGTTAATTGGGGATTCCGTTGGACTTATTCCTAAAAAAGGGGCCTCAGCCTTTGTATGTACGGTTTGTCCATCGTCAGATAAATTTTCTTCTGCTTCGGGGTTCTGATCTCTTATTTCGTTCGGATTTGGCATATCAGTAATGTTACTGGACATAGACGCTGTTTTCATATCCCCATTTACCTGTTTCATATTGTAACGTTTCTTTGTTTTTCAAATACTTTGTGGGTTCAAATTAAACACTTTCACGTTACAAGAACTTCAACTAATTTATTTACACTTAGACTGAACACTTACAACTAATTTATATAACACAATTTACTGTCTAATTTATTTCACTCGTACTGTACAAGATTCACTCGAGACTGACTTGACTTCTGTGGTTCCCGCTCTCTTTTATATACAAACGCGGGAATTCGGGAGTATTCCGTTTCTTTCTAGAACGTAGGTCGGCGAGCCAGATTGTCTAGAGTGTTCTGGAACGGACAGGGTCGGCTTCAGGGGCGATTGGATATCGTTACAATATAATGAAAGATTTGTAAATCATCGTCCGATGAAGTAATATCTGCTGCTGTAGGATGAATTTCAATTCTTGATAAAGTATCGGCGTTAGTATTAGCCTTGCCTTTCTTATAGCATATCTCATAATCATACTCTTCCAATTTGAGTCTCCAGCGTGTAAGTCTGGAATTACAACCTTCTTTGAGAGAAATAAGCCACTGAAGAGGTTTATGATAGGTCACTATTCTGAATTTTCTCCCATATAAGTAAGGTCGAAAATGGCTAGTTCCATAGATTATTCCTAGTACTCTATAGTACTGTAATTTCTTTTACTATCGTTCAACGTGCGTGAAGTATATGCAATTGGACGGTACTTACCAATGGGTCCTTGCGACAAAACAGCCGTAACTGACACGTTACTTGCATCAGTAGTAAGGACAAGAAATTGTAGTATAGGGGCATTGGAAAGAAGAGATCTGCAGACATTGGCAAAACGCATAGTTTTTAAAAATATAGAGTTGAATACAGGGCAGTAGGAGCTTTTGGAACATAGAAAAGTGTATTTCGACGATTATTATATTGAAGAACGTTATATGATAGGAAATGTATTAAAGAATAATTATAATAATTGTTTAGAACACGATATAGAAATATTCCGTCAAAAAACATTCTTCTCTGCTCCAAACTCAAAACGTTATGACATTTGTCATATTTTTTGAACGACTGTAAAAATTTTTTCGCAAATTGTCCTTTGAATTAAACAAGATCCACGAAGAGATAATATATGGGCAATGTCAACCCAAATTATTGGGTCCATAATGATTCTAAAACGTCTATAGATCATAATCACCATCACTTGGAAGACTAAACCTGGCCATCGGGGCTCTCTCGTTCAGACAGAGAGGGAATTGTTTTGTTGAGTTTGAATATTGATTATACTTCAAAGATGGCAAGCAAGAACAAGGAAGTAATTATGTTTCAGGAGTCTCAGATTGCGACGGAAGAACATCTCCGCGAAAGAGGAAATATCGCAGGTTATGTAGTTTTCGATTAACTCCTTAGTCCTTTTTATGACCTTGCTTGCTATGTAAAATCTTTCCTTAGATTTGTTTGGACATATAAGAGGTATGATTGTTGAAATATTCTCTGGCTGTTTTCTTTTTCCATTATTACAGATTCCTGTCCCAAACCCCCTTCCTTTCACCCTTGTCTTCGTTTGGAAATTATGGAATGCAAAAGAGAATGAAGCGGCTAAGCAGAAAAATCGTTGGTACTCTTATGTACACACACCAAAATTGTAGATATAAGCATTTATTGTAAATACAATTATTCAAATTTTTGTAAATCCTCTCTTCTCAAAAGAATATATTTTGAAAGCATTTTGAAAGCTTCTGACACCACATAATCTACGTGAAGGGTAGACGAAAGTTTCTCATCAAGAATAATACCAAGATCTTTAACAAAATTTGTTTTTGTGATATCTAAACCACCAAGTGCGAATGATGTTTGTATGCTGTTTATATTTTTGGAGAAAGTGATGTGTTGACATTTGTCAACATTAAGACTGAAGTATCTAGAAGTGCAAAAGAAAAAGAAGCGATCCAAGTCTCTATGAAATACATCTACATCGGAAAATGATTCCACTCGTCTGTGTTTAAGGTCGTCAGCATATATCTCATGATAAGTATCAATGAAACATTGGGAAATATCATTGATGTAGATTACGAAGAGGAGTGGTCCCAGGTGAGACCCCTGAGGCACTCCGGATGTGACGTGAAACCGCAAACAAAAAGAAGTCATTAGGTGACGAAACGGGACTAAAAGTTGGATGGCCCATTAATTCAATGTTTTGGGTGTTCAAATGCTTCTTCTTATGTGCTCATGTGTGTGAGCTTGCATCGTTATGATGCAGAATAATTTTAGTTCTTCGATTAACACAAACACTCATTGCAAACATAAATGTAAGATCAAGTCCGTAAAGACGGCTCGTTGCAACTTGTGCTGCAGCCGATTTACGGAGACAATGTGTACGTTTTGTACTTAGCTTGGTCGTAGGATCCTACTAGGCGATCTGTGATTGAGAATGCGCAGTTAACACGCTTTGTCGGAAGAGCGATCTATGATTAGATAGCGTGGTGAACACGGTAACAGTTGCTCTAATGCTATGGTGGCGACATGTTCGGTTTTTCTGAAAAACAGGCGACCATTTGCTTCGAAAGGCTTCGTGCACGAACAGTTTTTATAAGGTTTGGGTTTTAAAACACCCATACTGTCTATTGTTGTTTACTTTCGGGCTCGTACTTATATATCCAAGATGGTTTGTGGCAAAACAACTGATTTTGGACGACCTTCACGAAGTTCGTCACTAAGTGAAGCACGACCGCGTTAGAATTCGTTATACCAACGTTTCACAATGGTCAAGTGTGGAGCTTCATCACCAAAAATCGAGCAAGTTGATCGCGGCACTGTTGTTGAGTTAATCTTCGTCGAAAATCGTAAAAAATCATCTCACGAAAATGTTAACGTGTCGATTTAATTTTTTGTCCAAGTTGAATGACCATAAACGAAACAAGACGCACTCTTAAGTAGAAGTGTTATAAGTACTTTTTTGGTTAAAAAATGTCAAAATACACGACGCAGTTGTCGGATTGGAGCTGTCAACAGTAAAGTGCCAGAGACGCAAAAATTTAAAAGGCAACTAGCGTACAATTTTCAGAAGATCGTTTCAAAAAAGATTCCAATTTTTTTTATTTTGAAATATCCATATCATGTCTCACATTCATTGTTGCTTTTACGATTGAAGAAATTTTCCATAGAGTTGAGGATTTCCAGTTTTTTATTGAATCACTAAAAAATGCTAGTTAACTATTTTCAAGAACGGAGTTCGTTTTTCTTTCTTGTTACCAATCTCTGAACGGTGCATAAAATTTGTCGTATTCATCATTTATTTTCGAGTTCTATATGTAATGCACTCCATTTTTCACACTTATTTTTATCTAAACAATAACTTTTTCAAAGATAATTAGTAAGATTGTCACATTTACACCTGACACTGATGGTGTTTTGAAATTCATGGGCATCGATTATGTTTGGTTCAATTACGGAATATTCAATCCGTATCTTATAGAATGAAAATACATACGAGAAAGTCAAGAGTTTCGGAATAAATATTCGAAACAAGAGTAGAAATGTTTAAATTTTACTACTAACAATTATTTCAGAATTATTACATTCAATGATGGTCCACACATCTAATCTATCGCAAATATATTTCATAGAAATCAAGGGCGATGATGTAGAATTTACTCCATGTTATATATCATCTATATAATTATATACATAATAGCTTCTGAAGAACATGAATAATAAAAACACATAAATTTCAAGCAAAAATGAAAAGGCAGGATGACAAACATTAGAAGGAAAGATTCCCACGCTAGAATAAATCCGGTGAATCTATTTGAAACTACAAGTATTTCTTTGTTGGAGATTTGCATATATGTGAAATTCATTAATTTTAACAGAGTGAACAACATGAATATTCAGAGATTGATGAAGAATGAACGTCTGAGGCTTTTCTTAGCAGAAATCTTTAAGCACTGCCCGCTGACTAGATCAAAAAAATACCAGGAATTTATTATTTAAAAAATCAAAAGTTTTGACAGATAAGTGCCAACAATCTGGGTATTTTATGCCTTGCTCAAATGTCGGTTCTAGATGTATAATAAAAAAGGTAGATTGCCATTTGAAATAACAAAGTGATGACCCACTTCCGGTATAACCAGAAATGGTATCACTTCGAAACTATTTCACTCCAATTGGAAATCGCTAGTTATGGCCGCCTATAAAATTTCAGCTTTATATTGTAATTGGAACTTGAAAAGTTTTTAACGGATGGTTGCCCATATATCTGTTCATGCAATCAAACCTATTTCATGAAAAAATATAAATCCACCACCCGGTGGTATGATAAGGGTGCAGTTTCTCTCTTTTCAAAACACGCCACACGACACTTCGGGTCATTTGCAACTGATGCTATTCTCAATAATTTCGAATTGCTTCAGGAATCATCTGTCAAAGTTTGTCATAGAGCTTGGGCGATAGCCTGCATATAAATTTTTGACACGCTCATTACTGAGATTCTGAGATTCTAAAAATAAACTTGAATTAAATTTTTCTGAAACAATCGCATACGCCCCAATTGATCATAAAATGAAATAAATATATCATAAAGAACGATATTCGTTAAAATGTAATCTAACCCAACCTCGAATTTCTTTTATGTAGAATGAATCTATTCATCATTACGAAAATACAATGTCTTCATTTAGCAAAAATGGGTGACTTTGGTATCATTCACAAGTGTGTCAGAAAAATAAAAAGTTTTTCAGTTACTTGTCTGTGGTCATCCGTAAAAAATCTTCTTCAAAAGACAAAATGATTTTAACAGTTGAGATGAGATTGTTTCATTTTGTTCTTTCTTATGGATTTTACGTTTCACTAGCTAAACAGCGCTGTGTTTTCGGTTCAATGATTTCACTGAAAATTACTATCACAACTGATCTCGATGTGAACAAACGGAAGTTATAAGATCATTGGAAATAAGTAGAATATATAGGACTTCATTCTGTTTGACACAACATATGGAACTGCCTAATAATTCGAGAAAGGAAATTATTTTTCTGATAAAAGCAACATCTACTTATATGTTGATAATCCCAAAATCGAAAAGTGTTCAATATTTAGGCAACGCTATCCGAGATACTATCGTATTTTAAAATTATAATTTTGTGTAGATTACAGAAGTAATATATTCACGATTGAGAGCAGTTTGAATTCGACATTTCATATTTCAATGAACTGATTTAAATAATTCCATAATATGAACAAGATAAATAGGAAGTCACCAACTTCCGCCAGAATAGCTTCACATTGTAAAAATGCGATACATTCACAACTCTTTCCTCTAAACATTTAGCAATACTAGATATAAAAAGTATGCTCATAATCCAGGAATGCTAAGGCTATACTTTATATTTTGAGATTCAAGAAAAACATGCCCTTCTGTTACAGAAGCTTTCACAACTGAAAGTTATGAATTACCTCGCCTATCTCGTTCTCCGTCGTGAAACGTCGACGTGTAGGGGAGAAGGAGGCAAAATGATTCTCTTAAAAAAGAATGAAAGGCATACGTCTTTCAAGAATATATTAATAAAATTTCAGCAAACTCAATCAAGAGGTTATTTTGTAAACAATATTATTACATTCTCTTTCAAAATAACATTTATTGGATATAAACAAGAATATGAACAAAATATATGCTCATTGAGCATTTCACTTTATATGCGGGTAAAAGGAGTATTCAAAAATTCTAAAAATATTGATGCAACTCTGACAGCATAGTACTTATTCTCAAAATCGAATGTTTCTACGTATTTTGGCTGAGGGAGTATCGAGTATCAGAACAAAGATCACAAATCCTCGTTCACGTCTATTCCAGGGTAGTGATCATGAGCCCACTTTGGGCAGTGCCACAAAGAATTCATCCTTCTCCTCTTGCTGTACTATATTGCTCAGTACAGTACATGCATCTTTCTTCATCGAAAGAACTAGAGCTGTCTTTTCCTCTTGTTTGTAATTTAATTTTTCCTTTTTCAGCGTATTTGCTGCTATTTTCGATATGTTTTGCTCTTCTGCATTTGCATTTTCAATTTCCATTGCAAGAGCACTTCCTTGAAGTTGAGGTAATGGTTTCCACTACTCTGGTGTGAAAATAAGATTCTAACATATGAATTTATGTCGTGTGCTATGTTGTGCTGAGTCACTAGAAGGGTTGCTTTCCTACCAGTTTGGTCTGCTGAAGGAAACATATCTGCAACCATATCTTGGCAATTTTATGCTTTATCAGTTACCTCAACTGCAAAAAAATTCACATCTACGAAAACATAAAAGTCTATTTCCGAAATCCATTTTGGAATACAGAGTTCAAGGTAAGCCGAGCAGAATATTTGGCTTATTTGGAATACCGTAACTGTTCTTCAGGGGTGGGGGTTCAACCATTTTCCTAGTGCCTGGTCGGTACACACCAAGATGACCAGTTACTGTCACATCCACAAGTTTGAGTTTATGAGTGCAATGTAGTGACGAACAAAATTTTCATTGGCAGTTGAAATCACATTTTGATTTCTTGTGTGAGACAAATGACCATAAGTACGGGGTCAGCCTAACTTGGTATTACAAAGGATACAAAATGATCGAAAGAGGTTTCAAAAGCAATACGCATCCACTTTCGTTGTATGCAGAAATTGCACCTGGAGGAACTCCATCGGTTAGCTCAGCCTTCTACTATAAATCAGCATTGGAGGAAAGAAATTTCCTGCATCAGAAGCTTAGACAACACATGTTGATGAGATATCCCGTTCAGCAGATGTAACCCTTGAAACTTGCCTGGATCCTTTTCGAGCCAATATTTCTGAGAAATTTGGAGCATATGATGATATATTGAGAAATCTTACCCTCTTCAATACTAGATTTCAATCTAGACCAGACAACTTGCTGCAGAATTTACTAGGATTTTCGAAGACAGACGATTTCGAAGAAACGGACCATGGAATTGGTTCGACTTGCCGTCCCTAGATTTATAATCATGTCCAATAATTGAAGAAATGGTTGATTAAACTCCTCTGAATACTGCAAAGGAGTTCTAGAATCGCGTTATTGAAACATCACCAGCCTCAATCGTGACATAATTAGAACAAGCTGTACAACTGCTCTGGAATGCAGAAGTTTAAAGTGTTATTAAGTAAACGGGCATCAGTTTTCTGATAATGATACAGTATAAGCTCTTTATTGGAGGGGTATACGAGGATGGATTGATAAGTTTCCGGCCTGAACAAAAAAAACATTATTATTATTTTTCAGCATAATCTCCTTTAAGGCTGATACATTTCTCAAAGCGGTTTTCTAGTCTAGTAATACCATCTCTATAGGTTGATTCGTCAAGTTTCTCAAAATACACATTTACAGCTTCGATTACTTCTTCCTTGTCCGCAAATCTCTTACCGCCAAGCCATGTTTCGAGGTTAGGAAACAGATAATAGTCACTCGGGGCTAGGTCTGGAGAGCAGGGAAGGTGCGGCATCAATTCGAACTTCAGATCATAGATTTTAGCCATGGCAACGTGCGAAGAATGCGCTGGTGCGTTATCGTGATGAAACAAAATTTTTTTCTTCGCCAAATGAGGTCGTTTAATTAGCACCTCGTGGCTAAAACGTTGCAATCAGTCTGCGTAGTATTAACCAGTGATAGCTTTACCCTTTTCAAGGTGATCAATGTATATAATACCTCTTGCATCCCAAAAAACAGTAGCCATAACCTTGTTTGCCGATAAAATTGTTTTTGCCTTCTTTGGAGTTGGTTCCCCTGTTCCAATCCACTGTTCAGACAGTTGTTTGGTTTCAGGAGTGTAGTGGTGGACCCAAGTTTCGTCAACAGTAACGAATCGAAGCAAAAATTCGCTTGGATTATGCTTATACAGCGCCAAACTGGCGGTAGAAATGGTTTTTCGAATCAATTTTAGTAAACGCGGCACCCATATTGCACAGAGCTTTTCCATATGCAAATGTTGGTGCAAAATATTTTGCACACGTTCATATGACATCTAACAGGTCTCAGCTATCTCACACACTTTTGATCTGCGGTCTTCCAGCACTATTTTATGAGTTTCTTCGATCATATCTGGAGTTGTGATCTCAACGGGGCGTCCTGAGTGTGGCTCATCAGAGGTGCCACACGACCCATTTTAAACTCGGAAACCTAATGCTTAACGGTGGAATATGATGGGGAGGATGTCCCCAGTGTTGAATCAATCACTTCATCAATTTCCTTCGGCGTTAACCCCTTTAACTAAAAGTATTTGATGACAGCACGCTTTTTCAATTTTCACAAACAACACACAGGCGTCTTATTCAGCCTGCTCTCAATTATAAACTAACATGGCGATCGGGCTGAAACTATACCTACAAGCTTTCTAAGGATGGCACTGTAGAAAGCCACTTCCGAAGTAGGAACCTAACCTAGTGGCGCCATCTCTTGGCCAGGCCGTAGACTTATTAATCCAGCCTTGTGTGTTCCATAAATATGCCGCGAAAACAGAAATCGTGAACATGGAATGGTGATTCATATTGGATTATAGGGTTTACGTCCCTATTTTGATTAATTATTATCTTCAGGCTTAGGCAATAGTTTGAAGAGTTTTGTAATTTTTTCTTGCTTGGTAACGATTTTAATGCTATGCATTGATTGTCGCATCTTAAATTTATTGAACCCATCTTGCGATGCTCGAAATCCTCTATTACTACAAGCTTCAGTAGGTTCAATCTCAAAAATTCGTAATTCCTAATTTTTGAGAATGTACTATATTCCTGGTTGACAACCAGATATGAATAAGGAGCGTTAGTGTTTCGACAGATCGCTTCCTTGCTGATACGGTGTGTAGCGTTGCGGTGAATAGTCGAACTAGTGTGACTTCTTGAGGTTTTCTGTTTATCTACCCTTTATTTTCATGGTTTTTCGGTGAAGATGTTGAGTGGCCTCATTCTCGGTTCGTTGGAGAGCGCCATAACATTTACATGTTTTGTTACGCTCCAACGAACTAAGATGAGTAGATGACAGTCTGGCCTGATGTTGTGAATGGGTATGAAATTCTGACGAGGTGAAATGAGACCGAAACTGCAGTATATTGCTCCTATTCATGACATCCGACCGAGCTGTGTAGCCCTGGTTGACGGTGATTATGAAGTGTGGATCGGAAAACCAGCTCCTTCAGGGAAGGATATTTAACATTCTACGAAAGGTTGAATATTGTTCCTTGAATAAAAATTCTTCAATGTGTCTTCATTACGTTCTTTAAAATGTACGTGAAGTCGCTTTGCCTTCTCCCAGATAGTTGACCACTCAGAGGCATTCTTTTTTTGTTGCAGTCCTCGATCCATTCATTGTCAGTGAAGTTGGAGCTACAGACGACACTGTCTAATCTTCGGATTTCTATATCGATCCAACAGTTGATTCGTTAACATTGAATGAGCGTGATATGAATGCAAACGACTGTCCAAGGCATAAATGATCAAGAATTTCCATTTTATTTCAGGCGGTAACACTGATATATTTCGTATCGACACTTGTTTATCAATTTTTTTTAGGCGATATTATAAATTAGGAAACCAACGGTAGAGATACTTTATTCGATCATAATTTTTTTTAACGAATGGAAAAATGAAACAATAAAAAATGCAAAGCGGCTCTCACCAAAGTTTGATAAGAGGAATAGGCGTGACGATAGTATGACATAATCAAAGATTTAATGACTTTAGAGGAAAATACACATTCAAAGGATTTAAAAAACAGATTTAGCCTTATTCAAAAAATTGAGATTAATAAGATTTTCAATAAAATAAAAGAGTAAAGTGTTGACTGACATACCTATGTAAGCTTCACTGTGTTTTGATTACTTACTACTGATTTTCCTTTTGTGATTTATCGACTTTACAACACGAATGTATCTATAACAATGGAACCAGGCTGTTAAGGCAAACAGCTCAAATTTCCATCGATTTATTGATGTTGTGCGAGTTCCTCGCAACAAATAAAGAATTTTTTTATTTTATTTGTATTGATCTTTAACACTAGATACAAATATGACCAAGTAGTAATCAGACTCGTTTTAAACTCGTAGAAGTTTATTTTGTTTTACTTTCATAGGTTATTTTTACAATAAACTTATTATATATATATATATATATATATATATATATATATATATATATATATATATATATATATATATATATATATATATATATATATATATATATATATATATATATATATATATATATTTTTTGAGGTTAGCTCCTTGCAGTATTTTTGCTATTTTAGAGTTATTACCTAACATACACACTCAAAACATTTATACTTGGTCTTGATGGGTTACTATTAACATCATGCTTGATTTTAAATGGTGATGTAGAAACAGAATGTAGACGCGGCTTCAATGGTGATGTCATCTGATTTACCAAATTAACATTTGTTTGGTTAGCTTTACTTCTTGCTTGCTTGCTTGCATCTTTTAACAATGTGCTCGGGAACTTAGCCCATTTACACAGCTGGACCTACAGTTTATAGTGGATTCCGAACCACTCTCCTAGACCGTGCAATGATAACTGCCACCACAAGGATTACAAGTTGTCTGGTCGTCGGAAGTTTATGCCCTCTTTAGGCGACTCTTTCAAATTCAGCACTTTTTGTTCAAGGACAACATCCATAACCTGACCCCGGATTCGAACCAGGAGCCTAGACTTTGCAGTTCCAATATGCTTGCGCACTAACCGTGCAGCAACCAAGGCTGTTAGCTTTACTTCTAAATGTTTTATATATGTGTACTTGAATTGCTTCATCCAACATTCTTGGTAGTAATTGGAGAACTTCTTCAACAATCTGCTGAACTGTAAAACAAATGATCTGTTATTTAAGTGCAATGTTATAATTATGAACACAAATAGAAAATTACAAGCTTACACAGAATGAATCTCACACGGAGATTATTTCTTCAGACTTGTACAAAGGGATGCCCCTATATAAGATAATATGTAAAACGGGCCTAAGTATACCAACAATGTATGCAATAATACTGAATTAACATTCTAATAAATAAGTTAGTGAACTATACCTGAACTACAAGATGCAATTTTCTTTGAACTTGATGGCTTATTAACTATAGTACTTTCTTCAAATTGCTTTTCACACTCTTCAAGAATCATCATACTTCGTTTCTTAACTATATAGGGTCGCTCTGTTTGTGTTTTCCTGTCTGGTTGGCAAGTAAATTTTGTGGGCATACATCCTGATTTCATACGTACTTGTGATACCGACCCGGTCACATGGTATTCCTGAAAACTGCAAAGGTAACAATTAAAATTGATAATAAGAATGATTACCAAGACTAACACAAACATAACCTCAACAAATGACTAGTTATTCCATAGCCTCTACATTTCAACTATTTCACGTCAAACAAACATTAAGTTAAAAATCTATCAATAAATGATAACATACTCACATCAAAGTGAGCTTCACAGAAATAAAGTGGCGAATTTGTCTTTACATCGTTCGGGTTTCGCCGTGCAAGCTTAACCATTTATCTCTTATTATTTTCTTGTAATGGACATGTACAAACACCTTGTTGGGTCTCGTTATTGATGTATTGTTGCACTAAGGTACTGCACACCACTTATAATATTTAGAATTCATTTTTAACACAAGAAATACGCTGTCTAGCTGCGCTTACGTAAGTATGACGTCACACACGGCGCCATGACACGGCGAGTTGTTTTCGCGCAATATTTAAAAATAACTATAAAAATGGCTTTAAACTTCCAAAAATTTTAGTTTTTACTGAAATAAAGGTTTTGTCGTAAACAGTAGATGTGTATTCACATTACGGAAGAGGATTTCAAAATCTTTAGTCATGCTTATTTAACAATATGCTTTATGCATTGAGTAATAAGGTCGCCTTACTTGAACATTTTGTTTGTTTACATTCTCAAAAACACTGACCGCTGCCAAGGCGGCTTATGTCAAAGGAAAAGCTGAACCAATGCAGTGGCGACATGATTGAAGAACATACTTTAGGCGTAATAGTGATAAGGTCTACTTTAGTTTATCAGTCCATTAGATGACGCTTCCACAAAGGATACCGAATTCTTTTTATTAACACGTATGTATGTACCAATGAACCGATTAGTTCTGCGAATAATGAAAACTTTAGCCAACTTAGGAATTTGGTGCCATTTTTTATCTGCGAATAGGGAGCTTCTACTGTATTCTATTTAGGAGAATTTTATCGAACTAGCTCCTCTCGCCATGATGAAAATGGATATTGTTATGTTCCCTATTTTAGTTAATTGCAAGACATTTTTCTTCTTTCTTCCATAGAAGAAAACCACAGTCTTCGTTAACAAATGTAACAATAGTTTTTGAAGTTTTAGTTTTCGCCTCATAACTCCGACTGGATTGAAATTCAATGGTTTATATATTTTTTCATGAGGAATCTTATTGGACAATGAAAAATTATCATTGTAATTTGAAAAAAAAAAGTAGTTTTTCCACATTTTACGGTTCAATTCTGACACATCCTGTATATTCTGAAAATTTTTCGCTAATGAATTTTAGAACGCCGATATTTTTTCCTCTCTGAAAGTATCCGAACTTTTTTTGTTATGTGCAATTTTCAAATTATGATACTTCATCTGCGATACGTCAACACAAAAAGTGAAATATTTTCATGTTCGTATAATTCATTCCAATGAAGCGGTACATCTTTCAAATTAGTATTGTGGGCAGTTCAATTGTGTAAAAATATATGGGGTGTTATCCAAGATGAGGAAGTTTATGTCAACTTCCACCGGAACATGTTTTTAAAATGTAGTTTGAAAAAACCAAATCTAACTGCAGAAATTCCAGAAAATATCTTAAGTAATGAATAATGAAATAAAACAAGTTACTATGTTTTAACTATCACTAATTTATTGATGTAAAGAATGACGAAACTTTTACATTGGTTGGGCCGGTTTCGGACATACGTTCATTATCAACAACAAGCTAATGAAAACTGAATACTCATGTACAATACAAGAATTACCATCAATAAAATGCTAGTAGAGGTCACAGTAACTTGAATAATGGTGATTGGTAGGTAATTAAGTCTACCTGGTCGTTAAGGAGCTTAACCCTTTCTACCCTAGATGCCTTGAAAATTTCCATCGATTCAAAGAAATTGAGTTTATAAGATTTATCACAAGAATGAAGAATTTTTAGCTGTTGAAGTTCTGGAAAAGGATGACATTCAGTCAGACAATGTTGAGCTAAAGCTGAATCATATTTCTGATTTAGGAATGACCGGAAATGTTCTTTGTATCTAGCCTTGAAACAGCGTCCTGTTTGACCTATATAAAACGAATTTCACTCAGAACATGTTAATTGGTATACTCCTGATTTTTCGAATTTATCGGTTTTATCTTTTGTGTTGAAAAGCAGGCCTGATAATTTGCTAACTGGCTTGAATGTAATATGAACTTTTTTACTATGAGACAAAACTCTAGCAACCTGTTCTGACGTCTTCCCGAAATATGTTAGAGACATAAATTTTTCGGGCTTTTCTCTCTTGGATTGGGGATATATTGTGTTGAATGTATTGTTGCGTAATCTATGGATATGGCATTATCCATGTACGATGGTTTTCTGAAGATATTAATTGATAAACGCTTATTATTCTCCCGGGTAATTGTTAGATCTATCTATCTTCAGAAAACCATCGTATATGGATAATGTCATACCCATAGATTCATTTTACCAGTATTCTCAAAAAATAGCAGCCTTCAAATCCATGATTCACAGAGCGATTTCTTTGCCTTTATCGGACATGGACCGAAAATCAGAATTGAACACCATTATTTTAATAGCAGATAACAACGGCTTCGATATAAAAGCAATAGAGAGTTTAATTAATCGAAAAATACGCAACAACACATTCAACACGATATATCCCCAATCCAAGAGAGAAAAGCCTGAAAAATTTATGTCTCTAACATATTTTGGGAAGACATCAGAACAGGTTGCTAGAGTTTTGTCTGATAGTTAAAAAGTTCATATTGCATTCAAACCAGTTAGCAAATTGTCAGGCCTGCTTTTCAACACAAAAGATAAAACCGATAAATTCGAAAAGTCAGGAGTATACCAATTAACATGTTCTGAGTGCAATTCCTTCTATATAGGTCAAACAGGACGCTCTTTCAAGGCTAGATACAAAGAACATTTTCGGTCATTCCTACATCAGAAATATGATTCAGCTTTAGCTCAACATTGTCTGACTGAATGTCATCCTTTTCCAGAACTTCAACAGCTAAAATCTTCATTCCTGTGATGAATCTTATAAACTCAAATTCTTTGAATCGATGGGAATTTTCAAGGCATCTAGGGTAAAAAGGGTTAAGCTCCTTAACGACCAGGTAGACTTAATTACCTACCAATCACCATTATTCAAGTTACTGTGACCTCTACTAGCATTTTATTGATGTTAATTCCTGTATTGTACATGAGTATTCAGTTTTCATTAGCTTGTTGTTGATAATGGACGTATGTCCGAAACCGGTCCAACCAATGTAAAAGTTTCGTCATTCTTTACATCAATAAATTAGTGATAGTTAAAACATAGTAACTTGATTTATTTTATTATTCATTATGAATATCAATTATCACTTCATATCATCATAGTTCAGGCTTCATCGATCAATTATTTGAAATATCTTAAGCCATTCTTCATGAAATTCTGGCCATCTAACTTAGGTACGCCAGTATATAAATGAGTTTGCTTCTCAATTAGTTGTTGTCTCTAACCATTAATGTAGCGATGCTATTTTACCTGGTAATTAATGTTTCACAGATGAAGTTTCCTAAGAAGTATTAAGGATGAGCTAATTCTCGGAATCGGTATTTAGATTCTTTCTAATCAAACCAATTACGCACACAGTTTCAGGATTCATTTGAATGTCCAAGCTTAGAACGACACACATTTTATTACTAGACAATAACCAAATCTGTGTCGAACAATACAATATTTTTATTTTAGGTTAATTAAATAGAAAGCGTTTAAAGTAAAATTCGGAATTATGATTCTATTTGACTACAGTAGGACTGAAATTTGCCTTTAAAGTTCATATTCTAAATTTTAATAAAACTTTCATCCTATAAAATTCTTCTATATAATGAAAGAATGGTTAAGACACGGTTTACTAAGGATTACTATCAAGTTTAATACTGAAGAGGTAACAATAAGATTGATCGTATTATATTTAAATGTCGTCGGTGATCTCAGAGTCAACGACTTCGTAATATCTTAATAAATGCTCGATCTCTCGATCTTCTCCGCGTCCACTCATTTGGAAAACCTGATTCTCTACGTTAACGATCCTCTTGGTTGAAGTTATGTAGGCCAACTGCGAAAGAAACTCTGTATTCCTAGAAATATATAAAAGAGGTTTAACCCCGACGAGTTGCCCATGTTCATGCAAACAAACAGATTTCAATAAAATATAAATCCACCACCCGGTTATTAATACCACTGCCAGGCAATGATTATAATCAAAACATATCATGGAATTATTATACAAGGTGGTCCAACGAAAACATAACACCTCGATTTTTCCGTTTTGAAATTAAAATATGGGGACTTGCTCGGATCGTCGATCTCTGATTCGAAGAGGAACAATTTTTCCGATTTTTTCATCCTCGTAACTTTAATTCCTTAACAAGGGTGAGCACAACCCCTTGATTTTGAATAGGGATGATGGGTGTTGTGATACATCATTTTGAATTTCTTATCGAGTACTATCTGACTCTAAATTTTCGCTACTAAATTTTCAACATTAACGAAATGGCAGCTAAAACAGTGGAAGAGTACTTACTTTTGTGATTAGTTTATCAAGTGCTGAAAATGGGCACCATTCACTTCCATGCAGTAAAGAACGCTGGTGTATGGCTAGCTTATGTTGAATTTACCTCGAGGTATGTCCTGTTTTCATTTATTTGTTAATTTTTTGTTCTGAAAAGTAAACAGACCATGTGTTTGATTTAACTTAATCTCTCGTTGATCTATCGTGAATTTTCAGGAACGTTGAAACTCTGCCAAAACGATTGTAAATTTGTGGTAGGATTAAAATGGTGTATTCCGTAGGAGAAAGGGTGGAAATTATAAAATTATTTTTCAGAAACGACTATGTGTGATTAACAGTGGCTTTATTCAACGAACGACATCCTGAAAAAAATGTATCCGCTGCTTACGTAGTGCAACTGGTTGCTAAATTTGACGCTACTACACTCGGAGGCAAAATTAGCGGAACACTCGAAAATTTAACCAAATTCGAAGTTCGATATTTTTCCTAATTCTCAACCGATTTAGATGATTTGTTCGGCAAGTTATAGATCAACTCTTCTGTTTTGTAGAAATTATAAGAGAAAACAAAAAAATTTGAAAAAAATTTTATACGGGGGCAAAACTAAAAGTGTTTTTTTTGTCAAAAATTCGTAACACCCTGTGGAATTTCGTGGTCCGAGTTGAAACGTACAATATCATGGTCTGTCAAGACACATCTTGCTACAGTAACGCTCTTCTTGTTTCATGCGTTTATCTCTATTTTTGCAAAATATATTAAATTTCAAGTGGAAAATCACCATTTTGGAGAAATTCCATTGAATCAAGAAATTGTCATTAAAATGCTTCTGTCAGTTTGGAATTTTCTTATTATCACTCAGGCGTATCGAAATTGTCGTTTGCGATTTTTATGTTCGAATTGCATTAGTTATTGATGACAATTTGGTTAATTTGGTGAAAATTAGGAATTCATAGGAGATAACAGTCGGTAGGTATTAAAATACACAACCGAATTCTGGGACCATTGATAAAACTTTTCATTTACACATGTGCACACCTTTTTTTATCAAATATGAAATACAACACACGTTTTTTTTTTGTATATGACCACATTTGCATTTGTTTAAAGAATGAGAGTTTTCCATTCTTTGATTTGATACAAATTCGATCGGTTGCGGTGTTTTTTGATTCTTTTACTGTTTACGTTTCGAAACGGTATTTTTCATTCAGAATGAGAGATTTACCACCAACCTCAGTAGCAAGGGCAGTTACATTGATCGAGGAAGGGCGCACCTACCGCTCAGTCGGTACCATGTTGGGTGTCTCGACGTCGGTTATCCATCGAATCTACCGACGTTACAGGAAAACTGGATTGTACGTGAGGAGGCGTGGACAAGGAAGAAATCGGGCAACCCGCGCTATACATGACGTTCAGGCACGTAACCTTTTACAAGCAGTGGATAACATTAAGGTCAGCGTGAGGACAGTCAGAAGACGATTAAATGAAGTTGGTCTGAGATCATACTCGCAAGCAAGAGCACCAAGACTCGATAGAGCCCATCGGGTAGCAAGATTGTCGTTTGCTAGGGAGCATGCAGCATGGACAATCAATCAGTGGAGACGAGTTTTATTTAGTGATGAGAGCCGATATTGTGTGAATTTCGTGGATGGTAGAGATATAATATGGTGGCATCGAGGGGAACGGTACAATCAAGCGAATTTCGCAGGAACTGAGCAATACGGTGGAGGGTCAGTTATGATATAGGGTGGCATATGCTTGGGAGTACGAACAGAACTTGAGATTATTGGCAATGGATCACTTAATGCCCATCGGTATATAACAGAAATCTTGGAGCCCCATGTTGTGCCTTTTGCTCCTTACATAGGGGAAAATTTCCTTTTTATGCACGATAACGCGCGCCCTCATACTGCGCGAATAGTGATAGAATATCTCAATGAAATTGGGATCACACGAA
This sequence comes from Cryptolaemus montrouzieri, assembly GCA_013387265.2. Taxonomy (NCBI): domain Eukaryota; kingdom Metazoa; phylum Arthropoda; class Insecta; order Coleoptera; family Coccinellidae; genus Cryptolaemus; species Cryptolaemus montrouzieri. Next base: position 103,978,866 of record JABFTP020000021.1, read on the forward strand.
TGGACTGGCCGTCGCGGTCATCGGATTTAAACCCGATCGAACACGTTTGGGACATTCTTGGAAGAAGGGTTCGACAACGGAATCCAGGCAACGTTGAAGAGCTGACATTGGCTTTGGTGGAAGAGTTGGACAACATACCTCAACAGATGATAGACAACATCATTGGGAGTATGCGAAATCGTATGCGCGCTGTAATAAGAGCTCGGGGGGGTCATACTCGCTACTAAAATCAAATGTTTTTTTTGTGGGTCATCATGAACATTTTTCTCAACATGTTCATTTATTTCACGAGTGTATCGCCAGGATACACACCTGCTCTCAATTTTGCACAGGAATGATAATTATTAAAGAGTGTCACACAAAAAAAATCAAAAATAAATGTGCAAAATCACCAATTTTTCCAGTGTACTTCGAGTTCTCCCGGAGCGTGAAATTGGCCAGTGAATTTCAAAAATTTTCATTTCGTTAGATTTCCCCTTCTCTAATTTTGATTTTATTTTCTGACTAACCTCCGATGTTATGCACCTACGCAAGATTAAAAATAAATTCTTGAAATTTGTGACTTTTCGCTTCAAATTGGATATCTCTTGTAAAAATAGAGATAAATGCATAAAACAAGAAGGGCGTTACTCTAGGAAGATGTGTCTTGACAGACCATGATATTGTATATTTCAATTCGGACCACGAAATTCCACAGGGTGTTACGAATTTTTGACAAAAAAAACACTTTTAGTTTTGCCCCCGTATAAAATTTTTTTCAATTTTTTTTGTTTTCTCTTATAATTTCTACAAAGCAGAAGAGAAGATCTATAACTTGCCGAAAAAATCATCTAAAGCGGTTAAGAATTAGGAAAAATATCGGACTTCGAATTTGGTTAAATTTTCGAGTGTTCCGCTAATTTTGCCTCCGAGTGTAGTTCAGTAGGCAACAAAAAGAGGGTGTATGAAGTAGACGAAGCGAGGGAAGTGGCTATCTTAGGTCACGTAGCGATGGAGTCGACCCTTAGTACTAGGAAGTTATGCAATGCGTCTGGTGTTTCACGCACAACAATCATGAGAATTTTAAGAAAACATAAGTTTCATCCTTTTAAGATACGATTGGTACAGGAACTGAATGAGGATGATTTTGATCACCGAATCATGCTCTGTGAAAAGACCAGTGAAATTATCAACAATATGTTCAATATCTGTTTCTCGGATGAGTGTTCATTTTACCTTTAAGGCAATGTATACAGGCATAACTGTTGGTTCTGGTCAGATAAAAATCCAAGATCATTTCGAGAAGAGCACACTCAGCATCTCCAAAAGTTAAATGTCGCCATTGGTGGAACCAAAATATTGTTCCGTATTGAAAATTATGCGTGTTTGAAAGTTGTTAATACCTCCAAAATTTTACTTCAATATCTCAAGCGATTTACGAAAAATTCTAATTTGACTGCATCTTTCGATTAAACTTTAACAGACCTATGTTTTCATATAAACTGTTTTCATGAAATGACTTCAGCAATCATCTTCTTAAGTATTGCCGTGTCTTGTTTAAACACCCTTTATATTTTGATTATGTAAACTTGAAACAACAAGAATCATTCAAAAATCCCTAGATCAATGAATAATCCTTCCTGACAAGAGCTAGTTCCCAAATCTTCCTGCCATGCACGCAGCCCCCAAGAATCACAGAAGTGCAACTAAGCAGGATGCCGAGAAACGAAGCGGCAGACTGCAGTTTCGCCCTTATTAGGAGCTCATCAATGTCGCATATCGCTTCACAGCATCTTATCAAGCTACATCGGGGTACCCTATCGATTCCAGAAAGGACGCACCTCGTACATACGTACGACAATCGCCCTTTTTCCTCTTGTCTCAAGTTCACATATATATATATATATATATATATATATATATATATATATATATATATATATATATATATATATATATATATAGGGGACCTTACTATCTTGCATATGATTCCATAAACGAGTGAAAAAACCTGAGAAAAATAAAAAGTCACACGGAGCTAGATCAGGCGAATGAGGCGGCTGCTCGATGGTATTTATGGAGTGAGATTATGTGTTGTCGTCAAGTAAAATCCATCAATTGTTTTGCCACAAATCTGGTGATTCACAGGGAATATTTTCCCGCAAACGTCTCAAAACGGTTGAATAGAAGTCCTTATTGACCGTTCCACCTTGCGGAACGAATTCATGATGAACCAACATTTTTATGTGTGTTCTTATCTTTTTCTTTCTTTAGAGGAAAGTATTTGTTAAAATATCTAAACACTTTGGAATGGAAAACAATGTAAGCAGCCTCAATCTGAAAGTTTAATCTTGTTTCAGTTTGTATTATCAGTTAAAGTTATCAGTGAATCAATTTGTGTTTTTAATACCAAGATCTCCAAAGTACTTGTATTCAATATATTCGGCGCCTTCTAACATTCCCATGTCAGTACGAATTTCGCGGAAAATGCGATTTTCTTTGAAACGTCTTATTCTCAAAAGTTGGGCAAAATTGCTTTTTTTTTTGGAACATTCATGTACTGCGTAGTGCAGCTATACACATCGTTAAAGAAATCCCTCGTATATGGATAATCCATAAAAGTTGAAAAAGTACATTGCAAAATAATTTTGGAACTTATAAGGAATTAATGTAGGCGTGTGCGGTCCGGACTCGAGCAGACATTTTATGAATGCTGATTAGTATTGAATAAAATAGTTCTTTCACGCACTTCGCATACCTATGAGGATTAAAAACATACATTCAGAGATTTGTCACACGATTGCTAAGCTAACAACATACCACAACGGTCCTTTTTCTATGCATCTGCTTCCACAATTTCATTGTGACGAAACGTGGCTCTGGGATGAATGTAACCAAGTTTATTAACCCACGAAGGTCACGCGTTTGCCATCGGCCATTTATGTATCAGCGATAGTTTACTCCATTTCACATTATTTGCAAGAAGTCGTGTAAAAGCATGCTGATCGTTGTTTGTGAAACATACAACACGAACATAGCGGCGATTGTTTTTTTTTAATTTATTCAGTTTTGTTCTTTTGTACTATGAATGTCGATTCATAACAAGGAAATACAAACATCTTTTTTAAACTTAGTATGTGAAGATTCTCAGAAATTATGTCAAAGTGGTTGAGAGGAAATATTTGTACCTCATTCGCTAGAAAGAAAACAATTTAACATTATCATATTTGGGAAATTACACACACCACAAAATTGTCGCATCACTTGGTATTCTGAATTCCACAATCGATTAAGTAGCTCGGTCGCAGTTTCTTTGTCAACATATGTTCTTGGATATATGAGGGGGAAAAATCTTATCTATGAAGTAAAATTTGTTTCCATATGATTTCAAACACGTCTGAAACAAGAATGAGTTTATTCATTCAGTTTCTCTTAAGTTTTCTCGCTAAAGTAATGCAAGTTTCCTGTGTTTCTTGTTGATTTTCGAATCTTTGAATTTATTGAAAAGGCTGCTGAACGTCCTGGACGCTATTTGAGTGATCATGAAGTGGTAAGAATTGTAACACTTCTAGAGGAGGGGCTTGGCTAACTTGTTGAATGTTAACCACTTTTTCAAGAGCAATTAATCGGTACGACGAAACAGTGGAATATGGAAGAATATGGAGAAATATGTTCAATTACAGTACCCCATGTCTCTTGAGACAGTTTTTTTGGACGATTTGTATGCTTTCCCTTTGCTTTTTTTGGCGCTGCTCCAATCAACTTCTATGAACGTTGGAGAATGTCCAACTTTCTCTTCCCTATAATGAACTGGCAAAAGCTTTGGAACATACTGAAACCTCTGCCACTCCGTGTCTCTTTTGAAACGCACCCGTTATGAATAAGCAGAATCATGCAGTTTGTAAGGGTTTGAGGTAGTACGGATATTGAACCACAAAGGTATGAATTTTTTTGGACTACAGATTCGAGAAGATTGAACTGGTGGATCTTGGATAGTCTAGCTTCCAACGGAACTACATCAAAACAACGAATTCGTTTACATATACAGTCTGCTTCAATGGTTTGCCCTTGTGAACGGATCTTTTGAAGCACTTCGGTCATACGGCCAGTTCTTTTTCTTTTTTTATGAACGTTCCACAATTTCTTCCTTATCGCTGCTCGCTTTCTAACTATTCACATTAAAATCTTCCATCGTATAGCATAATAATTGAAAGTGATTAGGTACTAAGAAAACACGATGAGAATAAGAAATTGGAGGAAAAGGAATTTGACATTGCCCTTTCTTTCCATGAACGGAATTGACATTGCGTGTTCTTCCCCGGTACGCAAAAATTTCATTCTAATATTCTTTGCACCCAACGTTCTCTTCCTCAGAATGAAAAGATATGATTGTAGATCTTCTTATTCTCTACTAGATGGCACTATAATATTATTTTTATCCGTGGCCGCACTTAACCATCCGTTACACGCCATTTTGAATGACGTTCATTGGTAGACTATTTTTATTACGCGCGCCTACTCTTCAGTAGCTGTAAAAATCTTAAGTATTTAGTAAATCATTATATTTTCGACAGTGTTAGCGATTGGTTTTTGAAGATATTTGCTCCTGGTTTATGATTGTAGACCACGCGAGCATTCACGTTTTACTTTGTATTTCGAGTCAGTTTAGCTCAAATTCAATTTCTTGGTACCTTGAAAAGAGAGAAGTATGACTGAAACCAAAATACGATATGTACAGTCCAGCAAAGGTCCTGAAGTCTGGTTATATAGGTTCAATGAACTCCCTAGTGATTTCGAAAATTCCTCTGAGGAAAACGATGATGAGGAAGACGATAATGCAGAACAAGATGTTGTTGAGGAGAGCAGCCATGACACAGATTCAGAGCAGGATGTAATAGAGGATGCAGAAGTTTCCGATGAAGAAAATGATTCCAGTTCAAGGCGTTCCTCCGCTTATTACGTAGGAAAAGACAAAATAACAAAATGGAGAAAAACTTTACCTAGCCTCCAAATTCGAATTAGTTTACATAATATTATGAGACAACTCCCTGGAATGGCAGGTAATGCTCATGATGCAACAACCGGAATCCAGTGCCTAAAACTGTTCGTAAACGATATAATCGTTCGAATTATAACGGTGTCAACAAAAATACGTTCCCCACAAAAATTGTCGTATCACCCTACTTTTACGACAATACTATATAAAGTTTCAGAAGTGTAAAATAAGAAGATATCTTTCAAAAGAGATGCGTTTATGTTGAAAAATATCAACAATTTTCGAGTTAATGAAAAATTCTACCATCTTCAAACATTCGCGAAGAGACCAATCAACTAGCATCGAATGGTTACTAATCATTTTCAAAATCGAGTGTTTCCTCCCCGGGCCCTGATTACTGCCTGTATACGTCTCGGAAGCCCCTCAAACAAATTTTGGATGTACTCTTGAGTCACTGAGTTCAAATTTCAGGAAGCACATTTTCTAGTTGTTGGAGTGTTCTACAAGGCATCCTTCGTTGCTGAATTTGCCACCCCATGTTGTCCCAAACATGTTCTATAGGATTCAAGTCGGTACTTCTGGCTGGCCATCTTAAAATATCAATTTCGGCATTTTGTAGAAATTCTGTAACTACTCTTGCTGCATGAGGCCGAGCATTATCATGCATATAAATGAAGTTATCGTCAATCAATGGACCAAAGAATACAACATGGGGTTCAAGGATATCTGCGATGTATCTGGCCGCTGTCATTCTTCCATTATTCACTAGGATTAACTCAGTTCGACCATGGAAGAAATGCCTCCCCACGCCATTACGTAGCCCCCTCCGAAGTTTTCGGTTTGCCGGATATTGCATTGCTTATACCGTTCCCCAGGTCGTCTGTACACAGGCATGCGTCTATCATTTGATACTAGACAGAACCTGGACTCGTCGGAAAAGGGAACATTCGATCATTCTGGAATACCCCAATTTGAATGTTCCCTCGCAAACTGAAGTGGTGCAACTCGATGCTCTCTGGTCAGACGCGGGCCGGTTAAAGTCACCCTTGGTGATATCGTCTTCTCTGAGCCCGTTCCTAACAGTTTACAAGGAAATATACACATTTCTGGAAAGTGCAAGTTCATTTTGTAGCATTCTAGCCGTACAGTGCCGAACTCTTAGTGCAGTTAAACGAAGCCAACGATCATCAACTGGTGTTGTTATCCGATTCCTTCCCTGTCCGGCCCTTCTTCCATATTCCCCTGTTTCGTGGTACCGATTAATTGCTCTTGAATTAGTGCTTTGGTTAACATTCAACAAGTTAGCCATTTAACGTTGGCTTCGCCCCTCCTCTAGAAGTGTTACAATTACTACCACTTCATGACCACTCAAATAGCGTCCAGGACGTTCAGCAGCCATTACAATAAATGAATGAATGAATACTGATACTATTCTTGTTTCAGACGTGTTCGGGATCACATGGAAACAAATGTTACTACATATATAAGATTTTTTTCTCATATGTCCGAAACATATGTTATGCACAAAGAGCTGCTTAATCGATTGTGGAATTCAGAACACCAGGACAATTTTTGTGGTGTGTGTATATTGAGTAATGGCAAATAAAGGACTTCTTTTTTCAATTCCGCAGAGAAAAAAATCAATATTTTTCATCAGAACTTAGACAACTTCAATCACAAATGATCAAAGGAACTATTTCATTTCAAATACGTATTAAAATGGATGATATTGATTTTTTATGTCAAAATTAAAATGGTCTACAATTGTAGACCACCCGAGTAAATACGTTCGAAAAGAGGGCGCGAGTAACACAGGGTTGACGAGCCAAAATGCCACAAGCGGCGCACTTTACAGACCACAGTACCCACGTTGAAACCTTGCAAACATCGCAACAGAATAACACCAAATTTAACAGAATTTCAATCAGCATACTCAGTCAATAATACTTTACAACTAAAAGAAGATCAGAAAACATTCATTATTTCCCCTGACGCCCGATTAACCTCATATGCCATTGTCAACATGCATGGAATAAATTTCCTTGTATATAATGAATTTGGAGTCTGAGGTTGCCTCGATTTATTTCAGATAATTCTCAATTCACCCAGAAGAAGCTCAATCAAACCGTTCTTGCAATTTTACAATAGTTTCTAAAGAAATATCAAACCGAAAAATTATAACATTTTCCCTTCTATTGTATGCCATTTGTTCGATCTAATTCAACAAGCAAAACAAATCGACACAATCGAATGATGTCAAGAAGTCGAGAAATATTCTCTCAATTCAAGAACTGCCGTTACTTCTGCACGTTCTAGTAATAACTACTCCGTATTTTTGTGAAACGCTATACATTCAATTATGCGTAAAGAATCGTAGAAATGAAATGTTTCATGCACAATCTAAGGTCAGCCAGGCCACTTGTTCTCTTTATGCTCTTGCTAGTTCTCTCTTCCACGTTTTCTTGAGCTTATAAATACTCCGCCTCGTGCTATGTTTGAATAACAACCTGGAACGGACAGGTGGAAGGTTGAGAAAAGCGAACAGGTGTTTAGAACGCGACAGGGATTTAGGAGGAATGAATAAAAGATATTCTGTTTCTACTGAAACACGTCATATCGATAATGGAAACACTGACATCCTTGAAATGGATCTTGAGTATATTGAGTGCAAGTTTCAGAAGCTTATTGAAATTTGTAGACGATATTTGAATGAAATGAAAAATGAAAACACTCCAGTTGCTTGGTTAAGAAAATTCTTCAATAATGCAACTGGTGTTTAACAAAATCCCAGATTATTACAAACCAAATCTAATGAACACCAAACTTCACTTGTAAGAATACACTAGGTGTGGTTATCAAATAACGAGACTGCACACCCAAAGGCTTCCTTGAGGAGGAGGAAACGAATGATGCTTTGGATAGTTGGAAGTGTCTCGTATTCCATTTCGAAAACACGTTTTTATTGCTTTAAATATACTGAGCCAATAAATTAATGTACAATATAAATATTCGAATTTGGGAGGCTTTTACTTGGTAAAATTCCATTATCAATAATAAAAAACAAGTAATGTGTTTTAAGGAATTTTACTTAATTATTGCGATTCGTAACGCGTTTCACTACACCGTAGCTTCTTCAGACGAATGAATGAACAGAAAATAAGAATGAGAATATAAATACAAATGTTCTTGAGTAATTAAAAGCTTATTGGGTTGTTTCTTCTTAAGTGGTTATTTATGACAGGTATATACAATAAAATTAAGGAATAGATTGCTCCCCGAAGAGATTAAATAGAGGTGAAGGGCTTAAATCGACTTGTTCATTGATGAGTCTACCTGAGTGTTTATATTTATTGAATTCGAAAGTTTCCCAAAGAACTACCTTCCATATATTTTAATATTAAAATTTCTATGTGTTCTACCAATTTAGAAATTATCACAGTCATTGCAATTCAATCTATAAACACCTGATTTATTGTTTTTAACTGGTTTGGTTTTATTATTTTCATATATTTGCCTAAATTATTATTAGTTTGGAAAGCTATGTTGAAATTATTGCTACTCAAGAATGATTTCAGTTTCTCACTTGTAATGCCAACGTAGGTTAAGGTGTTGAATTTTTGTTTAAATTTATCGACAGGGTAGACTTCATTCAGTGCGATTCTACTTTGTTTTTATTTAAAATATTATTAAATAGTTTGGGATTGTAACCATTATTTTCGGCTATTTGTTTAATCAAATTTAATTCTTTGTTGAAATTTTCTGGTGATAACGAGATGTTAATCAATCTATGAATAAAACTATTGAATGCTGACATTTTATGTTGATATGGATGACACGACGAGTTATTTATTATAATATCTGTATGTGACGGCTTATGGTAAATTGCGAAAACATGTTTTCCATTTTCATTCGAAATTGTTACGTCTAAGAAAATGGAAAACATGTTTTCGCAATTTACCATAAGCCGTCACATACAGATATTATAATAAACACCTCAAAAAGTCTAGGGAACACTTACCAATATCTTTAAAATATGAATTTGATGATTCGAATTTATAGAAATATTTCGGTTTTTGTTAGGATGTATTGTATATAATGTATTCTCAAGAAAACAAAATAATATCTGACTTCTCCAAAGCACCTATTATAAAAAAACATTTGAAATTTGAAAATGACGAAATTTGGTAAAACACAAAGAAAAATCCTGAACTAATATTTTCGAAACGATATGGAAGCACTTACATTTTTCAGTACCCAGAAGGTCCACTTCTGTTATTAATGACACTTTGGCATCGTCGCGGCATGCTCAATATTAAATTGTCTATTACATTTTGGCCTAAGTCATTCCAAGCCCCCTGAACTGCTAATCGAAGCTCCTGTTCATGATGGAAGACGTTTTGACGCAGGAGATTTCTTTTTAGGGTGTCCCACACATGCTGGATGGGATTCAGATCTGGGTAGCAGGATGGCCACAGTAGAAGATCGATATCATTCTCTTCAAGAACGTTCAAGACAACTCTTGCACGATGAGGAGGGGCATTATCTTGTTGGAAGAGTAGATTTTGACCCATTGTTTGGAGATATGGTACCACTACAGGTAAAACTATCTCATTTGCGTAAGAATTTCCCGTGTGTTTGTTCTGTATGTAAACGAGTCAGTTCTTCCACGAAGGCGTATACCTCCCCAAAACATCACTGATCCGCCTCCCTGTCTAACAACTTCTCGAGCATGCTGTTGACGGTTTTGCTTTCCAGGTTCCCTCCATATTCGAATTCTTCCCAAATCGGGATAGAAACTAAATCTAGATTCATCACTGAAGAGAACTGTGGCCCACCTCTCTTGATCCCAGTTTACGTGTTCTTGGCACCAAGTTAAACGAGCAGCGCGATTTCCATGGGTCAGTTGTGGAACTCTTAAAGGTCGTCTGGAGTGGAGTTGACCTTCGTGCAGTCGATTTCTCACAGTTTGGTCGGAAATTTGTACATTATGAACTCGTGAAAGCTCTTGAGCTAATTGAGATGCTGTGGTAGTACGATCTCTTCTGTCTTGTAAAACTAAAAATCGGTCTTGGGCGACTGTAGTAATCCTGAAACGACCTGTATGGCGTTCTTCTACGCTACCTGTTTCATTGAAACGCGACCATAAACGGTTTTTGACACTTGGGCTACTTCCCAGAACCCTGGATATTTCCCGTTGTGAGCTCCCAGCTTGGAGGATGCCAACGGCTCGTAACATCTCTTCTCTAGTCAAATGTCGTCTTTCCATGGTCGAATCACAAAACTTGAATATTTTATTTGTGCTTACAACAGAAACAAAGTGCCAACTAACTGATTTCAAACACTGAATACATGAAATGATTATAAAGCAGCGTCGCATCTGCTGCATTTTTAGTTTTTTATATAAAAAAAACTGAAATCTGTTGTGGCACCTACATAATTTTTGAGAAATTGATGCAGGTATTCATTTCTTAAAAAATCATCCATATTGATTGTTCTGGATACGATATATTGATATTCAGAAGTGTTCCCTAGACTTTTTGAGGTGTTTACATAATTCGTCGTATCATCCGTATCAACATAAAACGTCAGCATTCAATAGTTTTATTCATAGCTTGATTAACATCCCGTTATCACCAGAAAATTTCAACAAAGAATTAAATTTGATTAAACAAATAGCCAAAAATAATGGTTACAATCCCAAACTAATAAATAATATTTTAAATATAAAACGAAGTAGAATCGCATTGAAGAAAGTTTACCCTGTCGATAAATTTAAACAAAAATTCAACACCTTAACCTACGTTGGCATTACAAGTGAGAAACTGAAATAATTCTTGAGTAGCAATAATTTCAACATAGCTTTTCAAACTAATAATAATTTAGGCAAATATATAAAAATAATAAAACAAAACCAGGTAAAAACAATAAATCAGGTGTTTATAGATTGAAGTGCACTGACTGTGATAATTTCTACATTGTTAGAACACATAGAAATTTTAATATTAGAATATCGGAACATAAACGTAGTTTTTCAAATAAAAAATCAGATTCAAATTACGCGAATCATCTCTTAGAAAATAATCACTCTTTCGACCCACAGTTTGAAATTTTGCATACAGATAATAAAGATTGGAAGGTAGATCTTTGGGAAACTTTAGAAATCAATAAATACAAACAGTTAGGTAGACTCATCAATGAACAAGTCGATTTAAGCCCTTCACCTCTACTGAATCTCTTCGGGGAGCAATCTATTCCTTAATTTTATTGGATATACCTGTCATAAATAACCACTTAAGAAGAAGCAACCCAATAAGCTTTTAATTACTCAAGAACATTTATATTTATATTCTCATTCTTATTTTCTGTTCATTCATTCGTCTAAAGAAGCTACGGTGTAGTGAAACGCGTTACGAATCGCAATTATTAAGTAAAATTCCTTAAAACACAGTACTTGTTTTCTATTATTTACAATATCAATATTTTAAATTTCCATTTTGGTAGACAACTAATTAATATTAGTCTTATGAAATTTGAAATGGAAAATATAGGAATTTTCGATTTTGGGCTAAAACTTGTTTTTTTTTGTGTCGGTGACCTTGTGTGACAAGAAAGATGAGCTTCGAATCAATCTGAAATTTCTCATAAGATTCGGAAATTTCCGAATGAATGCTACAAAATTGGCCTATAGTGAGAAATTTCTACCTCGTACACGAGTTTTCGAATTGTATAAATGGTTTTTTGAAGAAAGGGGGAGCAGCTAAGATGACTATCGTCCAGGTCTTGTTTCAACCTTTTTCTTTCGACTAAATTCTAGAGGGTCGAACTGTAAACCAAACTACGAGAGACCTTCAAAGGCTCCAATACGCGCCATAATTATCTGATTTAACGCCATGTGACGCACCAGGGACCTGGTTCGTCGATAGAAGGGTTAAATTGAAGATCGGCAGACCTCCCAAATACAATTACAAAAAAGGGTTCCATATTGCTTTGACCTATGGAAAAAACAAGTGAAACGGAATTGGACGACGGGAGGGGAGTATATTGATGGAGAGGTTTCGATTGTTTTCATAAGCATAAAAATTTCTACCAGTTGATGTTGGGGAAATGAAAATGAAAATGAAATTTTCAGGCAAAAATTATCTCGAATATGTTGAAAAAAACCGTCAAACGAAGGAATCTGTTAAGGCTTTAAGGAATATCAAATCAATAGTTACAAACATATGAAAAAAATTGATAAATATTATTGAATAATTGGTATCCATCATGAAATTCCATACCCCAGAGATTTCTGATATAGCGACTATCAAAAACGCTTCTCGTCTATCATGAAATATCTGCTGATATTCGTGTTTGTTCGATTGTTTCAACTCCGTCCTGAGAAAATGCGAATGAGTTCATTATCGTTTTTCAATGACGTAACTACAAATCTACGTTTTTCTTATTGTTCCCTTCGTTTTGGATTAAATTGGATTCTTGCAAAATTTCATGATTCTACACGTGTTACTGAGAAAGGTGTCTCAAAGAGAGACACGTAGACGGACAGAGTGATAACTATCGAAACTATAGTATAATGATCATTTGAAGTGAGGGTTAATCGAGGATAATAGTAGTTTGTGAATGCCAAATGTATTTTCCAGTATAGAGCGTTTTTAATTGAAATATTACTTTAAGAGGGAAGTTTATTTTCAAGATTGGTTATGAAGACCATTAAAGAAGCCATAAAAAGTGTGGGAATGTATTCTCTGAAAATAAATTCTCTGTAACGGCGATAAACTCTAGAATTTCTCTACTTAATGCTCTTCTGAAAATACTTAGAGAAGGTTAGTTATTTCATATACTACTGCGCCCTCCTCTAAACTTTGCAACTATCTCAACAGAAATATATCAAATTTGATTGAACATTACCCAGCATACGTAGTCATATTTACTTTATTTCAATCAGATAAGCTAAAAAGAATATTCGCTCTAATGCAGATTAAAGGCATTTGACATTGTAAATTTGTTCCCATTAACATCGAATATTCAACTCAAAATTATTATTCATAACAAATCAGTTAATCATTCAACATTTATCCCTCCAATCAGATTAAAAACGATGCTGTTGATAGAAGTTTGTTTGAAGCAGATATTTCCCATTCAATAATTAAATTTACCAACAACTGGTGGGTTCTCGTCTTTTCAGCAAAATATTCGTGACCAATTTTGAAAATAAAGTTTTCCCTTCAGATAATGTTCTAACTAAAAATGTTCTTTACTGGAAAATATAAGTTGATGATATAGGTGGCTTGTAAAGAAATGAGATTGGCAACTTCACTTGTAAGAATACATTAGGTCTGGTAATCAAATAACGAGACTACACGCCCAAAGGCTTCCTTGAGGAGGAGGAAACGAATGATGCTTTGGATAGTTGGAAGCGTCTCGTATTCCATTCCGAAAACACGTTTTTATTGCTTTAAATATACTGAGCCAATAAATTAATGTACAATATCAATATTCGAATTTGGGAAGCTTTTACTTGGTAAAATTCCATTATCAATACTAAAAAACAAGTACGGTGTTTTAAGGAATTTTACTCAATAATTGCGATTCGTAACGCGTTTCACTACACCGTAGCTTCTTCAGACGAATGAATGTACAGAAAATAAAAATGAGAATATAAATATAAATGTTCTTGAGTAATTAAAAGCTTATTGGGTTGCTTCTTCTTAAGTGGTTATTTATGACAGGTATATCCAATAAAATTACTCTTACTTTACTGGAAAATATAAGTTGATGATATAGGTGGCTTGTAAAGAAATGAGATTGGCAACTTGGGTTTGGTCCAGAAACGCGTGAGACATTTGTCATATTTTTCGAAACAACTGTCAAAATTTTTCTTTAAATTAAACAAGAACCACGAAGAATATATGGGAGATGTCAACCCAAATTATTGGGTTCATAATGATTCTAGAACATCTATAGATCATAATCGGCATCACTTAGAAGACCGAACATGGCCATCGAAGCTCTCTTGGTCAAACAGAGAGGGAATTGTTTTGTTGAGTTTGAATATTGAGGGGATTTTGCAAGATTATACTTCAAAATTGGCAAGCAAGAACAAGGAAGTGATTATGGTTCAGGAGACTTACACTGCGATGGAAGAACATCTCCACGAAAGTGGAAATATCGCAGGTTATGTACTTTTTGATTATCTCCTTAGTCCTTTTTATAGCCTTGCTTGCTATGTAAAATCTTCTCTTAAATTCAAGTGTGTTTAGACATATAAGAGTCAGGTATGATTTTTGAAATATTTTTTTGCTGGTTTTCTTTTTCCATTGTTACACATTCCTGTCCCAAACCCCCATCTTTTCGTCCTTGTCTTCGTCTGTAAATCATGGAGTGCAAGATTAGAATGAGAAAATGAAGCTTTTAAGCAGAAAAATCTTTGGTACTCTTTATGTACACACTACACTAACACAACATAAACAGACAAGCTATTGCTAGTGCAATAGCGGTAGGGAAATGAATTTTTTCCACAGGTTTTTTCATTCGTTCATACGCAAGATAGCATGGTTCCCCTGTTACATTTCAGTGAGCTCACACTTGTGTTCTTCTGACCCACACCAAAATTATAGATATAAACATTTATTGTAAATACAAGTAAATACAATTATTCAAATTTTTGTAAATCCTCTCTTTTCAATAGATATATATATATATATATATATATATATATATATATATATATATATATATATATATATATATATATATATATATATATATATATATATATATATATATATATATATATATATATATATATATATATATATATATATATATATATATATAGGGGTTTTATATATATCTGTTCATGCAATCAAACTGATTTCATGAAAAATACAAATCCACCACCCGGTAATTAATACCATTGCCAGGCAATGATTATAATCCAAACATATCCTGGAGTAATTATATATTAAGATAACGTTAAATGTTATGAGAATATATCAATCTACCAGAATATATACATACTATAGCATCATCAGACAATGATATCAATGTACCAACGAGTAGTGTCAGAGGCTTTCTCCCGGAAAATCCAGTGTACGGACCTTAGTCAAGTAACACTGAATGTTACTCATTAATAGTTTCCTTTGTGTGAAGTGGTGAACGATCGAATAGAATACTGCTCTGAATATAAATATGACAAAATTGTCAGTTAATTATATTACATTTATATAAACAAATAAATAAAATATGAAATGAGATTCTGAGCAGTATAAACTAAAGAGAAAACCTATGACTCTACCTCATTATTATTTTCGGAAAGAAACCTACGAAGAATATTACAAGATTTGATGACTGTTATCTTTTGTAACTGTTCAAACAAATTTTCTTCAGACCCAAAATCTCAATACTTTTGTGAAGATTTCTAGGAATAACGCCTGTTGTAGAAATAATAATCGGTAGAATAAATATTTTCTTCATTTTCCACATTTTTTAATCTCGTCGCCAAGCATCATATATTTAGAAATTTTTTCATTGTATTTATTTTGTATATTATGTGTGTCGGGTATAGCAATATCAATTATATATGTTATTTGATTCTGTTTATCATTAAGAACGATATCTGGTCTATTGTGTTTTACAGCTCTGTTGCAAAGAATTGTTTTATCAAACTAAAGTTTATATTTGTCATTTTCACAAATAATCTCAGGTTCATATTTTTGAAATTTTTTCTTTTGGGAATTAGGTCATGTTTAATTCCTAGATTGAAGTGAATAACATTAGCGACGGCATTATGTCTTTCTAAATAATCTGTTGAAGCAAGGACTGAGCAAGATGATAATATATGAAAAACTGTTTCTGAAGAACAGGAACATCTACGGCAAGAATCATCTATATTTTGTTTGATGATATGTTTTCTATAATTCCTCGTGAAAACAACCTGATCCTGGATCGCAATTGCCAAGCCTTCTGTTTCAGCAAACAATTCTCCAGATACTAACTAATTATCATCAAATATATCAAAATCTACCTTTTGCATTGTCAAGTTCAGAGGTGTAAGATTATAATCTGAAGCAACAACAATATCATGTTATTTAGACGTTCTCTGTTTATCATGAAAATGGGAACGTAGATGAAAAATCTGTTTACTATGAAGATTATTCAAATCAATTAATCCACGACCTCGAAGATACATATATATATATATATACGCGATTCCGACATAGATCATGAAGATAACATCCCACTATCGCTTCTGTTCCCAAATATCGGAGAGACTTTTGCCGACTTGGAAGTGTATTCTTCAATTGATGACAATGTGTTGACAGAAAACAATGACGTTTCTATTGAGAGCTGTTGTCTCGAAGTGACTAATGAGAACATTGATTTAGATAGTGAAGATGAAGAATCATTAGTGACCACTATCTCTAGTTTGCCTGAGGTATGTGAAAAATTGAGAGATATAGAAAACTTTTTTATTATAAACCATCCACATCTAACCAAAAATATTTCCTCAACTCTTTTAGACTGTGAGTCTGAAATTTTCAAGAAAAATTGAAGACAGCAAAACAAACCACTATCCAAGATTATTTCAAACAATAAAATATAGTATAAATTTGTTGGTCTCAGTATTTTTATTCATCTGTCCCTATCACGAACCTCCAATAACGGACACCCCCAATAGCGGACAACTTTTTGATCCCCGTGGGTGTCCGTTATTCGAGGTTTTACTATATATATATATATATATATATATATATATATATATATATATATATATATATATATATATATATATATATGATACAATTCCAGTATGACTTTGAACTCGCTACAGTAATTTATTGTCTCTAGCGTTAGTTTTTTTCTTGTTCGTCCAAAAAATGAATGGCATTAATCTTGAGCAATGGTGTGCTATCAAGTGCTGCTCTTGTGACTTATTCCAGTATCCGAGTACCAACAATGCTATAATGATTAAAAGGGCTGTCTCCAGCGCTGTGTGGGTTCTCAAGGTAACCATTTGAATAGAAAATTGAAAAAAATCAGTCTTATGCCTTTATTTGCACACCTCGATAGGTACTTATAGACAATTAAATCTCTTTTTGAAAATTCTAAACTCTTTTCACGATAGGTTCCAATTCATTATGAAAATTGAAAATATGCATAAATACTCAATTTCTTTACATTTAAATTATGAGAACAGAATTGAATTTGATATTAATCGAAAACCACCGTTTACTGATACCTTAATCCATATTATATATTCTTTATTGGTCACTATTCACAATATTAAATATTTCTTATGACAGGTCAAAAAAATAGATAACAAATAGATAAGTAACAGTCAGAACAAAGATAAAGAGAAACAGACAAGATATTTGTTTCAACTGAATACATAATTAATAATAATTTGATAAAAACAAAAATATTTGGTAATCAATAAATATTAGGAATTACCCTTAAAAAAACATCAAAAACGGTAACAAACATGGGCTACCTAAGTAGCAAAGAAGTCATTTGGTGGGTACAAACATCGCTCACGCACCATCTCTTTCACTTTTATTTTGAATTGTTTATCACTGAGTTCTCTCCAGTTCAAAGGGAGTTTGTTGTAAAAATTGAGTTTAAGCGAATTTCTCCCAGATTTGGCTAGCCTGTTCCGTGGTGGAATCAGAAGATGTCCATGACGGGTATCGAATGTGTGGTTGGAACTGTGTGTTCGGAATTCTTGTTGTTTCGCATGAACTTCTATAAGAGAGTTGGCAACGAATAGTGAGGGCAGCGTCATAATGGCGAGCCTTCTGAATATCAGTTGACAACTCTCGACGTAACCAGCCCAAGCCACCGTTTTCTCTTGTAGGGCAAAAATCTTTTCACAAGTAGGGCAATTACCCCAGAGAGTGACACCGTGGGCTATAAGTGAATGGAACTGTGAAAAATATAACATTCGCAGAGTCCCCCATCATAGCACTAGTATTGTAGTTTTCTCAGTAAAAATATGGCCGACGCCAATCTGGGTATAAGAGCATCAACGTGAGGCCCCAGGAGATGGTGTCATCCAAAGTAATACCCAGCAACTTAACTGTGGTGCCTTTGCTAGATATTGCACCTTTGGCAATTGGCTTTCAGCCAAAGATCGGCTTGTTCTACGGCCACGTCACATATTTGGTTAGCGATTTTGAGGATCTTTATCTGAGCAGTATAACGAAGTTTCGTCTGCAGACAGAACGCTGTCTACTGTTCTCAAGAAAGAAAGTAAGTTATTGATGTATATCAAAAATAGCAGGGATCCCAAAACAGTGCCCTGAGGCAAGCCAGTCTTGATTAGTAGAAAAGAGACTGGGCCCTCCACGCAGACACACATGTACCTATCCTTCAAGTAGGATGACAGAAGTTTTAAGGGGACTCCCCTTATTCCACAAAAATCTGATTTATAAATAATTCATCGAAAAAACTTAAGAAACATGAGAATTTTGAATACATTAAAACCAAATAACTGATACGACAATAACATCATAGATTAATTAATAACTGGAAAACAGCACAAATCATTGTTATCCTCGATTTAGCCCACTCTTCACGACAGAATGAAATATAACAGCATTAATTATGTACGAGCATAAGTACAAAATTATGTTATATATTGAAGCACAATAAAATCAACACAATATGTACGAATAAGAAAAATGTATGTTCACTCTTGGTTAATATCCAAGATCGACTATGTAAAAAAGCGATTATATGAAGTATATGGTAATGATTGTCTTGATTTTTATATAGTTCAAATTTGTTGTTTCATTAATATCAGAGTAAACGAGCGTGAAAAATCAATGATTCATAATAAATTAACAACTAGTTCTTCAGAACAATGTGTAAACGAAAATTATTTTTCAAATTTTACAAAACTCAAATTTTACATTCAGATAAGCAAGAAATTATAGTTATTAGAAATCGTTAGAAGTTTCATCAGCAGTTAGTCCTTACTTCTCTCATCTATTTCTTCGGTAGAAATGACTTTGTCATCTTTTAATTTCCTCTTAGTTGTTGAGCATGGGATGAAACTCGAAACATATGTCGCAAATATTTTTATTAATTTTATTTTATGACACTCAAGCCAAGTGTTTTTCTTCAATCGTACAATTATTTAGTGAAAATGTTTCACTTATTAGCAAGACTTCTATATCTATCCTTCTATCTTTGTAATTTCTTGAATTACATACAGATTATTTAGAAAGCGAACAATTGAGTAATTATATGACAAATAGTAGACTTAGCTAGGTGGTGTTCCAATTGTTCAATAGGGCATTCAAGTTTGAATAATCTGTACCCATTCTCAAATATTCTAATCGGTAATTCGTTCACAAGGGATCCTACAGGTTCCCATATTTTCTGATCTGAAACTTAATGGATAGGGCTGATTTTATTTTTGAAACTCTTGTTAGATTATATTCAACATGTTTTGAAGAAAACGTTCATTATCTTCGATTAATTATTGCTATACAGCATGATGACAACGAGAGTCAAATTAACATACTGTTTCAACACTTTAAGTAGTGTACTCTTCAACTCATAAATCCCAGTTTCATAATAGGAAAGTCTCAATTTATACGATTCATAAAATATGTATCACGACTATCATGAATAATTAATTCAATACTATACTAATCAGTTAGGTTTAATTTATCGCCTTGTATATCATTTAAAAACTGGAACTTGAATTTGAACGTGCGGAATTCTTTCATTTTCGGTTGGTATAATTAACATATAGTAAGAATCTTGAGTGGATCAGGTTGAGTTATCAGAAAATTAATTGTTGTTTCGTTACTTCAGTTGTTAATAGTGACATATGTCTCATTAGTTTTGGAAAAAAATTAATCTGAAGCTTAAAATACGGAAAACGCCTTTGATAAAGTTGATGGTGAATTGAAATGTCATAATTAGTCAGTTTGTAGTGTCATTTTTGTTAAAAATTTTATTTAAACAATAATGTCTTGATAGATGTGAACATGGGAATTGGTTTTTTCTTCAAAGCTCCTGCAGTTTTTGAGATATTCAGCCCAAATTTGGAATGCAAGCTATTTTTTACAGCCTCCATCATTACACGTTTTCTTCTCCGAGGCAATGTCTCCTCTTGACCTGTCAAACTTTTTTGCAGTACGCTACTTATCAGCATACAATCAATTTTCGTTCAATTTAGAAATTTTTCTGACACTTGTAATTTTTTCGAGTGAAAAATTATTGAATTTGAATTATTTCAATTGTATGTCATTTGCTAAATGAAAAAAATTATAGAAATACTCGACAGGTATGCCCAAAAATTGCTTTATTTTGATAACTCGTCTTCTGAGACTCAAACTATACTTATTCAATGTCAAACCAAAAAAAAGAACAATTAAAAACTAAATAAATTGCTGGAAGTGTCCTCCAGCTGCAAGAATACAGGCCTCTGTCATTCCCATATTATCACGCACTCTTTGAAATATTCCTGGGGTATTTTCTTATCGTGTCACAAGAGGTTATAATTCGATTTCTCAATTCTTCTACGGTGTTCACCGGAGTGGTATAAACTGAACTTTTGAGATATCCCCATAAGAAAAAGTCTAAACTATTTAAGTCTGGGGAGCTAGGAGGCCTATCTATCAGTTGTGGAATGTATTATTCAAGAATTCCCTAGCTTCCCCACTGAAATATGCTGGTGCCTCGTCATGCATGAACCACATGTTTCTCACTAAAAGTGGCACATCCTCGAGCAATAAAGGTAACTCCTCCTCCAAAAATTGACGATAAGCGGGACCGTTTAGTCTGTTAGGCAAAAAAATGGCACAATCAAATAATTTCCTTTTATTCCGACCCAGACATTTAGTAAGAATTGTTCTTGATGATGAGATTCTTCAATCAAATGGGGGTTTTCGTCAGCACAATAATGATTATTGTGAAAATTTGTGATAGCAATTCTCGAAAAGTTAGCTTTGTTTGTGAACATTATTTCACTATCAAAATGAGCATTTTCTCTAATTTTATCTAAGAACCATAGGCAGAAATTCAGTCTTGAAGGAAATTCTGGAGCAAGTAGAGTTTGGACGCGTTGAATATGAAACAAGTACAATTAAAAGTCGTGGAGAATTCCCACAACCTTTTAATTGATTATTTGCAGTAAAAGTACCAGTTTCCCTCAGCCTTCTGTGGATATTTGAAAATGTTCGCCTGTCTGGTGTTACTTGATTTGGAAAGCTCACCTGATATAATCGCCAAGTTTACTGAAGCAACTGAAACACCTGAAAAGAAAATGATTTTGGGAGCGCAAACCGCAAAAATAAAAGGGTTCAGCGGGAAACTGAAAATATTGACATTGACAGAAATTAGACAATTCATTTATCGGCGATTGATGTTTGATTGACAGAGTTTAACACTTGACGTGGTTGAATTATTGCCATATATATGTATTATGGGGGACTAGATAGATTGGTGAGGGGTCTTGAGGTGGTGTTGAATGATTTGGTCGGTAACTCGGCCTTCTTAATGGATTTGTTCTCTGGTGGCGAGTTAAACGTTGTCGAGAGTTGGAGCAGGTGACGATTTTATAAATATTTGCTCCGGTTAAACATAAGTATTCACTATATTATTATACTTTTCTACTTGCAATTACTGTCTGTATTAGTGGTAACTTACGCTTTTCCATATTGACTTGTTAATTAACGTGATATAGTCCTAATTTTATTTATTTCGTTTTCTATGAATACCTAGTTCGTGGGTAATACAGCCTCTAAAATTTTATAGTAGGCCTTATTATACTTCTGGGTTTTGCGGGTTCTTTTTTAAGTGAATTTTATTTCTAGCCTTCGCTCCTTCAATATTGACAGAAGTCCCTGAATCTGCTGATGGTTAACAGAGAAAGTTACAATCGCCATCAATTTTGACGGAGTTGTTAACGCCTGTCTTCGTAGAAGAGAATGAGAATTGTACTAGCCAAAACTCTCCAGAAGCTGATAGTAAGTCTTTGTCAAATCCTCCAAATAATTTAGCACCTGGTGTCGGAAAAGAAAATGTGCCACTTACTGATCATTCTCGACCGAAAAGTCCTGATCCTTCTACAAGTCTTATATATGACCGAATCAGCAGACTCCAAACCAATCAACTGCAAAACGCAGCTATTATCACCAAATCTATGGGACTTCTTCAAGTGATTCTAAAGGAGATGTGCCATTTTCTCGACTAAGCACAGAAAAGATCAAATAAAATCTGTATTTCATGATCTCATGCCCACACCCGCTAGTATTCAAGAAAAAATACCTACTGTCCGACGCAAGGCTATCAATTATCGAGGACTTCAGTGACTAAAGATCTTTTTGAGAAATACGATGGAGGTAAGAAAAAAATGCTGGGAATAGAAATACATTACAAAAGAAGTAGCAAAACAAGAGAAAGAAAGAGGTCTATGAAAATTCAAAACTTGAAAAAAATGCAAAAGCAAATAAAAGTTAGTCATCTCGCGGCTTTGCTAGAACCGAGGACGCTGCAGACACCCAAGAGAGTTGGTACTGTCACGACTGTGAAGAAAACCAAAAGAATGGTGGCAGTGCTCTAAATGCTTGAAGTGGTATCGTGTGGAGTGTGTCGGTTTGTCAGTGGATGATTCTGATGACTTCGTGAGCCTTGTTCGATGTTAGACGAGGCTACTTATTTAGACTGCTATAGTACTGTTCTTTTGACTGAATGATAACACTGATAGACAAAAATGACCTTAACGAAAGTTAAATGGAATTGAATGGGTATTGGGTATTGTATGTACAACTAGTCTGTAACTAATCTCCATTTTTAGAATATTTTGATCACTCTCAGTTTTTTGCAACAGCAAATAATCTTTTTTTAAGTAAAATCGGCAAGAAAAATGTTTCAAATGAAGAAAATATAACTTATATTTACTTTTATTCAGGATTTTCGAGAATATTTAGCGTCAGCTATATCTATTTTGAGTGCTAGTCAGCTAGCATGTTCGGACTCCACTTGTCTTACCTTTTTTCCATGTTGCAAAGTCCTGTTGGAACTGCTTACCCTGTTCTTCGCTAACGGCTCCCAAATTTTGAGGAAAAAAATCCAAATGCGAGTGTAAAAAGTGAATCTTGAGCGACATATTGAATCCCATGTTCTTGTAAGCTGCTAAGAGGTTGTTGACTAACTCTTTATAGTTATCGGCCCTGTGGTTTCCAAGAAAATTACGAACAATATTTTGAAAACATGTCCATGCAGATTTTTCGATAGGATTATGTTTTTGTTCAAACTCTTCATCAGCCAGTAGGTCTCTTATTTGTGGCTCTACAAATATTCCTTCTTCTACTTCGGCATTGAGGTATCAATACATCTTCAGGATCTATAAAGGAGTGTAAAGAACATTTCATTGACCTGGTATAAGAGCGTCTCGCTTAGGCCATTCCTTTTTGACATAATAATTTTTTTGTCTCGACTATTCCACTCACAGAGGAAACAACAATACTTCATATATCCAAGCTGTAGACCTAGCAAAATAGCAATTACTTCCAGAACTCCACATATTTTCCAGGAATATTGGTTTTATTTAATACGTTCTAGCAGTGATTTCATATTTTCATAAGATTCTTTCATTTCAGTAGCATGAGCGAACGGTACGGAAGGGTATTTATTACCATTATGTAACAGTACAGCTTTTGAACTAACCTTTGAGGAATCTATAACCAACCGCCAGTCAGATGCTTTATATTCAAACGTCAACTCCATCATCACTGAGGGAATGTCACTGCAAAACACTTCATTGCGATCTTGGGAAAAAAACTTGAGAAGTGCTTATGTGGAGTTTTTGTGTACGGATATTCTGGTATTTCCAGTAAATTCTAGTCATGAAGTCAGGACGCCAATAGTTCTGCCTGCCATTTACTGAGATCCAAATCACGTACCAAGTTATTGAGATCGTTTTGAGTTCTTTGTTTGAAGTACAGGGCTCAAAAGTCGGATCGGAATCTGAACTTTCGGATACATTTTCTTAGTTTACGTCATCCATGTTTAATGGAAGCTGAGTAACAGGTAAATCATCACTGTGTGGGATAGGTCTTTGAGCAGATTGTAGTTTGATAGTTCACAGAGAGGCTAGATTTGTGATTAATACCTTTTATAGAAGTTTGGCAGAAATAACAATCTGATACATGGTCTTTCGGTTCGGCCCATATCATTGGAACTGCGGACGGCATATCACGAGTTCCTGTAGCCCATGATTGTAATAAACTGACACACTGTGCAGGATGTAAAATGGACTAAGGATGTAAAATGGACTAAGCGAATAACTCAATGGAGACCACGCTTATACAAAAGGGAAGTGGGGCGCCCCCAGAGAAGGTGGCTGGATGACATAAAGGAAAAAGTAGGAAGAGGATGGTATAATATAGCACAGGACAGAGAGAGATGGAAGCTAGAAGGGGAGGCCTATGTTCAGGAGTGGACAGAGAAGGGCTGAAAAAGAAGAAGAAGAAGAAGACTGTGCACAGCAAACACTAGGAGTTCAGGTTAAGTCTAAATCGCCGGAAAACTAAAATAATTAAAATAACAGTTTTTAACTAAAGGTGTCAAACTACGACGTTGACTTTCAACAGTAAGCTGACCTCAATTATAACAGAAGTTATCAGGATGGTTTACACACACTCTCGGCAACTATGATGTATAACACTAATGCAAAAACTGTTTTAATTTCAATATTTTTTCGTTAATTCATGCGGAAACAAACGTCGGTAAGCAAAATTCGGTTAATCGAGTAAGTCGACGTTTTATGAAAACTGAGAGTGGTTGAACAAAACTAAGTATGAGCTTTATATGCGGGAACGTAGTAGTATTTGAAAATATGACTTGATTTCGTTTAATAAATTTACTGTTTATCAGTGTAATTGATCTCAAATACCAAATTATTTAGTGTAAGTTAATTATCTGAGAAATTTAAGCAGTTTGAGAGTGTTTTAAAAATATTAAATTTTATTCAAGTTCAATGCCGAAGTTGCTATTTTTGGTTTTACTTTTGTAGTTACTTAATTAACGAATGATTTTACCTTATAGAGCTAGTTGATTAAACTCTTTGTATTTATTTTATAACAAATTTCCGTCAGCTAGGCCTTAATACCCTCATGTACCTTATTGCTACTTCTGGTAGAATTGTAAGTGGCGTTCTAGTTCGCGAAAACATAACTGAACACAATTATATCTTTCTCAAAATTCAGAGTATACATGTCGTGCGGGAATAAGTAGCAAAAAACTTAAGATCGAATTTTTCAAACATAACTCATCTGAAGCATTGCAGCGAGTGCAATTGCAGGTATTGAAATGGGAATTCAAAGATGATATGAATTGAAGAAAACCAGTAGAGCAAGCAGGAATCATACTAATGATAAAATATCGGAAAGCAAGTGGGCGAGAATAGTATGGTATTGAGCAGAGAAAAAGTTTAAATACCATTGGAGCATGCGTTGCAATTATATAAATTATAACTTCTTTCTTACAACGACTGAATAGAAAACAAGTTTCGTGGTGGATAATCACAGGTTGTAAAACGTTCATTATTTTTCCTTTTATTATATTTATATCCTGAGGTTATTTTCGATGAATCTGAATTCAATAAAAATTTAACAAATATTATTTTGGTTAGGCAAATGTTGTCTAGATTTCTTCTCAACGAGACAATAATTCATAATCATTCGCTGCATTTCTTGGTTCAGATATGTGTTATTTAACAGGTATGAATAGACAAGTACATTTCTTTAGTACCCTCTTGAATTTCAATTCACCCTAAAATAAAGTTCAAAATTATTCGAAACAGCATAAAAAGTTACTTTCAGAACTCACATGAAACTCTCCCAAGAATTTTTCAGTAGTAAAGATGAAACTGATAGATTTGACAATACTGGAGTTTACAAGTTGTCCTTCATGGATTGTGAAGGTGTTTATATAGGTCAAACTGGTCGGTTCATGCAAAACTAGATACAAATGGCATCAATCAGATTGTAATAATGACGAATATACTTTCGCTCCATCGAAAATGGCCATGAATTTTCACCTTCAGATAAACTTCAAAATCATTCACAGAATATCTAAAGAATGAAACTAAGATTTCTTCTCGTCAGCCGAAGATGGTCGAGAGACCACAATTGCAATACTGAATTTCAATAAACTCCTGTGAAACTATAAGACATAATTTAATTTCTTATAATATAAAGTTCAATTTGTGTTGAAGAACTTTAACCCATTAGTGCACGTGGAAAGAATTTTTGATTTGATTATAATTTTTTCTTGAAATGGATATAATTTCACTGTTGTAACGTGGTTTTGTCGTTATTTTAAATTTTCTCTCTCAGGTTAGAAAAAAGGTGATTTTGGTTCGAAAATTCATTTATTTTTTCTACGAATGAAATATTGAAGATAGTAACATATTTGAATAAACTAAATACGATAACATTAACATCATATTTTTTGGCATTTTTCTTATGAAAATCCAGAAATCAGTTTTAGTGCGTAAGACAATATTGCACTTATCATATGTAAGATAGTATGGTTCCCCTGTTACATCATCCTGAGCTCACACTTGTGTTTTTCTGGCACACACCAAAATTATAGATATAAGCATTTATTGTAAATACAATTATTCCAATTTTCGTAAATCCTCTCTTTTTCAAAACGTTGCTCCCTAAGCGGGGGATTACAACCCCCGCTTAGGGGGTTGATATTTCAGGAAAGTATTGTACCCCAAAAGATGTCCCCTTGAAACAAAAATTGACCTGTTTTTGCGTTTTGATCAGAGATGAATATCTTGGTAGATGTAGATTCTGTTTAGTTCTCGTTGAAGCACCCTATATATATATATATATATAAATTATTGGTAATTACGCAATGCTTCTGGTTCCTCATTTTCTCCTTTTTCTTCTTCCAATTGTGTGCAAGTAAGGTGTCCTAACAGCTTTGAATCGAATGTTTTCGCACTGATATCGTATAAATATTCTTCTGATGGAGAATCAACATAGACATGACTGATTCGTGCTAGTGAACACAATAATCTGAAATCCTGTTGCTGTTTCATTTATCAGGACATCAGCGTCATTATAAGTTTCTTTCTTCACCGAGCAAAAAAATCGACGAACAGAATTTATTTTGAATCAAAATCGTAAAATATTTGTTAGATTTTCTGTATAGTCACAGAACAGGAAATCGATTCAAGAAAGAAACCGTGGATATATTGTCTGCAGGAAACTTTGTTGAATCTTCCTTATAGCCTTTTACTAATTTATTTGTTTCCAAAGTTTTGCAACTACAAATGAGGATCGATAAAGTATTTTTAACAAGAGGAAAAACTTCTTTCATTTATGGGACATTTCAGAAAATTCGATCAGCGAAAAAATTGTGGATTCCAACTTCATTCATATTCGACATCAGTTAGTATGTATGGATAGCAAATATAAGAGCAAATACGCTATCTACTGTAGTATTCACTGTGAAATTTTCATAAGTAACACCACAAGAGCTCAGATTTGACTGGATTTTTTTCTATGCTCGTTTTCGAATACTTACGTGCAGGCAATTCAACGAGAACTGGGCGACAAAATCACGAGAGCGTAGTTCGAATATCATCAGAAATATTGAGTAATGTACGTGAACGATTTGAGCAAAACTTATTTTACTGCATGGAAGTGGATGGTGCCCATTTTCAGCACTTAATAAACCAATCACAAAAGTGAATAGCTTCCATTTTTATTCCTGCCATTTCGTTAACGATGAAAATTTTGGCTCGAAAATTTGGGGTCAGATAGTACTCAATAAGATCCTCAAAATGAGACATCGCAACGCCCCCCATCCCTATTCAAAATCAGATGGTTGTGCGCACTCCTGGTAGGGGATTGAAGTTATGGGGATGAAAAATCGGATTCTTCATATTTTCATTTTAAAACCGGAAAATCGAGGTGTTAACTTTTCGTTGGACCACCCTGTATGTCTCGTTTGTAATAATGAAACTACTGCCCTCTGTAGGTTTCAACATAGAACATTCTCGTTCTAATAACTAATTCAAACAGAATAAATGTCGATGTTCGAATATGAAACTTGATCGAGTTACATTCTGTTAAAATAGTTTGACAGTCCCCAACGAAATAGTCAACGATTTCCTGAACCGTTTTGTTTTCAAATTGCAATGAATTTCATTTTATCTACTTATCGAAGTCTATTAATGAATAATTTGAAAACCAGAAAAGTGGATAAAATCAGTACGCGTAACAACAAAATGCATGAGACTGGACACGTTGGTATATCAAAACCTAAAAATGAAATTTCATTACTTGAAGCAGGTTTTCTTGCAACAACTATGGTAGTTATATGGATGGCCCCAATGGCATTTCTAATGAGCCAGATTAATGGGTGGAGAATAAGAGCTAAAGGCGAAGGACTTACAAAATGAAATGTTTTACGTTTTGGTAATTGAAACTTGTAACTTGAATTAAATTATTATCTAAGTAGAGCAATTTTTTCATGTCGGTTAATTGTGAAAGTGATAATTAATAATGATGCTAATAAAAATTAAGCTATCCAAAGAGATTCATAGAAAATCGGGATTGCAATTTTGGTCTCTCGAGCATCTTCAGCTGACAGCTGAATATATATATATATATATATATATATATATATATATATATATATATATATATATATATATATATATATATATAGGGGTTTTACCCCGACGAGTTGCCCATATATCTGTTCATGCAATCAAACTGATTTCATGAAAAATATAAATCCACCACCCGGTAATTAATACCATTGCCAAGCAATGATTATAATCAAAACATATCCTGGAATAATTATATATTAGGATAACGTTAAATGTTATGAGAATATATCAATCTACCAGAATATATACATACTATAGCATCATCAGACAATGATATCAATGTACCAACGAGTAGTGTCAAAGGCTTTCTCCCGGAAAATCCAGTGTACGGACCTTATTCAAGTAACACTGAATGTTACTCATTAATAGTTTCCTTTGTGTGAAGTGGTGAACGATCGAATAGAATACTGCTCTGAATATAAATATGACAAAATTGTCAGTTAATTATATTACATTTATATAAACAAATAAATAAAATATGAAATGAGATTCTGAGCAGTATAAACTAAAGAGAAAACCTATGACTCTACCTCATTATTATTTTCGGAAAGAAACCTACGCAGAATATTACAAGATTTGATGACTGTTATCTTTTGTAACTGTTCAAACAAATTTTTCTTCAGACCCAAAATCTCAATACTTTTGTGAAGATTTCTAGGAATAACGCCTGTTGTAGAAATAATAATCGGTAGAATAAATATTTTCTTCATTTTCCACATTTTTTAATCTCGTCGCCAAGCATCATATATTTAGAAATTTTTTCATTGTATTTATTTTGTATATTATGTGTGTCGGGTATAGCAATATCAATTATATATGTTATTTGATTCTGTTTATCATTAAGAACGATATCTGGTCTATATACATATATATATATATATATATATATATATATATATATATATATATATATATATATATATATATATATATATATATATATATATATATAAAAAGGCAGATATGAAATCAATAGGGTGTATACAAGAGGTAATAAACTGTTTATGATAAAAGCAGGTATTTTTTGAAGATTTCAAATATGGATTATGGACGAATAAGCAAGGCCATACTGGTCGTTCAGAAGATTATCTATATTGGGAGTTCGTCGGAGTTTGAAAATTTCGATGGATTCTAAGAAACTTTCGCCCTTTAGCCATTCTGTGAATAATTTGAAGTTGATGTATGAGTGGAAAATGATGGCCATTTGCGATACAAAGTGAAGCGAAAGTAGAGTAAACTCCGATATTGCAGTTTACAAGTCCTGTATGGATTGTGAAGGCGTCTATATAGGTCAGACTGGTCGTTCATTCAAAACTAGATACAAAGAGCATCAATCAGATTACAATAACCTGAAAGCCGACGGCTCACATTGTATTGAAAATGCCCATCATTTTCCACCCTTGTTTAAGTTCAAATTGTTCACTACCTAAAAGACACAACTGTTGAACGATGCTACAAGAGTGAATTGCGGTCAAGAAAACTCTAAACCTTTCAACTTCGAAAAGTTTAAAAGTATTTACATTAGTCGTGATTAATCTTCGATTTCTTAACACGTGCCAGAATGTTAGTGACAATATTCAGTTTGGGTTTTTCAAGGGGAAGAAAAACCGGCAAAAGTCATCCCTGTCCAAAGTGACTCCAAAACGATGGTCGCAACGTTTGTTTCAAAGTAAGGTAATGTAGCATCAATATTTTTACAAGATCAAAGAACAGTTAATGCCGATTTGTACACAACCATTTGTATGGCGCAAGTCATTAGTAAGCTTCGAGAAATCAACCCGGAACGTCGAAACCTCCTTCACCAAGACAATGCAAGTTCGCACACAGCCCAGAAAACCATCGATTATTTAACGCAACAAAACATCGAATTATTACATCATCCTGCGTACAGTCTGAACCAAAGTCCCAACGATGTTTTACTTTTCCCATAATCAAGAACGGACTGGTCAATTTGATGTCTTCCAAAAGGCCATTCTGAATGTAGCAGCAAACGATTGGAATAATTGCTTCAGCAGAATTGTCTCAAACAAATGTAAAAGTATATTGATCTTCGCGGAGAACACTTCGAGAAACAATAAAGTCTTAAGAGTTTCCAGTTGTTTCATTCTAGCTCTAATGTAAAATTCAAAAGACACCCGGCGTATTATTCCTCCTACCAATAAAAAATAAAGCGAATTTATATGGATATTCTTTAGAACATGACACTGAAATACGATGTTACAAAGTGTCCGAAAATATACGAGCTAAACTGTTTCATCAAAACTTTGTTGACCGGTAAAATGTTGCTACGTCGTAGACGTGATGTCATATATTTTCGGACACTTTGTAACATCGCTTTTCAGTCTCATGTTCTAAAGAATATCCATATAAATTCGCTTTATTTTTTATTGGTAAGAGGAATAATACGACGGATGTCTTTAAAACCTCTTTATATATATATATATATATATATATATATATATATATATATATATATATATATATATATATAT
This sequence comes from Cryptolaemus montrouzieri, assembly GCA_013387265.2. Classification (NCBI taxonomy): domain Eukaryota; kingdom Metazoa; phylum Arthropoda; class Insecta; order Coleoptera; family Coccinellidae; genus Cryptolaemus; species Cryptolaemus montrouzieri. The sequence goes on from JABFTP020000021.1 coordinate 104,009,989, forward strand.
ATTTTTCCACATTTTTTAATCTCGTCGCCAAGCATCATATATTTAGAAATTTTTCCATTGTATTTATTTTGTATATTATGTGTGTCGGGTATAGCAATATCAATTATATATGTTATTTGATTCTATTCATCAGTAAGAATGATATCTGGTCTATTGTGTTCTACAGCTCTGTTGCAAGGAATTGTTTTATCAAAATAAAGTTTATATTAGTCATTTTCACAAATAATCTCAGGTTCATATTTGTAAAATTTTTTTCTTTTGGGAATTAGGTCATGTGACTGAGCAAGATGATAATATATGAAAACTGGTTCTGAAGAACAGAAACATCTACGGCAAGAATCATCTATATTTTGTTTGATGATGTGTTTTCTATAATTCCTCGAGAAAACAACCTGATCCTGGATCGCAATTGCCAAGCCTTCTGCTTCAGCAAACAATTCTCCAGATACTAACCATTTATTCGATGCAATTTCATCAATATAATCATTTTTCAATTCTTTAGGGTGCTTTCCGTGTAATTCCTTTTGCATCCAACTTTCTCTTTTAGAATTATCATCAAATATATCAAAATCTACCTTTTGCATTGTCAAGTTCAGAGGTGTAAGATTATAATCTGAAGCAACAACAATATCATGTAATTTAGACGTTCTCTGTTTATCATGAAAATGGGAACGTAGATGAAAAATCTTTTTATTATGAAGATTATTCAAATCAGTTAATCCACGACCTCCAAGATGTCTAGGTAGTGTAACTCTCTGAACAGCTGACTTTGGGTGATGCTTATGCTATTTACAAAGCATTTTCCTCGTTTGACATTGTAATTCATTTAGATCAGTTTTACACCATTTAATGATTCCAAAAGAAGATGTAAGAATAGGAATCGCATAGGAGTTGATAGCTCTGAAAAGGTTTTTACTAGTTAAATGACTCTTGATGATAATTCTAAGTCTTTTGTAATATGAACTTCTAATATTTTCTTTAGTGCTGCTATGGTTAGTTGTCTTCTCTTGACAAAATCCAAGATATATATATGTATCTCCTTGATGCATTGGCTCGATTTCTATATTGGAAATCTTCATATAATCAGAGGTGATCTTTCCTTTTTCAATAGAAAGATTTTTACATTTTGGAAGCCCAAATTTCATATGAATATCATTGGAATAGTTGAAAGTAATCTTAAGTAGACTTTTTAAATGAGATCTGGTTCCGGCGGCATATAATTTAATATCATCTAAATAAATTAAGTGAGTTAATTTGAATTCAGTTGATAGACTCTTTATTTTGAAGCCGAAACTAGTAGCATTTAATTCATGAGATAATGGATTAAGGCACAGACAAAACCAAAGAGCCAAAGAGCACTTAAAGAATCACCTTGAAAAATGCCTCTTTTGATTTGATTGGAATTACTTCGGATTTTAACGATTGTTTTGAAAAAAATATATATATATATATATATATATATATATATATATATATATATATATATATATATATATATATATATATATATATATAGGGGTTTCACCCCGACGAGTTGCCTATATATCTGTTCATGCAATCAAACTGATTTCATGAAAAATAAAATATGTAAATATATATATATATATATATATATATATATATATATATATATATATATATATATATATATATATATATATATATATATATATATATATATATAGGGTTTTACCCCGACGAGTTGCCTATATATCTGTTCATGCAATCAAACTGATTTCATGTAAAAATAAAATATGTAAATAATATATAATATATATATATATATATATATATATATATATATATATATATATATATATATATATATATATATATATATATATATATATATATAGGGTTTTACCCCGACGAGTTGCCCATATATCTGTTCATGCAATCAAACTGATTTCATGAAAAATATAAATATATAAATCCACCACCCGGTAATTAATACCATTGCCAGGCAATGATTATGATCAAAACATATCCTGGAGTAATTATATATTAGGATAACGTTAAATGTTATGAGAATATATCAATCTACCAGAATATATACATACTATAGCATCATCAGACAATGATATCAATGTACCAACGAGTAGTGTCAGAGGTTTTCTCCCCGGAAAAATCCAGTGTACGGACCTTAGTCAAGTAACACTGAATGTTACTCATTAATAGTTTCCTTTGTGTGAAGTGGTGAACGATCGAAAAGAATACTGCTCTGAATATAAATATGACAAAATTGTCAGTTAATTATATTACATTTATATAAACAAATAAATAAAATATGAAATGAGATTCTGAGCAGTATAAACTAAAGAGAAAACCTATGACTCTACCTCATTATTATTTTCGGAAAGAAACCTACGAAGAATATTACAAGATTTGATGACTGTTATCTTTTGTAACTGTTCAAACAAATTTTCTTCAGACCCAAAATCTCAATACTTTTGTGAAGATTTCTAGGAATAACGCCTGTTGTAGAGATAATAATCGGTAGAATAAATATTTTCTTCATTTTCCACATGTTTTCAATCTCGTCGCCAAGCATCATATATTTAGAAATTTTTTCATTGTATTTATTTTGTATATTATGTGTGTCGGGTATAGCAATATCAATTATATATGTTATTTGATTCTGTTTATCATTAAGAACGATATCTGGTCTATTGTGTTTTACTGCTCTGTTGCAAAGAATTGTTTTATCAAAATAAAGTTTATATTTGTTATTTTCACAAATAATCTCAGGTTCATATTTTTGAAAGTTTTTTCTTTTGGGAATTAGGTCATGTTTAATTCCTAGATTGAAGTGAATAATATTAGCGACGGCATTATGTCTTTCTAAATAATCTGTTGAAGCAAGGACTGAGCAAGATGATAATATATGAAAACTGTTATATATATATATATATATATATATATATATATATATATATATATATATATATATATATATATATATATATATATAGGGTCTTATGGCCAAAACCGCTCTTCCAAGTCCAAGAATGTTTTACATAAGGAATACAAATATTATGGGCTCCAAAAGATAGGTTTCCATCTCTATGAATAATGAACAAGAACTATAAATAAAATAAGTTTCATTGAGTTATCAATGAACAATTAAATAAATGTCACTTTTATTTTTAATTGCATAGTTTCAAGTTCGCGAAGATGACCTGGTGCATTGCCAGGACTAGATCAGCTTTAAAGTCCATTTTTTGTCTTTTTCAAATAAGTTTCATTTTCTGCAACAATACAATTCCGGAACCAGTCACAACAAGTAGCGCTTGTTACCCACGCTCTCTTATTAACATGCCAAAACACTGTCCGATCGTTCTTGTTTTGATTATTTAAAGCACGAAGATTTAACGATTTGTAAAGCATCAGTGGTTTGATGATAAATTCCAGATGCATGTTGGAAGCCCGAATAAGGAGTTTTTACTGTACTTTAAGATACAACAGCACAGTACTAATTGTATTATATCTTTGTTTCAGAAAATTCACCGCCACAATACTGAGGAAAGATGTGCAGCAGACTAAATAATGCAAACACCATCAGTCGGATTATACCAACTTTTCATGGGTAGACTGACCACACTGCTCCTATTTTTACTTTACTTTGAAGAAACATTTGGATATTTTCTGCTTGTGGATGACACTTTGAAACCTGGAAACGTCATCTTTAACTCTTCGGTCTACCGACTTGGTTCGGACAGGCACTATGAACTCAACACTAAGAAATCAGCACCATTTGTGGGATCCCTGATAAATATCGACAACAAAACTGGTGAATTGAAGTTAAAAGAATCTTTAACATGTGAAGAACTCTACTATCCCAACTTGTTTACTATACATATAGATTCCACTTCCAAAAGACTTACAGATATAGATTATTATAGTTTGCCCCTTCGTATATTTATTATTGGCGATGATTGTGATCATTTTGAAGAAGAAGATGATGAATATCTTTACGACATTAGCAGAAGAAGAAAAAGAAACGTCAAGCCGAATCCATTCCTACATCATCTACATCAATCTGTTAAAAATAGAATAACCGAAGCTAAGCAATGGATTTCCGAAACGTATGCTTCTTTCGCCATCCCTACCTCAGGAAAATGGGAGAAAATATGCCTCAAAAAATCCCAGTTTATTAATTCTATTAGAGCCTTTTTGCCACAAACCATTAGCGAATTTTGTAATGTGACTTTCCATTATGTGAACGATGATAGATTTAAAATAGAACATAGTCAGGGAGATCTTGTAGCTAGTAGGGATGTGTGTTTGGTGGAGCCAATGTGGAAAGTGACAATTCTCTTCTCCACCTTTTGTAATCATGTTAAGGTGGTCAATACTGAGCATCGACTGAAAATTGTTTATCATCACCAAGTTTTCAATGATTCCGATATTGCCAAAAGAGTTAGACGGGAACTGAGGAACCAGTCACCTTTTTTCGAGCTTCATCTTTACATCGCTAGTGTGTTGGAGGAATGTGAGCCAGGTAAGAAATATTGTTTCATTGTTAACTAGCCTAAGCTTGCGGCTGCGCTCGCGTGATAATATAGTATGGAGGGGATGGTCATATAGCAGAGACCAGGGGTGCTCAAACTTGAACTGCTGGTGATCTCAATATTTTTAGACTACTTACGTTCGACCATGAGAGGCTGCAAGTATGTGTGGTGCAGGGTTGCCGTACATACAAGATACACCCTACCTACCTATCTACCTAGGTAGGGTGTACCGTAGCATATATAGATATTAGCTTTCCGCACAATATACATTATTTTAGTCAAGGTTTGGGTTAGGTTTAGTTAGGTTCTTCTCTATAACATCAATGAAAAAACTCATAGTTATTCAAGAGTTGCTACAAAACAAAAGAGTTACATATGGTGTTAACCTCAACAAAGGAGTGACTTTGGATGTTGAAATGTGGCACTGCATGTCCTCCTCAGCATACTTTTCATAAGATGATAGTAACCACTGAATGCTAATCCCAAGCATGATGACGTATTATCGTCAGTTGGTCGATTGCAATATTCTGACTTAATTGTCTTCATTTCAGAAAACGCAGATTCGCACAAGTAAGTTGACCCAAACATTGCCGACACTTGAAGGGCGATTTGCCATAGATTCGGATATTTATCTTCAGATATAAAACACCAGAAATGTGTATCACATGCTGTAGCTTTAAGATGTATATCTAATATAATCTTCTTCTTCTTCTTCACCGTGTAGAAGGCGTAGCGCCTGTTCAGTTCCGGTTTTCCTGCAGCAGTTCTTGTGAAGTTGATTGTCAACTGTTCCGCCATCGTTTTGGTGGTCGTCCAACGGGTCTTCTTCCGTGTGGTAATGTTGTTATATACGATTTTTACTATTCTATCTCTATTCATTCTGTTTACATGCTGGTTCCATTCTCTTCTTCTTTTTCTTACCCATCTTACAATATCGTCTGTTTCACATTTTTCCCTTATGTCGGTGTTTCTTTGTCTGTCATTCAATGTGTAACCGGTTATAGTTCTTAGCGTTTTCATTTCTGTTGTTCTTAGTATCCTCTTTGTTACCGACGTTTCCGCTCTTGTTTCTGCCCCGTATGTCATAATTGCTCGCACACATGTTTTGTAGATTCTGGATTTGCATGGTATACTAAGGTGTTTATTTCTCCAAATTGGTTGTTTAAGATGTCCCGATACTGCAGCTGCTTTGTTCACTTGTCTCCTCACTTCATCTTCAAGGTATCCTCTGCTTGTTATTTTGCACCCTAAGTATTCGAATGACATGAGTTGGTCTATAGTGGCGTTGTCTACTGTTAACTTGCAGCGCAGAGGTTCCTTAGCTATGGTCATGCATTTTGTCTTACTTGTTGAGATTTCCATATTGAAATTTTTGGCGCGTTTGCTAAAGGCGTATAACATTCTTTGTAGGTCGCCTTCTGATTCTGCAATGAGTACGGCGTCATCGGCATAGCATAAGATGTTAATTTTGTAGGTTCCCATGCGGTATCCTAGTCCCAAGTTTTTAACGGTCTCTACAAGTTGGTCCATAACAGTATTAAATAGTAGAGGGCTAAGACTATCACCTTGGCGGATGCCCGACGTTGTTCCGAAATGCTGGGTTAGGGTGTGGTTTGTTCGTATTTGCGTTGTTGTATTAGTGTTCAGATCTTTTATGAGTCTTATATATTTTTTGGGTACCTCTTTGTTTTCCAGTATCTTGATTACATCCTTCAGTTGGACTCCGTCGAAGGCCTTCGTTAAGTCTATGAAACAAAGATATGCTGGAGTGTTATATTCAAGAGACTTTTCTACTAATTGCCTTGTTATAAATAATGCATCAACCGTGGACCGGTTTTTTCGAACGCCTTGCTGCTCTTCGCTGATTGGCATTGTTGACGTTATGTCATCGGCAAGAATCTTTGTAAGCAGTATAATATAATCTGCACCAACTAATTTTCAACAGAACATGAGTTCATATTAAACTTGCTATTTCAATAGCTAATACCTCAATGTTTTTACATGAAAAAGGATAACTCATAAATGATGCTATATTTGCCAATCTACTGCGATCATAAAAACGCATTTTGAATTGTCCAAAAATATTTGATAATTCAGCCTCATACGTATCATAATTCAACTGAGGAATCCTTGCTTTCAAAGACGGAAAATGTTTCAGATCCTTCCTTTTCAGTTGGTCTATCATAGGTTGTAATTTACTTTTGAACGAACTACTGCGCTAATCATCTCAATAATAATTTTTCCTTTACCTTGAAGCTACAAGTTAAAGGTGTTTGAGTGCATTGTGGTGTCAGTCAAAAATGTCAAATCTGTCGGCCATTTTTCGTTCTTCAACATCTCAGTGTCATCACCTCATTCGTCTAGAAATTCTGTTATTTCGGGCAATAATTCTTGAAACTATTCTAGCAATTTTCTGCATTTCAACCACCTGACGTCCGCGTGAAGAACTAAATCAGTGTGTTCAGCTGATTCCCTATCTTTCAACTCCAACTTAAAGAGCCGCTGTTGCAAGCTACGTGCACGGATTGAATTCACAAATTTTGTTGCAATGCCCATAATTTCCTCCATGTTTAAAACTTTTGAACATAAATTTTGTTGATGTATAATGCAATGGAATGAAAAAAATGAAGGGAAATCTTCATTAGCTCGACACAATGCCCCAAAACCGTTTTTGTTTCCAGTCATTGCTGGTGCTGCATCGGTTGTAATGCACACTAATTTATATATTGGTAGCTTGTAGTTTTTTACAAAATTAAAGAAAATGTCATTTATATTTTCGCCACGGGTCTTTCCCTTTAGAAGAATGATTGTCAAGAATTCTTCCTTAGCCAACATGTCATTGAATTCCAACCGAATAAAAAGGCACATCTGGGCAGTGTCTGTCATACCGCTGGATTCGTCGACCTGTAATGAAAAGCATGTACATTTCATGATATCATGTTTTAGTTTATCTCCAATATCCTGACTCATGACTTCAATACGCCTTGTAACAGTCGAACGAGATAATTGAAGTTCTCTAATAGCAGACATGATTTTCGTTTTATTTTTAAAATCTACAAATAAGGTCTCACCCGCTTCAATAAATGCACTTATCCTTCACCATACAGAAGAAAAATTCTTCCTACCAGTCGTTATTAAAATGATACGTTTTAGATTTGTTCGCTGCACTCATTTTATACTATTTAATAATAAACTTTGTATCGACGTAGTATTGCCTCAAGTTACAATTCAGAATGACTCCAATTCCTGCTGGCGCAACATTTATATCTGCGTGAACGAAAGTCTCGAATGTTCCCGTCAAACGCGCCGCCCGAAATTTCTAGAAAAGCGGCAAGGATAAAAAACGCGGCTTTTATGTGACAAATACCTACCGCGCGTTCCTTTGATAAAGCCGCCTTTCTTTGGCACGATGAATCATGGGTAGTGTTATGGCTGCGAATGCTTTGAAAATATGTTCTATTCCTCTTTCGTGATCTTTGTTGTATACATTTTCACTTACAACCATAAAAGAATCCAGTGCTCTTAGAGCTGGAAAGCTAATTCACAGCGGCTCGATCATTTTGAAAATGAACAAACAGGTCTTGAGAATTTATAGTAAAGAGCACCGTTCAAATGATTTAATTTGAAAAAAATAACTAAATTCCAGCCCTTATCTACATTGATAAACCATTTACTCTGGCTGCTTATCGTCATTGTCTTATGTGTATTAATTGGCTAAACATTAATTAGCACCCAAATACTCCTACTGAAGTTGTATATGGTGAACGTCTTCTTCTTCTTCTTTAGCCTTCTGTCATCCAAACTGGATATAGGTCTTCCCCAGTTCTCTCCAGCGGCTTCTATTTTACGCAACCTGATTCCAGTTCAATCCACCAATAATCTGGCGATTTCCTCCCTACCATCACGAACTTAAGTGATCTTCTTTATCCAGATATTGGTTTTCTGTCTCTCAGCCTCATCCCAAGCATTCGTCGTTCCATGGGTCTCTGCGTCTTACTCATTTTGTCCATGATGGCTTTTGTGAGTGTCCAGGTTTGACAGTCGTAGTGATAATAGGCAAAATGAAATGATCGAAGACTATGGTTTTGAGACATTGGGGCATTCGGTGATTTTGAAGGAGCCATTTCAGTTTGCCAAATCCTGCCCATGCTAATCTAACTCGCCTAGTTATTACTGCAGTCTGATTTTCTATATTTGATTTCATTATTTGTTCCAGGTATATATACTCCTCAATCATATCGAGTGTGTGTCCCTTAGTCTTCAATTTTTAAAAAGTGGTGGCAACTATTACAACATCGTCAGCATATCTTAGATGATTCAGGGCTTTTCCATTTATGTTTAGTCCCTTTAATTTTCAGTCCAAAGATTCGAAGACGTTCTCTATTGCTAGGGTGAACAACTTCGTTGATATAACATCCCCATATCGTTCCCCGCTTTGCATGTTTATCGGGTTTGTCTAGTATTCCAATTTTATTATCATTCAGAATTTTTGATAGATGTTATGAATCAGCTGTCTATACCTTAAGTCAATTTTACTGTTGTTCAGAGCTTGTTCCGCGGCCCATATCTCTGTCATATCGAAGGCCTTCTGATAGTCAACAAACGATAGATAGAAAGTGAGATGATATTCATTTGCTTTTTTTATCAAAGTTCTCATAGTTAGTAAGTGGTCTGCTGTACTATATCCCTTTCAAAACCCGGCCTTTTCGATAGGTTGATAGGAATCCATCGTTGTTGTTAATTTGTTCGTGATTATTTTCATGAAGAGCTTGTATAGCTGGGTTGGGAGCGATATGGGAAGGTAGTCGCTTTTTTCGCCTTTCTTGAAAAGTAGAACCTTTGTTTTGAGAGTTGGTTAAATGATTTCTCTACCTTCCTTCAGCATTTCTGTTAGTATGCCATCTGGCACTGGCGCTTTGTTGTTCCTCAGACTACTGAGTGCACTCTCTATATCATAATCTTCTTTAAGTTTTCTTGTGTGTCATTATCTGGTTGTATCTCGGAGGTGTATAGATCTTTATAGAATTCTTCCACGAATTGAATGATATTTATGAGGTCTTTCTCTACATCTCCATGTTAGTTTCTCAAAGTGGTTATAACGAGTTTTCCGTGTGATGGTCTCAAGAACTTTAGTCCTTTATTTCTCCCCAGGATCTTCTCGACTTCCTCTTCTTGATGTTTCCTCAGATCTGCTTCAATCATTTTCTTTATTGTTTTAATGAGTTCAACATATTCGATCGTTCCTCGTTTCCCCTCGCTCGAGAGTTTCTTTCGTAGTTCCATCAGGGCTTTGGTTCTGATTTTTTCTTGTTTTTCTCTGTTCTACCAACTTTTTCACCTGCTTCTTTGAGTTGCTTCATCATTTATTTCATTGATTTCTTGTGTTTCTGCGGCATACCTGTTTTCCGGTGTGAGATTGTGGACGATTCTTCCTACCCACCCGGGGTACATTATTTTTTCGTTTTGATATCATGTTGTTTATTTGTCGGGTATGAGGGGAGGGGGTTTTGGCAATAAGTTATCACGCTTGCCAGGCGTCTTGGTAACTCCGCAGTCTGGAAGCCAAAAGCCGCTTTCATAGGTATGCCCTTCAGTATTCCACATCAACCTGTCGAGGATCATTTCCTGTTTGCTTTTTGTGGTTCGGATGATGCTGCTGCCCTGCCATTAGTCTAGTTTTGGTTCGTCCAGGGATGATTCGATACCTGCCATATCTGACAGGCATTCCCCTATGCACCACCTGGGGAGGCGCCCAATGGGGGATCTAGCAACCCCACACGGGATGGTGAACGTAACACTTTTCATTTTAAATTATGCTTTGAAATATCAATATTAGTACTTAATTGATAAATACTTGTTGTGTAGTCTTTCAACAAGTGTCACATTCATGAATTTATTCTCTTCATTTGTCCATTTAATTCAATCAAATTCACGTTGGATATGTCACGACTCTGCATACTGATCTTTTCCAGTTTTACATCTCTAAACCTATAGAATTTATCCAGTTATATATAATTTAACGTTGTTATTTTGCAGGTGTTGTCGTTACCACTGTCAAAGCTAGAGATCCAGAAAATAGCCCCATCACCTATTCCATGACCAGTTTACTAGACTCCAGAACACAATCGATGTTCGATATAGATGGTAAAACAGGTGTCGTTACAACTAAGGTTAAACTTGATAGAGAGTTAGTCGATGTTCATTACTTCAGAGTTACAGCGATTGATGACAGTTTCCCACCTAGATCTGGGACAACTATGCTGCAAATAAACGTTTTAGATGCCAACGATCATGCACCTGTTTTCGAAATGACCGAGTATGACGCAAGTATCAAAGAAAGTGTTAGTATTGGTTCTACAGTTATAACTTTAAAAGCTACCGACCAGGACGTAGGAAAGAACGCAGATGTTGAGTATGCAATTGAAAGTACGAATGGAGGAGGAATCTCAACAGAAGAGGAAGATAATAAGGCGTTTAAAATAGACTCTAAGACAGGTGTCATAACAACGAGAACTTTACTGGATAGAGAGACCACTGAGGTTTATACTTTGATTGTGAGCGCTACTGATTCTGCTAATCCTCAGTCTGCTAGAAAGTCCTCCACTGCTACTGTAGTAATACATATCCTGGATGATAATGATAACTATCCACAGTTTTCTGAGAAGACTTACACAGTTTCCATCGATGAGGATATCAATTGGGTTTCCAATCCTATCGTATTACATATCAAGTGAGTATAATCAAAATTTCATATGCTCCCATCATAAGAATGAAAGAGTGGCGATATTTGATTCATATTTATATCTCAAACTCATTTCAGAAATGAATGAGATTGTATTTTTAGGAGGTTCAATTTTGTCTCTACAGAATTGAATGAATTATCTCAAACATTTTGGTATGAAATAACATACAGTAGACAGGGTGTCCCCCAAGCTCTATAACAAACTTTGAAGGATTATTCCTGAAGTCCAAGAAATAATAGTGAGAAAATCATGGTCTGAATCTTTTCAAATTCGGAGTTATTAAGCTTCAATAATTTGGTCCTCTGGGATCATGAAATCACAATTTACAACAAACGTGTGGTGTTACCTTGGATGAATTGAAATGAATATCTTGTTGTACAAAAGGTGCCATAGTAAAATGATTATCAAGAAGATTGAATTGCTTTTGATACATACATGTGAGAATATCTTGTACGATAGATGGTTATTATTTTGCAACATCAAATCTTCGAAGTGAAAATGTATTTCTCAGTAATGAATAATATGCAAATATGATTATGTCTGTGGTTTTTACGATGGAAATGCACGAGAAGCTGCAACATGTATGACCTCGTCAAATCAACTTACAAAGTGTGGTAAAAATTATAGATTGTGATGAAAATAAATAGTCGACGTAAATCAGTTACAAATGCCCCGAAAAGTATTGTGGCGTGTTTTGAAAAGAGAGGAAATGAAACTCATCAGATGCGACAGAGAGTGCAGCAATTGGATGCAGGGAAGAGCCTCATTTTGTTTTGTTTTTCTCTGAGGACCTACAGTTTATAGTGGACTCCGAACCACTCACCTAGACCGTGCAGTGATAACTGCCACCTCTGAGGATTACAAGTTATCTGGCCTTCGGAGGTTATGGACTCAACCTATCGGTTATGTATCCAGTCTCAATGTGATTTTTATATACATACGTGGGACAAACACACCAACATTCATACTACATCCATATCTTACCTGGGATTCGAACCCGGTCCCTCGGCGTGGGAAGCCTCATTTTGCATTTGCATTGTCAATTTCAATTTGAAAATTTTTTTTTTATACTTATTTTACTTTGGTTAGGAGTGCAACCTTCTATACAACAAGATATGTTTTTCATTCCACTTATGGTGACACCACCCTATCGTCCTCGTATGATGAAAATTGTGATCCCAGAATCCGTGAGGATCAAAGTTTTGAAGCTGAATATCTCTGAATTTGAAAAGTTGTTCTCCCGAATTTGTCTTAGAATTTCTTCAGCGTTCGTCTTAGAGCTTGTATTTTGGTGTATTATTTCACACAATTTACTGAATTCTGTAGAGATAGATTTGAATCAATTCAATAAAAACTCAAATAGAATTCATTGCAAAATTTCAACAAGACTTTTCATTGTCAAATAACTTTTACCTATCATGTATTGACATAAACAATATATTCTGAAACAATCATAAAATAGATATTACTAACTCAACTTCTAGTGTCTTAGAAAAATCACATGTAAACTCTTCAATACATGAGTTTATAATCCTTTTAGAGTTAAGTTTACAAATGCAATGTTGTATTTTAATTACAAGAAATTAGAAAAACTGGTTGAGGTCGTAAACTAATTTCAAAATTACGGTTTCATTTGAAAAGTAATTTTTCTCCACAAACAGCTGCATTTTCCCATAATGGTGCCATCTAAGATACTTTCATAGAATTATTGAGATCTGTATTTGATTTATATTACTATGCAAATAGCTCCAAGCAAGCAAAATTCAGAAATTGATGAAATATTCAATCTTGTTAGAACTGAATAGCAAACTGTTTTTCATAGTGACTACTGCTGTGGTAAAATAATGCATTCGGCATGAAAATAATTCCAATCTTTATAGGTCTCTTGTATTGATAGTATGATACTTAACTTGGTTATCCCTTTAGTATATGTTATTCAATAAATTATATAAATAAAATGAAACACTTTTAGTCTACACACGACCGATTTCGACATTTTTGAGTGTTTAGAGCTAACAGCTATGAGCAAGAATGTGATAACTATACCTCTTTTGAAAGTTGAGAAGTGGGAAATGATTTAATTTCAGTTGGCTATCTAAAGTAGTAAATTTTGGGTTTGTTAATCTCCAAACTTTCCAAGATATTCATTGTCATCCTTTTATTGCATTCGTAAATGATTATTAAATTATCTAATGTAATTATATGATTTGTAGATCTAATATGTTCAAAAGGTGCGGATTTATTGTCTGAGAATAGATGTTCTTTGAACCTATATTCAAAATTTCGACCTGCTAATCCTATGTAAGCTGTTGAGCATCCATTGCATTCAATTCTGTATATTCCAGACTGTTGGGATTTATTAGTTTCGTTTTTGGCAAATCAAGAGAAAAGTGAGTATGGAGAGATATTATTCGAGAGGAGCCAATGTGAGTTAGACAAGCATATTTGGTTTCTGGTTGTTCTATTCTTCTAGAAACTTGTTTTCTGTTCTTTCGATTAATAATACCGTTTATGTGGAAAAGTGAAATACTTTTATTTGATACAAGTTTCCTAACGATATTGATCTCCATATTGAAGTCTGTTATGGATAGCAGAGTGGAAAATACTCTATAAATCATTGAATCCATTTGGATTGTTTCCCTGTATTTATTGTAAGTGTGATTATTATAGTTTAGTGATGGTTATGTTTAAGGAATTCAAGGTTGTTCATAAAAATATCTGCTAATAAGAGGCTTAGAGGGGATCTCATGGGGAGTCCTCAGTTTTGTATGTTCAAACATTTTTGACTCAACTCAGAAAAACTTTTTTAAACATAACCATTGCTAAACTCAGTAATAATCTTACCTACAATATAAATAGAAAAGAAACATTTCCAGAATGAATAATCCTAACGGATTCTTTTAACCACATAACGTATAAATTAATGATTAATAGAGCCTTTTCGATCCCACTTTCCATAAGACAATTTAGTACGGAAATCAATATCATTAAAAAATTTAATCAAATAATAATACTCTAGTCTCCCACATAAAGAGTATTATTAGACGCAAAGAACAAAAACAAAGTTTTCAATTACTATATTCCCGTATTATTATAGAAGAACTAGAAAATAAATACTCATGTCTAATTTATATTGGCTCGTTATATAATAACATCAGCAATTATATTTCCAAATTCAATTCAACAATTTCCTTTTCAAGTAGTCTCAACTTAAGCAAATTATTATACAATGTTGAACAAAAATCAATGGATTCAGATACTTTGGAATATACAGAATTGAATGCAATTAATGCAAATCAGCCTATTTAGGAGAAACAGGTCGGAAATTGGAATCTAGATTCAAAAACATCTCTCCTCAGATAACAAATCCGCTGTTTTTGAATATATTGAATTAACAAATCACATAATTACATTTCATAATTTAAAAATTCTCTACAACTGCAATGAAACGATGATAATAAATCTATTGGAAAAAACAAAATTTGTAAAAATCAAAATTCTCCACTCTCAATAGCCAGCCAACTAGAATTAAACCACTCCCTATTAATTAATATTTAAAATAAGTATAATTAGCATAGCCCATAACTATTAACGGACGCGTGTATTAAAAAAACATTGTGCAAATCAGACAAAAGTGTTTCATTTTATTCATGTTTATACGACTTTTCATGGAATGGATCCATCTCCAATATCATTAATCAATGAATAATCTTTGTTTTCGTCCATTGTAGAGCAACTGATGCAGATCAAGGCAATAATGCTGCAATAAGATATGCTATAACAAGTGGAAATACCCAGTCTCAATTTTCAATAGATAGCTTAACAGGAGACATATCTTTAGTGAAACCTTTGGATTACGAAACCATACGAAATTATCGACTAACTGTCAGAGCACAGGATGGGGGAAGTCCAGCAAGGTCAAATTCCACTCAAGTATTAATCAATGTAAGTTTTTGTGACAACATATTCTAGTTTCATTTGTGATTCTTGAAAATCCTCTGGTTTTAATTCGAATATGATAAGTTATGTCGCAATATTAGTTCTCTTTATTCTAATATATTTTTTGTGTCTCAAAACCTAAAAGAAAGACGGAACCCTTATAATTCTGTCATGTTAAACTGTCTTTTAAACTCTTCCTTCAAGAACACTTTTAAATATACCGTTGAAATTTATAATGAATGTTCAGGTCTCTTCGAACTGAAAAAATCAAACTTCTAAGTTAATTCAGTAAAACAATAAGGACATTTCATTTTGGGGCATATTCACACTCGTGAGGTAATGAAAACTATTAGGTACTTCCCTTTTGTCTTAAAAGATGAAATATAGTTACATGAAGATCTGAAAACCATAAATTTATGTTTACAAAGCAAAACTGTTTTTGCTTCAATGATCTTTTACGTCTTCTCCTAGGATCTCGTGAAGGGACCGAGTTCAGAGTGATATCAAATACTCTAGTCTGCACTATGTTACATTTAAACTCATTGAGATATAATTTTTTTCCTTTTAAAAATCTCGAATATTTTTCAACTAGATAGATTGTAATAGATAGATAATGAGTGCTTAATAGCCTGGTCACTGCAACCCAGTGGTCTATTGTGGCACACTCTGTCTTAAATTGCACCCACAAGGTCCATCATTCTTGTAAAGGATATAAGCTTTGGGGTGAGAGCTTAATAAGCTTAGTCAGCTTCAATTTGTTAGGTCCAATTCCTCAAGCCTGACCCTATGCCCAACACTTGCACATAACGTGTTTTATAGTCAATAGTGCAGTTTGAACTTTCAAGTATAGCCTGGAGAGTTTAAGCCAAGCCTTGGCTATGGCAGTGGAAGGTTGATGGCAAGTCTAGAGTATCTGAGAACTGTGATGCTCAGCCAGTGCTCTTGTACCTTCAGGTCGAGCCACGAATTATTTTCCATTCTTGCAGTATGTAGGGGAATTCCGAGCCTAGGATCCAGTCCGGTGAATCCCAAGCGTGTTCCTCGAGTGTCGAATGAATCCGCCTTCTCATGGCCCTCAATTTCCGCAGTACCACACAGACACTGCCTATTCCTTTCTCCCAGTTTGCCAAGGGAGGAGTGACATTCCTGCACAATAAGTGGCGTACAGGTGTCGGATGATGATGCCTTCAGTGCAGCTTGGCTATCGGTGATGATTTTCAATGATATACTTGTTAATCCACCTGCATGCAAAAGGATAGCACAGTGGTCAACGGCGAATATTTCTATTTGAAAGGCAGTCGCAAGCCCGCTAAGACATATCGACTGTTCCTTCGCAGCACCATGAACACCACCTTCAACCTTCATCAGTTTTGGAGCTGTATGTAAACCAACAGGGGCCCCCAAGTAGACTGTCCTTGGAGCTGGTCCAATCTTGTCTGCTAGGAATGATGATCTGGAATGGTAGCTCCATGTTGGTTTTGAGTATTGCAAATTTCATACAGCATCTCGTTGTCCTCAATTTCAGATTGTAAAGCGCCGAACTGGAAGCTGAACATACTTGTTCCATTTCGGAAAAGGTAATGGATTCTGTAGGTAGTCGTTCTAGCTCCTCCTCTAATCACCAGGGGAATAGGGGCAAGGCCCAGTATCTAGGGATGCAACATCGCTCAAAACATCGATTAGAACATCGATATTTGGAAAACTGAAACATCGGTTCATGATGGATATATCGATGTTTTTTTAGCAGAAAAGAGACACTATTTTTTTAATTTCGACTTTCTTTTTTAAGAATAATCATTTCTTCATATTAATAGAAAAAAAGGATGTATTTATTTTTCAACACAGAATTCAAAATTCATAGTTTTGACAACCTGGTGCCCAATAAGCGCTATCTCTTCTATGATATAGTGAACGTCAAACAATAAACAAAACAATGGCCGTCAATGTGGGCGAGCGCAGCAATTGCTTGGTTTTGCGCACGTTTGTTTTGCAGAGAGAAGAGAGAGAGAACGGGACACTAAATAGAAAAATCTACGCTTGTGATTATGAGGAATATATGTTTGCGTGTGCAGCTAATAACGTTCATACGACATCGTTCATAAAGGTTATGTTATATCGATGCTTTAGGTTCGATATTGATGTTAAAACATCGATGTTTATGAACGAAACACCGATGTATCGTTTGCATCCCTACCAATATCAGTTCTATGGCCGCACTGGGCGTAGAGCGAAAAGCTCCAGTAATCAACATGCAATTTAGTGAGCTTGAGTTGGGATTGCTTTTCAAGGCTACACTCTCTGCAAGCAAAGCGTGGTCCCACCACCATTACATATAGCCACTGAAGTTGGTTTGGAGCAAGTCTCTATTTCTTTCCACATGGCCATAAGGATTCTCTAACCTTGTGTATTATGTTTTCCAGCTGCTAATTCCACGTAAGATTACTATCCAAGGTTATTTTTCAACTAACTTGAACTCAAATATCTCAACGTGACACGAAACGTAAAAAAAGGAACTCTAATACTAACTTAAACTTAGGGTGAATAACGATCTATTGGTAACGAAATGTGACCAACACAACAGTAGTAAATTAAGTGTTGCCAACAATCACGTTGTGTCTGAGACAAAAATCAAACAATAGTCCACGCAATCGGGTAGTATGGCTATTTATATCAAATTCTGCTGTATGTTTCGACACCCCCCAAGGAAATCGAAAGTTATAGCCCATTTCAGCACTATAGATTGGAGGTGTAAATAAGTTATGTCCGAGTTTTATCGAAGACTTTCAAGATATAGAAGTCTCGCTAATCACATGGTGAAATATTTCTACTGAATAATTAAACAATTAACAATTAAACCAAACATTAGGCTTAAGTTTCAAAAATTAATGAATAAAATTATGTTTGACATATAATTCGAGTTTCAGCCCACTTTTAAAAATTAAGAAATTGAAATATTACAATTTCATTTATACCTAAGAAACAGATGAGAGAAGTGGGGAAAACGTAAATCAAACTGGTCGTTAGTTAATGGTAGTGAGGTGATCAAATTTCCAAGAATTCTAATGAATCTAATTTCTCATAACAAATCAACAAATTGTGTTTCTGAACATTGTATAAACAAAAATCATTCCTCGAATTTCACGAAAACCCGAATTTCACATTCAGGGAACAAAAGCAAAAGATAAGGTTCATTAGAATTCTTAGAAATTGTATCAGCTTACGAATACAATCTACCAATGACCAGCTTTCCATTTGTCCCTCCTTCTCTTATCTGTTTCTTCGGTATGGATGACATTGTAATATTTTACTTCTTTGTTTTTGAAAATGGGAACCCGAAACATTTGTCAAACATTTTCATTCTTGAATTGTTCAATTATTCATCTTTTGAGGATTGATTATTCAGAAAAGAACGTACTTGAAAAAACATACAAACTCCTGAGGGACTCAGGGTAAAATTGACGGATTTTTTCTTTTGGAAAATTCAATATTTTTTCGAAGTAAACATTTCAACAATTGAAAACTTATTACACTACTAAGCTTACAAATCAAGATTTCTTAAAATAATTTTCACCAATTTCCACAGGTTAGAGATGTCAACGACAACGTTCCTCGATTTTACACATCTCTATTTCAAGAAAGCGTTTCTGAGAATGTTCCGAAAGGCTATAGCATTGTAAAAATTCAAGCCTACGATGGAGACGAAGGGCCTAACGCAGAAATTAAATACACCATGTCCGAAAGGGACGCTAGCGGGGGAAGTACTAAGGATCTACCGATTGCTATTGATGATCATACTGGATGGATTTATACAACAAAGGAACTCGATAGAGAAGACAAACCCAAGTTCATGTTTCAGGTAAAAAATGCCTTCTGCTTTGTGTTTTTCATCTGCTTCCCTTCCAATTCATCAAACTTTTCATAATATGTCTAAGTTATTTCCCAAATTGTATACATTTAGCTTAATTTATTCCTATTCTACTATTGAAAATCAACTGAAAGTTTCAAATGTTATTGAATATTTCGCATAACTGCCTAATTTCAAAATCACTACATCTTATTTTAGGTGTTTGCGACTGATCAAGGAAAGCCACCACAATCTGCCAGTGCTAGTGTGATAATAACAGTACAAGATGTAAATGATAACGATCCATCATTCGAACCGAAGATTTATGAGGCAGTTGTCGCAGAAGATGATCCTCCAGGTAACAAATCTTCAAGATTGACTTTTTATTGGTAGGAGTTTACTTATACATTCTTTTTTATAGGAACTCCGGTAACAACAGTAACAGCCACTGATGCTGATGAGGATACTCGCCTGCATTATGAGTTAACGAATGGCAATGTTAGAGGAAGATTCGCTATCACCTCACAGAATGGCCGGGGAGTCATCACGATTGCACAGCCACTAGATTATAAACAAGAGAAGAAATATATTCTTACAGTCACAGCTACTGATTCAGGTGGAAGAAGTGACACAGCCACAGTTTATGTTAACATCACTGATGCAAATAATTTTGCTCCTGTTTTCGAAAACGCACCGTACACTGCTAGCGTGAGTTGAATGGTTTTAGTTTACCCATTTTATGAGGAAAGTCATTGTGGCTGAATGAATATTGATTAATTAATAATTTAATATTATAGGCAACAGTCAATAGTATACTAAAATACTGACAATCTGGTATATGCATATATAAATCGTTGTTCAATACTGTATAGGCTGTTCGAAACTCGATGGTTATATTCGAAAAATTCAGATAAGAATTATCTGCTATCACTCTCAAGTAACGAGTCTAGTGCTCAGTACTTCCATGTTTCCAATTCTAATGGAAATGTAATAATTAGAGATATTGGTAATCATCAGTATTTTGTAGGAAACAATAATTGTTTTCATCACAACCATCTGATTATGAAAAATCTGTTTCCCTCTTGCTTTTCTTTTCGTAATACTATTAATCACAGTTGTCGTTCTTTAGACAAACGATGAAAATGGTTTAGTCCACTGATGGGCTGAAGAGGTGAAGATGAAAACCACACAAAATCTTTTCATTCCTCAAGATTTAGTGATTCCGTAGTGTTTGAAATATAATATGATATAATTTCCTATTCAATTGAACATGGAGCCAATTGTTGAACTGCTGGTGATATTTATATCAAAAGGGACGTGTTCACGATTCTTGCGAGAACTGCGGAATAGTGAAAACCAGTTCACTATTTTCGGGAAAAACTGAAATCTGACGCATTCTTGAAATTTCGTTTTTGAAAATGTTGCAGAACAATGAAAACTACAAACAATTTCGAGATGAATTTTCAATGCGTAAACTTTCGAGATATAACAAAGTTCCACATTATCATTCCAACTGTTTACCAATAGATCTTATCGTATAAAAAATGCCGCTCCTCAAAAATATAAAGCTTTTCTGTGTTGATGAAAGAGCATTGCCAGTTTCAAAGGACTTGCTCGAATTGTTCTCCCAAATTTTCTATACATAATCTGCATCTTCATTTGACAGAATTCACAGCATACAGTTTTTTGAATTCCACGAATTCGGTCAATGGCATCCTGGAATCGATCAAACAAATGTTTCCTACTTTCCGACTGCGTGAGGTTAATTTTGTTCTTGATAAAACCTCATATGGAAAAGTCTTATGGGCTGAGATCAGGTATCTCGCGGGCTATAAAACGGGATTCCTTGTGCCCATTCTGTGATCTCTTACAATTTCTTCCAAATTTTGGACAGAACTGCATGAATTATGAGCAGGTGCGCCATCCTGTTGAAACCACTTTGTTTCGAGGACTGCAAGCGAAATTAATCCAGTCATTAATGCCAATTCCAGGCATTGATTTTACTCAAAATTGATCCTGAAATGTTCATATATTAGAATAATAAAAGTTATCTATAAACATATCTATCAGAACATTATCAGGCCAATGACATAAATGTACCAACGAGTAGTGCCATTGATTTTCTTCTCGGAAACAGCCAGTGTTTTCGAAATTGAAAAAAATGAGCTTCAATATTCTCAACGATGCATCCAATTTATTTGTTTGTATTGATGAATAATTCATTTTGGAACTATAGATAAAATTGATAAAAAATCTGTCGAAAATAATGTGATCGTTGAGCTGTGTTCTTATTTGTTTATTTCAGAAAATCATTCACTTTTCAGGTATTCGAAGACGCGCCGGTTGGTACAACTGTTCTCGTCGTCTCTGCTAGTGATAATGACGTGGGATTGAATGCGCAGATCACGTATTCCTTGGCTGACGGTCTGAGTGATCCTTCAGTCACAGAGTTCGCGATTAATCCGCAAACTGGTGCCATAACAACTACCAAGCTCCTTGATCGAGAGATAAAGAGCGGTTATCTACTCACAATCGCGGCTAGAGATGGTGGTACACCTTCTCTGTCAGACACTACCGATGTGGAAATTACTGTGACGGATGTCAACGATAATTATCCAGTTTTTAAACAGTCATCTTATTCTGGGAGCGTCCCTGAGGATGCATTAGTAGGTATGTAACTTCGATAGAGGAAGAGATATGATCTACAAATTTCTCTTAATATTCATATATGCGGTAGTAGTTTCGAATCATTCGAGTTTATTTCATTTTTCAGGAACCTCTGTGGTTCAAGTTTCGGCCACTGATGCGGACGTTGGTTTGAATGGAAAAATACGATACACTTTGAGCGAAAAAGACCAAGAAGAAGGCTCCTTCGTGATAGATCCTACCAGTGGAGTTATCAGAACGAACAAAGGGCTAGATCGTGAATCGGTTGCTGTTTATGAATTAGAGGCGTATGCGATTGATCGAGGCTCTCCTACGCTTAGCAGCTCTGTACCTGTCATTATCAGGATAGAAGATATCAATGATTCTCCACCAGCTTTCGATTCAGACAAGATAACTATGTATATACCAGAAAATAGTCCCATTGGTAAGTTAAGGTGGTCTAGTAACCCTGATAAGTAATATATATTATATATATATATATATATATATATATATATATATATATATATATATATATATATATATATATATATATATATATATATATATATATATATATATATATATATATATATATATATATACTACTATTCTGGCAACCTATTGGTGACCTTGAGACTCATTTCAAGGTCGTATTTGAATTTTCAAATAGGAATGCCTATTTTTATTACAGATTTGAAAAGAACGTGAAACTCTACGTTCAAATGATATCTTACCTTTGTCTCTAACCAAAAGCTTGAAGGTGGTTTCAAGGTTATCTGATTTCAGCATTAAAAGTATGGAAACCCCTGTGCAACTGGTCAGAGGCGCATTTTCTCTTGATAAATGTCCTTTACTAATGTTTTAGGATGACAACGGCCTTGGATTTAACCTTAACCTTAACTCTTCGGCTCATTTTATCTGCGAATTTGGAGGAAGTGGTACAATTATGTTCAAGTGTTACCTCGACTATGTTATTGGACACAAATTTTTCTGGAATTTGAAAAATTCCTCTTACTGTATGATTAGTCAATAAGGCATTAAAAGAAGGAGATTGATGCTAATTAATATTCCGACCGATTGGCTCACCAGCGAAAATTCTTGTGTTTTTTGAAGAATCCCCGACATCTTGTATCCGGCATCAGTTTCAAAACTGATTCGAAATTCGTAATTAGTGACTCCTAATATCCCAAATTCGGCAAGAACCTGTAGATTTTGAAAAATTTACTCCATTTTGGATAACGAATTTCTTAGAAATGGTTTCTATATTCATAATCAGTTACTGCTACAAACTCCATACTCCGAATTTGGCGAAAATTCGTGGTAATTCAATATCTTGTCTGCCACCAGCATACTTTTGTGGATAATAGCATAACACATTCGCTTTTTTGGCCTCCCTTATAGTCTTTTATAGGATAGCAAGTGGAATTTATCGTTCTTGGGACAGTTGCTATTTTTCAATAGTTCTTAGGATAATTGCAAAACAGTGACTGTTTGAAACCAACTTGAAGCTTGGGGTTAAGGACATGAACAAGGTCATATTAGAATCCGTAATGAAAAATAGGAGTTTCTATTCAAGAAATCAAATTTGACCTTGAAATGAGCCTAAAGGTCAAGGTCTAGCTCAAATATGTAATCATGAATTATCCAAGGAAAAATCTTAACTTTCTTCAAAAAAATTGCAACTTCAACATTTACAGATTATAAAGAAGAAATACAAACTTTAGTTTAAGAAAAATTAAAAACTAATCCATAACAGTTATTTCTATGTTCTAATTGCTTATTAGTAATCGTCGTCGAGACTTTTAACTTCCCAAACCATCTAGTATTTCTTGAAATTGGTTCTCTAGGCTTTTTGGAGAACTAAACAAACAGATGTCGATGGTTCCAAATTAATGTTCCTCTCAAAACATGTCTTTGCAGCATTTCCCAAGTACCGAGTAAAACATCTAAAACAATCTCATTAGAAAATGTTTGCACCATTAGAACAACATTATTTGTCGTACATGATAATAACGTTTCCATCTGTTACCTTTACATACTGTAGAATAATACGTTAAAGTACCGGATTTATAACGGTTTTGGCAGTTAAGAAACGATGAAAACGAGATCAAGCCTTTTTCAGAAGATTAGTCCACACTAAACTAAAATTTTACCTCATCTGAAGAAATGCATGTTTTGTATATTTTGCCAGCACCGAGTACATTTTGAACAGAATGAATTCTTCTGAAATAAGAATAAAAAAACATTGTACCGTTGTCTACTTAAGTTCTTGGGGGCATTCGAAGCGTTGATCTCGATTTCCCCTCTGGTAAGAACTGGACATCTAGTTTAGATCTTAAATCGACCTTTCTCAAATGGTTAATAAATACTTTTCAATAAAACCTGAGCCTTCTGATCATCTGTCCCACAAACTCTGATAACCTCCTTCTTGTGGGGGGATTAAAATTTGATCAGTAAAGATCATCACGGATAGCCAAGTTGCACTGGAAGCTTTGGCATCCGACAACTGCTCGTCACTTATTGTACAAGAATGTCGTTCAAGTGCCGCTAAGATGCTAGAAACAAAAAGGTCCCATCTGATGTGTGTCCCTCGCCACTCGGGTATTGAGGGCAATGAGGAGGTTGACTCATTGGCCACTTGAGAAACAGCCTCAGGATTCACCGAACTGGAGCCTAGGCTTGCAATTTCCTTGGTGACCGCATGGATAGGACATAACCTGTGATCGGAACTTAAAGGAGCACTGGCTAAGCCCCACAGCACTCAGACACTCTCAGCTTGTCATCAGTGGACCTTCCACTGCGAGGGCAAAGGCTTGGCACAAACTCTCCAGGCTGGACATGAGAGAGACTCAACAAATACCATCGAACAACCACTCTCCTTATAGTTCTCAATATATGGATCGCTGAAGATAGTTACTAATTCTTGACAAGTGATCTTATAGTTAAGACTTACTCCGAGGAGTTTAATGGTTTCGTGCTTTCTTAAATATGGAGATGGTTTTCTGTCTATTGACATGCTACTTGTTCTTTTTAAACCAGTCATCTGACTCCCTGAGCACAATATCCTTCTTCTGTTGAATGTCTGCTTCGGAGGTAACTCTCAATATGTACGTGACATCATCCGCATAGAAGTAGATTTTACAGTGTTGGTTGTATCTTCCCAGATCATTCAAAAACAGGATGAACGGTCCCAAACTCTCCAAGCTGGACATGAGAGTTCCAATTTCCATATTAACGAGGCACTGTCCTCTCAGAAATCATCCCAAATAAGTTCGAGTTGATCGAGGACCTTTATGTAGGCTATTTGAAGAGGAGATAGAACAGGTTATATGTGAATGCCAAGCTTGAGGCAGAATTCAACTTGAGGAACTTGGATATAACAAATTGAAGCTGACTGAGCTGATCAGGCTCTCATCTACAAAGCTTATAGCTTCCACAAGAAGGATGGAGCTTGTAGGTGAAATTTGGTACAGACTGTCACAATAGACCACTGGGTTGTAGTGGCAGCGTTGTCAACCAGCCCATACCCAATATTAAAATATTAACCAGCAATAAACTTCACAGTGAATGCGCAGAAAGTAAAAGTGGTATTAGAGTTTTGAATAGAGGAGATTGATTGGAATCTCAATCGATGAGAAATGAATACTCCGTTTTCTTCCAAATAAGAATGAATACTGAATAGTTTTGTTCTTTATACGAGTTGTAGAAGGTGAAATTGAAATGAAAGTGTGGAAGACTCATCAAACTATGTAATTGGTGAAGCAGCCATCTGCTCTGGCAAGAGATGTTTTCAAGCATTGTATAGGGTATCCGAACCTAACTTCATTGGTTCAAAAAATGAAAAAGATGCGCAGTGGCGAAGGGGATTCAACTATTCTCTGAAAAATCTCTCAGAATTAGAGTGTCTTATCTTCCTAGATTTTGGGCTTAGTTGAACCTCCTGATTTTAGTGATTCAGTGTTCTTGGGCTTTACCCAGATTAAATTTTAATATTCAGGAACCTTCGAATTGCTGCTATAGTGTTATAATTAACTCCCATTCTTAATTTTTCAGGTTCAACCGTGGGAACAGTTCACGCCAAAGATCCCGACGAAGGCGCCAACGCCATAGTTCAGTATTCTATAATAGGAGGCGAAGATTCTGAGAGTTTCTCGTTGATCACTCGTCCCGGCTCTGACAGGGCCGAACTGATCACAATGGTAGAACTCGATTACGAGAGTCCCAAGAAGAAGTACGATTTGATCGTCAGGGCGGCCAGCCCTCCGCTGAGGAACGACGCGCACGTTGAGGTGATCGTCACCGACGTGAACGACAATGCGCCAGTCCTACGCGATTTCTTCGTGCTCTTCAACAATTTCAAAGACCATTTTCCATCTGCTCCAATTGGTAGAATACCAGCATTCGACGCCGACGTTTCTGACAAGTTGTTTTATAGGATATTGTCAGGAAATAATGCCAACTTAGTTGCCTTGAATGAGAGCACTGGCCAAATACAGTTGTCACCACAGCTGAACACTAATGTGCCTAAGATTGCTTCCATGGAAGTATCTGTTTCAGGTATGCTTATTTTTATATTATCCTGAGTTTTTGTGTTTATTGTTTAACTGTTTTTGATACTCTTTCATTAGTTTCTATATATATTTTGTCGCTTATTTGTTTGTAACGGAATCTATAAACTTAATTTTCATCTTCGAAACGTCAAATTGAAATGAAACTAATCAACTTATCAACGACAATACAAGAATCTCTGCACCCCTTCAGTGCATGAAACTAAACCTGAGTACAACAAAGTCATTGAGGATGAATTTGAGATCTACCCATAAGATCCGTACACTTTTGTCTTATTTCCACCACGTTTATTTTTGATACACAATACGGTTTCGACAGTTACGTCATTTTCAAGTCTCTTGAGCATACAGTTGTGAGAAAGAATGTTGCTAACTATACCTATTTTAAATGCTGAGTAGTGAAGAGGGATCGAATTCTAGTTGAATATTGAGGTAGGTGAAATTTCGGTTTTTACAAAGTTTGTTATTATTCAAACTTTCCAACAGATTCACTGTCATCCTTTTATTGCATTTATGGAGAATTTTAAATAATCTAATGTAATTATGAGATTTACAGATTTAATATGTTCAAAAACTGCGTAATTGAAATCTTCATTTGAGTTTGAGAGAGCTAGACAATGAACTTTCTGTCTCACGAATCAATTCGTACTATTTTAAATAATTGTTTGGGCATGAAACAAAATTAATAGAAAACCAGGCAATAGTACTGATGTAAAATTTTTAATTGATGAAAATAGAACTGAGATTACAGATAATTTTGAGATATCAAATAAAATGAACAATTATTTTAACGGGGTTGTGGCAAAGTTAGGTGATTCGATTATACAGCCACCCGGAAGACAAATTCAAGTGCCAAGCATGGTTTGTGATACATTGTATCTTATTTTCAATGAAATAAAACTAAGGTATTTAGATTTTCACTATATTAACAAAACTATGACCGGTTTCACCACACTGTGGCTTCATCAGATAGATACAAACTAATGAACAGAGTTATTCCTTATATATTAGTCTTATTTCCTACCTAATGTTACAATAGGTACAGGAGGTATGTTGGAAAACCCATCGGAGTTGCTTACTTTATGAATTGAAAAGATTGAGTAAAGGAGAAGGATCTAATTGACTATTAAGTAACCTTTGCTTTGTTGATCTCTAAAATTTTCCAATAGATTGAGTTTTTGTCTGTTATTTTTATTGTGTAAAATTTTATCATTAATGTTATGGTTTTCTTCGAGTAAGTGATTAGAATAATGGGAATCTGATTTATGATAATTTAAACTACGTTTGTGCTCGGATAATCTAACTTTGAAGTTTCTGAAAGTTCTACCAATATAAATTTTATTACAATCCCCGTAAGACAGTTCATAAACACCGGATTTATTACTTTTATCAATTTTAGATTTGCAGTTTTTGATATGTCGGCCGAAAGAATTATCAGTTGGGAATGCTATATTGAAGTTATAATGCGAGAGGTAGGATTTTAATTTTAGACTAGGATTACCAATATAAGTTAAGCTGTTGTATTTTGTGTTAGAACTTTTATACTAAGAAAATAAGACTAATATATAAGGAATAACTCTGTTGATTAGTTTGTATCTATCTGATGAAGCCACAGTGTGGTGAAACCGGTCATAGCTTTGTTAATATAGTGAAAATCTAAATACTTTAGTTTTATTTCGTTGAAAATATGTATATCGATTTTCATCAAGTAACGACCTCCTCAATCAAATCATTGTAATTTAAGCCACCAGCAGTTCAAAAGTAGGATCTATTTTAAAAAATATGAAACCTAAATAAGGAGGTGTAGATATGATTGATACAAAGACACTGAGAACATTAGCAGAGTTTATAGTCGATCCATTAACTCATATTTTTAATTTGTGTATAGGAGGAACAGTTTGGCCAGAAGTACTCAAAAGAGCTGATATAATACCAATTCATAAATCAGGCAGAAAGAGCAGCGTCACTTATTATAGGCCAATCTTTCTAATTTCAAATATTTCAAAGATCCTTGAGAAAATTGTTTATGATCGAATTTATAATTTTGTAGAAACTCACGGCATAATTTGTTAAGCGAAGGGGCACCAAAGATGCGTTATATTTCATTACAAGTATATTATATAAAAAACTTGATCAGAGTAAACCTGTCATAATAGCTTCCTTAGATTTGGCCAAAGCTTTTGATTCAGTTGATCACAAATTTCTGCTGGACAAATTATATTTTCTGGGACTAAGGGGAAAGGTGCTTGACTTGTTGAAAATTTATCTTAATGGTAGAGAACAGAAAGTGAGAGAGAATGGTACTGAAAGTAATAGTGAATATGTTAAGATGGGTGTGCCTCAAGGTACGATATTGGGACCGATTTTGTTCATTCTTTACGTAAACGATCTGTTAACTTGTCAATCTGACGAAACAATGATACCCTATGCTGATGACACAGGTTAATAACTGTTTCATCAAGCTGATATAATTATCAGCTGAAAGCACATGGTCAGAAACACAAAATAATTTAAATAAAAATCTTGAAAAGTCGCCATTTGGTTAAAACTTAATAAATTGTCATTGAATGTTGAGAAGTCTGTATTTATATCTTTTGGAAACTGTTATAGTGTCCCGAGGGAGGTAGATATAAAAATTGAGAGTAGGTCTTTGAGAAGAGTTGAACACTGTAAATATTTGGGGATTGTTTTTGACTACAACTTGAAATGGAATAAACATATTGAATACATAAGGTCAAGGTCGTTGAAGGTCTGCTTCGGAGGTAGCTCTCAATATGTACGTGACATCATCCGCATAGAAGTAGATTTTACAGTGTTGGTTGTATCTCCCCAGATCATTCAAAAAGAGGATGAATGGCAAGGGTCCCAAAATGAAACCTTGCAGAACCTCAATATTCACTATCTTTTCTGTCTCATAATACCTGCTGCTTTTTGTTTTACATAGGGGACTGTATAATTATAATATTATAAGAATACAATAAGATAATAACATCAGCAACTATAGTTCCAAATTTAATTTAACAACCTCCTCAGTGCCTATTCAATGCCGAACAAAAACTAATAAATTTAAACAGTCTGAAGTATTCATAATTGATTGCAAGGAATGTCCAACAGCTTACGTATGTCGAAATTTTGAATCAAGGCTTAGAGAACGTCACTCCTCCAATGAGGAGTCCGCAGATTCAGAACATATTGAATCTACAAATCACATAATTACATAAGACATGAATATATAATTCTCCCCAAATTCAAGAAAAGTTATGACGATAAATCTGTTGGAAAGTTTGGAAATTAACAAAAACCCAGAATTCACCACTCTCAATAGTCAACTCGAATTCATTCAGTCGCCAGTACTCAAAATTCAAAATAGCTAGTTTTTGAACATATTAAATCTACAAATCTCATAATTTCATTAGATAATTTGAAATTTCTCCAGAAATGCAATTAAAGGATGACAGTGAATCTGTTGGAAAGTTTGGAAAATAACAAACTTTGTAAAAACCCAAATTTCACTACCTCAACAGTCAACTAGAATTCAATCCCTCTCCACTCTTCAGCATTTAAAATAGGTAAAGTCACCACAATCTTCCTCACAACTGTTAGCTCTAGACACTTAAAAATGCCGTAACTGTGGAAATCAGAGTGGTGTGTGGTTGCCTTTATGATAAGTTGGTGTTGAATAGTTCCCGTCTAAATAATTTTAATATTCAGTGAATTACGCCCCAAATAATCTTCTGCTAGCACAAGTAAGTGTTTAAGACATTCTTTGTAGTGTGGACTTGTTCTTATCACCCTTGGAATTCGAGTTCTTTGGGGACTTTTACCGCACCATTGTTTGTTGTTATTGTGCGCTTTGTTGATTTGTTCGTTATCTTTTCACTGGCTCACGTTTGTTTACATTTCTCTATGCTTAAAGTGCTCCATACACGGAAGGATATCCTCAATCGAGAATGTCAGTTACAGACGAATTAATAAAGGCGTTTAAAGAAGAACTGTCTAAGCAGACCGCTTAGTCTGTTTGGGTGTTCTACGACAAAGAACAACATTTATATCATGAGCAAATTATATCGCCACAATTGCTCTACAAAACGCTTCGTTTATCGCTATTCATCGTAGAGCTTCGAAAAATTAACCCCGAATCATGAATAATCCTTTACTAAGGCAATGTAGAACTTTGAAAAACAATAGATACAACACATGTCGAACTTACACCTATGTTATCTAAAAGTGACTTCTGGATAGAAGGCAAAGTGTCGTCGAGCGGATTTTTCTCTTTTACTATGTATTCCAGTAGTTTTATGAACTTTTACGAAAATCAGAACAAAAGAGATGCATGATAATAGTATAGGCGGACGATCTGATCATTGATATCAGGGGGCCATTCCTAAACTCTTCAATCGAAATCGCACAGAGACCTATTATATTATCGAAGTATTGAAAAGACTGGACTGGCAGTCAATCCTAAAAAGATGCAGCTAATATTCTTCACAAAGTATTATAAACGAATAACTGACCCAATGAGAACAAAAGATGCAAATCTCCATTGCTTATGCGTGCCATAAGGTGCAAGTGGTACATAGATTGTGGTTTGGTGAAGAAAGGCAAACAGGCACTATAGAAATGCCTCTGATAGGAGGACAGGACCTGTTTGCTAAAACACAGTTTTTAATCAAACAACAAATGGAATGAATAACTGTTTCCAGAGTTGTTTCGAGCACATAAGAGTACTGAGTATTTTTATGCTGAAATATTGATTGCACCATCCAACTGTTAATTTAGATTGCATTGGTAGAGATCAGCGCAATTCATTCAATTTTTTGTTAATTTATCAATATATTTGGTAAAATTCTCATTTTTGTTCCATATAATGATGAGTTATGCCTAACTGTCTCTTTCAGATGGTCTCAATGATGTCAAAGCTATCATGCAACTTTCTGTTGTTCTCATAACTGAAGATATCTTATTGAAATCAATCACTGTTCGGTTGAACCAAATGACCAAAGAAGCCTTTCTTTCACCCTTGTTGAATTTTTTCATTGATGGTTTAGCTGCCATCATTCCATGTCCCAAAGAGAATATTTTTATATTTAGTATTCAGGTTTGTATTTCACTTTGGTGTTGTAACAATATTATAGAATTTTCTATTTTATAGGACGATACTGATGTCCAGTCCAAAATTTTAAATGTTAGTTTCTCAGTTAGACGACCGGACGTGCCTAGAGAAGAGTTTTATATGCCACAGTTTCTACAAGAAAAAGTTTATTTGAATAGAGCTATTTTAGCTAAACTTTCTACTGTTCAGGTACTGTTTTAAACCTATTCCACTAGATGTTATTAAATTGTCAATTTATTTTCTGTTTTAGATTTTACCATTTGATGATAATTTGTGTGTGAGGGAGCCATGTTTAAATTTTGAGGAATGCGTGACGGTATTGAAGTTTGGAAATGCTTCGGATTTTATTAGTAGTGATACGGTTTTGTTTCGACCAATTTATCCAGTCACAACATTTACTTGCCAGTGCCCAGAAGGCTTCACAGGTACGTCGTTATATAGAATTTGCATTGATTCAACCGAATAACATTACTTCAACATTAAAATATAATTTGGTTAATATTATTCTTATATTTAACTTCAGGTTCAAAAGAACATTATTTGTGTGATACAGAAGTGAATCTGTGCTATTCATCTCCTTGTCAGAACAATGGTACCTGCAAAATTAGAGAAGGCGGATATACATGTGTCTGTACAGATAATTTCTCTGGTAAGTGTAAAATTTTTATTTTGTAAACGATGAACACAGTTTCCACATTGATCACATGTAAAACTATAGATTCAATATCTAAACTTGTACACCCTCCTCGACAACTCATTGCTTATAAATAGTTTAATTTGTAAATCATTGAAGAATATTTTTTCAATCAAAGGTCGGCATATGGGTCAGAATCAGAGAGATGAGCATTTTAGGTTTTCAAATATTTGAAAAATTAAGTTTCCTTTTGAAGAAAATTAACGCTTCGAGTCTGTTGCGTCAATTGTCATGACCCTTTCCTATGAAAGGGCACGCACAAAAATATATATTTTAGAAGTTCTGGCTAGTAATGAAAATAATACCTTGGCCATAAGTCATTCCGGGAACACTTTGGTTTTTTTTATAATAATATAATCAACACATTTAAGAACCACCTTCAATAAATTGTAATAAAACTGAAATCTAACCTAAATCGCAAAATCTTCTTATTTTATATTTGAATTGTGGAGGCCGTTACTTAATGTAGATCCATGATATAAATGAGATAAAAAAACACAAGGTTTAACTTTAATCTACACTTTATTTGAAAAAATTCGACGACGTTTCGCTGACACAGCAGCTTTATCAAGAATGACAAACAGAATGAAGAGTATGGTATTATAAACAAATCGTAGAACAAGTTGGATGAATAACAGGAAAATCCACACCGAGCCATTGTACAGTTAGTATGAAAGGTAATAAAAACTAATTAAACAAGTTAAGTAGGGGTGAAAAATTCACATCTACCTGCTCATTCAAAAGCTTGTCCGAATGTTTGTATCTATTTATTTCTAATGCTTCTAGGAGATCTAACTTTGAACTTTTTGATTTTATATGTAATATGTCAAAGTTTTATTGAATGAATGGTTTTCTTTTATTAGGTGGTTTGAATAATTTGAATCAGATTTATTTTTATCGAAGCTACGTTTATGTTCAGATGTTCTTATGCCAAAACTCCTATAGGTGAAATTGTCGCACTACCTTATAGATATCATTAAAATTATTGTTCATTCAAATCAAAATTTTCTATAAAAATTCTTTCGAATTGATAAATAACATAAAAACGTTACCCTACCACCTAACGCAAAACTTATTTCGTTTGATGTTCAGAATTTATACCCAAGTGTTCTTCCAGGTGATGTCAAAATATTAATGGAAAACATGTTGAATTCGAATCATGTTAACCACATAATTAAATCAGAAATATTGAATCTGTTGGACGTTTGCATTGAACAAAATTATTTTTCTTTCAACAACATCTATTACAGTAGTGAAAATGGTTTGATCATGGGAAATCCTTTGAGTCCACTTTTAGCAGAGATTTTTATGAATAATATTGAACAGAAAATTCATACACATCCACTCATCTCCAAATTTCTTTATTGGTATAGATATGTTGACGACATCTTAGTATGCTTCATTGGAACTACTCGTCAATTAGACTTATTTGTTAATTTCATTAATTCCATCCATTTGAACATTAAATTCACGATAGAAATTGAACAGAACGATTCCATTAATTTTTTGGACTTGAAAATCACTAAACAAAATAATAAACATGTTTTTCGGTCTTTCGTAAACCAACACATACTGATACAATTATACATAACTACTCATTAACATTCAACACCAAGTTGCAGCTTTAAACAGCATGGTACATCGGTTACTCAATTTACCTTTATCAGTAGAAGATTATAATAAAGAGTTAAACATCATCAAACAGATAGCCATTAATAATTCATATAATCCGGATATGATAGATCTAATCATTCGTAAAAACTGTATCAGAAAGCAATAAATGAAGTATATCCTATTCATAAAGACTATAAAATATTCAACAGTTTAACATTCTGCTGTTCTGCAAGTACAAATATTAAATCCTTTCTCGTCAAACAAAATCTTAATATAACTTTCAAAACTTCTAATAACTTAGGTAAACATATTAAAATAATAAATCTCGTGTTGAAAAATCAAGTAAATCAGGAATCTATAAACTCAATTGCGGTTCTTGTGATAAAATTTATATCGGTAGGACCTATAGGGTTTTGGCATAAGAACATCTGAACATAAACGTAGCTTCGATAAAAATAAATCTGATTCAAATTATTCAAACCACCTAATAAAAGAAAACCATTCATTCAATAAAACTTTGACATATTACATATAAAATCAAAAAGTTCAAAGTTAGATCTCCTAGAAGCATTAGAAATAAATAGATACAAACATTCGGACAAGCTTTTGAATAAGCAGGTAGATGTGAATTTTTCACCCCTACTTGTTTAATTAGTTTTTATTACCTTTCATACTAACTGTACAATGGCTCGGTGTGGATTTTCCTGTTATTCATCCAACTTGTTCTACGATTTGTTTATAATACCATACTCTTCATTCTGTTTGTCATTCTTGATAAAGCGGCTGTGTCAGCGAAACGTCGTCGAATTTTTTCAAATAAAGTGTAGATTAAAATTAAACCTTGTGTTTTTTATCTCACTTCTTATTTTACATATTTTCATAATCAAAACACTTTTCTTCAAATTACTCTCAATAATTTTTCAATTGGTATAAATTCGACTCCAAATTTTCAGTTTTTGTATACGTTATTGCACTCCTTATTTATTAATAACATAAATACAAAGGTTTGGAGGTTATTCCATCATGTATATGCAAGATTCAATTATCGAATTACTTAAAATGATCAATTTGCCGTTTTCGTGATGTTCCCGAAAATGATGAGTGTTCCCAAAATGACAATGTAGTTCCCTGAATGACGTTGACGTTCTCTGAATGAAACCAACGCTCGGTTTTTGGTATATTATATGCATGAAAATAATATACATTTACAGTACATATTATATCTTCATTTGTACTTAAGGGATAAGCAACATGAGTATCAAAATTTAAACTCAAAACCTCATAATAATAAACTTTGTAGTTGCAATCAAAAATTTTAAATATCAGAAACAAATGATAATGCACAATATTATTAAGATTGCACATCAATGCTTTAAATCAAAATCTAAACTCTGTTGCTTCAAAATAAACAGACATTAGGAATTAGAAACACTAATATGCATTATCTAAATGACTGAAAATACACTGAAAATATTGGACGGTATCTTCATTACTCCCCGATTCTATTTTGATCTTCTTGCAATCACCACATAAACCACGCATGCAATCAGTAATGTCACAGCTCTACGGTTTTATACATTGGGATGTAGAATTGTGCAGCAGCTCTCCTAGTCGGTTCAATTTGTTCAGTTGGTACTCAAAATTTTCATGCCTTATACAAAGACTAGTATTTCGATCCCATTTTGTAGGTTGCACTACCCAATAAGGTTTCTCTCTCAAAATCGTCGAATAAGATATTCGAATTCTAGTCTCAGCACAAAATTGAGGATGCAAATTTTTAACAGTTTCTAGAAGCAACCGCCTTTGTTTGTTTGTTTTCCTTGAGACAATCTTTCCCACCAGGGCACACTCTGCTGACATCATCCCGTTCAAAAAACTCATGTATTTTTCCAACTTAGATCACCAGATACGATAATACCTAGATTTTTGGTATGGCTTTCTGGGTGATCTGGTGCCCGTCGATTGTGTATAGGTGATTGGGCTTGTTTTTTCCAACACGAATTACAATACACTTTTGTATATTCAAAGGTAGAAACTACTTTCCCACATCATCCAGATCCTCCTGCTGTAGATTATAATTCTATTAGGGTTGTTGAAGATTTTTGTGTCATCAGCGAATTGTGGGCAGTTAGATTTGAGTATCATTAGCAGATCAGCTGTATAGATTAGAAACAACATAGGACCGGAGACCGATCCTTTCAGCACGCCACTTGTAACATATCTATGGGAAGTGACTTGTTTGAAATTTTGAGGCAAAACTCTACCACTCAAGCAAGCTTCAATCCACTAGAGTAAGTTTCACCGAATTCTAAAGTGTTCAAGTTTCACCAGAAGACGACGGAGGGGTACCCTGTCGAAAGCCTTAGAGTAGTCAAGGTAAATGATTTCGACGAGCTTTCCCTCATTCTCAGATCTGGTCCAAGATGAAACCCACTCAAGGAGATTCGTTATGACTGATCTTCCGGGAATGAAACCATGCTGGTTTGAAAGGATTGCTCTTGTTCTTCAGGAAAATTATTATTCTGCACAACTCGTTATCAAGAATTCCATTCCGCGACCAAATCTTATGAATCTTTTAAAATCATATTTAGAACAAAATTATTTTAAACTTATCGATGGAATTTACAAGAGAAACAACGGCTTGATAATGGATAATTCGTCAGTCCTTTACTAACCGAAATTTCCATGGATAACACAGATATATACAGAATATAATGCAAAATCATCCGCTGTCAAAACAATGCATTTATTTGGTTTAGACATATGAAAGACATAATCTTTTGCTTAATAGGTACAAAAGTACAAAAAGACAATCAGATTCCTTAAGCACCTTCATATTCATTATTCACTCACCTAAATATATATATATATATATATATATATATATATATATATATATATATATATATATATATATATATAGGTATTACATAATAGTATGTCACAACTTGAGGAGGTAAATCTACGTGCAATCGTGCAATTTTAAAAAAAAGCTCATATAAACATAGGTGTAGCTACCGGGTGTTGAAATTTCCGGAAAAAATTGGTTTTTTCTTCAAAACTCCTGCAGTTTTTGAGATATTGAGCCCAAATTGTTGTTTTCTTTTCTGGAGCCATGTCTTCTTTTGCCCTTTCAAACTTTTTTGCAGTACGTCACTGCTCAGCGTACAATCAATTTTCGTCATCTTCGTTCAATTTAGAAACTTTTTTGACACTTGTAACTTTTCGTAGGTAGGACTTTCAAGGATATATCAGATTCTCACTATGCAAATTATTTACTGGAAGAAAACCTTACTTTTAATAATAATTCTGAAATCTCACATAATTAAAATGATGGACTGAAACTGAACGTATGGGATGAATTTTAAATCAATAAACAGAAAAATTTCGGAAGTTTATTCAATAGTAAATAAGACCTAAATTAGTCGTTATAACTTAATCTCTTCAGTTCTCCAAAGAACCAACCTTGTTCGGAGTTCCTCTCTCCTGCCCTTTAGTTAAATTCCTGGTTTCACGTGGTATATAACATGGACATAACACCAAGCCACGACCTATCTTCGGACCATTCTCCCATAATTGCAACAGTTAGTGCGTTTATAATCCATAAAAAACAAATTCCCAGACTGCACAATAGGAAAACCAATTGGGACGAATATCGAAAAAATATAGAGGAGACGATAAGCCTGGACGTGAGACTGAAAACCCATGATGAAATAGAGAATGTGCTGTCCACATTCAATAACCAGATCATACAAGCAGTGAAACAAGCAACCCCAATAATCAATGTAGCAAATCAAACCAATAACGTCTCTGAAGAAATTAAGAAGCTGATAGCCCAGAAGAGAAGAGCAAGAGCGAGGTGGTAGGTAACACACTCCCCAGCTGATAAAAACATCTTGAACAGAACAACCAACAGACTCAGAGCGAAAATCAAAGAAATAAAAGAAATCTCATTCCACGACTACGACTCAAACCTGAGCAGACTCGATAATTCAATATGGAAGCCAATAAAGAACTCTACAAAGCCAATGACGCACACACCAGCTATACGTATTACGTCAGCATCTGACACACACTGGGCCAGAAGTGACGAAGAAGAAGCCAAACTATTTGCCGAACACCTAGTAACAGTATTCACCCCTAATAATGACGTCATAGATAATGAAATAGAGAGAGAACTTCTAGAAACACCCAACAACACATCACCAATTAAACCTTTCACTGCAGCTGAAGTACAGGACGAACTCAGTCGCCTCAACACAAGAAAAACTGCAGGAATTGACAAAACCACACCAAAAATGCTTAAAGAGTTGCCAGAAAAGGATCACTCTACTGAAGTATATTTACAACGCTATGCTGAAACAAAACTATTGGCCAGAGCAGTTCAAGACAGCAGAAATTATTTTAATTCAAAAACCAGGTAAAGATCCGGGCAGTGTAACCTCCTATCGGCCAATCAGTTTGCTACCTGTAACCTCAAAAGTACTCGAGAGACTGGTCTTACGCAGAATCAACACAGATCCAAACACAAAACAATGGATACCTCACCACCAGTTTGGGTTTCGAGCATCGCACTCAACTGTTCAACAAACACACAGAATAAGCCATACGGTAAACCAAGCACTTGAACAGAATAAGTACTGTACATCAGCATTTCTCGATGTGAGCCAAGCCTTCGACAAGGTTTGGCACCCCGGTCTACTATACAAAATAAAAAAACATCTTCCTACAACATATTTCAAACTATTGAGATCCTATTTAGACACAAGGAATTTCAGAATGATTGCAAATGCCCCTTGGTACGTTTAAAATCAGACCCTACATGAAGACCTGATGGTACCGTATGTAAAGGACGTCATTAGAGAAAACAGCAACAAATATCACGCAAAGCTTGAGATTCACACAAATATTTTGGTACAACCTCTGTCTGAATCGCAGAACGATCGGCGACTGAAACGAAATTGGCCAGCAGATTTAAAGGAGATTTAAAAAGGACTTGTCACTGGACAGGACCTCATCATGACACTTGGGAGCGTTAGCTCTAAAACCAGCAAATGAGCTTATAGAATGTAAATTATTCTGATTGCTTGTAACTACTATTATAATAAAATAAAAAAAAAAACGTGGTATATAATGCGCATTACTCTTTTGCATGTACTATTCATCTTAAGAAGCCACAGTGTGGCGAAACGCGTCATGAGTTTGTCGATATAGTGAAAATTTGAAGATAATTGATTATTGACTTGCAGTTTTTCAATCATCTTCGAACCAGATTTGAATTTATGAAGTTGTTTAATTTCAATTCTAAATAAAGTGTAAATGTTTCGTTTGTGCATATCATGTTATATTTCATTTATTTCTAGGAGTTAACTGCGAAGTTCCAACAAGAGATCAAACATGCAGAGCGGAACTTTGTAAAGACGATCCTACTTGTAACACAAGACGAACTAATATGGACGAAATCTGTGAAGATTGCTCTTTGGAAAATGTTGCCGAATTGTACACCCCACTATGTGAGCTGAAGAGTAGAAGTTTTGGAAAGAGCTCCTTCCTTACCTTACCAAGTCTAAAGCAGAGACATCGTCTCCACGTGAAAATGGGGTAATTGTTCAATTTAATTTTCGTGATATGTGTTCTGTAGACGAAAATGATATAGAATCATAGATCATGAAATTAGAAATCTTCATTTTGTCAAACAAATCGTTTTCAGTTCGTAAAAGGATGAATTTCGATGATTTAATTGAATATTTTCTGTTATTATTTTCACAATAGCTCCTATTCGAATAACTGCTTACAATAAATATGTAGATCTACAAATCATTCCGTTATTTAATTACTGCGAATGACAGAGTATAAGAGATTGAATTACGTCCATGGTGCAAACTGATATTTAGCCAAAAATATCATGACATGGAAGAAATGATAAATCTTTTCGAAATGCTTACGCGTATTTATAAATCTTTTCGAAATGCTTACGCGTATTTTCTGGACATAATTTTTCAGTTTGTGGATGAACAATACATATAATGAATCAAGAAATTACTGCAGAGTTAGCACATAGATTTGCTAATTCTAAATATTAGGAGATTGGAATAACAAGAAGTTTCGCTACTTATTAAAATAGAAAAATATCTGTCGGTATTGAAATGCTAGTGCATAATTTGGTATATACAGGATGCTTCAACGAAAACTAAACAGAGGCTATATCTACCAAGATATTCATTTCTGATCAAAACGCAAAAACAGGTCAATTTTTGTTTCAAGGGGACATCTTTTGGAGTGCAAAACTTGCCTGAAATATCAACCCCCTTGAATATTTCGAATAGGGAAGATGGGTCGAGTGATGACACAAAAGAAATGTGGTATCTTTGTCTACATCGCCTTGAACGAATTTTCATTTTTAATTGAAAACTGTAAAAGATATAGGGTGAGCAACTGAAAGATAGGGAACACTACTTCCTGAGATTTTGTTTGACGAGAAAGGATTTAATATTTGTACTTGCAGAACCGCAGAATGTTAAACTGTTGAATATTTTATAGTCTTTATGAATAGGATATACTTCATTTATTGCTTATAATAATATAATAAAATGAAGTATATCTTATTCATAAAGACTATAAAATATTCAACAGTTTAACATTCTGCGGTTCTACAAGTACAAATATTAAATCCTTTCTCGTCAAACAAAATCTCAATATAACTTTCAAAACTTCTAATAATTTAGGTAAACATATTAAAAATAATAAATCTCGTGTTGAAAAATCAAGTAAATCAGGAATCTATAAACTCAATTGCGGTTCTTATGATAAAATTTGTATCGGTAGGACCTATAGGAGTTTTGGCATAAGAACATCTGAACATAAACGTAAATAAATCTGATTCAAATTATTCAAACCACCTAATAAAAGAAAACCATTCATTCAATTAAAACTTTGACATATTACATATAAAATCAAAAGTTCAAAATTAGATCTCCTAGAAGCATTAGAAATAAATAGAAACAAACATTCGGACAAGCTTTTGAATGAACAGGTAGATGTGAATTATTCACCCCTACTTAACTTGTTTAATTAGTTTTTATTACCTTTCATACTAACTGTACAATGGCTCGGTGTGGATTTTCCTGTTATTCATCGAACTTGTTCTACGATTTGTTTATAATACCATAATCTTCATTCTGTTTTTCATTCTTGATAAAGCTGCTGTGTCAGCGAAACGTCGTCGAATTTTTTCAAATAAAGTGTAGATTAAAGTTCAACCTTGTGTTTTTTATCTCATTTATATAATGGATCTACATCAAGTAACGGCCTCCACAATTCAAACCTTTCTTGTGGTTAAATTCGGAGAATATACTTAATAGTACTCTATAATACTTATCCAAGTGGACATTTGTCTCAACATTCCTGGCAGGCGATGGTACCTGTGTACCACTGATTAATCAAAACTGTTTTGTTCATTGTAAATCATTCATTACAGAAACTACTCATCAAATTTACATCTATAATGATCTCATATACAGGTTATTGTGTAAGACGAACACAGTTTCCATATCAGTTAATGGTTAGTCAACTAAGTGCTTATGAGTTTTTGAGACAAATAGAGACGAAACCCACCTGAATTGCCAATGCTATCCCTAGGTACCCTGGATTATAATATATAAGAAGAATATAATTGATGGCATCTTGTCATCTAAAGATTTATTACTCTACGGCATGATTCTGATTATGATATACCCTGTAGATTGAATAACATTCTATTGATATGTTTTGATAATTAAAAAACATATATGTCCATAAATCTATTTAGAAAAGTCTCAATCTCACTTGTTTATCATCTCGTTTTTTCTCAGATTTGCTACCCAATCTCTGAATGGCCTACTCCTTTATAATGGAAGGTATAATGAACATCATGATTTCATCGCATTAGAAATTATCGACGGAAAAATCCAGTTTTCTTTCTCCCTTGGAGATGATACTACCCATGTAACTGCCAGCATACCAGATGGTGTATCTGATGGGAAATGGCATACTGTAGAATTGCACTACTTCAATAAGGTAACTACAAGTTTCAGTGAAATGTGTCTTTATGATTTAACATTTTCATATGATTTTTTAGACTGTGAAAGTGTCCATCGACAACTGTGACACTGCTTTAGCTCTTAAATACGGCGACGAACTTGGTGGCAAAT
This sequence comes from Cryptolaemus montrouzieri, assembly GCA_013387265.2. NCBI lineage: Eukaryota > Metazoa > Arthropoda > Insecta > Coleoptera > Coccinellidae > Cryptolaemus > Cryptolaemus montrouzieri. The sequence goes on from JABFTP020000021.1 coordinate 104,051,853, forward strand.
GGAACTGCGCAGCTTACGCTGAACATGACTTAGAACCAAGATGTATTTCGCCAACTGAGACTTGCCACAGATTCCTCGACCTAACTGGCCCATTACAATTGGGGGGCTTACCATCCTTACCCGCTATCTTTCAGACAAAAAATGTTGATTTTGAAGGCTGCATTTCGAATTTGGAGATTGATTACAAATTGATAGATCTTAATGAGTAAGTTATTAAATAAACTAATTGGAATATTGTTTTCCAAAACGATATTTTCAGTTATGTTACTGATAATGGAACAACGTCAGGATGCCCAGAAAAGAAATCTTTCTGCAAGTCAGTACCTTGTCAAAATGGAGGTACTTGCAGAGAAGGATGGAATATGTTTCAATGTAGCTGTCCAAAAGGCTTCGGTGGAAAAGACTGCAGTGAAGGTATTTTTATATATGTTTCTGAAAAATTGAATGGAATATTGACATGTTAATTCATTTTATAGTCATAAGTCAACCATGGCAATTTTCTGGAGATGGTACCTTGTCGTTTAACCCATTGCTACGTCCAATCCAGTTACCTTGGTTGAATGCCTTATCTGTTAGAACTTTACTGGCAGACACGTTTCTTATGTCCATACAAGTTGGCCAAAATAGTTCTGCCGTTTTATCGGTGAGTATATATTGAATTAATATCAAAGAGAATGGTGAAACTCAATACGAAAAAAAAATTCTCATGCTGAAGTTTTTTTTTTTGAATAGCTCGTTCTTGGGACCTCGAGAATCTTTCCAAATTGTATCTGGTAAATTCTAAGAAGGGGACATTATAATGTGTTTTTGGGTTACTGATTTGGAATCCGAGGTCAGACGACCTCTTCAAAGGAAATTGAAACTTAGAAAATATCTGAAAACGCCTTCCTATAGGTTTGTAAAGTCTTTGATCACGAATCTGAAGTCAGATTTGCTAAATCATAAATAGCGGATCCAAAATGGCCGACATGTATACTAAAATAATTCATCCAAATTCTTATCACAATAAGAATATGGTTGGCTAAAGTAAAATCCAATATCCCCAATACTCAGTAAATCGAAATCCTATATACCAAAACTTAATCACCAGGAAACCCGAGTCCTAATATCCAATATAAAAGAACTCTGATATTTAATATTCTGGAACTTCATTCCTTCAAACTTAATAACCTGAAACTTCAAACTGTAAAACCCAACAACGTTAAATATTGTGTGTACTTATGTACACACAAAATTGTATAGGAAAATAAACAATATTATTATTATTTATTATCGTGGACTTATGCACTATCTCAGCTGTTAGCTGGATATAATTTACCTTTCCCAGATTAAGCAATCAAAGGGAATAGGCTCGATTACAATATACTTGACATAAATTTCCTAACTATCCTACATGCATTGAGAATTACAGCTTTTTGCATATCTATATAGGTATTCTTATGCAATTCTAATTTCTTAAGCCTATCATGCAAAGTTTTGGGTATTAACCCAGTCAAGGATACGATGACATATCTATTTTCTCGAGGTGCCACATCTGCTTGATCTCAATAGTAAGGTCTGTGTATTTGGACTTTTTCTCCTGGAACTTGTTCAGCACGTTGTTATTATTCGGTATGGCGACATCCACCAGCATTGCTGTTTTGGCTCTCTTATCATATACCACTATGTCTGGCCTATTATTCGTCACCATTCTGTCAGTGATAACAGGCCTATCGTAGTATACTCTGATAGAGTCATTTTCCAATACGGGCGCCGGTTGATACTTGTAATATGACTGAAAGGTATTCAGAAGTCCGTACTTGTGTGTAAGTTTCTGATGGAGAATGTTGCACACTTGATTATGCCTGTGAAGATAGTCCGTATTGGCCAATTGTTCGCAGCCGGACGTAATATGCTGTGTAGTCTCCGATCTTATATGGCATTTTCTGCGCCTATCTGTTTGTAATGTTCCGTCCTTCATAATAAGTTTTTTGTAGTTGTTTGTAGCGTTCACTTGGTCTTGGATGGCCATAAGGAATCCTTCTGTTTTCGCGAATAATTCTCCTTCCATCAACCATTTTTTGGAGGCTTCTTTGTCGATGTGTGGTTGATTAATCTCATGGTGATGTCCATGCAATTCCTTTCTTGACCATTGCTCTTGTTTTTCAGTATCTGATAGGAACGGTAGATTCATTATTATATTATTATTACTCAATATCCTAAAATCCCGAACCCAATAATATCCAATATCCTTAAAAGCTAAACCCTAATTCCAATACTTTCGAATTCCATAACCGCAAACTTGTTTCATCTTTTAACAATGTGCTCGGGAACTCAGCCCATTTACACGGTGGACCTACAGCTTATAGTAGATTCCGAACTACTCTCCTAGACCGTGCAATGATAACTGCCACCATAAGGACTACAAGTTTTCTGGTCTTCGGAAATTTATGCCTCCTTTAGGCGACTCTTTCCAAGTATCACTTTTTTGTTCAAGGATCACATCCATAACTTGAACCAGGATTCGAAACAGGCACCTCGGTTAAGCATATTCCTACATACTTGCTCGCTAACCGTGCAGTTACAGAGGCGGTAACCTAAAACTTGTTTGTTTGTTTTGTCTTTCAACAATGTGCTTGGGAACTTATCCCATTTACACATAACGACCTATAGCTTATAGTGGATTTCGAAGCACTCTCTTAGACCATGGAATGATAACTGCCACTACAAGGATTACCAGTTATCTGGTCATATCGGAAGCTTATGCCCTCTTCAGGAGACTCTTTCCAATTTCACCTATTTGTTCAAGGATAACATCCATAACTTGAACCCGGATTCGAACCAGACACCTGGGCGTTTCTAACCTAAAACTTAATATCGTGAAACCTTATGGCCCGATAATTAATAACCTGAAATCCTGTTCAACCATATGTTATACACTGAAACCCCAAACCCAAGTACTCAATAATCTGAAAATCCTAACTGTAATAACAATTTTCATAAATCCTAAACGCTAATACTCAATACGCCCTAATCCTGAAGTCTGTTACCCAATTATCTTCACCCATTTTTTCTGTATTATTCACATTCATTCAATTCATTTCAGCCTTTCCAATTTGTTGTATACAGAGCTTAATGTTATGATTCAGATTCGTGATCAGCGACCTTGAAAACGTTTATAAAGGTTTTTAAATATTTTCTACGATTCAATTAGATGAGACCATTAAATGACCTCGAATCAGCGACCTAAAAACAGGATAATATTGTGATTTGGTAAAATACTCTTTATTTTGTGAGATTTGAGGTAAACCTGAGTTATACAGTCAAATGGAACATTTTTATGATAATGAGAAATTAAACTAGGTATTATACTAGCACAAGAGATTCATTGAAAATCAAGATTGTAAATTAGGTCTCTGGACCATTTTAAGCTAACTGAACTAAAGTTTAAAATACATACATAAACAGGTAGATACAATATCAATAAGGGTGGAAACAAGAGGTAATAAAAGAATTATATTGAAAGCAGTTATCATTTAAACATATCAAATATGGACGAATAAGCTGGGCCATTCTATGAATAATTTGAAGTTGATGTATTGGTGGAAAATGATGGCCATTCTCGATACAATGTGAAGCGACAGTAGATTGTTTCTCTGTAATTGATGTTCATTGTATCTAGTTTTGAATGAAAGACCAGTCTGACCTCCATATTGTTTGACCAATATTTGACAATACTGGAGTTTACCTGTATGGATTGTGAAGACGTCTTTATAGGTCATACTGGTTGTTCATTCAAAACTAGATACAAAAGGATCAATCAGATTACAATAACCAGAGAACCGACGAATCTACTTTCGCTTCACATTGTATCGTACGTTTTCCACCCATAGAACAATTTAAAATTATTCACGAAAAACTTGAAGGACGATAGTTGGATTACTTAGAATCCTTCGAAATTTTCAAACTACAACATAGAGATAATCTTCTGAACGACCAGGATTGCCCGATATCTTTAAATAATACCTGCTTTTATCAGAATTCTTTTATTACCTCTTTTTTGCACCCTTATTAATTTTGTATCTACCTGTCTATGTATGTGTGTATTTTCAACATTAGTACAGTACTTATTGTCAGCTGAAGATGGTGGAGACACCAAAGTTGCTATCCTGATTTTCAATTAATCTCTTGTGATAGTATGACACATAGTTTAATTTCTTATTATATTCATGATAAATAATCACGTAGTAACGGCGGAATCAATTAACTATTTGCTAATTTTTTTTTCTATTATCTCCCATATCTCAAAAACCAAAGCTTATCCCCTTCGAAAAATTTACCAGATGCATGTTTGAATGATAAACAATAATGTAATTAACAATTTGGAATTTGATCATCTAAAAAGAATATATTTTAATTCCTTTCTTTTTCAATTAGCTAAGGAATGGTTTGCTGCAATACACATATAACAGTGAAATATTTGCTCTGAAGTCAAAAGTGCTGTCAGACGGACAGTGGCATCAACTCGAAGTTACTTGGTTAGGAACAGAAATAAAACTGTCTGTCGATTATGGCGATTACAGTGCGGTGATACCTTTCTTTGAGAAAATACAAGGTTTATATGTGGGAAAGATCTTAATTGGAGGACCTGACAATAGCTACAGCAGCCTTAATGCTGGATACAATTACTTGGAAGGTGAGTGGATAGATATTTTGATTGAGAAGATCGTTATTTGATGGAAATTGATATACATTTACATATGGCGCGTTTCACAACGCTGTACCTTCATCTTATGAGTAGTACATTTGAAATATATATGATTATATGATATTATATGATATATGATATGATTATATATGACATTAGTAAAAGCAGGTAGGGGAGAGCGGAACACGGTGGCCATAGGGCACAGTGGTAACTTCTAAATTAATTATAGACTTCGCTCTGTATTCACGCGCCAACTCTTTGAAAAGGCTGCTAATATAAGTACGAATGCTCGCGTGAAGTTCTGATAGTGTCGATAATACAGATCATGACAAGTTGAGTTGGTGACGTTTTGGAGGCTCGGAAGTAGATTTGACGCTCCCTGCCTATTTATCAAATTGAGGTAAGTATTGTCATTGCATCATTTTTTTTGAACATCTTAGGTGTGTTGCGAGTATTCTTGAACTACAAATATTTTCCATTTCGAAATATTCGTTTCCACATTGAGGTTAACTTTGGGACACAGTGGTCACATACTGTGCAGGGCACAATGGTACCCCGAACATATATTCCGAGTTGATCTACTTGCGCACTGAAGATATACTTCTCTTCCAGTGATAATCATGGTCAGCATCGTTCTGAACCGAGAAAAACAGATATAGATTTGACAAACAAAGATGTTATGATGGAAGCTGTCAAGTCGGTTTTGGCAAATTTCACGAAAAACTTTAATGAGGTACATAAAGAAATGTGAAGGCAAGGATATAAACTGGAACGAGGCTACTATAATTGATGTTCGTCAAATCTTCAGTCCTAATGAGGAAGAGATGTTGGCTGGTTACCTCATCAAATTCGCCCGTTTACATCATGGTCTCCCACCAATGACAGCAAGGAAATTAGCCTATCAATGCGCCTTAGCAAATCACAAAGTTATACCACAGCCTGGACTCATGAAAAAACTGCAGGAAAAGACTAGCTAAATGCTTCTATGAAGAGAAATAATCAATTATCCTTGAGATCCCCGAAGCAACTTCTCTTGCGAAGTCAAAGGGATTTAATAATCCAGTTGTTCAAAAATTTTAGGAAAATCTAGAGGAGATAATCGAAAAACATCGTTTGGCTCCAGATAGGATTAATAATATGGACGAAACCGGACTGACCACTGTTCAGGTATAAAGCAAACTGATTGCTCCAAAAGGTGTGAAACAGATTGGGCAGATAGCGTCTGCCGAACGAGGAGAATTAGTCACTATTTGTTATGCAATAAATGCTCTCGGGAATTCTATTCCGCCCTAAATGATCATTCCAATGGTCAACTACAAGTCTCACATGATTGTCGGTACTCCTTCTGGAACCGGTGGTTCTGCATCTTCTTCGGGATAGATCAATAATGAAATATTCATGAAATGGATGGAGTATTTTATTCAACATGCAAGACCATCTATTGGAAAGTGCTGTTGATAATGGATAATCACGAAGCACAAATTTGCTTGGAAGTTGTTAGAATGGCTAGAGCCAATGGCGTGGTTCTTTTAATCTTACCACCACACACCAGTCAAGAGATACTACAACGAGTAATGCGGGTAGATAAAGCCATTCAAATTGTTTCATTCAAATGATTAAATTATTTTTCGTTATTTCTGATCGTGGTTACTTTCCAATAGTGGACGAAGAATCAGCATTTATGAGATTGCTGGGCTCTTTGGACAGGCTTATCGATCAACGTTCACTCAAATGAATATAACTTCTGGTTTTCAATCAACAAGAATATTTCCTTTAAACAAACAGATACTTTCAGATGATGAATTTCTACCAGCAGAAGTCACTGACCATTATGAACCTCTACATCACCGTTAACCTGAACCTCAACGTCAGCCTGAACCAGAAACTCAATCTGGATGTAGTCACGAAGACCACAATATTCCTGAAGATGTTACTTTAGAACAAAATTATCTAGGACCTCTAACTTCCCAACCAGAAAACGTTACTCCTGAACAGAGCCCAAGAGATGTTAATGATCGAGATATGGTTGCAAGAGTAGGAAAATCCATAATAACTCCCAGGACGATCTAGCCATTTCCAAAATCATCATAAAACAACAGCACTAAATGAAAAAAAAAGGGCAAATCTACTACAACTCTAACAAACACTCCAATTATGAAACAGATGGAAATAGAATATGATGTAAGGATGCTATAGAAAACAGTTTTGACTAAAAAGAAAGAGGAAAAAGCTGGAGAAAACACGAATAGGGATAATGAAACATCGGCTATGCAACAGATAGAGGTAGAATTGGATGAAAGGATGAAGAAAATGAAAAGTTTGAAAAAACTAACCAGGAAACGAACTTTGATTGAAAAGAAAAAAAGAAGAGAAGTAGCAGAGGACACCAGTTTAGGTTCAGATGATGAAAGTTTGATTTATGATGACTCATCAGATGATGATTGTGTCCCAATTATATCTTCAGAGGAGAATTTTCAACCATCAAGAAGATTTGGTTTTGGTTGAGTTCCAGGGAAAGAAAATAAAAAAATGTTTTATTGGCCAAGCAACAGAAATTGATGAGACGGAAATTCTTATCAATTTCATGAGAAAGCAGACGGGATATTCTATTTCTCCGGCCATTAAAGACGAATCTTCAGTCGAATTCAATAGTATAGTATTACGTCTTCCGAAACCTATTCAAACTGGCTGCACTGCAAGAGTAAAACCTTTATGCAACTTTTACATAAATCTAAATTCATATAATGTTGGTTAAAAACCCCTCTCCTGTATTAATTTTTTGTATCATATGAGCTTTTTTGGTGGTGTTCGTTTTTTATTCCTGTCCACTGTACCCCTTCCTTATGACCATTGTACCCCACCATGGGGCACAGTGGTCAGAATTTTAGGATATTGAAAAAATGTCAATTTTAAATTCAGTTTTCAAGTAATCATATTGTAACGTTTCTTAGTTCTTGAAATTATTGGTGGTTCAAATTAAACACTTCAACGTTACAAAAACACTAATTTATTTGCACGTAAACTCAACAATTACAACACTAAACTAAACGATTAACTTCTGAAACTAATCTATATAACACAAACGATACTTCTTAATTTATTTCCCACACTTTGTTCACTTATTCGCGCTCTTTATCCAAACTGAATTCTCCGCGCTTCGTGATATCTCTTCTTATATGCAACCACGAATGTTCGAGAACATTCGCGTAATTTCGGCTTTGTTCCAGATCTTCATTCGAGAGCTTTCTGTGAACGGTAACACTGGTTTCCCAGTAATTCGTAGCGCTGGAACTTTTAGACCTTTCTCGAATTCTCTCGAAAGTGCATCGCAATTCGTCATTCCGACGGGCAGTGACAGGGTCGGCTTCAGGGACGATTGGATATCGCTACAATATTATGACTCCGACGCAGTAAAATAGACACTCCTCTTCTCATTTTACAGCGAAAATATTTGAATTTCAAACGAATTTGTAACGACAGCACCTCCTCAAATGAAAACGTGTCCACTGTGCCCCGCTCTAACCTACTCTGCTCAAAATGATGAATATTCGAATTTAAGAACTAAAAAGATACAGATCTAATTGACTATTTAGTAAATTTGCGAAATTTTTCTGTTACTGAATGGTCAATAAGATCTGATTTCGTCACCATTACTAAGTCTTTTGAATTCTGGTAGCTACCCTGTAGATACGTACCTTCTTTTACTAATGAAATATATAAAGCATCAATAATCTTAAGAATAAGATTTCGTTTCATAGACGAATTTCATGAAGAAATCACAAAGCTCATTTGCCAAGTCTAAGGTTGATTACTGCAATTTCTATATTATTATAGTTAATGTTGTGTGACTTGGCCGTTGAACATTCTTTATACGTTAATGGGCCAATTTTGTTTTCACGTAATGTTATATCTATCTACCTATGTTTGTTAAGCGACATAATAGCCTGTACTGGTATTGGTAATTAGACTCAAGTATCTTATTTTAGGCTGTTATTGATTGTGCAACACATGCATTCAGCATTGACAATGCTGACTTCTGCTCTCTTCTTTTTGGAGCGTCCAATCGGCCATCGATCTAACATAAAATAGACGTTCAGACGGACTTCTATCAATGATTAGTAGTCCGCCTGAACTGGAAATATTTCTTCATACTATTTGTTTCAGGCTCGCCTATACATGAGTATTATCGAAATACGCAGTTTTATCAAGCTTACAATTGGATGGTTATTCAATCAACGTTTTCCGAGTGGCAATTGTCCACCGTCAATAGGTAGCGGTTCTGGGGACAGATTGGTGCAATGGTATCATGGAGCACCTTGTTTTGTACCCTTGTGTACCGTTCAACTGCCAAGTCACACAATATTAACTATTATAATAAAGAAATCGCAGTAAGGAACCTTAGATTTGGCACGACTTTGTCTAGACTTCATTAATTCAGATAAACATGCAGCTCAATCGAGACTTGGCTAGTTTTTTACAAAATGTTTTTGGTGGGATTTCACTTCTTTTTGTAGAAACGTGGGCATTTTGATTTATTTTATTACTTAAGGAGTAGTTTTTTTTATCATTAAAAATCTTTCTTTTCTTTTTTTCCGGTTCTGATTTTTGTACATTAGCAACAGTTTTTCGTATTGCTCATTTGCTATTTCTTTTTGTAAAATTGTAAGTATAACTATAAAAGCCAGTCTAGACTTCTCCAGAGTTTTCCTTTAATTTTATTTATATGCGTATTAAGAGCATAAGGGTAGGAATTCGCCCAACAGTGACTGTGGGACGCTATAGGCTAGATTAAATAAGAAGATGTGTTCCACTATGCTGGATTTTTGCAATGACAGTCGATTTCTTTCAGCGGAGATCAGCTGAGGGTTCTTCATCAGATACTTCAGACCTTCGATTTGTGACATTTTCCTTTGCTGATGACACAACCTGGTTTACAGCGGCAATGATCTCAAGTTGCTCGAACAAATAGTCAATAATGATTAGATGAATTACAATGCTTGGCTTGGCAGAATAAACTCAAAATGAACACAAAAAGCGAACTACTTCAAGCAGAAGAATAAAAAGGAAGAAATGGTTGAGATCAAGATTGGTGACTATTGTCTTGGAAGGGTTAATACATCAAAATATTTAGGCTTGATCATAGATGAAAACTTGAGCTGGAAAAATCTCTGTGAACACCTATCCGACAAAATTATTCCAATGATTGGATCCCTATACCCATGTCGCCACCATCTTGTGATACCAAATCAAAATATAAAATCTACAATGCATATTTCGTTTCTAAAATCATTTATTTGATTACTGTTTGGGGAAATGGTTCAAATACGTTGTTTGATAAAATGCAGAGAGTTCAGAACAAATTTTTGAAAGTTCTTTTCAATCTAGATTTCAAAACCCCCACTACTGAAGTATATGACATACTGAGTGTTTTGCCTCTATCACTGAGACAGTTCGAACAATGCAAGCAGATATATAAAGCCTCAAAAAATAAACATAAAATCAATACTAAACTAGTAAAACGACAGGATATTCACGAATATCATACTAGATTCAATACAAATCTTCACTTAAACCCTGTAAGAACTGCAATTGGGTACAACGACCCCATAGCAAAAAGCATACTAGCGTTAAATGAACTACCAGTTGAATTAAGGCAAATTGAACGTTATAAAAGGTTCATAAGGAGATTAAAGGAGCACCTAAGAATGTAACAGGGTACAAAAAATGATGTAACTTCCAGAACAGCTTTGCAGAGTGAAGTAAACTATACTTTATCCATAGTTGTGGGTTCGAGTGGGATGGGTTACCATCCATTTTGTATTTTTTTTTCTTTTTCTCTCACCTCACCTTAGTTATTTAGGGTAGTAGAGGAATTCTGTTTATTATTCACTCTTAATATGGAATTGTGTTCTTTTCCTTATGGAATTATTGGGAAATAAGTATTCAAATAAAAAAAATGAAGCGGACCATCAAGTTGAATATTCTTTGTAAAGGCGGTATGTCGATCTCTAATAGTTTGGTTGGGCTCTTGTGTTTTCTAATCAGGGTCACCAGGTACTCCAGATCTTCGAAAATCCTAGTTTTTATAGTTTCCCTTCATGTTGCCGTTAAACCCTAACTCTGTACCAAATTTCAGCTCTCTGAGTTTATGGGGAGCACTAGTTCTACTCTGATGATCAGGAGTGGGCGAGTGTCATAAATGCGAAAATTTGCTTTCGCCTAACTTCGGAACTAAATGACCGACAGACTTGAAATTTTGTGTTTTAAGTATGTGATTATAGCTTACTGAGTGACGAAAATTTCTGCATTCTGGTCTTATCCAGAGATTCTCAAATAGGGGCCTGAAAATGCGGCGAAATGATTCCAGTGAAGAATGGTACGTTAGTGTTTGCTTCGCGATCGACTTGGCTGGGGCACTGGTGTGCCCCCTAATATTCTTTCAGTTTTTAATTACTCTAATAATAATGTTTAATTTATGTAAGACTTCAAGTTCAGTAAAAATAAAGAGAAGTAGGTTTTATTTATTCAGTTATAGTTTTACTTTACGACCTTTGACAACGAGTTACAGGCCATAAAGTAACGCGTTATGTCCTGATTGCACATAAAATATTTTATGATGCTGTTCATAACTATATAACTTCATATCCATGTTAATATATATATTTCTCAAAGAGTAATAACATTTTGATGTGAATATGGAAGCTAATACCAATTTTTTTTGCAGGTTGTATACAAGACGTTCGAATCGGTAACAACCAAACTTCCCTGAATAGACCGACTGTAAAGGAAAAGGTTGAAGAGGGTTGCGTCGTTTCAACTGAATGTCAGAGCGAGTGTACTGATAATGCGGTTTGTGTTGCGGAATGGGGTCAATCGCGTTGTGAATGTAACCGCGGGTATGTAGGCCCTCTTTGTCAACCCGTCTGCAATATCAACCCTTGCGAGAACGGTGCTGAATGTGTTGAGAACTTTGATAGCAAAAAGGGCTACCACTGCACCTGTAATTCCACAGAATTTTCTGGTAAGTTAATATGCATGACTTGGGATATTCTACATCTGTGAGCATGAAAAGTTATTCAAAGGTATGTTGGTTCATTGAAAATTTGTGTCGAGACTCGCAAACTTATGATAAAATCGAAAAGCCTGTTCAAATGTAAGTATAAGGGTATTTCTTAGAAATAATGTTCTCGAAATCACCTATTACATTATTGAGCCCAATGGCATTTAGGTTAAAAAATGTCAAAATACACGACGCAGTTGTCGGATGGGAGCTGTCAACAGTAAATGTGCCAGAGGTGCAAAATCCAAAAGGCAACCTACGTAAAGAGCTATAGGTATGCTTAATGAGGCAAGCTGATGTGGCTGAAGGAAATAAGCTCAACACAAAATATAATTTCTTTGTTTCTTATCGTGAAACTGCTGTACTGAAAAACATACAGGCCCACGTCGAACTACCGTCATCTGCAGAAACATTTCGACAAGCAATTGCTAGAAGAATTCACACAATAACAGTACCTCAACTATAGATATCTTCTGGAGGTTCATGAAATTCCATCAGAAACAGTTACTAACCGCTTAAAAGTAGTCTTATATCTTACAAGAAGAAACCGAGTTTAATATACTTACTACGACGAACTAAAATAGCTTAAACAGCGGCCTAGTTCGTTAAGTAGCTCCTAACTTAATTGAGAACTCCTGCTCTTGAATTTCTATGCGCAGTACTAGTACTTTCTTTATGCATTATGAAGTGATTCATATTTCTTTCATTTACCTCATTGTATCGAATGTTATTGGATAGGTTTCTTTTGAATCTTGGGGATATGTATAATCCATATGATATAGGTATTTATCTCAAAATATTTACCATATATTGTTGCACCTATAGTTAATCTCCTTCCGTGGGTTAGTCAGTAGAGGTACTGACTCCTACACTGAAGGCCTGTGTTCGAATCCTAGATAGGACATGGAGGTACTATAGATCTTGATATGTTTGTTCCATATATATTTATAATAGATTTGACATAAAAAATTAAATAAAAGAGTCTGGATAGGTACAGTTCGTAAATCCATTGAAGGCCAGATAATTTGTAATCCTAAGAGGAGGCAATCAGCATAGCATGGTGTACGTGAGTGGTTCAGAGTCCACTATAAACTATAGGTCCATAGTACGAACAAACAAATAAACCTTTATGGTTATTGCAAAGGTTTGTCACATCAGAACCTGTAGCTTATTAATGATATCGATGACATATTTAAATACTAATTTTGTGGAAATCCATTTCAAAATATGATAGTGAAAAAACATCTTTGTCAGTTTTCCATGTTTATTTTTTAATACACAGTCGGTTTCGACCCTTTAGTATTTTTTTACTGCTGGATACTTAGGTACAAAGATGATTATATATTATTCCTTAAATGTTAAGTAGGGGGGAGATTGATTTCAAATTGGTTGTTGAGAATAGTATAATGTGGGATTTTCTTGAGGTTACAAATTTCCTAACTTTCCAACATTCCCTTATTGCATTCGTGGAGGACTTTGAGATTGTCTAAAACTATTGTGTGGTGCTTTGATTGAATGCGCTCAAATATTGTAGATTTCTTGTCCCATGTTAAAGGTTCTTTGAACCTGCATTCAAAATTTTTACCTGTTTGACTTACATGAGTTGAAGAGCATTCGTTACATTCGATTTTGTGAATATCACATTGTTTTAGTTTATTTTTTTTCTGTTTTGCATTAAAAAGTAATGTGCTAAGATTTGGATTGCTTGAGAATAATCACCAATTACTACGCTTCTACCTTCAGAAAAACACTCTTGTACAATCACATTTCTTCTCCTTAAAGTTACTGAACACTTAAGTCGTGAAATAAACAAATATTCTCAATTTCAGCTTTCTAGATCTAGTTCGAGACAATGATTCTATTACCACAAATATTCCTATATTATTCACATGTCTTTAGTATAATATGTAAATTATTGAGATAATGTTTATATCAATCAACATTTCAGGTGAGTACTGCGAAGATAAAATGGCTCAACCATGTCCATCCAGTTGGTGGGGGTATCCAGTGTGTGGTCCATGTCACTGTGATGTAGACGCCGGTTATAATCCAGATTGCGACAAGATGACAGGTTATTGCCACTGCAGGGAAAATCATTACCAGCCAATGGGAACCACTAAGTGTATTCCTTGTGACTGTTACCATGTAGGCTCCTTCGGTTCCCAATGCGACCAAGAAACGGGCCAATGCAAATGTCGTGATGGGGTTATAGGTTTAAAGTGTGATTCTTGTCCCAACGCATATGCCGAAATAACTCTCAAAGGATGCGAAGGTACTCTATTGATATAATCGCATGTTCTTATTAATTTGGAACAATTTCCTACAGTCATTTACGATGGATGTCCAAGAAGTTCATCTCGAGGTATATGGTGGCCTAGAACTGCATTTGGTTCTGAAGCGATCGAGTCTTGTCCGAAAGGATCTCATGGAAAAGCGTCACGGATTTGTGATAATGAACTAGGTGGATGGCAAGAACCTGATCTGTTCAATTGTACTTCGAATAAATTTGTTTCTTTGAGAGAAGAGGTTAGTAGTATTATATTGAGAAAATATTGAAATGCTTTTCTTCACACTGAATTTATGCGTGAAATCAAGTTGAGATGTCGACAACTGATGCTACCACCCATATTAGAGATTCTACGCATTCAAGGTGCTCAAACAAAACATTGGCGGAATTTATAATATTCTTCACTAAATGAAAAAGTCCCTAGTCAATCATTTAGAGCCTGTATGATTGACTGACTTGTTTATCTGATTATTTTGCAGAATTAACCTTGAGATTGCAGAAAATCAATCAGATTGGCTGCAAATAACACTGGTAAACGCTTTTTTGTCACACGAACTTGATGTTATTGCCATAACTCAAGAAGAATTATAAATTCAGAATAAACCCTTTAATACATTGTGATTTTATAATTCTTCTGAAGTTATGCCTACAACTGAACTATCTTGAATTTAAAAATAAGATATACGAACAACCTGATGGCCTTGCGATGGGATCGCAGGATATAGAGGCTAATTGATAATTCTATTCTTGAAATGTTTTTCAAATACGCTTTCTTTCAGTTGTCGAATTTGGAAGCAGGCGCTCTCAACATGAATACATTTGTTGCAATTAAGTTGGCATACGATTTGTATAAGGCGACAAATGATACACCAGATCTATATGGTGCAGACGTTTTGGTTACTTTCGATCTGCTTGAAGAACTGATGACCTATGAATTCAAAGTATTTGGACTTAATTTGACCCATAGTCAGGATAAACATTATATAAGGGTAAGTGGCACTCATTAAAATATCCAGAAATATCATTCCACAAGGTACGGTAAAATAACCCCAACTGTTACATTAACGAACATATTTCAAAAAGAAATCGATCACAGACTGTGCTAACACATACTAACTGCATGGGGCTGAACGAAAGACTGCCCATCTAGTGGATACTTTCGTAAGTATTCGTCATGTTGCAACCGTATCCACCCTCCCTGATGTACTGTAATTCTCGCTTCACGCGAGATATAATTTCGAAAATATAATATAATCATTTGTATCAATCACTTTAATTTGAGAACACTTTATGCAGTAAGTATTACATGTTTTTCTTATGAAAAACTACATCAATTGTCTTTTGGGCAACGTTTCTTTTATAGTATTGTAAAATACGTTTATACATCCAACGCTGTTTTTAATTGTTTAACACACGGTCAGAAGACGGTCCTCTTCGCTGTATATGCTCTAGAATAAGTCTAAACCGTATTAAATTTTTGAAAGAGCATTTTGCATTCCAGTCGAAGATAAAACGTTGTCTCCTACTTGTTCTTCCTCGTTGTTGATGGGATTATTCAGTAACTCAATCAGATCTTCATTTGTTAGAGGTTTATCGTGCATTGCTATAAGATCTTCGAGATCTTCTACTGTGGAATCTTCAAGTTCAGATCCCTCAATCATAGTAACAATGTCTTCAAGCACTTGTCAATGTATCTCATTAATTCTTTCACTACATACTGCTCATACAACTTCTTTTAACTTTGTTCCAAACCTCATCTATGTTGTGAATAGTCTTCATGATTTTGTATGACTTCCAGCACTCTCGCATATACTGCCTTTCTTCCACAGTTTTGAAGTTTGCTATTTCCCTGATCTATAAGTTGTAATATTCACCTAGTATTTGGTAGCAGGAATTTCAAGTCCACTTTAAGTCTTTCGGAGTATTACATGTGGTAGGATGTCCTGGGGTAAGAGTAATAAAACTTCACATTCAAGCAAATTTCTGTCACAGTTGGATTTGACTGATGGGCAAAAACTATTATAATACCATTTTTGAAAAACTTCCCGTGTAACCCACATCTTTCTGTTGAACTGCCACAGGACTGGTAGGTTCGGCTTGGCTGTACCCCGCATATCACTGGTTTATCAGTAAAGCTTCCAGTTTGAAATCACCAGTGACATTACCACCTAGTATAAGTGTTCGTCGATTTTTCAGAGCATTCAAACTGCTGGCTTAACATTCTTCTTTAGAAATGAATGTTTGAGATGGAATTTTTTTTTGTATAGCCCGGTCACATCAATATTTAAGATGATATATGCAGGAACTTTTCCTTGTGGTTTGAACTCTTGAAACTTGTCTGGAAACTCAGCTGCAGCTTGTGTGTCCCTTTAAATAAGCAATTCGCTTAATGATAGAGAATTTGGCGCAAAATTTGAAATTTGCATTAAAGTGAAAATTGACAGTTGAGAATTTGCTCAACGGAACGAGATCAGCATTTTTCTACTTATTACTATTCCACTCGAAATTATTAATAATATTTACCTCTTTTAGAGGACTTCTTATACATTTTAAGTCTCCTCTCTCAAGTATGTACCCTTGAAATCTAGATACAGTCCAAATCGTGGTTTATATGTGGAATGGATAAACATTAATTTTGTGCAGTTCCTAACTATTTCTGATTATGACCGAATTAGTTCAGAAACGTTAGAAAGTGCATTCCAAGATATATAAATTGAAGATTTCATTGCTTTATCTCGAACGAAATCCGTTAGACGCATAGGTTCCCAAACTTTTTTGTGTCGTAGACCCCTTGCCATGTTTTTCTGGTTTGGGTAGACCCCCTATTTACCTGCTATTGATTTTTTGTAAATTTCTAAGTGTAGAGAAGTTTAGTGTCAAAAACACATGTTAATTTATTCATTTATTAATTGAATTTAAATTAAAACTAGTCGAAATAAAACTGTTATATAAAATATACGTAACATAAAATAGACTAAGCAATGAGTAAATATTGTTAGTGAGAAGGATGAACATGATGCTTTAATGATAAATTATCAACATTTGGCGTCAATTTTGTAAGTGTCAATTTTAAATCTCCTCGGCTAATGATGTCCAGTATGTTTCTTTTTTTCGTTAGGAGATCGGTAACAGCGCTGAACCCCTTTTCCACTAGGTATGACGATGGAAAGGAAATTGAAAATTTCCTCGCTATATTCCATAATACGGGATAAGTAACGGGTATGTTGTTTTGCAGCCAGAATTGCTGATATCCGGTTTTAAACTGAATCTTAAGTTCTTCGTTTGTACTTAGTTCAGTCAGTTCCTCTTGTATTATGATATTCGTTTCTTCTATGTCACCATATGGATTAATTATCCACGGTGGTATTACCATGGTCAAAACCTCCTCAAACCTAGTTTAAAAATCTCTGGCAAGAAACGCTGATAAGATGGACTTCTTTTTAAACAAATTTGAACTGTCGCCGTGTGATTGCAAATTAACCATATTAAATTTTGCAAACGAATCTGTTAAATAGGCGATGTCTGTTTTCCACTTCATTGAATTTGCTTTTAAAATTTTATCTTTTGTATCCAGAAATTCTAAAATAGTCTTAAAAAATGCAAAAAATCTTGTTAAATATAATCGACAGCCAGCGTACTTCAGTGTAAAAGAGTAATTGATGAAAGTGTTCGTCATTTTCTTCCACAACTGTGCAAATAACCGCGTATTCAACGCGTTGCTTCGGACTTGGTTTACTAATGACTAATTTAAGAGATTCATGCAACTAACACCCCTGACACATTTTGTTTTAAATAGTTTATAAATCAACGATAACGTCCAACCATGGCAGGAGCTCCATGTGTAGCTTCTGATATTATATTTGATGAAAGGATTGCTTTTTCAATGAAGTAATCCTTCAAAACACGAAATATTGATTCACCTTTAGTGTCGGTTATCAACATTCTTGCGAAGGGCAGTTCCTCGTAGATTTCTTGATTCATAACAAAACGAACATATGCCAATAATAATGCTGCATTACCAGGTAAAGTTGACTCGTCCAGTTGTATAGAGAAATGGGTCGTTTGCAAATAATCACACAAGAAGCTTTCAATATCAGAACTCATTTCATCAATACGTCTTTCAACAGTATTATTGCTCAAGGGATATCAGATACAGGTTTGTGTAAAACAGTTTTTAAAACCTCTTCAACGTCTGGCAAAATTAACTTCTCTCCGATAGTATGCGGTTTTATAGATTTTGCTATAAGTAGCGAGATATTGTAAGACGCCTGCAAACCATCATCGTTTCTTTGTGACGTCGAAGCGAACATTCTGTCCAGTGTGGGTCTCTTCTGAAGTGTATCTTTGGGTGTTTGAAAGTATTTCAAATCTTTATCTATTTTATTAGGATGGCATCTTCTCAGATGATCCTGCAGCTTAGATGATTTCATACCGTCATTGCCCAAAACTTTGTTGCATAAAAGGCACATAGGCAATTGCTTGTCCGACAATGATGGAATGAAGCCAAATTTCAAATAATCAACACTACTGTCAAAATTACATTATTTAAATAAGTCATAAACACCAGCAGCTGAATATTGAAAAAATTTCTTAGATTTTTCCGAAAACATTCCATAATCCGAACATCTCCTTGCAGCAATTAGTTCAGATTACGGCGATTACACTGTAATTTTAATACTCGATTGCTAAAACTTCAAAAAGAAATAATTGAGGAGTACTCGTGTAATTCTGCATGATTGGATATTAAACTACTAATAACTGAAGTCATAATTGGCGTAATGTATCAATCATTTCCAACTACGAGTACAAAACTAAAACTTAATAAAAAACAATGTACCTACTTTTCTCCGGCTCTCTCAAACGAAATAACACTGAAATCTAACCTAACCTAACCCAGTTTTTTTTTTCGCTGACTTAGACTACTCTGGAAATCACTGCGTTAGAGGTTTGTTATATTTTGGAGGAAATACCGAATTCTATACTGCAGTGATCCTACAGTCTACAATAAGTACCAGTTCCATATTCTTGTCATCCATTTTATGGGGTGTTGGAAAAGATCATGTGTGGTCAGATTGTGGATTTTTTTGAGTGAAACAATTTGTTTTCGCATCGGCAGTTTCGATTCAGGAGAGAATGCAACACGATTGGGGCCTTCCGCAATTTCATTGAGAGCATCCCTAACTGTTTCGAGATGGGGCTACATTCCCGGACCCTCTTTTTGGGCCTATTCAGTGGCTTCTGACTGCGTGTAATATTCAAGGCTGCTGGGGAAACTTAGAATTTATGGCTCTTCAGAGGGCAGTATCAATGCTATTTTGGCGTTTCTTACAAACAGATTCCAAGCGATATATTCAGATGATCTCTAGTTTAGCAAGAGGAAGATCTCATTGGAAGTTCCCAAGGAATCAATAATCGTACATATTTTATTCATAATATTTATTAATGACTTTCCTGATTATTTAAGTCTTGTTGAGGTAATTGTTTACCGATGATGCCACTATTTTTGTCCGTGGCAGAGATTTGCAGCCTTTGCAGAAGCTATCTGAGATAAAAAAAAATTCATTCCGTTTCAAATAATTTCATTAACTGGGTAGAGAACTTTAAGTCTATTAAGAGATTAGTTTTTGCTCCCCCTTAGTGTTTTTCTTCCATGGTGTATGTTGATAAGGCAAGGGCTACACCCATGTAGGGCTTCATTCCCAAAAGGTGTATCAGATGTTTCCTGTTGTAAAACAGAGGAGCATTAGTTGAGTTCTTAGATTCAAATGAGTTTAGACATATAAGAGTTAGGTACGTTTTGATGAAATATTTTTCTGCTGTTTTTCTTTTTCCATTGTTACAGATTTTCCCTGTCCCAATCCCCCTTATTTTTTACCCTTGTCTTCGTGAAGATGACAATGAGAGAATGAAGCTGCTAAGCAGAAAAAGTTTTGGTACTCTTTTTGTACACACGACACTAACCATAAACAGACAAGCTATTGCTAGTGCAATATCGACAGGGAAATGAGTTTTTTCCCACAGGTTTTCTTCACTTGTTTACTGAATCATACTCAAGATAGTATGGTTCCCCTGTTACATTTCCTGTGCTCACACTTTAGGGGCAATCGTAGGACGCATGATGCGAGTTTAGATGCCTGATTAAGGAACGGACATGGTCTGTTTTTTCTGCTGGTGTTCTATTTATTCGCGTGTTTTTTACGATGATGTTTTTTCTGACACACCAAAATTATAGCTATAAGCATTTATTGTAAATACAATTATTCGAATTTTTGTAAATATCTGGGATGCACAATCGATTACCATGGAGTGATTTACTTCAAATGATCTAAGCTTGAATCAGTGAACGATGGAGAGGATTGTTTTCTTATTGAGAAATCACCATAACGGTTGACTTCGTACGGTTTCTTGGTGTGCATATGGGCTCTAAACTTGTCTGGACTGCCCACATAAATAGTTTGGCATGTAAGCAGAGAAGAAATATGTGTTGGGAAATCTTTCTACGTCTGTCTCTAGAAGCATTTTAAGAAACACTTATAGTTCACTTTTTGGGTCACACGTAAAATATGGGATTCTGTTTTGGGGATATGGTGGAGAACGTGAAAGAAATTTCCGACTTCAGCGACGTGTTATTAGGGTTGAAACAAACCTGTAATATAGGTTTTGTAGCATTAAGGAGTGTTTTGTCGTTGCGGGGACTTTTTATTGAATGCTTGGATAATAATTAATATCCGAAGATTTTAGGAAAAACATGTAGTTTAAAAAATATTGATGATTAACAATGTCTGCATACAAATTAAGCATAGACTATCTCTAAATTATTTTCATGTGTGTTGTTTCATCAAAAATGCGTATAGTGTCATGCACTTGAGGTAACTTCAATAAAAGTTATTTAACTCAATTTATTAGTTAATTTGAATATCTGGTGAAGTAACAATTTTCTATTTAAATTTACAGAATATAGTTTGGTCGGTGAATACAGTCCTTGATGTCAAATACAAGGAACATTGGCTTAGAATAAAGAAACTGACAGGTGAACCAGTCGACAAGTTAGTGGCGATCTTAGAAAAATATTTGATGGTGTTGTCCTTGAGCCAGCACGATACTTATACTAGCCCCTTTGAAATTGTATCTCCGAATATGGGTGAGTAAAGTATGAGCTAAGACTGAAATAGTTTGGAAGTTTATGAACTAAAATTCAAATTTTCAAGCCAGATTGTGTCTGAAACTGAATATTTCATAATATTTATATTCTTTTATATAGTTTTAGGTTTAGATGTTATAACGGCCGAGTCTCTGTATGGATTCGAAGTCGAGTTCCCCAGCATGAATAATCAGATGTTCACAACAGAGAAAATTGTGCTTCCAGACACATCAGATTTCTTGAAACCAAACACACAAAGCCTGACTTCTCAAGGTCCATTGGTCACTTTTCCTAAGTACAATAACTATATATTAGATAAAACGAAATTTGATCAGAACACGAAATTGTTCGTTCCATTGAAATTACTTGGCATCGAACCAGTGGAAAATTTTGAATTGTTAACGAAACATTCTCTCCCAGAAGGAGGTGCAGTTGTAAGCTATGCAGAATACAAGGAGGCTGGTCTTATATTTCCAACGAATTACGACGCCTCCGTTGTTAGTCGTTGGGGTGTCGATATAACGATTGGTTCGCCTATGATATCGGTACATATTTTGGTGCCAGAATATGTGGAAGCCGTGAAGCAGCCTCTTCCAATGGATATCCTTAAGTTTCGAGATTTCAAAGAAAGTGAACCTGTACAAGATGAGAGAAATCAATGGTACAAAAAGTTCCCAGATGATGGACCAGTGAAATTGCACAAGAACGATCCGCAGTATCTAATATTTAAAAACAGGAAGAGAAGGCACGACTTGTCGAGCAAACGTCTGCTGTATAAAAGTCTTTCAGGGATGCAATTGAACCTGCCTCTTAAAATACAGATCTGGTTAAATTCGAGTGCTACTATTTTCAATGAGCGATCAAATCCTCAGTGCGTTCATTGGTCAACAGCTAGAGGGTAAGTCGCTTGAATTAAATTTAACCCAATTGTCCAGAATGAGCTTATAGTATTTGTTATTAAAATTGCTGAGTGGGCGACTATTGATACGATCCATTTTGGCCCTAATTCAATTTCCGTAAACTTCACTTCCGGAAAACAGGGAGGAAAGAATGAATGCCAGATTTTCGATCAATTTGTCAAGTCTAATTTACAAGTTCAAGTCTCTCTTTGTGGTAGATGAGATAGGAAATAACCGTATTCGAAATATACATTCCCAAACGTTATCTAAATAAATGTAGAGTCAATTTGAACTTTATTGCTATTAAATAAAGTTCATACTAAATTATTATCACTCAATGTTGTCTAAGCAATGTAGGTGTGTTCCTAACGTTAAGGAGTCAATTTGCAATTTATTACCGTTGCACAAAGTTCAAATTCAATCATATCTATCAAATTAGACTTCGCATGCGCTTTGGATGATTTAATGTCGCGTTCCGAAACTAAACAAAAGTGAATCGCTAACGCGACAAAATTGCATAGTCACAAAATGTAATAGATCATTAGTTGTACTGATTTTCAATTTGGTCCGCTTCGCGAAAGTTAATTTCAGGTAACTTCCGTTGTTAGAGATTGATAAAGCGCGAAATTTTCTTACTTTGATTAATTACAATTTACGATGCCGAGGAGAAAAGACCTGACATAGGTCGTCGCAGTCAATCAAATGTGCGAAGAGCTACTTCACGTGCTAACCGCACTGATGACCAGAGAGAGACTGATCAAGAAAATAGTCTTATTGTTATGTCAGAATTGCGTTATTTAGTCCGTAACAATGAAGTAGATAGGCTTAGAATGCTACCAGTTCGTGCACATCATATACATCAACTGCAAGCACGACATAATGAAATTGAGCGAATCCGCAGACGCAGTGCTCCTGTGATTCTTGAACGAGCTGCATTCCACTATGATCCAGCAATTGATTATTGTGCCGACAAATCGTTAACAATTGGGGTAAATATGATAATTTGTAAATATTGTAAGGCTGATAAAGGGGCCGCAACCAAAGAAGAGGGTATATGAACTATTGTCCTTTTGAATTGTGGAGGCCGTTACTTGATGTAGATCCATGATATAAATGAGATAAAGAACACAAGGTTTAACTTTAATCTACACTTTATTTGAAAAAATTCGACGACGTTTCGCTGACACAGCAGCTTTATCAAGAATGACAAACAGAATGAAGAGTATGGTATTATAAACAAATCGTAGAACAAGTTGGATGAATAACAGGAAAATCCACACCGAGCCATTGTACAGTTAGTATGAAAAGTAATAAAAACTAATTAAACAAGTTAAGTAGGGGTGAATAATTCACATCTACCTGCTCATTCAAAAGCTTGTCCGAATGTTTGTATCTATTTATTTCTAATGCTTCTAGGAGATCTAATTTTGAACTTTTTGATTTTATATGTAATATGTCAAAGTTTTTATTGAATGAATGGTTTTCTTTTATTAGGTGGTTTGAATAATTTGAATCAGATTTATTTTATCGAAGCTACGTTTATGTTCAGATGTTCTTATGCCAAAACTCCTATAGGTCCTACCGATATAAATTTCATCACAAGAACCGCAATTGAGTTTATAGATTCCTGATTTACTTGATTTTTCAACACGAGATTTATTATTTTCAATATGTTTACCTAAATTATTAGAAGTTTTGAAAAATATATTAAGATTTTGTTTGACGTGAAAGGATTTAATATTTGTACTTGCAGAACCGCAGAATGTTAAACTGTTGAATATTTTATAGTCTTTATGAATAGGATATACTTCATTTATTGCTTTCTGATACAGTTCAGATCTAATCATTCGTAAAAACTGTATCAGAATGCAATAAATGAAGTATATCCTATTCATAAAACTATAAAATATTCAATAGTTTAACATTCTGTTAAATCCTTTGTCGTCAAACAAAATCTTAATATAACATTCAAAACTTCTAATAATTTAGGTAAACATATTAAAATAATAAATCTCGTGTTGAAACTTCAAATAATTTAGGTAAACATTGCGGTTAAAAATAATCGGTAATATCGTGTTTTGAAAATTCAAGTAAATCAGCTTCGAATCTATAAATTATTCAAACCACCTTAAAAGTTCATTCAATTGACATATTACATATAAAATCAAAAGTTCAAAATTAAAACAAGCTTTTGAATGAGCAGGTAGATATGAATTATTCACCCCTACTTAACTTGTTTAATTAGTTTTTATTACCTTTCATACTAACTGTACAATGGCTCGGTGTGGATTTTTCTGTTATTCATCCAACTTGTTTTACGATTTGTTTATAATACCATACTCTTCATTCTGTTTGTCATTCTTGATAAAGCTGCTGTGTCAGCGAAACGTCGTCGAATTTTTTCAAATAAAGTGTAGATTAAAGTTAAACCTTGTGTTTTTATCTCATTTGAACTATTGTCCCTCGATAAAAAGTCTATTCGGATGGTAGTTGGCCTACAGACGGGACATCAAAGCTACAAACACCTGCACGTCATGAGACTTATCGAAAACCACACGGTGCCGTGGTTGCCTAGAAAATGACGAAACAACGGAACACATACTCGAATTTCCGCTCATAACGTGACCAGACTGAACACCTTGGGCACTGAAACACTCAGCGCCCAGATGATCCAGGAGGCCAGCTACAACAGTCTTGCAAGCTTCAAAAAAAAGATTTTCCAAGACACAAAACAAAATAATACAACACGGCAACCACAATTGGCCAAACGGCCTGAGTGTTGCCCATAAAGGCGCCGTGCAAGAAGAAGAAGAAATAAATGGTGAATCTACTGGCAAAGTAATATTACCACAATTGGTCCCACCACCAGATCCTTTACGCCCTTTACTTTCTGGGATTGGAAATGATTCTAAGCACTTCTTGGCCAACATTCAGAAATATAACAGCTGTTTTCAGATGACATCTTTGGCGCTACACATCTTATACAGGACCATTTCATGCTCACTTTCAAGGTATTATACTATAATAATTTTTTAAATATTCAAGCTTGTATTAAAATATATATCGGAAATAATTATTCGACAAATCTTTAATACAGATACAAGGACAAGTTTATCACTCACTAGTGGCGCTGTTACCACTACCAGATGCGTATCATCTAATTTTACAAATTTATTTTATGTGCAATTCATATGCGGAAGTTGATAAGCGTTGTGCTCACAATCCAACAATGAAGAGAACCATTGTCCAAGAATTACGAATGTCTCTTCATCAGAACAACAATTCAGTAAACATGTTCAAAATATCATTGGATCTTATTAATTACGGATTTCTTTTATTAGCTTTGAGTTTATTCTATACAAAAGTTTGGGCCTTTTATTTATCGATTTAAGCAGTACGAAGTCTGGCGATCAGCTAGTACTGATATAAAAATGACAAAACAAAAATATATGAAAATAAAAAACAATTACAAGTTTCAGTTACTTGATACTTTTGAATGCGTTTGAGTAAAAGCAACTCTTACCACCGATACCAGTTAACAGTTGTAAGCAGCGTTTTCACATCTAATTTAAAAACTGCAATAGAGAAAAAATATGCTTGCACCCAAGCAAGGGAGAAACAGTTAAACTGAGGGAGTCTGCCTTGTTAATCTACCCGGAACATTGAAATTAATCCGAGTCCCTAGATCAAGGCAACTTTTGAAGTTGTTCTGTAATTTAAAGAGCATTGTCAAGTTGGCCAATCTCCTTCCGACAACAAGATATTCTAGGTTGAAAGAACAATGCACCAAAGACAAGTCAGTTGTACAAGTACTGTAACCGAAAAAGCGCAAAAGCTATTTCTGAATTCTTTCTAAATGGTCAATACCACACTTATAATTGGGTGACCATACTGTTGATACATATTCCAAATATCTCACAATCCAGCAAAAGAATATTCTAATGGTGTAAGGTGAAAATTCCTGAGCATTTCAGAGAATGAAGCCGAGGGTTTGATAAGATTTTGAGACGATCTTCTGTTTGTCGTTGAAGTTGAACCCGCACAACTTCTACAGGCAGTTAACATCCGGTTTGGAAGAAATATCTTCCCTGCTAATTGAAAGAAACCGCTCATAGCTCAACCTCAAACTGTGACCGCTAACGTGATCCTTCCGATTAAGTTGAAAAAGCCAAATAGGTCAATGGAAAAGTCTTGATGTGAATGGCGATACGTAGATAATCTATCATCTCTTTCTACTCTGTTTGAATAAGGTAGTATGCTGAAAATACACAATCGATTTTAGTATGATGGTCATTCCGCGCAATAAGAAAGACCATAAGGCAGACGTGTAGCAGTGCTGGGTAAGAACTCAATCCGTTTCCAATCGCGGACCATACAGGACACCATATCAAGAAACCAAACTCGAGATGAGATCTTAGTTTTGAACAACTGCACTGCAATATCTTTGGAAGGCTTTGAAAAAACTTTTCCAAATAAAAAAGTTTTCCTGTTCGCATTTTCTACATGCGATAAGCATGATAGATCCCTTGTCACAGCAATACCAAGATCACAATGTTCTTTAACACAAAGCAGTAAGGAGCAGTCTATGAAGAATTCTTACGGGGGTTATTTTTTTCAACATTCAGTTCACTGAACTCGAGGCGTTTATTGGAATGAGTACATTTTTGCTTCATTCTGAGACAATGTCGATATACTTTTGTAACTTCTTACACTACTGGGTCCATTTGCGTAGAGCTTACAAACATCCGCGTACATGGAGCTACTACAGGAAAGAAGCCTAGGAAGTGTGTATTAAAAACAGAATTGGTTGCAGTAACAACTCCTGGGAAACACCACTGATGACTCTTTAAGTAAGATTTGTTTATTCTGACCTCAAATCTTTTATTGGTCAGGACTTGAGTAATCTATTTGACCAAGGTCCCTCCTAATCGTTTATGGGGAACTTTACCGAATGCGTTTTGGAAGCCAAGGTAAATAATATCTACAGGTAGACCGCTAACAATATGTTTCTTCCAATTATGTAAGCATTGCAATCAATTTGTCGTAATGGTTCCTCCTGGGAGGAAGCCATGTTGTTGAATAGGGATCATGTTGTATTTTGAAAGAAAAGGATCTAAGCGTCTGTAATAATTATCTTAATCTCCAGGTAGTTGAAAATGGTTTGTCTATAATTCTGTTTGTCTCATATCAACCTTTTGTGAATTGCTATGATCTCTACGAACCTCCATGCATCAGGTCAGAATCCTACATCGAAGGATTTTTGATAAGTATTGATAATAGCAAAGAAAGAAAGTATGCACACTTTCTATGATTGTGTCATACTAGACCACTAGGTCTAGCAGAAGTAGTGACTTTCAGTAAATGATCTCAATTGCGATAATCTAAAGATTTAATTTGAATATTATGGGCTCATGGTTTTTCTATTCCTGTCTTTTCCACTAGTCCAAGAATATTAATTTATAATTTTTCAGATTTGGAGAATGGTCACGAGTGGGTTGTAGGACTGAACTAGCGGAAAATTGGTTCGATGTGGATGAGTATGAGCCTCTCATGATAAATTGTACCTGCAATCACCTAAGCACCTTTGCAGTGCTGGTTGATGTTGTTGATTTGGAGGTAAGTCATTCGAAGATAAGAATTGATATTCTATAGTTATTGCAAGAGAGAAATTAATACATTTGTTTCAGTATATTCCCGAACCGTCGTTGCTGGAGGATTTAACTAGTTACAGTTGCTTTTGTATTTCCCTGCCTCTACTTCTGGCTACATATTTGATTCTCGCACTAATAAGGGGAGTGCAGACCAATTCGAACGTTATAAGAAAAAATTTAGTATTTTGCGTTTTCCTCGTAGAGTTGCTGTATTTTATAGCTCTCAAAGCCAGGAGATCATTGGTTCATAATGAGGTAGGTTCATTTAGGAATATACTCATTTGCAATGATTGAGAAATTGCTTTTTAAACACTTCATTATGAATTTAATTATATTTCATGATGAGTCTTACTCATTATTGTAGAATAGCTATTCTACCATACTGTAAGTAAATGTGATCATATAAGCTTTATTAGCGGGTGCAGTTTCGGACAGACGGATTGTGGATTAATTGATTCGATTCATAATTAATTCGTATTGGCCTAATTGGCTTTTTTGTTCGTTTTGTGTATTGTGCGTTATAATAATAATAATAATAATGATAATGTTTATTCATAATTATTGTAAGAACATTTCATCAAACATAGGTTATGCAGCTGGCAGTAAACATTAACCATCGACAAAAGTGCTAGGCACTTGTTGAAATTCTGAAATGCATTTTCCCTTTGCCCAAATGCAATTTGGGATTTCCTCATAATAAGATTAATTCAAAGAATCTCTAGAGATTCTCACGAACCAACGCACTGAAATGCATTAAAATCCATCTTACTGTGCAAAGAATTATTTGCAAGTCCTATTTTTGGGCTTTAATCCTTCGACTAAGAGCTGTTAAGTGCGCCATATCCAGAGATTATTCGGAGTATACCGCCGAAACCAATTCAACATCATACGTGATTCTACTAGGTTTTGGAAATATATCGAGAGTATCTTCGAAGATGGTGGTATCCCTGATTCTATGGCATATAATGATATCTGTTGTTGGTTATTTTGATGTGTGTGGTTCTTTTGCAGAGGTTTTTAGACTGAGGATACTTCGCCTGTCCTGTTGACTTGTGGGCGACCTAATGGGTGGGTGGTTGATAAGCTTTGTGCTATGGATATCTTGTATGACGAAATTTTTGAAGCTATATCATTCATAAGACGAAAAAATACTTGCAGACCGGACCTGATTTCCTTGCGTTTTATGTTTGAATGTAGTTACAAACTTTAAGGGCCGCTCCATTATATTTTGAATCTGTATGTGTCTAAGGGGCGATTTCCCCACTCTTTGGAAATATTCTAACGTAGTTGCGATTAATAAGTCTGGTCCAAAATCTGAAATTACCAATTAACAATCAATATCCATAATCTTCTCCCAAACGTTTTCGATAAGAGTCAATCTGACTTACTGTTCCCATGTTCGGTCTGCAATTATTGATGAGCAGTATGGCTTTATGTGTCACTGATCCTCTGAAAGCAATATGTTCTAATTAACTATATTATTTTTTGTATTGAAGTTGGCTTCTCTTTCGATTGCTTAAATTATGTTATCAAGAAAAAGCATTCGATAGGGTTCTAACTACAGGTCTATTATACACATTAGAGCGCTTATGGCATTCCTAACCTTCTTTTATCATGTTTGCGTGATCGTCTCTCTGATTCATCTCAGCGTGTTACGTACCATGATTTTTCTTCTGATCCCTTCGATGTTTCATTCAGTGTTGGCAAGAGTAGCCTCCTAGATTAAATATTATTTCTTTTAATCATGAATGATCTGAAAGAAGTTTTTAGATCGGATTATTCTTCAAGAGAATTCAAACTCTTTTAGTAAATGGTGTGATACAAATGGATTGAGTTTAAATATTTATTTACTTATTCTCAGTAAAGAAGTCCTATGACTGTTTGACCTTGTTTGAGAAGCTCATGGTAAATGACTCCTCTTTGATCCCACCAGATGCAGAGCATAGCCTTCTTTCCATGAATATTGCGTTTGGAGTCGATGTTGATGGTTGGCTAGGGTCACAAATGGTCTTTCGTCGCTTGGGATTGTCTAAATATATCCAATTTTCATCCCCAGTAATAATTCCATGAAGGAATCCCTTCCTTACTGTCTAGCCAGCAGCGTTTCATAAATGGTTTTTCGTCTTTCAATGTCTCTCTGCTTTGGGTATCCGATACTGAGCCACGTTTAATGTTGTTGTAAGCATTTTTTGACTTTGGCATGGCTTTTCGTCTATTAAAGCCTGTAGTTGAGTATCTTCGAACTTTTTCTTCGCTCCTGAGTTTTCTGTGTCGATTACACTGAAATTGCCAGATTTGAAACGTCAAAGCAATTCGTTACAAGTAAAATCCGATGAAGCATGATCACCATAGGCTTCAATTAGTATTCTATGAGATTCGTCGGTAGTTCTCTATAAATTAAAGCAAAACAATAACTACTCTAAAACACAATGAAACTTATTCAAAAGTAAAGCACTATGTATGTTATATTATTGGCAGCTGTCAATGTAACATTTTAAGTCTCATTTACATTGGTCATTAAAGCTCAGTCTTTAGTTTAAAACTTTTACCAGTTGAGGGAGGTTTTTAACAGATATACCTAATAGGACTGAGAGGATTCAGAAAAAATTCATTAAGATATTGTGTTTCAGAAGTGGAATTGTACTGACGCCAATAGCTATGCGCATCACCCTTTCTCCATGCCACATATTATTCCTTGTAGATCTTATTTTCATGTCTCACTTACCTTCAAGGTAATAAACTCTAACATAAATGCTCCAGACATTTGAGAACTCTTCTCTGTTCGCGTCCCTCTAAGAGTTATTAGAAATGACATTTTAAATATTGACTTCCATCGCACAAACTATGGCAGGGTGAATTCTATGAGAGATGTTGATCTCTTTACGGGTAGTATCCCAGCTTTCGAATGATTTCTTTCATTGTTGAGTGTGTGAATACTTATCCACCTAACCTACATGTATATAATACGTTAATAAATTATTATTATTTGTATATAGATAGGTAATTCCCCCAAACAATTAACACAGAGACAGAAAAGAATTGTAACCTTTCACTGACAAAGTATAAAATTCAAATTGTAGAAGCATAAAAATCGTTAAATCCCCGAGCCTAAACACATATCTTGAACCGTTTTGTGCGCAGTTACCATAGAAATCCCAAACGAGTAGATCTTGGCGTGCACTTTGTAACAGTTCAGGACTGGTTCAGTTCTCATTTAGAGTTTGTTCGAAATTGCATCCGCAAACAAAGCCATTGTTAAAATACATCTTCCCTTGTTCTGTTTTCAATTTTAGTGATTTGAAATATCATTCTTATTAATATCAGTTTTTTTCATTCAAATATAAATATGGGAGATAAAAATCTTGTTGTTTTAGATTTGCTGCAAATTAATTGCTATCAGCTTACATTATCTATGGTTAACTTCGTTTTCCTGGATGCTGGTCGATGCTATACATTTATACAGAATGCTGACTGAAATGAGAGATATCAACCATGGTCCAATGCGTTTTTATTACTGTATGGGATACGTCATGTCGGCTGTTATTGTCAGTTTAGCTGTTGGAGTCAGAGCACATCAATATGGAAATTTTTACTTGTAAGTTAAGTTAATTGAAGTAAAATCTTATAATACAAGGTGAGTTCCAAAGTAAACAGAAGGCCACTTCTAGTAGGTCCAACTACATGTGACATTGTGTTGAATAGCCAAATTCATGTCACATTCCTAGAGAAAATTTTGTTGCATTTGATACAACAGTAGGGGAGTCACTGTATTCTTGAAGTTACACTTTGTGTCATTGGTACAACAATGTACATCCCACTAAGAAAGAGAGTGAGTTTTGTTAAGTTGGTGAAACT
The DNA here is from genome assembly GCA_013387265.2 of Cryptolaemus montrouzieri. Taxonomy (NCBI): domain Eukaryota; kingdom Metazoa; phylum Arthropoda; class Insecta; order Coleoptera; family Coccinellidae; genus Cryptolaemus; species Cryptolaemus montrouzieri. The sequence continues at coordinate 104,083,433 of JABFTP020000021.1, forward strand.
TCTACCGAAACCTTTCAATTTATGAAGCATCTTCATGGATGATAACTGCTTATCCCATAGCCGAGTCCCTTGGTTCTATATGGGGCTTAAAAAATATTATGAGGACCTGATAACTAACATATTGGACATTTAGATTAATGATGAACTTATTTTATGAAAATTTATTTCAATATAATTGAGTGAATCACTTCTGTCTGATTTCCGCAGTGTTTATTTTATTACTCCAGACCGGTTTCGGTAGTTACATCATTTTCTAGTGTCTTCAGCTAACAGTTAAGAGAAAGAGTGTACTAATATTTGAAAAAAAATCCTATTTACTTTGGGACCGACTTCGGTATTTCATATTGATCATTGTTTATTTATTTTATGTGCATATCTTATGGAAATGTAAAATTTTCTTATTGGTTCATTTCAATGTCTTACAGCTGCTGGATGTCCTTGTATGAGAGCGTTATCTGGAGTATGGTTGGACCGATTTGTATAATGGTGTTTGTTAACTTCATTATTTTGGCACTTTGTATCAGAGCTGCGTTCACTATACAGGATCATATTCTTGGATTTGGAAATTTAAGGTAAGTTTAAAAATAATTTAATAACCTTCAGTTTTACCCAATCCATTTCTAGGACATTATTGTGGGTGTCAGTGGTGGCTTTACCTTTGATGGGAACAACTTGGATATTGGCATTAATGGCAGCTTCTGAGCGTCATCCTTTATTTACACCAGCATTATCAGCTGCAGTTTTGATGCAAGCAGCCTTTTCATTGGGCGGGTATTGCTTTGCCAACGAGAGGGTGAGAGAGAATCTTTTGAGGTAAGATAAAATGCTACTTTTGAAAGTGAGAAGAGAATTTTTGTTGAAATTTATATTTTCTAATCCTCAGGTCAATCATGAGATGTATGGGAAAGAAAGTTCCTTTACTGGAGACAACATCCGTTGGTGGTTTACCAAGTACAAGTAGTCAAAATATAAATATTCAGTCAGTAAGTTATTTGTCGAATCAATCACTTTTCGCAAATGAAAATTGACGAAGAATTTTCATTGATATTGACCATTTGAAAATTTCCAGAGATCTGCATTAGCTTATCACTCTGGAATCGACCAAAGAAGAAATATGGGTATATCAAATTCTAGTACCACATCTAGATCTACTACAAAGACTGGATCTAGTCCATACAGGTATATATTTTCGCTCTTCATCAAAATTGAAAACTTTGAATTAACAGATCTAAACCAAAAGTTAATCATGAATAGAATCGCAATTTTTGTTGATATTAAAACGTTTTTAGGAGCGATACGCATTTAAGACACACATCAACCAGCACTTCAAATTACAATTCGACCAGCGACGTTCCTTCATACCTAAGGGGCTATGATACTGGTCTACATCAACACCGAGAATTACCTGAGGAAACTGAAGAGAGAAATAGAGAGAGAAGGCGAGACAGCGACACTGACTCGGATGGTTCTGAGGGAAGAAGCTTGGATTTGGCATCTAGTCACTCTAGTGACGACGATGAATCAAGCAATAGAAGACATAGGATAAGAGGTAGGTTTCGAGTAATATCTATAATATAAAAATGAATGGCTGAATTTGTTGCTAAGCGCAAATCTCGAGAACCGATTTCGCTAATTCTTTTTTTAAATATTTCTTGAAGCATAGGGATGGTTCTTATTCTGATTTATAAAAATTGCCTGAAAAAGTCTATAAATGACACCTTTCTGTATCTAACGTTACCTAACATTCACGATCACGATCTGCCTATTTCAATCCACTGCTGGATGTAGTCATTATCCCATATTGAACCATTTCTTTCTGCTAATAGCTTCTCTCATCCAAAGAAGACCCGCTGATTTTTTAATATCGTCTCTCCACCTTGTGTTTGGCCTGCCGATACTCCTATGCCCCACTCTTGGCCTCCATTCCATGAGCCTCTTGGTCCACCGATTGTCATTTCTTCGAGCTACGTGACCTGCCCATGACCACTTTAGTTGAGCTGCCCTCTCCATGACATCTGTCAGCTTGGTTTGTTCTCTTATCCAAGTATTTCTTATGCGATCTGATAGTTTAATATTTAATATTATTCTCTCGTGGGCTCTTTGGGTTTTCGTCAATTTTTGGGCCAACTTCTTAGTAAGACACCATGTTTCGGCTCCATATGTAAGCACAGGAAGAATGCATTGGTTGTAGAGGTTGTGGGGTATGTCTGATGTCAGGACATGTTTCAATTTGCCAAATGCCGCCCACGAAAGGGACACTCTTCGTGTAATCTCGTCAGTCATGTTGTCTTTTTTAGTAGTTAGTTTTTGTCCCAGGTATATGTAGTTTTCGACATTCTCTAGTTGTTGACCTTCTACGTGGATTACGGGGTTATTGTTTGTGTTAGTCATTATCTTCGTCTTGCTGATGTTCATTTCTAGGCCAACATTTTTTGAATGGTTGTTCAAGTCTAGGATCATATCTTGTAATTCTTGGACGTTACTACTTATTAGTACAATATCGTCGGCAAAGCGTAGATTGTAGAAGTTCGCCATCAATGTTGATTCCTTTCTTATGCCAATCCATTTCTCTAAAGATTTCGTTCAAAGCTGCAATAAATAGCCCCGGTGACACTGTATCTCCTTGTCGAACACCTCTTTTTATTGGAATGTCGTTGGTTTTATTCCATAACTGGACATGCATTATGGCGGAAGAATAAATGTTTTTTATCAGGTTCGTGTATCTGCTGTCCACTCTACATGCATTAAGAGAATTAAGGACTGCCCAAATTTCTATACTGTCAAAGGCCTTTTGGTAGTCTATAAAGGCTATATAAAGATCTAAATTATACTCATTGCACTTTTCTATTAGGTGTTTAATTGCATGAATATGATCCAGCGTACTGAACCCAGATCGAAATCCAGCTTGTTCACGGGGTTGCTGGAAATCTATTTTTCCCGTTAATTTTTTGGTAATTATTTTGGTGAATAATTTATATAGCTGGGATAAAAGTCGATTATGTCGCCTTTTTTGTGGAGAAGAATTACTTCAGCCTCAAGCCATGCTTGGGGGACTTGACTTTGATCCAAGCATTTGTTGAACAATATTACCAGTTCTTGTTTTAGGCGAGGACTTCCACATTTGAGCATTTCTGGAATTATGCCATCTGGTCCAGCCGCCTTGGAATTTTTAAGATTATTCAGGGCTGAGTTTAATTCATTAACAGTAATTTCGGGAATATCCTCAGAACCGACATTACATATTTTTCTCTTTCCATCTTCCTTTTGCTGTGCGTTTGGTTGTAATTTGGAATCATATAATTCTTTATAAAAGCTTTCTATTAATTTGAGCATTTGATCTCTATTTGTAATGACCTTCCCAGCTTTGTCTTTAAGTGATGTCATTTCTCTTCTTCCTATACTAACATGTCTATTAAAAATTTTTGGGCCTTTGTTATTCTCAATAGTTTCTTTTATGATCTTGGTATTAAATTTCCTAATATCTTTTCTAATTTCTCTTCTTATTAATTTGTTCAGTTCAGCCCATTCGATTAAGTTCCTATCTTTGTCTGGTTTTAGTTTCCTTCTTTCTTCAAATAATTTCGCTGTTTCGTCACTTATTTTTCTTCGACTTCTTTTCGTCACTGTTGTTACCTCACTTGCGCTTTCTTTAATGATGTTGCTTAATTCATTTGCATGTGTATTTAAGTCGGTATGTCTTAGAGTTGGGGGTGCCTTATCAATATTTTCGTCTATTTTTAATTGGTACTGTTCTTTTCTATTGATAAGGACTACAGGGTCTACTCTCTTTTGGGGCTAACCTAACATTAGTCAAACACAATTTGTCTGTTATAAAATGTAACTTGAAATGTAAACGTCTGTTTGGGGATCATCTATATTACCGAATCTGAAGCCACAAATTTCTATAAAAAAAGTGTTTTGTGTTTGTGATTCATTCACACCCGACATACCTCCTATAAAGCGACAGGTTCTGAAATTATCGAAAAAGTTAGAGTAATGAACTATTGCGCTTGCTGCTCCTCCACTTTCTGCGATGCTATTCCAATTACAACGACTCTTAAATCGACTGAATCAGCCGTAGCTAGCTTTGAGCACTTCATTTTTAGCCGCCTTCCCAGTTTCTTCTCTTAGTCTATAAAAAATCTGCTTTTCTCAAAAGCAGATCAACAGGATAATTTTTCACTCTCACTTGGCCATCACATCATGACTGTAACAATGTTTCCATCTGAGCGATAATACCGTGACGCTTACGGATGATACTTGAATTCCAAGATTGAGAGTGTTTCACTTTTTCTTCACCTTTTATAACCGTTCGGACTGTTGATTCTGGCTGGTAAAATTTCTTTTTCAATTCACAAATTTTAATTTTTTCTTCAATGTCTTTAATTATATTCAGTTTACATACAGACAGTGTTCTTCTTTTCTTGTTGAGCTCCAATGACTCATTTTTTGTTCCTTTAGATGGCATAGTAAGATATTATAAGTGAAACGCATTGCGCAGGTTAAACAATTCCACGCGGAACACGTTCGGACCTGTCGCAATCTGAGCAATGAGAGGGCGTAGCGGAAGAGCTGATGCGTGCGGCAATCAAAATGAATGAATCTGCGGGAAAATTCTATCCGGAATAATCTTCCCTCTTCTTGTAGATTTCCACATTCTTCTTTCAATTTTCTACCCAAGGACAAGTAATGTCATTATATGATTATTTACATACAGAACCTTAGAAAATTGTTCACCAAGTGTTAGCAAAGTGCTGATTTACATAATTATAGATTGAATTTTTCCACAATATTGTTTGAGAACGAAGTTGAAAGCAATTTATGCTACGTTTTCAAACAATATGCGAATAACTTTTAGTTTGCTAATACATAATATGCAAAATGTGAGTAAGGCATATTTGCTCAGTTTAGTTATTATCAAATCAAATGTTGTCTTTATGTGTGTTTTAGGTATAGATAATCGCCAAGGCTATCTCCCAAATATTACAGAAAACGTGGCATCTAGATGTGGTACACCACCTTCCCTAAATGTAGTAACTAACTCTCAACTATTCCCTGCAGTACAACCAAACTACGGATCAAGATGGACCAGCCAGATTCCTGATGCATACTTACACAGTCCAAACAGTAAGTGTTATGAAAGCTTTCATTTCCTTTCCTTCTAAATCCATAGTTCTGAAAAATCGTTTTGTAGTTCCAGAAGTTGGTCGATGGTCTGCTGAAACCGGATCAGACAACGAAATGTGTCAAAAAACCAGTTCTCCTAACCCATTACCAAATCCTAATGTCACGTCAGATACTTGTATACCGCCACTTCAGACTGAGAATTATATGGTTCGTCCTCATTACGATAATCATTACAATCCGAAAAATCATGGATATAAGAATAATTACATGCCCAAGATGATGCCGCATGAAAATATGAACTACCAGGAATACAGCGAGAGATTGTCAGATATCGAAGAGAAGCATCAAATGAATGATAAATATTTATTTCCCTATACAGGTAATCAGTTACTTATTGATTTTAAATTTATATGTGAAATACATATGAATATTTTCTTATATTGAATAGAATAGTCCACTACTACTTGGTATTTAATTATAATGAAAACAACGAGATTACACGTTTTACTACCAAAAAAATACAAATCGTACACTGTTACATCAGTTGCGAGCTTTCGCTCATCAAGTACATTGGTATCAATAGTAAATTAAAGAGGACAGTAGATGTAATGAAAGGAGAGCTATGGAAGACTCATCTAAAGATATCAAATATTTGGGTTTTACTAGAGTCTGTTTGGTCATTCATTATTATTTCTTTAGGATGGTGTAAAGAATTGAGGATTTCAGTGGATTCTACTCTTAGGGGTCACATAATCTCCAAGTTATCCATACCAGGGACAGTGTGGTTATTTTCTATGCAGTGGTTTGCGAACGTGGAATCTTGTTTATTCTTGACAAAGGTGTTCTCTGAATCTGTTCTTTAATGTTCGACCCGTTTGTCCTATGTATGTCTGATTACACTCTGGCCATGTAAGCTTATAGACACCCGATTTGTTCTAGTTTTGAATGGAATCTTTAGCATTTGAATTTGGGAGGCTTGTACTTAATAAAAAACAAGTACTATGTTTTGAGGAATTTGACTTAGTAATTGCGATTCGTAACGCGTTTCACTACACCGTAGCTTCTTCAGACGAATGAATGTACAGAAAATATAAATATAAATGTTCTTGAGTAATTAAAAGCTTATTGGGTTGCTTCTTCTTAAGTTGTTATTTATGACAGGTATATCTAATAAAATTAAGGAATAGATTGCTCCCCGAAGAGATTCAATAGAGGTGAAGGGTTTTAATCGACTTGTTCATTGATGAGTCTACCTGAGTGTTTGTATTTATTGATTTCTAAAGTTTCCCGAAGATCTACCTTCCAATATTTATTATCTCTATGCAAAATTTCAAACTGTGGGTCGAAAGAGTGATTATTTTCCAAAAGATGATTCGCGTAATTTGAATCTGATTTTGTTATTTGAAAAACTGCGTTTGTGTTCCGATATTCTAGTATTGAAATTTCTATGTGTTCTACCAATGTAGAAATTATCACAGTCATTGCAATTCATTCTATAAACACCTGATTCATTGTTTTTACCTGGTTTGGTTTTATTATTTTTATATATTTGCCTAAATTATTATTAGTTTGGAAAGCTATATTGAAATTATTGCTACTCAAGAATTATTTCAGTTTCTCACTTGTAATGCCAACGTAGGTTAAGGTGTTGAACTTTTGTTTCAATTTATCGACAGGGTAAACAGGTTTACAAATTTGTAAACAGATAGCCAAAAATAATGGTTACAATCCCAAACTAATAAATAATATTTTAAATAAAAAACAAAGTAGAATCGCATTGAATAAAGTTGACCCTGTCGATAAATTGAAACAAAAATTCAACACCTAAGAATAGCTAAGAATAGTGATAGTTTGTATTTCAGATTTCAATTTTTCTGGTGACAAAGGGATTGAAACGGCTCTATGAACTAGAGAGTTATATGCAATATTTTTGTGAATGAGGGTGGTTTGAGTAGGAAGGTATACATATCTCAGTGCATGGGGGTTTTCGGAAAATATTGGAATTGAATAAACCGTTTGAGTGAGAAATCGAAAGATCAAAGAATGAGGTTTGGTTATTGTTTTCTTTTGCTAATTTGAATTGTATGTTTGGGTAGATCCTATTAATGAGATTGAGAAATTGGGTAAGTTGTCGAAAATACCATTCAAACACTAATGAATTATCCACATATCTATACTATACCAAGAATTTATTGTGACTGGCTGACTTTTGTTCAGAATTTGTTCTTCTAGGTTGACAAAGAGTGGGCACAAAGGAGATCCTATCGCGAGGTCACTTGGTTGTTAATATATTTTCTGGTCAAACTGTAAATAGTTCTGACGTAGGCACAAATCTAGGAGGAATATGAACTCACAATATACAAGCGGGTTGGCATGTAACTTCTCTAGAGTTTCGGAAGTTAAGTGATATTTTCAGGCCTAGGGATGTTTAAAAATATATGTCTACATCGAGACTTATTACATGCCCAGAGTGCAATCAGACATACATAGGACTAACGGTTCGAACATTTAAGAACAGATTTAGAGAACACCACGGCATAGATAATAACCACCCTTTCCCTGGTATAGAAAACTTGGATAATATGCATGTGACCCCGAAGAGCAAGAAATTGGAGTAGCTGGAATCCATTGAAATCCTCAAATCTCTACATGATCCTTATGAAATAATAATGAATAAGACTTGTGTAGAATTTTTGATATCTTTAGATGGGTCTTTTATACCTTAACTTTCATAATATCTCTGACGATTATCGAAAGCTTGAAACTGCAGTAACTCGTTGTTTTCATTATGAATATTCTCACTCGAATCAACAATGGTTCCATTTTTCATTGACCATTATGGAAACACTTAGCATCAGTATGGTGAAAAGCTTTGGGTTCGCCATTTTTGTTCCTTTTATTATCAACTGTACGCTTGGAAGGAGGAGATGTCTGTCAGGATATAGCTGTAGCCGCCCAAGATGATTTAATGTGTGTGTTCTCTCGTTTCTTGAAAAGGGCCAAATTGTAAGATATCGGAACGATGTTGGATGGAAGCGAGTTCCACAGCACAATATCCCTGTAAACGAAAGACTTTGCTAGTTGTACCGTCCGCTGATCTCAGTTTTTCTTCGGGACTTGATTCATTCCATTACCAAGCCTTTTAGTTCTTGTAACAATGATCACCGTTACTACCGCAGCGCATGGTCAGGACAGAGTGGAAGGTGATGCGTACGCCGACAACGTCGGTATAAATTCCCACCAAGTTTCGAAAACCAGCAGTTCTGTGCGTTGAGTGGAATAGACTTCTCTCTCCCTAGTTAAGCTTAGCATTCCTTTTCTCTGCGACGTGTTGAGTTCAGAGATTATTGCCTCCTGAATGGATGGGCATGTTGAGTCTATTAACTCAAACTTCTGCGACTCGTTGGGCCCAGAGAATCCTGCCTCCTCAATAGAGATGTTGAGTCTGTTAACTTAAACTTCCGCGACTCGTTGGGCCGAGATAATTTTGCGTCCTGAATAGACGTGTTGAGTCAATTTACTCAAACCTCTGCTATATGTTGAGTGCAGAGAATCCCGTTTCCTCCGGTAGAAGAGTTGAGTCTATCTGTATCTTGGGCCAAAACACACAGAGTTTGGGGCTAATCTCAGGTCCTGTCGATGTAAATAGTTCCTTCAGATAAAAGAGGGAATAACTGATTTAATTTCAACAATATTAATTTTACTCTTCTATTTTTTATTTGTAGATAAAGTTTTATTTTAAAATCCTGGTTTCTTCACTGAGACACCCGGTAGCACCTCACATTCTTCAAAGTATTTACCATGGAAGTATCTGTGAAGAAAAGTAAAGATCATCAACCTGGCGTCTTCGAGCTGGGGGATGGACATCACGCGTGATCTCCGGGTGGTCAATGAGTCATACTGCTTTCTTCTAGACACTATCCAATAGATGTAATGAATGTTTGGGTGCGGAGCACTATACATGGGAACAGTATTACAGACCAGGTCGCACATATGCTTTGTATAAACGCATCAGCTGCGATGGCGTGAAATAATTCTTAGCCCTGAAAAGAAAACTGAGTTTAGCACAAGCACATTTAATGGCTGATACATGGCAATTCAATGTACTTCCATGATTAGAGGTGTTCAATTTGTCCCACTCTGATATCAGTCTGCATTCAGTGACATGCTCTGTTGGTATATTTGTCGGTGTAACTCCTCAGCAGTTATAGGACGCTGACTAGAGAATGAGGACACCCGGTTACAACTGTCCCCAAGCCCAAATATACAGTTTTCTGTGTAGTGCAGCAGATCATCAATTTATACTCTGACAAACGAAAGTCACGCCGATATAACGCTGTTTTTCTTCTCGAGATCTACTGAAAAAGCACTCGCGATTGACCGTTTGATCACCCCTGGTCTACACTAAGTACCTAATCTATGTCTATTTGTCTATATGTCATATGAGTTTGTGTCGATTACTAGTTTCGAAATTTAAAAAATTTACTCCTACGCTCATTGAATTCTAATTGTGAATAATAGAATAGAATAGAATTTAATGCGCCTTCAAATATTTACAAGACATGTCAATAAATAATGAAATTAACAAATACAGATGATGTTATATATAAACAAAAAATAAATCAGCGTAAGACACGTTCTTCGCAGTAGCACAACATAACAAACATTAAAATTCACGTTCCAAGAAACCTGTGATTGAGTCTATTGGACTCTCTAGTAGCACGTTTTTGACGGAACTTGTGACTCTTTTTTCATGTACCTTTTTCGGTTCAAACAGAATCTTTGGGGTGCCCAAATTAACATCTTGTAGTGTTCTCTTCATTTTGTGTAATTGTCATAATTGTGTTATTGTCATAATTGTGTCATGAAATTGTCCATTGGTTTTACATTTTTCTGGGTATTTTTAAAAATATTTGATACATTCAAAGACAGAGTGAGTATCCCCGTATGCTTGAACGCTAATCTGCAACTTTCTCCACGTCTTACTTCACACAGCACTCTCACTGCCCACTTCTGTTTAATGAAAACTGCTTCGGCCGTTGATGATGTACCCCAAATGGGAATAGCATATAAGAGAATGCTGTTGCAGTATGAAAAGTAGGCAGTTCGTGCTGCTTCATAGGTACTGATTAATTAATAATGAAATTTAATGATGATGAAGAAGACGTGTTTCATCATCATAGGTATCTATTCATAGATAGTATAGTAGTATATAGTTACAATTGCTTCGATGTCAACTGGCATCTTCATCACTCGATGAGAAGAGTGCAAATATAAAAAGTAAATCCATATACTGCAGAAATATTAGAATATTATGAAAACAACATATGGAATGAAACCCACTTTCTTCGATATCAATGCATATTTTTGCATTTTTCTTAGACATATGTGTTTTTATTATGGGTTGAGTGTGGATGTACCCTATGATATGAATAGAGCAGTCCAGACATTTGAAGGAGCAGGGAGGACATAGACACACGTTTCAAAAACGATGGACATTATGTCGAGATTGATATCCCAGTATAGAGAGACTGGTACAATATAAGGGAATAACATGGAGGTAGACATCATGTTACAACAGTTACACAAAGCCGTTTCATCAACAAACCGCTCGCCAGAATTCCATTTTAGCATTTTATTCATGTATTTTTATGTTCTTCTACACGCAATTGCTATAAAGGATTCTTGAATCTGCATGGAATCAATGTTTTACCTTGACTTCCTCAGTCGCCTGATCTGAATCCGATTGATAATACAAAGAGGCGTTGTACTAGGTCAGATTTCCAAAATCAGCAATAATTGTTTGATACTGTTTTTGTCTCCTGATTATGTTACCAAATATCGAGATACATTCTCACCAACACACATTCTATGGTAAAAGTTTTATTCTTATCTTCATTCATGACATTGAAAATTAATGTTTTCTTCACGTATTTTTATGCCTTCAGATAATACTTCCGAAGGTTTGTATTCATTATATGCTTCACTTAATCAAGCTAATCATTTTTCAGATTTAGTTTAGCGTTTCGTAGCTTTGTAGTGGCATATTTGGGAAATGCTCAATGATTTAAATTCACTTGTTGTTGTCCATTCATGTATATTAATCATATGTTTTGTTTGCTATTAAAGGTTTGAGTAGTTAGAAGGATTAATTCAAATAGTGTGTCCTGAAATGCTCAATTTCAAGTTATTAATATACAACCATCATCTGAATCTATTTCTGAAGAAGCAGTGATGCTGGAAGACTTCAGAGATGATAGCCAAAATATAGGTTTTGTTTCTATCTGAAAAACTGCTACAGCATATATTTCAACTTTACACATTAACTCTTTTTCGAGTAAGGTTATTTTTTTTATAGCAATAATAATTTTCAAGCATAAGGTGACATGAGTGTTTTGGAATCCCTAATTTTCATAAAACCAATTGGTTTTATAGTATTTTTCAAAATTTTTTATCTATACTTAATGAGTGCAAATTGGAATATGCTGATGTGGTTCTTGGAATAAACAATAAAAACCGCGTTTTGGCCATATCTTCGAGACCTGTAGTGCGTTACTGAGGCATTTTTGGATTTTTTTATATTTTTGGTTGTAGAATCTGATCCTGAATTTGGGCATATGAATTTTCGGACACTTCACTGTGTATATTGATTATTTTTCACATTATAAATGATTTCAATCTAATTATTTTCAAATCAAAATATCTCACCCTATTATGATCATTTTTTTATTGTGTTCGCTATAATGCAGCAGAAGAAATTTGAATTTAAGGGTTATGATTACTGAAATGATGATTTTTTTGTAGCTGAGGAGGATCATGCTCCTATGCATAACATGTATCCGAGTCATCAGACCAGCGTCAACGATGTCAACAATTCTTGCATGGATTATCATGGGTCGGCGATGGGATCTCGAATCGGTTCTGTCCTGGGTTCTTTCCACGGATCTGTAGGTGGAAGCGTGAGAAGCTCACCTTCTCCTCTAATGCCGCCTGTGTCTATGATTCATTCTGGCCACCCCCCTGATTCTCACCAGTAAGTACTATTAGTGTATTATTTGCAAAGAAAAAAATTTAAGATGTGAGCCTATGGGGGATTCACCAATGGCGCGGTGCTCTATAGCTCGTGCACTTTTGAAGATTTCATTTTTGTTCGAACGGTATTGTATTTAGAAAGTAAAAATCTACTTCAGCAATTTATTTTGAATTAAACAGGGTGTCCCAATTTTCTATAAAAAAATCTTGGGAGGTTTTTTCAGATTGGAAGACTCTGGCCGAAGAACCATGCGATGATGTGAGAGCCTATTTTCATGAATTTTTACGAAAAAAAAAATATTGTGACGAAACTACTCACCATAAAAACTTATTACTTAAGGATATTATAGCAGAGTTTAGGCCGCTCCTGAATCTTGAACGAAAAAGTGGTCTTCCAATCTGAAAAAAACCAGTCAAGATTTTTTTATAGAAAATTGGGACACCCTGTTTACTGCAGAATAAATTGCTGAAGTAGATTTTTACTTTCTAAATACAATACCGTTCGAACAAAAATGAAATCTTCAAGAGTGTACGAGCTGCAGAGTACCGCGCCACTGGTGAATCACCCAGTATATATATATATATATATATATATATATATATATATATATATATATATATATATATATATATATATATATATATATATAAATCTAGGAAATACCGAAAAATAGTTGTATGTAGTTGTGAATTGTGTAGTCTTCGGATTTTCGAGTAGCAATGGGCAAACTAACATAATTTGAGCTGAAAGAACTGATTCATACTAAATGATAATGCTGATGAAATCAGTGTAGGCGTTTCGGGACCAAATTATAATATACAAATCATAAAACATGGAGAAGACCTTACCAGTACTGGAGCCTAATGTATTTGGCTTATCGCCAAGACACGCTGTGTACGTAGGTGGCCTCTGGTAGGTTTTCAGTTTCGGATCGTAGATGACGCCACGCGTATGTAACATACGATATAGTTTCTCACCTAGTCAATACAGTGTTTAGTTGAAGATTTTCTGGATGTCATGGATGAGCGTGGAACACTGACCAGTTCTAAGGAGAATCTAACTGCAGTCTGTTGTTATTTTCATGAAATCCTACTGAGTTGTACTTCTTTTAGTGATCATTTTAATGAATATATCGGAGAACTAACTGTTTTAAGGAAGGATATTGAATACTGCCCCTTCTTGTTTCACGATGAAAATTATAAAAGTTAATCGTTCTACTTATATTTTCAAATATGTGATCTGGATTACAGAAAGGTACCTACGGTCGGAAGAATCGATTTTCGTTTGCTAACCAAAATTTAAACAACATTTAGCGCTCTTTTCAATGGAAAAAACAGCAAGGTCCTAAGTTCAATACTTTTTCTGAAAATCGCCCTTGAAGTTACAGAAGAATATTGAAAATTGCAGATCTAACTTTATTTTTAATTGAAAATCAAATCACCAAACACCATTTTCAATCGGATAAACCATGAATTCCTCACATTGAATAGTATGGAATTCTAGCATTTTTTCTGTTTCTGGGCGTGCATGAGGCTCTAGGCTTTTCTTTTTTGGGTGGTGGGTTTTTCAGTTTTCTTCATTGTGGTTTTTTCAGCTTTCTCCGGTGTAGATTTTCGGCGAATTTTCTGTTCTGGTTGTGGAGCAATCGAATCAGCTTTTTATTCATCGGGAATCAAATCTTTTAAATTATTATAAGTTTACCATTGTCTTTAAAATGATTATCCATCGAGAATTATCACTTTCGGCATTTCATCATTTACTGGATTTAATGTAACTTGAATTCTACACCATCTTTTGAATCGGCAAATGATATTGCTTCAACACCGTCGCTTGAAATCCTGAAGTGATGGTATGAGGAAATACCAATCGAGGGTTTCTGAAATTCTTTCAAGTAATTGCTCCAGTCGTACCAAATAATATCGAAAGCCGAAATTGCCTCGTTGTGACCTTAGTGGAATGAAGCGGCCACACAATTGATTAGATCTTCGTGATTGTCGATGTTGCTGCAAGCGTATTTCGATTTGAATATTCCAAGAAAACTCTCTGACGAAAACTTGGTTTGCTTAATAAGCAGAAATGTTAGCGTTTTAGTTGTGTTCAATTTCTTCGAAATTAGCCGAATGAGATAGCCAAGCATAAAATTATTCCTGTTTTTGCCCACACAGTTATCTCTGAAGAGAACAAGGTTGGCCAATCTGTAAGATGATGCAGAAAACTTACGACCAATTTGGCCCCTTTTTCACCAATATCAACGCTATTTCTAATGACATTAACCTTAATTTTTTCTTTCTCGTTTGTTACGCCGGAAACCGGACTCTCATATTACGAGCTTCTTTTCTCTAAGGAACTAACAGGGTAATGCATAGTTCGTGCGAAATCAAATGCTACCACTTGCACAGATTCGTCTAAGTTACTGCAGTACTGCTGATAAAAAGATTGCCTTCCACAAATTCCAACTGTCTTTAATGTTCTTATAATTGTTTTATGATCTACAGAATCAAAAGCCTTACTTAGGTCTAAAAGTAGGCACAGTGGGATCTCCCCTCCTTCGAGGGCCTCCAAAATTGATAGAGTAAGTTCATAAATTGCAGTATCCGTACCCTTACCAGAGATGAAACCATGCTGCTGAGAACAAAATATTCTAAATTTTTTTGAAGAAGTCAATGAACCTATCAGCATGGAGCTTTTCGAACACCTTGGAAAACGATGGAAGAAGACTTATAGGTGTATAGTTAGAAAGATTTTCAGTATCTCCTTTTTTATAGAGTGGCTTAACCATAGCAACATTTAATGCACTTAGTGAAAGATATAGATTATGAAAGTTGAGGGCTTGATTATAGCCTGTATGGACCTCTTGATAATATTCATAGGTATGTTATCATAGCCTGGAGAGTTACCATTTTTAAGCCTTTTAACTAATGAAAGTACTTCAGCCTGCGAGATCTCGAACATGAAAAAGGACGACCTGAAGAGGCCTCGGGCAGAACGCCTCCACCATTACAAGAGTCCCCAACAATATTCACAAAATGTTGGTTGAACCTCTCAACAACCTCTCCTGGATCGCCATTAGGATGAGTGGATTATGTGTTGGCGTAGATGTATTATTTCAGAAGGGGTTTACTTTGAATGCCATACAATAAATTCTGGATGAAAAATGAATATTTTGTGTTTCATTGGACTAATTCTCGGTACTTTCTTGGCTAAATGTATATAAGTATTTGATTAATGATGATGAGATATCTCTTAATGGTGTTAGGTTGCCTAATTTCAATTCTCCTAACATAATTCTTCTATCTTTCTTTAGCTGGTGTTGGGAATATGACTAAACTAACAATTGAGGCTCTGGGTTGAATGGTAAGGTTGGACGTTTTTGAACGCCTAAGTGAAACTCAATATTGTTATTTTTACAGGAAAATGGATGATAACGAAGAAACGTCTGTTTGAGCTGCAAGAAATTATGTTGAATGTACAACTTTTTTAGTATAAGTGTTCTCTTGGCAAATTATGTACTTACTTCTAAAACAAAAACACTGATGAAGAACTAGGTTACTAGTTCTCCTAGTAAGAAAGCGATATTTACAGGTCATATTGTGGTAATAACGAAGATCATACAAATATTGATATCTTGATGTTTCGAACTGATATAATAAAATGTAGTTAGTCAGTTTGAATTGTTTTCGTTATGTTACTTTTTGATTTGATATTACTGGATACACTGACTCATTACATTCATTGAATATTCTCTATATTGATATTTCCAGATTTCAAAAACAAAATAAACAAAATGGTATCTTCAATAGTGCATGAACTATTTGAATTGTTAATTGATCATTTAGATATTGAATAAATTCGAGTTGGTATGGTTACAGATTCTCAAATATATAAATCTAATTTCAGCTCATTCAATTAATTGATTGATTACGAGTAAATTACCATGAAAATTAGTGGTCACTTGATTCTCACAGTGATTGAAATATTAAAATGATATTATCTGACGTTGCATTATGATCTTCTTTTCTAAGTAAACATTTGTATTCTATCCTATATTTATCGTTTTCTTCGTTCCTAGATATGATGATTTTGAATCCTTGATATATTAAATCAGTTTGAAACTGTGATTTTAGGTAATTCTTTTAGTATTTATTTTAGGAAAGAGTATTACTTGATAATTAGTTGTAATTGATTTGCTCTCAGAGAATTATTTTCGAATTGAGCTCGAGTATGGTAAAAAGTATGGACTATCTCAGTAATTTTTCATTTTTTCTAAATCAGGATGATTATACAATACGCTAAGAATTTTGAAAGTGACGTCATATTAAGTGTGTCGTTTCCGGTTAAAACGTGAATGAGTTCTAACTCTGTTGTTCCAAATATTGTGGAATGGATCTGGCTCGGAAATTTTTGGCGAGTAATAGGAAACTATGGAAAAGTGTTTGTAGGGGTCTCGAAAGTGAATCACTCAAATGTCACACCCTTTTAAGGGTATCTTCCCATATTTGCTGAAAAGGTGGTTGAAGGAAATTTTTCACTTTTTCATTAGATTTTGATTCTTTAGAGTAGTCAAGTTAGGTTAAAAATTGGATCATTTTATTTTCAGGGTCCATGGAACTTAGGTCAACAACTTTTAGGTTATGACGCCCATCGCCCTTTTCCCGTTGTTGAATATGTGCGATTTTTTCTAGAAAAAGCTGAAATATGCTGATTGCGATAATTTCCAACGGATTTAGAGAAAGATTGTTAAAATTATCTATAAGTAACTCCCCAAAATTCGTTCAAGAAATATAACATATTTTGGAAGCAATTGTAAATTCGTCAGTAATGTCGAATTCTCACTACTGTAAGTATTGAGAGTTGCAGGAAAAAAATTGGTGAATCCATGCCCTTTCATATTTAACCGATTTTTCGGCCATTTATGCTCCATATGCATATGATTGAAACAAATTCTTTACATAGGAGGCAATCTGATGCAAGAAATTCCTCAATCTTAGTCTTTTTTGACGTCGATATACTGCATTAATAGCTGCTAATTTTTATGTTTTTCAACTCCTGGTCAAATTCTGGATACCTAAATATAGTTATCATTATAAAAATGTTCTTTTCGTTAGTAATATCGTAGGCATGATTGATGAAACAGTTGGTATTTAAACAAATTCTTTGAATCATTCAAGTGATTCAATTTTTTTCACAAGAAAATACAATCATCAGGGTGCGTCAAAAAAACGAATATTTTTTTCGCTTGATACTCTGAAAAATAGATTCCTAGAAACCTCTAAGGATGTCTCTTCAAGTATGAGCTCTTAATTGTAACGGGAAGGTCCTCTGCTTTACAGTTTTCTATTTAACTACTTGAAGAAATAATTTTATAGATTTCTTAGGCAATTGAATGTTCTTCCCCTTACAATTTTTCGTAAACCTAAACGATATTAACGGTTGAAGTTTGATTATTTGAAGATAAATTCTTCTTTTCTTATGAATTTCATAAGTCAATGAAGAAAGTCATTAAAGATCATTTAACTCGTCGTTTTGTAGAAAATTACTGCTCTACAAAAATGGTCTCTTATAGTTTTTCGACTAAATTAAGGGTTTATGAGATATTCATCGCCAAACATCAATGCCTATCAATTTTTTCAGTTTTTGATCAATAATTCGGAAATTATAATCTAATTTGAGTTTTGGGGAAATTTACACAAATTTGAGTTTCTATTTTAGAAGTCATTTCTGTAGAAGTTTTATGTTCGAAAATTTATTCGAATGTTTTATTCTAATAATACTTTTTCAATTTTATCTTTAATAGTTCAAAATTTTAGTTAGTATTTGTTATTCATTATTATGACGTTTGTTCTGTGCGCATTTTAATTTTATTTCCATAAAATATACATAAAACTTTTCTCGAGGTGATTTTTATTTTTCAATTCGAGTTCATTACTTCTTCTGTTTGTCTTCTGAAGCTAACACCATCTATGTATTTTACTTTCTTCAGTATCTACCCGTTTAGTACCGTATTTTCAGTGATTCTGGAATTGATCACCTTGCATACGTAATAAAATAATTCGTTCTAAATAGGTCTTATAATCATCACATAAATTTATTCATCATTAATTAACCTGCAATGAATAAAGAAATCCGTTTTACCGGTACACATTATACCTAACCCAACATGCTCATGACTGAAAAAATTTTTTAAATAGTTCATAACATTTTCTGTTCCTAAAAACTCGAATTGATGTAAATTTCCTGAAACTCATAAATTCAATCAATATTTCTCGAATTATTGATCAGAAACTGGAAAATTGATGTTTGATTAATCGAAAATATTATAAGAGAGCATTTTGTAGAGCAATAAATTTCCTACAAAACTATGAGTTTCTTCATGTTCCATAATGATTTTTTCATTGAGTTATAAAATTCATGAGAAAAGAAAAATTTACCTTCAAATAATCAAACTTCAACCGTTAATATCTTTTAAACGGTTAGATCTACGAAAAAGGAGACTTTTTTGTAGAATATTCAAGTTCCTACGAAATCTATGAAACGATATACTTCTTCATATAGTTGGAAGCGAGATATCAATTTTCCTATGTTATGATAAGAAGAAAATAGAAAACTGCGAGGCGGAGGACCTTCCCATTACAATTAAGAGCTCATACTTTTAGAGATTTAGAGGTGTCTAGGAACCTATTTTTCAGTTTTTGTTGACCCACCCCATTGATTATTCGGATAAAGATGAGGCCTCGTAATAGCTGATACAATATTAGTTTTAGTTAATCGAAATATCGAGATACACTTGAAGTACCTTGAATGGAGAAATAAATGTTCAATTCATTAATTTTCTTTAGGTACCAACTCAGTATGGACAAGTTGTATCCAATGAGAATCCTTTCTAGATAGAATTTGATAGTTACATCTATTCTTGTATTTTAGGTTTTTGTAATCCTCCATCGCTTCAGATAGCATACGTAATTCATAAGGCTTCAATTTTCCAGATTCCAAGATATTTGTAACAGACGCTAACGCCATTGTGAAAAGCTAAGTGAATAGTTGATGATTATGGATTTTCCCTTACCTCAGCTCTTCCAACTTCACGCTATTATTTATATCTGACTTTGGCGTCCCTTGGGTTAATGTTAATGTTTAGTTTGTCTTACAGTTTCTATAACTGCTGATCTTATCTTAGTTAATCAACTGTTTTAATTTATTAACCAAGTACAAACCTTTACTGTAGAAAACTTCTTCGTCCTCATAGCCTAGCTAAATTCAAATTACAATACATTACCAACCATACATAGCAATGTTGTAAACAAAAATTGATGATGTAATACAAAGATTTTGAATATAAAGAACATATAACAATCTAAAAATATTAATAACATTAATTACCTCATCGTTTGATGATTCTTACATGGCTTGCTTTAGTAGAAACTATAAATGATCCATAGGGTATCTATTTTCAGTAAAGTATGAATGTAAATGCAAATTGTATCAAAAAATTAACAATATACAGTTTGTGCCTATTCAAATAAATTGAAATATCCTAGTTAATCTGATGTCAATGTTTCCTTGGATTTTTTACAATTGAAAAGTGGATATTTAGAAATAATGAAAACTCACCGAATTTCCTACTTTTACCAAAATTGTATATATGATTCCACATATAATATGAATCGGATATAGCGACTACCAGCGATCAGCGACATAAGATGAAAAGGATGATGTATAAATTTTTATTCTTCGCTTCCTATTTCCCATGATTCTGACAACGTTATAGATAATGACAAATGAAGGTGAACAAAAATATAATTACAAATGAGAACAGCTGAAATATAGTTATAGTTCGGTTTTACCAATCATATTTTGACCTATTTGTTTTGGTTCCTAATTGTGGTTTGGACTGAAGTTCTAATAGTAGATATGAAATATTTCAAATACAGTGTTGAAAAATCGAAGAAATTCTATGTACAAAAGTATTTTCTTCAGTTGATCTCTACTGTCCCAATCTAAAAGTCGCTAAACATTCATTTTTTGAGATTTATAATGAACCGATCACATTCTTCAAGTTAAGAGTTGATAAAAAAAAATAAAAAAGATTACTACTGCTCCTGTTGATGAGTGAAGGCGGTTAAACGAGCATTACATATATAGTTAGCATGAGAAAAGCAAAGAACACTGTTACAGTTCTTGCACTTGTATTTCGACAGTCGCATTATTTTTTTTCGACTATTACATCTTCTTTTTGCGGATATTTGTGATGTGCCGGGTTTTTCATCAGGAGAAGGACGATATCTTCCCAGCCTGTGTTGCTGGATCAAAGGAAGTCCAATGAATTTTATGCTTCACCTTTGAAGTTCTCCAGAAACCAATTAATGGGATAGTTTCTTCAGGAAGAGTCTTCTTTTCATTGCTTCCAAACCATTGCCCAAGTAAATAATCTGTGAATTGATGCCTCCGTTATTCAACATGGAAAAGAAGATCCACTGGCCATCGGTTAACATTTCGAGCAACATTAAAAGTAGAAAAACATCTTATCTACTGTGTCTACACTTTGTTGAATTGTAAAAAGTAAAAATTTCTATTTTCCGCAGTTCGCCAGAAGCTGGATCTATTGCAACATCATTGTGAAGGGTGAACACAAGAATAACATTATCCTGAGATTTAAGAATACACGAAACGATGAACGTCACTTCATTGAAACCAAAAACACTGGTATACGGTTTTCTTCCGTTTGAAGTGATAAATGCAACTCCCTTTTTTTCTCAAGGTACCTACATATGACAATTTTCGCTCCCTGAGTTCTCGAATGAGATTTAGGTCTGAGAAATAATTGTTAGCTGTTATATTACGTCCATAAAAGTTCAGCTAATCGCTTTACAACATCCTTAGGCTTATTACTTAAACAGTATATCTCTAAATTATTAGAATACATCATTTCGACATCTAATTATTCGGTTTGAATGGTACATACTGCCTGATTGGACATCTTCCACGAAAAGCTGGAAGCATTTCGTCTATTCTTACGTTTGTTCCCAGGGGGTAGTTCATTTTACAGTTATGCACCAATATTTCAAAAACGTCTCTGATTGGAGCCAGACAGTCCTCTGCCTTTCTTATATTCCTTGTTGTTCGATAGTCAAATCTCAAGTATCGCAGTAAAGTTTTAAATCTTTTTATGTTCATAACAAGACCGAACTTCTCGATTCCATCACCTTCATATCCTCATAGTTCCTCAAGGAACTTCCTGTTTGCCCTGTAAACTCCTGCTAAGTATACCAGGCCAATGAACGCTCTTATTTCAATGATATCTGTTCTTTGAATATCCCGTTCTCTTGAGAACCGATTGTTTATATTATCTATATACTGGTTTGTGAATCTAACAATGTCATCAAATAGATCTTCAGTAAACTGCCAACATTCGACAACGCATTTGGCCAACCTAGCATTTCCTATAACTCCAGGAATTTATGATGTTATGGGGAGGTGAACGCACAGATCTATTCTGAGGTTTGACTCTTTACTGCAAGATTTGGTCTTCTCCCACGAAAAAAACTCATCATAACTAGACTCTGTACCAGATTTCTGTTCTGTTTCACTATCTACTAATCTTACTTCCTGTTCATCTTCAGAGGCAATGTCACTCTCTTCTCCCAGATCTCCTTTACTAGGTCTCTATTGTCCTCATCATCCAATAACCGAAATATCTCGTTAACATCTTTCTCATTGTTCATGTGATATATTTTTTTAGACATTTCTCTCAATATCCTGCAAAAGAACGAAAACTTCTAAACGTAAGAACGTAACCAGGTGCAATGTTCATCAAAGATATAGGACGTAAAACTTAGATGGGTCGAGAATAATGAATAATTATTCTTTCGATTTAGCAATTAAATGGTCAGATTGAAGTATTGTAGGAAAAGAAAAAAAAGAAAGCAATGCAGAGAAGTCAACTACCAGGGTATAGAGTACCCAGAACGCTTGCACAAGGCGTTGTGAACAAAAAGTGTGAGGTGTGCCTACGACACCGTCCGGCGAACCCGGTGTCGGACGGCGAATTACTTACGTCTTTGTGGCTGAAAACTGTTGGTCGTTATAAACGAGATTGTACTTTCTTGTATCATATTATGTGTACAAGGAGCTCGAGAATATATTTTCAGAGTTTATTTATCGAATCTTTTGCACAAATTCTGGTTTCCTTATATTGATGATATAAAAATATGTTTGCGTATATGTTGGTAGGTTTGTGTATTTTTATAACAACTTACGTTATCCTAATATGGAATTGTAACAGAATATATTGTAGCTATATATACACATCGTGTAAAAGATTTGATTAAATACCTGAAGATGGGGTATTCGATAATTGATTGAAATTTAATCTATGAAGTAGTAATAAAATACCTAAGGGTGTTATGCCTTAATTTATTCTGGTAAAATGCGTTTGAATTTGAAATGTTAGTCGTAGAAAACAGGTAACTCACTTAACAGCCAAGAGTGAGGTACCTATAACATTTATAGAAATTAAATATCTACAAAAATTTATACAATCAAAACAGTTTTTATGTACTTAAGACTGCAACTAACTGGAACAATCGAATGCATTTCGAATTTATTTGTACACAAGATATTTTGTACTCTTAGGATAGCGTATTGTTACTTACGCCATTTGATGTACTCTAATGTAGTAAGTAAGCGCATATTATATTTATACAGGATCGATTTTTGAGCCATCAGAGAAAAAGACTAAATTATTTTTAAGCTATATCGATTTAGGTTGCTCAAAATAGAATATTTTTCATAACTTTTGTATGAAGAAGTGTGCCTAATAGCTTTTTATCCATTTTTGTAAAAAGGATTAAGTAATTTAGCGATGAGATCTCAAAGTTTAGATAGTTATATAAAGATTGATCTTTTCTTCTAGCTTTTGTTGTATCCGTACTATTGTTTTTTTCAATTTTTCTTTGTGCAATTATACATTCCATTTTCATGTATATCATTTTAAAGATGTATTAAAATACTCAGACATTATGTAGTGTTTGTTTCAGTTTTGACAAAGTATATACGGTAATAAGCAGATCGAGGCCCATTCAAAATCAAATCGTTTTGAATTGCTATCGTAGGAGATTCAATTAATGAAATATTTTAGTATTTCCTGAAAACAATATCTCCCTTAAATTTTAAAATTCCAAATCAATTTATTGTTGCTTTTCAGAGTTCAGATATGTACGAGGGAGGTCTGAAAATATGGTAGCACCTGAAAATTAAAGCTAGCGAATTTTCATTTTTCATCCTTTGACAGTTAATCATCAGAGTTTCAGCCATTTTGGACGCGCAGTTGTTATGGAACAGTCGTTTGAGTGAGTTGATTTGAGTGTTCTTGTGAAAGGGGACAATATCGAGTATCGAGCTATCATTAAATATTTGTTTGAACGGTAATACGCATATGCTTATTAAATATGATGATAATGAAAAATTAAATTGTAGATTATATTATCAAAATCGATTGTTTGATAATCAGGATTGCAATTTTGGTATGTCGACCATCTTCAGCAGACAACAATTACTGAACTAAAATTTATAATATATACACACATAAACAGGTAGATACAAAATTAATAAGGGTGCAAACAAGCAGGTAATATTTAAAGATATCAAATATGGACGAATAAACCTGGCCATACAGGTCGTTCAGAAGGTTATCTCTATGGGAAGTTTGTTGGACTTGGAAAATTTCGATGGATTCTAAGAAATCTAACTTTCGTCCCTAAGGTATTCTGCGAAAATTTAGAAGCTGATCTATGGGCGGAAAATTATGGCCATTTTCGATACAATGTGAAGCGAAAGTAGATTTTTCGGTTCTGTGGTTATTTTATAATATGATTGTTTGATTGTTTGATGATTGATGCTCTTTGTGTCTAGTTTTGAATGAACGACCAGTTGGATCTATATAGACGCCTCCACAATCCATATATAACAACTCGTAACTCTAGTATTGTCAAATCTATCAGTTTCAGCTTTTTTATTGAAAAATTCTTGGGAGAGTTTCATGTGAGTGTTGAAAGCTAATTAGGTAGGGGTGAGCTCACCCCTACTTAACTTGTTTAATTAGTTTTTATTACCTTTCATACTAACTGTACAATGGCTCGGTGTGGATTTTCCTGTTATTCATCCAACTTGTTCTACGATTTGTTTATAATACCATACTCTTCATTCTGTTTTTCATTCTTGATAAAGCTGCTGTGTCAGCGAAACGTCGTCGAATTTTTTCAAATAAAGTGTAGATTAAAGTTAAACCTTGTGTTTTTTATCTCATTCATATTTTTCATATTTGTTATGGATTTAGTTTTCCAATTTCAACTTTCGTTGGAACATTCAACGTTTCAGACTACATAATTTAGAGTCCCTGTTGGATGCACATTTATTATGTTTAATTCTTCTGAATTATACATCAACGCATAATTGAATCAATTAAGCTGTCCCCCGACTTATATTGGAGGATAAAATTGAGATTTGTCTAGGGCAAGTGGATCCTTTTCTATTGTTCTTTACATCTTGTGAAGTATTTCATAACATTTCAATTTCACTCACAATATTGGGAAATATGAAGTATTGCCCAATATTATTGATAGACTAGGGGTTCCTTTAGTTTTCATTCAATCTTCATTATACAATTGAGAGTCGCCTAGGGCAAGTGAAAATATCGTTCTTCCTACTGTTTAGTTGAGATTTGAAGTGTACTTATGGAAATATTGGGTAAAATTGCACAATATGAATTCTACACTGACTAATTCATTTTAGATAGCACAGTAGATATCAAACGTTTTGATCTGGTCAAGTATATTGTATAATATTTCAATTCCATTCACAATATTGTGAAATATGAAATATTGCGCAATACTATCAATAGTTTAGAGAACCCTTTAGTTAGCATTTATTCTTCATTTCGTTATCAGTTCTCTACTTACACGAGATTCCAAAGATAATCTTCAAGATATGAATTGAAATCGTTCCTCCCATCTACTAGAACGAAACGAATCAAACAAATGATAATATAATCAGTTAATACTACTCCAGTTGTAGTGAGGATAAGTATGTAACTAAATTATAGCAATTTGACCAAATTTTAATAACACTCTCAAGGAATTTTCAGAAATCCTTATCACTTCAGAATATTTCTTATCATAATGATGCATGGCACAAATATTCCTTGAGATTTTCGTGTTTGAACCTTGTATATTTATTACAGTAGTAATTCGAAAAACTTTCCGACATACAAATGATTTTGTCTGGGGGACATCTTTTGACTTATATTTGAGGCTCAAACGAACAACTCCCTAAGAGGGGTCTCTTCAAACCGATAAATTTAAGAGAAAAGGGGTCGGGAGGTACCTCATTTGAAAGTTCTTCGGAGCTTTTTACAACGGTAACTGAGAAAAGAAATTTTGGTAAATTTTTCTCGCAAAAAATCATTTTTTATCTCAAACGAATATTTTCGTTATTTTCAAGATTATTGAAATAAGTCAAAACAGATCAGTTTGCGTTTTGAATCAAACTCTTCGAGAGTGTATTTATGAGTAAATTAAATTACCTTGATGTTTTAGAGGATAAGAAGAGTAGGTTTTGTTATAATGGATATTTTGGAAGCCTTTTTACAAGTTACATTAATCTTGAAAGGTTTCATTGTTTTAGTTGAATTACAATTTTTCTCATTTAATGAGGAAAATTCTTCCAAACTATGTATAAATAATGAAACTAACCCATTAGTGCATTTGGAAAAAGTTTTGATTTGATTATAATTTTTTCTTGGAATGGATGTAATTTTACTGTTGAAACGTGATTCTATCACTATTTTAAAATTTTCTCTCTCAGTTTAGAAAAAAAGGATACGTTTAAAAGGACTATATATGCTTAAGAGCATTTTTGGTTCAAAAATTCATTTATTTTTTCCACGAATGAAATATTGAAGATAGTAACACATTTGAATAAACTAAATACGATAACATTTGAATTGTGGAGGCCGTTACTTGATGTAGATCCATGATATAAATGAGATAAAAAACAAGGTTTAACTTTAATCTACACTTTATTTGAAAAAATTCGACGACGTTTCGCTGACACAGCAGCTTTATCAAGAATGAAAAACAGAATGAAGAGTATGGTATTATAAACAAATCGTAGAACAAGTTGGATGAATAACAGGAAAATCCACACCGAGCCATTGTACAGTTAGTATGAAAGGTAATAAAAACTAATTAAACAAGTTAAGTAGGGGTGAGTAATTCACATCTACCTGTTCATTCAAAAGCTTGTCCGAATGTTTGTATCTATTTATTTCTAATGCTTCTAGGAGATCTAATTTTGAACTTTTGATTTTATATGTAATATGTCAAAGTTTTTATTGAATGAATGGTTTTCTTTTATTAGATGGTTTGAATAATTTGAATCAGATTTATTTTTATCGAAGCTACGTTTATGTTCAGATGTTCTTATGCCAAAACTCCTATAGGTCCTACCGATATATTAAAACCACAGGTTTTGGGATGTTATAGCATTTTAAGTAACAACTTAAAATACCAAAGGGCCAAAAAGCTTGTATTCGCTTTCTTCAACATTTGAATTGTTGAGGCCGTTACTTGATGTAGATCCATGATATAAATGAGATAAAAAACACAAGGTTCAACTTTAATCTACACTTTATTTGAAAAAATTCGACGACGACTATATCGGTAGGACCTATAGGAGTTTTGGCATAAGAACATCTGAACATAAACGTAGCTTCGATAAAAATAAATCTGATTCAAATTATTCAAACCACCTTATAAAAGAAAACCATTCATTCAATAAAACTTTGACATATTACATATAAAATCAAAAGTTCAAAATTAGATCTCCTAGAAGCATTAGAAATAAATAGATACAAACATTCGGACAAGCTTTTGAATGAACAGGTAGATGTGAATTACTCACCCTACTTAACTCGTTTAATTAGTTTTTATTACCTTTCATACTAACTGTACAATGGCTCGGTGTGGATTTTCCTGTTATTCATCCAACTTGTTCTACGATTTGTTTATAATACCATACTCTTCATTCTGTTTTTCATTCTTGATAAAGCTGCTGTGTCAGCGAAACGTCGTCGAATTTTTTCAAATAAAGTGTAGATTAAAGTTAAACCTTGTGTTTTTTATCTCATTTAACATTAGCATAATATTTTTTGGCATTATTTCTTACGAAAATCGAAAAGTTTTTAGGGTGTAAGCCAATATTGCACCTATCACATATGAACTTCGAATTTTTATGGCACCTTTTACATTTCCTGTCACTTTCAGAGTGTATGACCAAATATCCCACATTATCGAATCTAACATCGTTATTGTTGACAAACTGTTGGCAGTTCTGGTCCCATATTTTTCCAGAAAGCTCACGGCTATGCGACGTTTGAATGTTATAAGATTTGCACAGTTTGGATCTTTAGGTCTCAGTTTGTTCATCAAATTCCATTTACCACACTCACATGGAACAAATACTGAAAAATGGGCCAGTACCGTTTTCTTTGCCGCATTCTCGATCGGTACGCAGCTACTAATCCATCCATTTTATCAACCCCCTTCCCATGTATTTATTGTAATTTGATACCACTTTTCGTTGGGGAACATTCTGTTTGGATTTGGCTTCTTTGCACTAACGTCTAGCGGTCATCATAGATTGATCTTCGAAGGTGGGGACCATCGTTACCACATTGTTGTCTTTTCTTTGAGTCATCAGAATTTTCTCGTGCGATAAAAACTGTAAAGAATCTTCTTTTACTCTATTCCATACATTCTTCTCTGGAAAAGGACATCCTTCTAAACGATTTTGGCGTATAGTACCAGTAGCACAAACATTGCAGTCCGCTATATGGGACATTAGATCAATACTCTAAAAGTTATCGAAATAAAGTTTATAACCCTTATTCTCTTCCAGTCCTGCTAATCGAATTAGAGATAAACGAACACCGCCACCCACACCAAATTGTTTTTCATTATCAGATTTACCAGTGTATATTTCGAATGCTAACATATACCTCCATTTGAATTGTGGAGGCCGTTACTTGATGTAGATCCATGATATAAATGAACTTTATAAAAACACAATTTTATTTAATTTACACTTTATTTGCAATAAATGAAGTATATCCTATTCATAAAGACTATAAAATATTCAACAGTTTAACATTCTGCGGTTCTGCAAGTACAAATATTAAATCATTTCGTCAAACAAAATCTTAATATAGCTTTCAAAACTTCTAATAACTTAGGTAAACATATTAAAATAATAAATCTCGTGTTGAAAAATCAAGTAAATCAGAATCTTAAACTCAATTGCGGTTCTTGTGATAAAATTTATATCGGTAGGACCTATAGGAGTTTTGGCATAAGAACATCTGAACATAAACGTAGCTTCGATAAAATAAATCTGATTCAAATTATTCAAACCACCTAATAAAAGAAAACCATTCATTTAATAAAAACTTTGACATATTACATATAAAATCAAAAAGTTCAAAATTAGATCTCCTAGAAGCATTAGAAATAAATCGATACAAACATTCGGACAAGCTTTTGAATGAGCAGGTAGATTTGAATTACTCACCCTACTTAACTTGTTTAATTAGTTTTATTACCTTTCATACTAACTGTACAATGGCTCGGTGGATTTTCCTGTTATTCATCCAACTTGTTCTACGATTTGTTTATAATACCATACTCTTCATTCTATTTTTCATTTTTGATAAAGCTGCTGTGTCAGCGAAACGTCGTCGAATTTTTTCAAATAAAGTGCAGATTAAAGTTAAACCTTGTGTTTTTATCTCATATATACCCTCCACTTTGACAAAGGGCCCAATTTTCAAAACCAAGCCTATTTGGCTTTCCTTTGATATATTGCTTCGCATCATGCTTTCCATAGTATGGTATCATGCTCTCGTCAATCGATAGTTGCTCATCTATACCGCTGTGCTCTCGAAAATTTTGATTCAATCTGTTAATGAGTTGTCTCAATTTGTGAAGTTTGTCTGTCGAAACATTGTTGTTATCACTGAAGTGAAGATGACGTAAGAGAAGCTCAAAAAGGTTGTGTCTCTTCGAGTTCCGAAGTATTGAAAGGTATCATTAGTGGCATTCCAATACATACGTTTATCAGGGTACTTGGCATATCCACTGAGCAATAAAGCTCCAAAGATTACATACAGTTCATCCATAGAAAAATTTGAAGAAATGTGAAGAAATCGGCTGGAGATTCGGCCGACTGTGGAGATGGAGGCACAGGATCACAAGTGGTGTTCATAAAATATTTGGGTGTATCCCGCGTCCACTTATGAATTTTTCTTTTTTTTTCTTTGAACAGTTTTACTTTTCTTCTTCCTGGAACGCTGTTGTATAACAGAAAGTGGTATATTTTCTTTATCATCACTCTCCGATGAATGGGAAAGTGTGGTAGCTTGAGGTTGAAGTCCACTTGTTCTAGCAGAAAATTGTTCATGAGTTTCTTCATCTCCACTATTCTCGAAATTAATTTCGCATCCTTGACCCAGAATAGCTCCGGGTAGGTGGTTTATATCCCCAGCTTCTTGGTCAGAAACATCGCTGTCTTCTTCAGATTCTGCTGTATTTTGATTGGGAGGCTCAATATATATTTTCGTATTACTTTCATTGAAATGATCGCACTCTACGACGTCCAAAATTTGATGCAGAGATAATCTGAAATGGAAACAGAAATTATTTCTGTGTATATAGTCCTTTTGAGCGGATCGCCGAGAAAAACTCGCATTAGATAAAAACTTGATAAGAAAATGTGAAAATAACATCGAAGTTGTAAACAAGAGACCATAATGCGTCGGAACTTTTAAATAGAGTTCCATAAACACTATCGTATTTCACGTCATGCTAAAGACATAAATGCTTCTGAGAAAGGTCTAATGAGAAGATGCACGTGTTGCAGGCTCCCCACCACTCTCTGAACATTTACGACATGCATTTATATTGTGATCCTTAATGAAAGCATTTATTTTGTCCCAATTTTTTGTTTTCAGAAGCATCTGATAATAGGTTAGCTCCATTTTTTGATGCATTGTAGAACTAATGAGGTAAAAATTTGAAAAAGTTATAACTCTTAAAGCAAAATTGTACCAGAGTAACTTTAAGTATGTAATGGAATTTATATCAAAGTTTATTGAGATGGGTTCAATAATGGATAAAAAAAGGGAGTCTAGTGGAATTGTGAATGATGAAGCAGCAGATGTGGCGGTATTGAGACATGTCCAACATATGTCAAAACGAAATCTAAATTTCTGCAGCTTCGGTGTTGCTAACGTTTTTGAATTCCACATACACACAAATTTATAAGGAATCACCCGATATTTTAAATAATACCTCAGGGATTTTGGAAATTTCGAAGGGTTGTTAGAATTGATCATTTTTGAGATGCCGTCTCGGCATGCTTTGGATTAGGTTTGACCTCCTGTGGGATGATATTCTGCCACTCTTCTGTGGCAGCTTGGTAAGTTGTTGTGAGGTTCTTGGGTTATCCTAGCGCGATCTAATTTTCTTTTTGAGATTATCCCATAAATGTTCAATAGGATATAGATCTGGAGAGCAATCTGGGCAGTCCAAAATATCGATTCCCTCTGTTTCAAGATAATGTCACGCGAGGTTTCTGGTATGCCGAAGAGCAATATCTTGCATAAAAGTGAAATTCTCACCGTGGTCACCTCGCCAAAGTCTCACTATGGGCTCCAGCGCTAGGTCCAATTAATTTCTAGCCGTTACACTCGCAGGAAACGAAATCAAATCTGTTTTGCCTCCCAGCATAATGCTACCCTAAAACATCACACTGCCCCCTTGGTATTTCGGAATACGTCTTGCTGCTCGGAGTCTAGCTTGTCTTCCACGACCCCTCAAAACCCGAATCTGATCGAACATCAATTCTGGTCTCATCCGAAAAAAGAACTTCACCAATTTTCAATATCCCAATTTTGGTGCTCGATACACCAATTAAGTCTGTTAATTTTTTGTTATTTGCTTAGTTCTGAAACTTTTAAGGACCTTCTACTGTATAAACCTCTTGAACGAAGTCTTCGAAGTATCGTTCCGACTGATACACTGATGCCTATTGCTTCCAGAAATTACTTTTGGGGTATGGGGTGCGACGTACTAGGGTTTCTTCCTGAAATTTGGCACAAAAGCGGTCTTGTTCCTCAGAAGTGATCTTCCTACGACTTCATCTAGGCCTATTTTGCAGAGATTGCAGCTCCACGTATCGAGCGTAGGTTTTCGAAATCACCCCCTGTGATACCCATATTGTAGCCGCTAAATCCCTCTGTGTCACTCCTTCTTCAACGAGAGCAATTATTCGACCATGAACACATCATGAGTTTTAATTTTCTAACGTCAATTTGTCATTTATTTAATGGCGAAAAGTTGAATTGCTTTTCATATAAATTTGTTTGTGTGTATATTAACTCTTTGTAGAATTTGTTTGTTCTA
The DNA here is from genome assembly GCA_013387265.2 of Cryptolaemus montrouzieri. NCBI lineage: Eukaryota > Metazoa > Arthropoda > Insecta > Coleoptera > Coccinellidae > Cryptolaemus > Cryptolaemus montrouzieri. The sequence goes on from JABFTP020000021.1 coordinate 104,115,104, forward strand.
TAACCATAACTACAACGTTTCCTTTTCTGACGAATACACTTTTGCACATCATGGAGAGACAAATCGGCATAAATGTAAATTTCAAACCGATACAAATTCTCATGTATTTCGAGATATCCACACTCAATATCCCGAAAGGCTAAATGTTCAGGTTGGATTATGGGAGACTGTCTAATTGGACCTCTGTTCATTCCTGGTGATTTAAACGACGAAGTTTATCCCGATATATTAGACAATGCCATTGATCTCTTGATAATGGAAAAAACTAGAAAACCATTCACTAGTACTTGAACAACAATTTCATTTGTAAATTCATAAAGACGGAGAAGCTTACTTTTCTATCTACAGCGTACCAGGTTGCCAATACCCTGAATTTGCCATATTCTGGTCGTTGGCTTAGAAAAAGAAGTCCTATTATAAAGATTTCTTGGCCTGAACCCTTTAGACATTTTCTTGTGGGGTCATCTTTCGCCCAGAATTTTCGCGACTGAAAAAAAAAACTTTTGACGATTTACGTCTGCGGTTTGCACATGAGTGCCGTCGAATAACTCCAAACATGCTGAACCTTGTAAAAGACGGCTTTAAGTCAAGATGATCAAAGAGAAGAAATAATTAGATTTTATTATTATTAAATTTAAATCTTCTCAAGATTGTTGTACCGTAAAATTACATTTTCAATTTTGAACAACTTTTGATTTTATTATTTTTCTATATGTTTATAACTTTCAAAACTTCTAATAACTTAGGTAAACATATTAAAATAATAAATCTCGTGTTGAAAAATCAAGTAAATCAGGAATCTATAAACTCAATTGCGGTTCTTGTGATAAAATTTATATCGGTAGGACCTATAGGAGTTTTGGCATAAGAACATCTGAACATAAACGTAGCTGCGATAAAAATAAATCTGATTCAAATTATTCGAACCACCTAATAAAAGAAAACCATTCATTCAATAAAAACTTTGACATATTACATATAAAATCAAAAAGTTCAAAATTAGATCTCCTAGAAGCATTAGAAATAAATAGATACAAACATTCGGACAAGCTTTTGAATGAACAGGTAGATGTGAATTACTCACCCAGAACTACTTAACTTGTTTAATTAGTTTTTATTACCTTTCATACTAACTGTACAATGGCTCGGTGTGGATTTTCCTGTTATTCATCCAACTTGTTCTACGATTTGTTTATAATACCATACTCTTCATTCTGTTTTTCATTCTCGATAAAGCTGCTGTGTCAGCGAAACGTCGTCGAATTTTTTCAAATAAAGTGTAGATTAAAGTTCAACCTTGTGTTTTTTATCTCATTTATATCATGGATCTACATCAAGTAACGGCCTCCACAATTCAAATATTCATTATTATTACTCTTAACAGGATAAAACAATGAAATCTTCTCAAGAAGGTTGTAGTTTGTTTCAAGGACGTTAAAACAAACTCACATTTCATATTCAAAACCTCAGGGTAAGTGCATTTTTTTGATAAACGCACGCTGGTACTAAGTACCTTCGATAGGTTTTCCTGAAAAACGAAAGTTGATTGTTTTTCCTTCTTTCAATAATCCTGAGAAAAGCCAAGATATTCGAGGTGGCTCGTTTGAATTGAAGCATGAATCTTTGTGAAAAAGATTCATCAAAATTACTTTACCCTTTTACAATTCGAAGGTTTGAAGCGCCATCTCTTCGATGGTTGCTCGTTAAAGCTTGAAATATAACTTCTGTCCAACAATTTTTAGTACTTTCTGAATAAAACACAAAATGTTTATTCTTTATCCGAATTTATTTGGATAAATCATCATTCAGCTCACGCAGCGAATTTGTTTTGTTATCTTCTATGGTGCGCAACGAGTTCACAAAGTGGTAATTTAAGCCGCCGGAACAGGAAAAAGTCACACGGGCGAATACGGTGCTAGAGAAACGATATTGGTGCAATTTTTTGCCAAAAACTCACGTACAAGCATTGAAGTGTGTGCAGGCGCGTTGATGTAAAAGCCAATTTTTGTTCTTCCACAAATCTAAAACAATCACAAAAAAAGCTCTGGAAATTCGTTAAGCGGAAAAATTTAAAATGAAAAAAGAACTGAAAATTGTTGGACAGAAGGTACGTCAAAAATATTTAACTTGTTTCGGAACACAACGAGATAAGAAATATACTGGATGGCTTGTTTGAGATGGAACTCCCTGCTTATACCATGTAGTGTTTCGTGCGTGTTCCGTTATTTGGTTACAAATCGGATTCCGTTTAAATATCATTGATTTGCATACAATGCTGTACTTGTAGCTGTATCAGTGTATCTTGATCAAAAATTTCAATAATTAGCTACTGACGACAGATTATCTAAGACGTTTCGAGTATTAACTACTTCCCTTGAGGAAATTTGTTTTTATATGTTAAGATTTCCAAGGATTTTGCATTTTATGTTGAATAACTGATACCGATGATAGTGAAGTGTGTAACCAAAATTCATTTAATTTTAAAGATCACTATCAAAATTCTTTCTATATTGTTCCACGAAAGCTTTTTGTTTATTTCGAATTACTATATATTATGTACTGATGCTTGACTCATCCGGTATATGTGTTCGAAAATTGGATTAACCTAATTAAAAGTCTTCTCGTCTCATAATTTGATTATAGCTTTCAGAACGGATTACTCCATAGGCAGGTATATTAAAAACTGTGAATCCAAAACTCATTGAGGAAACAAGACAGGTGTTCATGAGACCTCATGCTGTCTATCGGTGTATTACAGCTTCCTCACCGTTGACTACAAGCATTAGGTTCAGTTGGCAAAAAATGCGTGCCTTAGATTTACATATTCAATACCAAATTATGAACACTTGAGCCCATTGGCAATGACAAAAATATACTGAAGATCGAGAGTCGTCACAAAATGGCATTGGCCCTGATGGTGTTCAAGACATTAAAAATGAAAAGCTAAAATATTTGTATGACTTGTGGATACCAACAAGTACTTCATGGAAGGCAGCTGCGAACTGTAGAGAATCGGTTTGAAATTTTTCCTCACAGTACAGCTAAATTCACGAAATGTTTTGCCTACAGTTTAGTACATCTGCTGAATACAGAAGAATTCTCCAGTCTTCATGGTTGTTCGTTAGTCCTTCAAAAAAGCCTACAAAATATATTGACCCGTGGAAATTCAAGCATGTGAAATTGTTGTTTTTCTTTTATATTTTAACCACTGTGTATGTTATATACTGAATTTTTATACCTAATTTCTATATAAACTCGAGGGAGCATGGAAGAGCGTTGATACGAATGTCTTCTTATTGTATATATTCTTTGAAGTGTGCAATAAATTTTTCTATTATTATTATTATTTATCATGCCAAAGCTTTGAAATTTATATGGGTAAAACGTTTAGAAATTTCAATATAAAATTATCAGAGCACAAACCAAGTCTTGACAAACAAAAATCAGATTTTCACTATGTAAACCATTTACTGAAAGAAAACCATACTTCTAATGATAATTTTGAAATTTCACTTAATGAAAATAATAGATTAAAACTGAAACTATGGAAAGAATTTGAAGTCAACAAACAAAAAAAAATCCCGAAAACTTAATTGTCCATTAGGCCTAAATTCGTCACCATTGCTAAATCTTTTCAGTTCTTGAAGCATCTCTGTTTGGATTTTTTTCTATGGAGCAAAATACCTACTTTAAACAATTCCATATACACACAACCAAATTTATATGGTATCGCCCGATATTTTGACTATTACCTCAGAGATTTTGGAAATTTCGGTTAGAAATGATCTTTTTTGAGTTATTTCAATTGAAAAAAGAAATAAATTAAGGTTCATTTCAAGAAAGAAACAAATAAAAAAAATAAAAGACTCTTTCCACATGTAGTAAAAAAATTGAAAATTGTTTTCTCACGGAGTAGGTGTTTTATTCTCGACCTCAGTAGCTTGTATTACCTCCTCTTGTCCTAAAACAAGCCTAAATCTGTTTAGGTATGCTTTGGATTAGGTTTTCGACTTCCTCTGGGGTGATATTCAGCCACTCTTCTGTGGCGGCTAGGATGAGCTTTTGAAGGGTTCTTGGATTATCCTGGCGCGATCTAATTTTCCTTTTGAGATTATCCCATAAATGTTCGATAGGATTTAGGTCCGAAGAGCAAGCTGGCCAGTCCAGCTTTGGATGAGCATCATCTTCAATAAAAGTGAAATTCTCACCGTGGTCACCTCGCCAGAGTCTCACTATGCGCTCCAGCACTAGGTCCACGTAATTTCTAGCCGCTATACTAGCAGGAAACGAAATCAAATGTTTTTTGCCTTCCACCATAATGCCATCCCACACATCACACTGCCCCCTTGGTATTTCGGGATTTGTCTTGCTGCTCAGAGTCTAGCTTGTCTTCCATGACCCCTTAAAACCCGAATTCGGCGGTCATCTGATCGAACACCAATTCTGGTCTCATCCGAAAAATGAACATTTCTCCAATTTTCAATATTCCAATTTTGGTGTTCGATACACCAATTAAGTCAATTAATTTTTTGTTGTCTGGTTAGCTCTGGAACCCTTAAGGGCCTTCTGCTGTATAAAACCCTTGAACGAAGTCGTTACGGCTGATACACTGATGCCTGTTGCTTCCAGAAATTGCTTTTGGAGTATTGGGTGCGATGCACTAGGGTCTCTTCTTGCTATTTGGCACAAATAGCGGTCTTGTTATTCAGAAGTGATCTTCCTACGACTTCTTCTAGGCCTATTTTGCAGAGATTGTAGCTCCACGTATCGGGCGTAGATTTTTGAAATCACCCCCTGTGATACTCCCATTGTGGCCGCTTTATCCCTCTGTGTCACTCCTTCTTCAACGAGAGCAATTATTCGACCCCACTGCACATCAGATAATCCAACGTAAGGCATTTCCAATTATGAGTATAGGCTTTTTTGAAATTTGAAATTCCCAGTTAAAAATCTCAGTGACGACTGAATACAACATTCCGAACATGTGGTGAAAATTCAACATTTCTTATCATACTATACAGTTTTTTTACAACACAAACTTCATTCTTCACAAGTAGTCAAAGATCCATGGTTAAAAACAATCAATAATGTGAAATACCGAGTGATTCCATATAAATTTGGTTGTGTGTAATGTTGTGATTGTAGCTATCATCTATTTCTAATTTGATTGAAAATTTTGATAATTAGTTACTCATATTTCATATTTCACGAATAGTTTTAGGACATTAACGGTAGTGCTGAAGAATTCCCTTCATCTCGTCTGATATTTTCCACAATATGGCAAGGTCCTCTTAGAAAGCAACAGTTTTAGTAGTATTCATTCAAATGGGAAGGTATCTCTCTTTTACCAATAATTCCACGAGACCGTTTATACATCATGATAATTTGTATATAGTATATCAATATAACCAACAAAATTCGATCTCGTTTCGTGGTGCCTATGTGTCTTTCATGAGAAATATAATGAAAGAAATTAATTGAGATTTTGCCAGAAACTATCGTTTATTGATAACAGCAGTTATCGAAGAATTTTTAACGAGTAATGTTAGTTCTTCTTGAAAATTTTAATTTTCAGTGATATTGCCACGCGAATCACTAAATTTGACTCCGGCAGAATGTGCTGCAGCTGTGGTGTTAGATCTGGATTGAATTTATACAAGAATAGACCAAATTCTTGAGGTATTCCATTCAGAATGATCATCTGCAAGTACAAGAAGATTGGTAGTCATGAAAAGAGATTTGTGCAAGAACGACCTTGAGCAACAACGGTGTTGACCGTTATTTAATAATTTTCTGGTTGAGACATCAGTTCGCTCCTGCTATGCACCTTAAAATGCTGCTTCGGCAAAACAGTAGTGTGTAAATTAGCAATGAAACGATAAGACAACGGTTCAGATTTTGCGATCGACGTTCTCTAGCATATAGACGTCAAAATGTGAGATACAGCCAGTGCAACTTTTTACTTACCTATGATTTTAGTGGAAATTCAATAATGGTGTGGAGAAGAATCTCTTCGAACACCCACACTGATCTGGTTATCGTAAATAATAGAATACTTTGGAGTACATCACAAAGATTTCAGAAGAATATGTTACACCATAACGCCAAATCACCAATATCATATCTTTAAGAACTACGTTCAGAATCACAAAACCACTTCAATAGTGGCCTGCATAAAATCCAGACCTCAATTCATCGAACTTGTGTGGAACATTCTCAATAGAAGATTGAGAGAATAGCAAATCTAGTCAGCTACAGTGTATGAGGTTCAGGACTGATGAAATTTGGAATGGAATGGATCAGAATGCTGAAAGGTTGTTGATGATTTTGAGTATAAATCGTAGATGTTATGCAGTAATTCTCGCCAGGGTTGGAATTATCTGGTATTAACAGGTTGTTGGGGGTTTGGACTTTTCACAAAATTTTTACATTTATTTCAATTTCTGTGAATAACATTTTTATTTCCATTGTTCTCAAGCATTCGTCAGTGCTGATGATATTAGAAAAATACTTTTTCGATATATCCAAACTTCTTCTAAATTTCAATTTTTGATTTTGTGCGTTAATTTTCTGGGGCAGTGTATTTTCATTTAATTTTTCAATGAAGTGAAACACAATTGAATATAAGACCAAATTTGCTATCGACAATTATTATATTGATACAAATGTTTGCATATTTTCGTTCATTATCTATCGTTATTCAACCGTTATTGATTAAATAATCAATAATATTATCTAATCTGAGTACAGTTCAAAAATTCATTTATTTAAATTCTTGTTTATTTATAGTATCAGAATGAAAATTATCTATAACATGTTCCTTATCTTTTCTATTTACTCCATTAAAAAATAGGCAGAGCTTATAACATCACCTGAGCGGCGTCACAAAATGTATCACAGGTTTATATGAAAATGAAAAATATTTGTGATGATAATTTCAATGATTGATCTACATAGATTCTAGAAATTAATTTATTTTCACTTTTTCAGAAGTTTTCCTCTTGAATATAAGATTAAATGAGTATTTTACAGCATAAATGACTACAACTAATAATACTGAAATGAATAATATCACATCTATAAGTAAGTATTGATACCAGGCCAACTCCAAGGCGGCTACCCTCAAATGTGGTGCACCTTTATGGCGAACTACGTATTCCACCCAAAAGTTCACAGAATCTGCTGGCGTCGTAGGTTTGTCAGTCATTATTTGTGATCTTTTTTTAGCATTTTCTTTATATCTGGAAAAAGTTTTTCGTTAATAAGTTTATTCGAATCAATATTTTCAGTTTCTTCTTCTTCTGCTCAACTAATTATACTTTTCGAGTGCTAGAAGTTTCATATCAACAGAAGAAAATAGGAGTATATGATGTAAGTGCAGCTAAATTTAATGAAAAGTATTTTTCATTTCCAATTTAAATCAAAATTTAAAAAGAACTCTGAACCTGACAGGATCTTGACTCAGCCCTTATTAGCAGATATTCTGATAAACAATCTTGAAGAATCTATATTGAACATCAAAACATTACAAAAATAAATTATTTTTGGTACAGACACATTGATGACATTCAATGTTTTTCAATGATCAAATAAACAAAAAAACTCATTTTTACGATTTCTAAATAACCTGCGGAATGAAATAATCTTCATTGCTGAAATTAAAAGCAACAATTCAATTAATTTCCTAGACATAACCATCACTAAACCCAATATTAATCTCATCTACTATACCGGGTGTCCACGCGAGTAGGACAGGTTGTACCGGAAGTTGACACCATCTTTGTTATTTCAAACGGCATAATGTAGGTTAGATTTCTATTCTATTTTTTTTATTGTGGAAAATTGAATTTTGAACAAACAGAAGGCGTCATAAAAATACTAAACATGTCTATGATCTGAAGTTCGAATTGATGCCACCCCCTCCCTACTCTCCAGACCTAGCCCCGAGTGACTATTATCTGTTTCCTAAGCTCAAAACATGGCTTGGCGGTGAGAGATTTGCGGGCAGTGAAGAAGAAATCGAAGCTGAAAATGGGTGTTTTGAGAAACTCGACGAATCAGCGTATAGCGATGGCATTACTAGACTAAAACACCGCCATGAGAAACGTATCAGCCTTTACGGAGATTCTGTTGAGAAATACAAGAAATTTCTTAAAAACATTGTTTTTCTTGGTCAGGCCGGAAACTTATCCATCTGTCCTTGTATGTCGCTATTTATGTAAATAAAAGTATTACTAACTACGGAACTATCTAACTTACTTTGGATTACGGAGAAGCTCATTCAAATATGAGACGAACTTGTCTTCCGTGATTTTGCGGAATGGTATGAACTTCGCATAACCATTCATTTCTGCCCTCTTGGAGTTTAATTCCTGTTCAGCCATAACTGGAAGTGCCATAATCGGGACTCCGTGATAAACAGCTTCCATTGTACTGAAGATGCCACCATGTGTGATGAAAAGTTTCACATTTTTATGGGCTGAAAAAATGTGTTGACTACTTGACTATTTGTTCATACATTCTATGTTTACACAATGGTTTAGAATAATTTTTAACGATTATTATGTTTCGACCATACAACCTGTGCCATTTTCGATCTTTTAGTACCGCAACCATGTGAAATTTTGATTATTTTGTGCTCAATCGGTCGATCGCGAGTGATTTTTGAGTAGATCTCGAGGAGAAAAAAAATTTTAATAAGTAGGTAACTAATATACAAAGAAGTATTACGTAAAAAAATAACACTCTGCTAGCAGCAAAAGGCGGCTTCATCAAAGGAACGCGCAGTACTTGTCAAAGAAAAGCCGCGTTTTTTATTCTTGCCGCTTTTTCGAGACTTTCGTTCACGTCGATATAGCTGCTGCGCCTGCAGGAATTTGAGTCATTCTGAATTGTAACTTGAAGGCAGTACTACGTCGATACAACGGTTTTTATTAAATAGCACAAAATGAGTACAGCGAAGAAATCTAAAACGTATCATTTTAATAACGATTGGGAGGAAGAATTTTTCTTTTGTATGGTGAAGGATGAGTCCTTTGTCTTATTTGTCATGCGTCAGTTGCAATACCTAAGCGTGGTAACTTAGAGAGGCATCATAAGACGGTTCATAGAATTTATGGAAAGGATTTTCCGCCACACAAAGAATTAAGAAAACGGAAAGTACATGATTTGATATCTTGTTTGAAAAAAGAATAAACCTTGTTCACAAGACCAGCCAAACAATCAAAAGCTGCTACGATCTTGCATTTAAAATATCTCATATATTGGCGAAACACAAGAAACCATTCGAAGATTGATCGGTTGTGAAGGAAGCATTTATTGAAGCGGGTGAGACTTTATTTGGAGATTTGAAAAATAAAACAGAAATCATGTCTGCTATTAGAGAACTTCAGTTATCTCGTCCGACTGTCACAAAGCGTATTGAATCATGGATCGGGACATGGCAGATAAACCAAAACATGATATCATGAAATCTACATACTTTTCTTTACAGTTCGACGAATCCACCGATATGACAGACACTGCCCAGCTGTGTATTTTTTTTCGGATGGTATTCAATGACATGTTGGCTAAGGAAGAATTTTTGACAATCATTCCTCTAAAGGGGAAGACCCTTGGCGAAGATATATATGACGTTTTCTTCAATTTTGTAAAAGACTACAAGCTACAAAAATATATAAATTAGTGTGCATTGCAACCGATGGAGCACCAGCAATGACTAGAAACAAAAACGGTTTTGTGGCATTGTGTCGAGCTAATGAAGATTTCCCCTCATTTTTTCATTCCATTGCATTATACATCAACAAGTTTTGTGTTCACGAAAGAAATTATGGGCATTGCAACAAAAATTGTGAATTCTAGCACGTAGCTTGCAACGGACGCTCTTTAAGTTGCAGTTGTAAGATAGGGAGCTAGCTGAACACACTGATTTAGTTCTTCACACGGACGCCAGGTGGTTGTGTCGCGGAAAATTCCTAGAAAGGTTTCAAGAATTATTGTCCGGCACAAGTTTTCTATACTAAAGAGGTGATGACACTCAGATGTTCAAAAAGGAAAAACGGCTGACTCATTTGGCATTTTTGACTGACATCACAATGCACTTGAACACTATTACCTTGCTGCTTCATGCTAAAGGAAAAATTATTATTGAGATGATTAGCGCAGTAAATGCATTCAAAAGTAAATGGCAACTTATGATAGATCAACTCAAACGAAAGGATCTGAAACATTTTCTGTCTTTGAAAGCAAGGATTCCTCAATTGAATTATGATACGTATGAGGCTGAATTATCAAATATTTTGGGACAATACGAAATGCGTTTTTATGATTGCAGTAAATTGGGAATTCCAGCATCATTTATGAGTTATCCTTTTTCATGTAAAAACATTGAGGAATAAGCTACTGAAATAGCAAGTCAGTTTAATATAAACTCATGTTCTGTTGAAAATGAGTTTGTGCAGATTATATCAGATATACATCTCAAAGTTACAGCATCTGATGCAAATTCCTGGTGTTTTATATTTAAAGATATAAGGGCGAACCGCCCTTCAACTGACTTCAATGTTTGGGTCAACTTACTTGTGCGAGTCTAATTTTTCTGAAATGAAGATAATCAAGTCGAAATATCGCAATCGATCAACTGACGATTATATATCATCATGCTTGCGATTAGCACACAGTGGTACCATCTCATAAAAAGTATGCTGAAGACATGCAGTGTCACGCTTCAACATCTAAAGTAACTCTTTAATTAAGTTTAACACCATATGTAACTCTTTTGTTTTGTAACAACCAATAAACTCGCAATTTTGAATAACTATGAGTTCTTTCCTTGATATTATAGAGAAGAACCTAACTAAACCTAACCCAAACCTTGACCAAAAGAATGTATATTGTGCGGAAAGCTAATATCTATATATGCTATGGTACACTCTACCTAGGTAGGTAGGTAGGTAGGGTGTATCGTGTATGTACGACAACCCTGAATCACACACACTTGCAGCCTCTCAGAGTCGATCGTAAGTTGTCTAAAAATATTGAGGTAGATCGCCAGCAGTTCAAGTTTGAGCACCCCTGCTCTAGGAATATTCATTGGTGAAAACGAAATGCAGTATATCCGAATTATTCCGGAAAGAAAACTATTTTAGCATTCTACAGGCATTTTTTGTGTAGAATGCAGAGAGATACTCAAATTTTTGTTGTTGAATGGTTGTCCAATAACGTAAACCAGTGTTACCTGGGCGAACCCTTAAAAATCTCAGTAAATATTGATTTCGAAGTTGACCTTAAAGTTGACCTTCATCTTCATTTAGTAGTCAACTTCATAAACTTAAATGGAAATACCCGTTTATGACATTATATTCGTAATTATCATGAAATATTACATTCGAAACCATACCCATACTTTATATCCCAAAGTCATTAGATCACAACTCAACGTTACTTAACCTGACTCTAGTAATAATACAATTGTACAGAAATATCTAAATAACTTCCGCTATTATGATATCATCGAAAAAAAGGCTGAATGGGTACAAAAATTATATTTAAAACTAAACCCTAAGATGATCTTAGAATTAAAGTGAATATCAAGTTCGCTGTGAACTGTGAGGTCAATTTTGAATAAATTTTTCGTTCCCATTCTACTTTTGTACAGGTTATTTTTCGATGAAATCGTAATTGTGCAAGTTATATAGATATTTATATTCAATAGTACTATTACCAGAGCTACTTTAAGGACCCTTCATTCGGACTTTTTGAAGCCTTGTGATATCAAGTATGGATATGTTTTTATCATAGAATTTCGTGATCTTTCAATGAGGATAATAATGGGTATTTCCATTTGAGTTTTCGAAGTTGAGTTCTAAATGAAGTTCAAGGTCAATTTCGAGAACAATTTTCTATATTTCAATGTTTTCAATTGATAATATTTTGAAGAACTCAATAATTCCTGATGTTTTTAGGGTTCCACTTTTTCTGGCAACGCCTTCGTATATCAACTCTCTGTCTACAGATCAGCTGAACAGGTACTATCGGTCCCAAAGCTGGACAGTGGAATAGGGGAGGTATGTGCGTCAGCTGTCTATGGAACAATACTGCAATGGGGATTGAGTGATAAAGTAAAGTGCATGTGCTTTGATGAGACGACAGTCAACTCTGGACTAAGAAATACTACTGAAGCGAAAAATAGAAAAAGATATGCTTTGGCTTGAATGTCGCCAATATATACTAAAGATAATGTTAGAAGCTGTCGTCACCACAGCACTAGGTCCTTCAAGTGGGCCTGATATTTTCATTTCAAAAGATTCAAGATGTGTTGGAGCAAAATTTACCAGACCGACTACAAAACAGTAACATCTGATCCTCATTCGCTGGAATTAGTCTAAAACGTAGCTCAGGATATGATTTTCTTAGATCAAAATCAACTTGACCAGTATCAGCCTCAATATCATTAAAAAGAGCTACTAAACCTCACTATTGAATTCCTAAGAGAAGTCCCTGAGAAACGAACATTATTTAGAATACCAGCAGGGTTACACAGGGCTCACTGGATACCAAAAGCTATGTATTGTTAGAAAATATTCCTATTTGGACACCAGCTAAAAATGACCGAAGAAGGAATTGAAGATGTTTGCATTATTTAGTCATGATTTACGTTAAATACTGGTATCAAGCTTCTGTTGCTTCATTGGCTTCCAGAAATGATTTCTAGCTATCGAAGAAAAAGTTTTACATGCAAGAAAAATATATGGAAGTTAAGATTTTCTTTGGTTTTTTGAAATTGCGACCTTCATCCTTCCAGACGATTGCAGAGAGCAATTGCAAATTTTGTTTAGGGTCCAAATATGAATCAAAATATTCCAGAAAGTTTGGTAGACTTGCTCTTTCTTTTTATCCTTAAACTCCGACCAAAAACGCTCTTTTTAGGCCAGCTGAAGTAGGACTACACATTGAAATTGATTTAGTAATCGAACGATAAATTAGCAATACGGGTGTACATTTCTAAACATCGAATTGAATGTTGACTTCCCGATACTTCCCAAAGTGGCAACTACGAAAACGTTCCAGGATGTTATTTCATGTGGTTTTTGTAATTTGTTTTTTTGAAATCGATCAAAAACAGTAGAAGCTATAGCTTGGCGCGTTTTTCACGGAACACACGATATACTGTAGATTTTCATTTGGATGCTACTATACTATTATGCTCACCTAAAATATCGTTTTGTGGTAACCATTTCCTAATTATTACATTATCGGGTTTTCCTGGTAGTTCTTCATCTTCGAATTTCCATATTACTGTCTCTTTCAATGATGCAAATGTTTTGAGGAGAATTTCTCGTTTGTCCAAGGGCATCATAGTGCTCTGAAGGTTAGATCCTAAACTGAAATATACCACTCCATTCTTGGCATTATCTAAGACGTCTTGAAGGTCTTTCGGTAAAGGTTTTGGCTTTTTAATGTGAAATCCACCAACATTGATTAAACTTGGTACTTTTGGCATAGGTTCGTGAACGCTCGGATCCGCGTTCAGAAGAACGATTGATGTATTGTATACAAATTCATTTAAATGGGGAGCATCCGGATAAAACTGATGCAATAATCTATTTTGTAGAGGAAGTGTAAGTAAGTTTCTCACCAAGTAATTATGCACATATAAGAGAGAATTAAACAGACGTTGAAAGAACGTCATATGTGAAGGGTATGGTAGGAAAGTACTGGGTAAATAAGCAGGTGAGTCTGGATTTCCTTGATATTGATTAACCCATTCATTTGCATCTAAAGCATTGTACATAATAAGTGGAGCTTTGAATCGTTGAGCAACATATTTCATTGCTGGTAAATCAAATTCTTCTATTATAACTACATCGAATTTTTGTTCGGATTCCATGAGTTTCTTGAAAGCAGTGTGATTGAAAACGCTTTCTACCATGCTGCGCAGAATGAAACCAAAGACTACTGGTCCGACGAAGGGATTCAGATTGACGTCGAACATATTTGGTGCTTTTTCTGAAAAAGAAATAGTTTGGAATTAATTGATCTATAATTAGTGATATTTTCCTCATTTTCGGGGAACAATATTCAACCTTAAATAGATTGTTAAATATCCTTCCCTGCGAATTTGACTTTTCGATTCATTCACTCTTCATTATCATCGTCAAACACTGCAGTTCCGGTCTCATTTGACCTCGTCAGTGTAGCATACTCATTCATAATACCAAGCCAGATTATCACCTATTCATCTCAATTCGTTTGAGCGTGTCAAGTACATGTATACCGGTTGTCCACATTAGATGGGGGCCTTAAAACTACATGGAGAGAGGAATGAACGATTGGAGAAATTTTTTTGTTACCTTGGATGTTATTCGAACTAAGTTCCGAAAATATTTTCGATGCTGTGGCACTTCCCGTTATACCGGAAGTTGACACCACCTTTGATGACTTTCCTGTCAAGTAACTGATGTAATCGAGAATACCTACTAGAAAAGAAGATCAACGAGAAGTCAGAATCAATCCACTTCAATAGTAATTGATCTCACACTTTTTCTCTCGGAATTCTGACTAGAATTACTTCGATGAAGATTTTTAGATGTATTGAGAGATCGAAATATTATATAATCTTACAACGAGCTAGAAATAATCGATATTGAATGACCTTCAGTATTTCTATGAAGCCTTCTGAGAGACAACCAAAAATCGCAAAATTCCGATTGAAAAATTCATATCTTCCTTTCGGTTGATTTCAGGTGGCAATAATACGAAAAAAATTGAAACATTATGCCATCTGAAAAAACAAAGATGGCGCCAACTTCCGGTATAACATGAAGTTCCACAGCTTCGAAAATATTTTCGGAACTTAGTTCGAATATCTAAGACAACAAAAAAAATGCTCTAGTCGATCATTCTTTTCACCATACACTTTTAATGTCCAATTTCGCGTGGACACTTGGTATGAATACGTATACAATTAGCGACCTCCAACGAATCGATACAGAAGCTACCAGATAGGAGACGATCAGAACAAAAAAAAGATCAAACAAAAACTTTTGAATGCGTGACTAGCTCGACAACGCTTCAATGATTATCTGGCTGTTGAACCATCATATCTCAGTTTTGATAACACGCGAAATTAATAGCTATATCTGTAAACACATTGAATACTTTCACTCAGGGAAAAACACTCAATCTTTTTTGGATTGTTTGAGGATGGATATTGTTCCCGAATGAAAGTTTTCTATGTGTTTGCACATACAGTGTGTTCCAACGAAAATTTGACCCCCCCTATAACTCCGAAATGAGTAACATTAGCGAAAAACACCAAGACACGTCGATTTTTGTTTCGAGGGGGAGCATTTTTCGAAATAATTCGAAACTTCTCAGATCAACCCCCTACCCCAGCAACCCTAATTTCGAAATTCATCATAGGGAATAGGGTCGAGTGGCACCTTACTGTAAAGGTCTGTCAATTCTCCATTCTGATTTGTCATTTTTAGAATTTTAAATTAACATACAGGGTGTCCCAACCAAGGGTGAAGTTGAATTCCTGGAAATCCCAAATACTAAATGATATAGATTTATTTTGGCATAATGCAAGCGCAGGTTTATGCTCGTATTATACCGAAATGAACCAGTTTCAAAAAGTTATTTGGGTTTTCAGTGTTCCTGCTCTGGGACACCCTGTATGCTGATTCTGAATTTCGAAAATACCAAATTCGAAGAGAAAATTGAAATACCTTTCCAACGAGGTGCCACTTGACCTATTTTCGATCGAATGATTTTTGAGTTGGGGATGCTGGAAATAGGGGTTGATTGCACCAACTCCAAATTCACAAGTGTAGGTCGTTTTTCTAGACCGAGCATAAACCTGCGCTTGCATTATGCCAAAATAAATCGATTTCATTTAGTATTTGGGATTTGCAGGAATTCAACTTTACCCTCGGTTGGGACACCCTGTATGTTAATTTAAAATTCTAAAATGACAAATCAGAATGGAGAATTGACAGACCTTTACAGTAAGGTGCCACTCGACCCTTATTCCCTATGATGAATTTCAAAATTAGGGTTGCTGGGGGTAGGGGGTTGATCTGACAAGTTTCGAATTATTTCGAAAAATGCTCCCCCTCGAAACAAAAATCGACGTGTCTTGGTGTTTTTCGCTAATGTTACTCATTTCGGAGTTATAGGGGGGGTCAAATTTTCGTTGGAACACACTGTATAGTGATAAATTTCATGAGTTATCCAATATTGAGATATAATACTTTCCTAGCAGTTTTGTGTTTATAAAATTATTTATTCGATTCAACTACCAAACATATTGGTAATCTGATTATCAGTTTTACTATAATTCGTAAAAGAGGAAAGTCATTATTGAATAGAAAATTTTGAAACCTATTGTTCCGGCAAATGCTAACATTTCTTATGCTCATTCACTACTTCAAAATGTTTGGGTGTCATTTTTATTCGTGAAAAATAGAAGAAAACCTTGTGAGAAATTTGTTTCTGTTTAAAATTTGAAGTAACGAATGAAACGTTCCCTTATTTCCCTTTATTCCCATTCTTTCTCATGAACTCAATAAGGACATTGGGTATTGAGGCTGAGAGTAATTCAATATGTAAGACCAGTTTCGATAGGTACGTCATTTTCATGTGTCTAAATCTAACAGTTATGAGAAAGAATGTTAACTAAATCAATTTTAATTGTTTAGTATTGAGGAGTGATTCAATTATAGGTTACAAGTTCTGTCTTTGATAACTGTGCTAAGGTTCACATCAAAATATTCACCAGTGGTTGAGATACGCTTCGTCCTGTAAGCTCCTAGGAGTTAATGTTTTTTGCCTTCGAATAAGCAAAATATGATTTTACTATAGCAATGTCTAGTTGCCAAGCTTCCTCATTTTCGATGGTTATAATTTCAACAGCTGATAATTTTGCTGCTTCTTGAGTAGGTTTTTATCAACTTCAATGTAGAGCAAGATCTGAATGATTAATGAAAATATTACAAGCGTTATAAGTTTGCTGGAAAATAAATAGAATCTGATACTTCAAAAACTGAGTTCAATTGGTTAAGGTCGTAATTGAAACATTCCCTAAATGAAAGAAGTTGAGACGAGATTGTATCGGTAATATCTCCAGGACACTTGAGGTGCAAAGCTTCGGAACTTCAATTTTTCAGTTGAATTGAAATAATTTCTGAGGTTATATAAACACGTTCATTCGGAAATAATCATCAGGTGTTTGGAGTTCATGATGATTGTGGATACCATCAAAACGATTTTCGGCCGAAATATCTGTTTGGTTCTAAATGGCGTTCTTGTACCCCATTCATCAGTTGAGCTTCTGATTGGAAGTGCTAAATATTTTGGAAGCTGCTTCGATACATTGTTTTTTGCTCAGTAGGAGTTGGGAATTTTACTTGGAAAAACAATGAGGAAACCGTTTCAAAATGTTCCAAATGATTTCATGAAGATATTGCTTCGGTAACATTCGGTCTATTGATAGAGATTGAAATCATTTTTGTCAATATGATACGTGGAAGGTGGTGATAGTCCCACTCTCTCCGCCCGGTGTAATACCACCACATCATGCTATAAGCTTCGTGAATTGGTCAATTGTGACTAAGTTTGGGATGCTTGGTAAATGGTTGGGTCTCTAGAGGGGGAAGGATTTTTAAAATAAAACATGATGAGTTTTCTTGGGACAAAACTATCCGGAGGTAAACCCGTTCCTCAGTCGGATCTCTGGAGGGAACTGGCTCGAGGAGCTCATGATAGTATTACGACAAATACCGGTCCTCTGGAGGACGCATGGTGTCCTGTAGAATCTGATGAGAGAAAGCAATTCGTTTGGAGTTTTGCAACAAATGAGGACTAGGACTCACCAATATAAATGTTAGTGCAGTTCACAAGCACTAACAAGACACCAAACCTTATGTCCCGGCTCTAACAGTTACTCAAATAATGCCAACAACAGACATCACCTATAAGTGGTACACAGATGAGCTGAGAACTTTAAAGAGTCAACTGGAACTTGTATCGGAACTACTTGATAAGTATAAAACTGGAGAATTTAGGATTTTGAGAAATAAGTTACGTTTGAATTATAGGTTCCAGCTTAACAAAGCTAAGAGGAGCGCGAATGATGGCATAGAGAAATTTTGTCTGCGACCAATCGGCAGAGTACCATGTGGCGTATAATAAATGCAAAGCGTGAAACTCCAAAGAGAAATTTGGTTTTAAATATTAATGTAGATCAATTAAGTGCTTCTGTTGCTGGTGGGGTTGTAGATTCCATTCCAACAGTGAATGTGGTCTCTGACAATCTGTTTTCAAGACAGGTGCCAGATAACTCAAATTTCAGTTTCAAGGAATGTAGTCCTATAACAGTGAGAGATGCTATTTGTTCACTTAAAACAGCAAATCGAAATACTATTATGGTCTCTCAATGGGGCTGCTGAAGAGAATTGTTGGCGGTATCATATGCCCTCTCACCTGTTTAATACATAGATGCTTAAAAAATGGAATTTTTCCCGATTGCCTTAAGTTATCAAAGGTTATCCCTTTGTTTAAGAAGGGTGAAGTAAGTGATGTTGCCAACTATATACCTATATCCTTGGTACCATTCTTCTCTGAAGTACTTGAGAAGATTATGAGCCATCAGATGGTTGCATTCTTTGAGAAAATTGGGCTTTTTTCGGGTGCTCAGTTTGGTTTTAGGCGTAAGAGAAGTACCATCGATGCAATTATTGCTTTTTTAACAAACACTATAAGGTGTTTCGAACAAGGATTGTACTCACTGTCTCTGTTTCTTGACTTGACTACGGTTTTGATGGGAGGAGTGTGAATCTCATCAAATCATTCTCATCAAACAGGTATCAGTTTGTTTATGCGAATGGTAGTTGGTCTGACAGGGAAACAGTCTCTATTGGAGTGCCACAGGGTTCAATTATGGGTCCTCTACTTATTTTAGTCTTTATTAATGATTTCCCTGACTACATGACTGACTGCCTGAGCATATTGTTCGCGGATGATTCCACAATCTCTGTCGACTGTGGTGATCTCGGCGGGGCTGGGGAGTTGGCTGAGAGAGCGCAGTTGAGGGCCTTGAAATGGTTTTCGGGAAAAAGGTTAGGTATGAATGCTGGAAAAAACTGAGAAGGTGATATTTAGTCTGAGACATGCAGTATCTTCCAGCGCAAAGTTTTTTGGCATCTATTTGGATACGAGGCTCACCTGGAGGGTCCATATCGATAACCTTGCTAAAGATTAAGTAAGAATATTTTTGTGTTGAGGAGTTTGATGAACACTGTATCCTTGAATGTCCTTAAAACAACTTACTTTGTGAATCCAATTTAAAATATGGGCTCTGGGTTGTGAACTTCATAGAATTTTCCGTCTCCAAAGACGTGCACTAAGAATAGTTAGCGGAATAGAATATAGAGAATGCGGCAGAGAAAAGATTAAACAGTTAGGAATTTTAACACTGCCTATCTTTTAATATTCGAATGCCTCTGTTATATTCATAACAATTTCGATTCAATGAAATTACGCAGTGATATTCATGATTACAATACACGTAACAGAGAGAATGTATATACACCTTTTGCCAGACTGAGCAGGTCGTAGAATGGTCCATTTTTATTTCACATAAATTATATGATAAATTACCATTATCTATAAGATCAGTGTCAACCAAAAATTTAAATCTGTGATAAAAACATTTTCATTAGAAAATACCCTGTTTGACATTGAAGATTATTTTATATTGAATTTCAAACGTCTGTAGGTCACCACCTGATGTGTTCTTTTATTCTTGTGTTTTTGAATTATATTTATCCACTGTGATTTTTTTTGCTGTTAAATTTCTGTTTAACTTTTTCCAATTGACATATGCACATACTTATTTATCTATCTGTTTCAATGATTATGAGCTGGAGTCAAAGCTTCGATTTGAGAGAAGTTTTTGTGTTTTTGCAAGATCGGATGTCGAATTCCAGAGAGAGATATGATGGACGATGAGGCTTTCGACCTGGCATGATTCAAAATTTGTTTATATAAGAAAATCATGTTCTTGTTGTCTGTATCGTTCTCCTCAGTATGACAGCTACCTTAGATTGTTTCAGTATTTAGACGACATGGTAGACATGATCTTAATACAGCATCCATCAGCTGAAGTGACAATTATGGGAGACTTCAACATCCATAACACCATTTGACGCACCAACCGAAATAGGATCGACGATGCAGGAAGCCCAGAAGAGATCTTGCAATCAGCCGCAAATTGACTCAATACTCTCGATCTCTTTCTTGTTTCAGATCGAGATAATTTACGTTTGCAGGTCTCAGCACCCTCAGACAATTCCGACCACAACTCCGTTTTTGCTACTCGTAACTTCGTATAGGCATGCAATAAAGATCCAACGCGTTTCAGAAAGATATGGTATTTATAACCAAGTTTGCTCAAATGAGCTGTGCGAGTTTTTCCCGTCTTTTCCCTTTAATGACGACTGTTTTTCCGACCCTGACATCAACGTCTACACTAATTCCGTCACTGAAGTCATTCTTGCAGGCATAGACCTCTACGTTCCAAACTCCACGGAAAAAACATCCATACAAAAGCCTTGGTTCACTAAAAAAAAATGTCCAAAGCTGTCACAGTTAAAAATGAAGCTTATAGGTACTGGGACAGAAATCCAAGAGATGAAACTAAAGCTGAATATGTGGGATTCAGGAACAACTTAATAATTGGTACAGCGAAAGCCTACTTCAATGAAAGAGGAATAGACTTTTGGAATAGTGAAACACCTCGGTTCTGGTCTATGACAGAGACAACCACTTTGATTAGGTATGACTGTTCTATCGCATCATCACTGAAAGCAAAGGCGGATCTCTTTGCAAAATTGTTTTCGCAAAATTCTGTTTTAGATACATCAAAAGCAGTGCATCTTCTATCTATGTTGTTTCACCCTCAACTATTTCAACTGCTCTGTTCCTTTCAGCTCAAACGTATATTCTATACGAGTATCTTCTTTACTATTGAAAAATTTGAGTGAGAAAGAAGTACTGTGGGATGAGAGTACGAAAAAGTCAAAGAATTTATCTTTAACTGTAGAATACTTCCTGTTTACTAAACTAATAATAAAAACACATGAGTGAGATAAAAATATAAACATATTAAACAATATATGCAAATTCATAAAAAACTAAGCTTCATTTTTATGGAATTTAGAATTCAGAGGAAATTTTCATAATATCCTTAGTTTTTGCAATGTGTATATATCATTAATAAAAATTTGAGAACGTTTTTCAATATTAAAGATGAATTTATGAACTTTTAAGTGAATAAACGATAAAAACCAACTTACTTTTGAAATCTTCTGCTAATCCGCTCAAAAGAACTTCATGGTAATTTTTTGGCGGAGTTTTTTCACTGAAAGGACTAACTATGGTCACATCGTGGCCTTTTTCAGCCAAAATTTTCATCAAAGTACTACCAGATAAGTAATGACTCCGCCCGGGAACAGGAAAAATTCCTAAGACTTTGGCACCGTCTGCATCCCGAAAATTAAAAACGGAGAGCAAAATCAACAAATAAACAAAACCTAACATTTTTGTGGGTCTAAACGAATTTCACAGCGTACCATCTAACATACTACTGAATGACAATTAACGCCCAACAAGTAATATCAAGAGAAACCAAGTTCAAAGTCAAATTCAAACTGCGCAACTCTGCAATGTGCTATTAGCATATTTAAGAGTTGCGCAGTTTATACTCGGTTAACTCTCAAAACTCATATTAAATATGCGTGAGAGTGTCATTTCAGATTTGGTGTCGCTGCGTTATGTTATACAACACATACATATGAAAGTTATGTCACGTACAAATGTAAACAACAGAACCTACATTCAACTAATTTATGTAGCGGTCCAGTGGTGATTGAAATACTTAACACATAATCTCTGTAATAAAATAAATTCAACGAATGGGTAATTATATCATTGTGATCAAAGGTATATTGACGTGTACTTTAGAACGCATGGAAATATTGTGCAATATAATTGTTGACATCTAGTCAGCGAACGTTGCCAGATTTCTCGTAAATAATTTCTGAATGATGTGATGTTCTCTGATAAATTCAATGCTTATTAGCCAAACGGAATTGATGAAAAATTAATGGAGATGTGTTAGATGAAACGTTCATTGGTGCATTTTTCAACACAAAACAGTAGCCTATTTCTTATTAAATTTCTGAATTCTTCAAATTATATTCAAATTGTATCTACACGTTGGACAGATTTCGATGTTTTAGTACGTGAAATATTGTGAATAGAGGAAAATGACCTCTCCCTTTCCGTTGTTTTTTTGCTTGAGGAATTCACTGTCGTGAAACAGATTCAAGCTATGAAAAACGGTTTTGACATTCTACAGGCTTTTTATTACGTAGAATCGAACTACTTGCCAAAATATAATTTTTGTCCCAAGTTTTTTGAGTTACAATGCAATCTTGAGCTTTAATAAAAATGAACCATACAGCAGTTTTGATTTCGTTAAATTGTTTTTCTGGCGTGACAACGTCTTATAATTCGATGAAGCCGGCTGCACGCACGAAAAAACATGACTCACGCGGCGTTACCTCGCTATGAGGCGTTGCATTTAAGGCGTGAAGTGAAAGCGAGAGCGCGGAACGAGCGACAAAGGCACAATCGGCCTCCGCGTTCGGCAGCGTTCGACATCTGTCTCTCTCCTACTTGAGTGGGTTATGCGTCCGCGTGGACAGCTGCTATACAATAAACATTTACATGTTTTCGTCAAGTATGAAGTTCAGTGAAAAGTGAATGTGGTGTCAACTGTTTATAGCAACGATAGTTGCGGCGATAAAGATAATGATTCTTTCGATATTAAATATATGTTCAGTGATAAATTGTCGACAGTTCCACTCATGTGTCAAAATGCACGTTTAAGAACACAGAAATTCGAGTTTGATATCGGATAAATTGCATTGAAATAGGAAGGAAGGTAGGATATTAGTGGATAAATTTGCCCATAGAGAATCCTTGCGTTTCCATAGTAACGCAACATTCACAACAAATAGCACGGTTTTAAAACTGTCAAGAACAGCAATTTAAGTACCTGTTGTAAAGTTTCTGTCGATATATATTGAAATGTCTCATTTTGGGAGTACGAGTGAAGCAGAAATAAATAGTTCTATACAGAATTCTATCCCCAAAAATACAAGAAAAACGCACAGCTCGATCTGGAATGAATTCAGTATATTCTGCAAGGAACGAACATTCGATTTGGATATACAGCATTCTATTGAAAATATTTCAGAAATTCTTGTGGATTGAGGTTTCAATATGAAACAAATGAATGGACAAGATTGCAAAGAATACGTTGTCAAAACAATGTGGAACACAACTGCGAAAATGATGCAGAATATGTATTCAAATTCAACATGAGTTTCAACCACTTTACCGATTCAGCATTTAGAAAGGCTCGTGAAGCTCGCAATTCTGAAAGGAAGATGTTACGAGGGGATGCGGAAAAGCGCAAAAAAAGTTCCGTTGCATTAACAAGAACTGAAATTGATATCATGGCTCTATATTTTTTCCATATAGTTGCTTATGAATTAGCATGGCGTGGTGGAGAAGGAGCATTTTGTAAGGTACACTTTTTCAAAGAGGAAAAATTTATTAACGGAGAAGTGACTAGTTGTATCGAATATAACCCAGTATTCTCGAAAACTTGCGGCTCAAAAAAATGATGTGATAGTGAATGGCCAGTAAAAAATAAGGAAAACCCAGATTTATGTCCCGCGAGGTTGTTTCATAAGATAGTGTCGAAAAAATCCGATCATATTACAAGTGATAGGTTATTTCTGGCTCCAAATCGATTTTGGAAAAACAGTACTTCTAAGGGTTGGTAAAAAAATATGCCTTCGGAAATAAATGAATTATCCAAATGGACAAAAATTTCAGCAGAGAAAGTTGGACTGGATACAAAAAACTAAAAGATCACAAATCATTCTCATAGATCCAGTGCTGTTTCGAAACTATCTGAGGCAGGTGTCGGTAAACAAGAATTTATCAAACTAACCCAACACTCTACGGCAAGCTCTATTAAGCCCTACCTGCAGCTGAACAATGAGCATCATTTGAAGCTTGTTTCAAATCTTCGAAAAACTTCTGCGAATGCTGAATCTTCCATAATTCCTCAGGCTTCGTCCCATATGGAATCGACCCGGAGTGAAAAAATTGTATATAGTAATTGTATTTTCAATAACTGCTCACTCCAACAATAACTAAACATGTTTGTAATGAATGCTTTATGATTTTCTCATTGAGTTTGTGTGCATTTCTCAATAAAGTTTTGTACGTTTTGTCATTCGCGGAATTTTTTCAGCAAATACCACTCGAGCTCAGATTTGGCAGGATATTTTTCTAAGCTCGTTTTCTCATATCTTCTTCTTCTTCTTCAAGTGCCATCTCCGAGTCGAAGGTTGGCAATCATCATCGCTATTTTTACTTTAGAAGCGGCCGATTTAGAAAGTTGGTTCGAAGTGCATCCAAACCACTCTCTCAGGTTCCTCAGCCATGAGATTCTTCTCCTTCCTATACTTCGTTTTCTCTGTATTTTGCCTTGGATAATCAGCTGTAGGAATTTATATTTTCACCTCTCATAATATGGCCCAGATATTCCAATTTACGTTTCTTGAGTGTGTTAGCAACCTCTCTTTCCCTGCCTATGCGTCTCTGAACTTCTGCATTTGTGACTCGATCCATCCATGATATTCTAAGAATCCTCCTATACACCCACATTTCAAATGCTTCAATCTTTTTAAGAATTGCGGCATTCACTGTCCATGCTTCCGCTCCATAAAGGAAAGTAGAGAAAACATAACATTTAGCTAAACGATGTTTTAAAGCCATACTTAGATCTATACTACGAAAAACTTTGTCCATTTTTATGAAGTTGGCTCGGGCTTTTTCTATTCTTATTCTTATTTCTTGGGTGTATTCATTTGTGCGGTTCACCATTGCTCCAAGGTAAGTATATTGCTCCACTCTTTCTACATTTCTGCCGTTTATAGTTAGACTAACATTTACTGGATTGTTCTTTGAGATTAAAATGAATTTTGTCTTTTTTATGTTTAGTGATAACTCATATTCCTCACTGTAAGTAGATACTCTGGTCATTAGTCTCTGCAGAGCTTCGATACTCTCCGCTAAGATTACTGTGTCGTCCGCATATCTTATGTTGTTTAGCCGTGATCCACCAACTGTTATCACACATTCTTCGTTTTCCAGAGCTTTCTTAAGTATTTCTTTAGCATATGCATTGAAGAGTGTCGGCGATAGAACGCATCCCTGTCTTACCCCTCGTTGTATTTCAATTTCTTCTGATGTGTGGTTGTCCATGCATATTATAGCTTTTTGCTTATGATAGAGATTAGTGATGATCTGTACGTCTCTACTATCTAGATGTTTTGATTTAAGGATGTCTATCAGTTGATCATGACGAACCTTGTCAAAGGCTTTATTATAGTCTATGAAACACGCATAGACCACTTTGTTGACATCGAGACACCTTTGAGTCAACACGTTGAATGCGAAAAGGGCTTCGCGGGTTCCCAATCCCCTTCTGAATCCAAGTTGAGTATCGCTTATATCCATGTCAAGTTTATGGTATATTCGATTATGGATAACCTTGAGGAGCAGTTTGAGAGTGTGTGACATAAGACTGATTGTACGATGATCACTACATTCTCTAGCATGTGGTTTTTTTGGTAAGCAGATGAAAGTAGATACTAACCATTCTCTTGGAATATTTCCAGTTCTGTCTACTTTATTGAATATATTGACTAAGAGACGGATATGATTGTCGTCAATTAATTTGAGTATATCACTTGCCAATTGATCTGGTCCAGGGCTTTTCCCATTTTTCATGTTCTTTAATGCATGTTTCACCTCTTCTTTAGTAATATCTGGGCCTATCTCTTCACAGTATGTGTTCAGTTCTGTTATCCATAAAAAATTCTTTTGTGTATTCCTTCCATCTTTGTAGTTTATCTGCTGTATTCATTAAGATCTTACCCTCTTTATTTACAAGAATAGTGCTTTGATTATTTCTCTGTGTGCCTGCAAGCTCTTTCAATTTTTTGTGTAGGTTGAACATGTCATATTTTCTGTCTAAGTCCTCAATTTCTTTGCATCTGTCCTCGTAATACTTTTCTTTTGCTTGACGAATCTTTACTCTAATTTCCTTTTGTAGTTGTTTGTACTTTTGAGTGTTTTGACTTTTATAAAGTCTTCTCTCGTCCATCTTCACTTTTCTTTCCAAAGTGGTTTGAGGGAAACCAAAATTCGTTGCTGCTAGATAGTAACCTATTTTGCCTTGTAGCACAGAGTGCACCGCATTTCTTATGGTCTCTTCTAACCAATATCCTCTATTTGTTTTTTTATAAATTTTCACCATTCTGCGATGATGAAAAAACACCAATAGTAGATACATTTCATATCATATACAACTTAGGATTTAGAGGTGTTTTTCTGGATTGGATAAAAAGTTACCTGTCAGACAGAGTTTTTCGGGTTAAGGTACAGGACAGTTGGTCCAGTGATTACAATGTAAACTTGGGGGTTCCTCAGGGGTCCGTGCTGGGACCTTTGTTGTTTCTTCTTTTCATTAATGATCTACCAGATCATATTATAGTAGAGATATTAATGCTAATCATTATTTTTGTTGATGACACTTCATTTGGTGTCACAGCGCGGAGTCCTGAGGAGCTGGCAAGTGCTTGTAAAAAAAATTGTTAACTCTTTCAACTGTTGGTGTCATGATAATGCTCTAATTTTAAATGTTGGTAAAACTGAATGTTCGTTCTTTGGTTTGAGAAATGCTGATGAGAGACATCTGATTGTGGACAGTGCTTTAACATCTAAATCATGCACAAAATTTCTTGGTATTCATGTCGACAGTGGACTGACATGGTCGGAACAGGTTGAGCATGTGTGTGGGAAATTGAATAAAGCTTATTTTGCTTTATGTAAAATAAAAGATTCGCTGCCAGTTACGTCCCTGATGACAGTGTATTACAGTCTTGTTCATAGTCATTTGTCTTATAATGTTGTATTATGGGGGAATTCAGTGGATGTAAAAAGGGTTCTCATTCTTCAGAAACGAATTCTGAAAATGATGTTCAATATAAACCCCAGAATGTCATGTAAACCTGTTTTCATTGAGAATGCCATTTTGACATTTCCATGTGTGTATATTTATAGATGTTTAGTGTATTTAAAGGATAATGAGGCTAACTTTTCGAAACTCTCTATGTATCACGATTATGCAACTAGAAGTCAGTCAACTCTTCTCTTGCCGAAACATCGTACTTCAAAATTTGAGAACTCTCCAACATACCAGAGTATCAAATTTTTCAATACTTTACCTCACCATCTGAGAGTTAAGCCTACAAAAGTGTTCAAATCTGTTCTTAAGTCTTTTCTTCTGAGAAAGGCATATTATTCTATTAAAGAATTTATGGAGGATGATACTCTCTCATGACATGTCCTATATACCGATGTATCTTGTTGGATAAATAAATATTATTATTATTATTATTATTATTAAACTTTTATTGATATAGCAAAATAAACATTAGAACTATTTTAGTACGGGCAAGATGGGGTTACACCATACCCTGTTTTGCTCTCTCATGTTCAAATAAATTAATAGATGAACCTCTTGAAACAATGCTTTCGCACACAAACAACCAAGTACTTACCTGTTCGTGTAATCCTTGAAGCGATATGGCTGAATAGGAATATGAAATTATCATCTAAGGCGTGAGAAAAAACCTCGCAATCATTAAATTTGGTTTATCAATTTTATCATTTGTCATTCGTTTTTCATATCAATGTTTACGAAAGAGACTGAAATTAAATATAGGTAATTGGAAGAACTGATAATGATTATCTTGACACAAATATTATTTTTTCCTATTTCTATTATTCTATTAGTAGTTTTGAAGAAATATTAGATTATCTAAGCTAATTTTAATATCAATACTGCACTTATTCATTGTATCTTCAATTCGAGGTTTTGAAATATGAATTATGAGAAGATGGTTTGTTATTGTATATCGATGGCTTTGCAGGTTTCGAAGAAAACGTGTAAACTTTTTATGATAAGGTTTCAAATTAATTTATTTTCTCTTTTTTATCAGTTTTCTTCTTACATATTAGCTTTAGTGAGTATTTTATAGTAAAAATAATTGAAATTAACAATACTGAAATGAATAGTATCACATCTATCAGCAAATATTCGTACCAGGCCAAGTCCAAGGCAGCTACCCTCAAATGTGGTGCACCCTTATGGCGAATTACGTATTCTACCCAAAAGTTCACAGATTCTGCTGCAGTTAATGGTTTGTCAAGCATTATCTGTGATCGTTTGTTGGCATTCTGTTTATACCTGAAAAGAAAATTTGTTTAAGTTTTTCAATCTTCTCGTTCTAACTGGTTCAGTAACTGGTCAAATCCGCATTGTTTCCACAAAAGAAAACAGATGGGAGGTCAGGAGTATGAATTTGTGAATTTTACGTCGGCCAAATTTTATTATAGTCGTCCTTTTGTATGTATTTTTTTATGTTATGTCCATGACTTTCTCCCTCAATTCTTCTTTCTTATTCGAAAGAGTATACTCCTCAGCTAGTCCTAAGTCAGGATATGACGATGGGATCTCAGAGGAGATCCCATCGTCATATGTCTCCATAAGTCTCAAATTTCATAGGCATTTACAATGTTTTTTTATATATTACTAAAGTGATTCAGATATTTGCATCTAGTGGTCTTCACTTCATGTGGGATACAACTGCTTAAGGGTGAAGATAATTCTGAGAGCGCTAGATATATTTTTCCTAAAGATATATTCAACGAGTTGATAAAGCAAGTTATAACTTCTGAGAACTACACACAACTAAATTTATATGGAATCACCCGATGTTTTGAATATTACCTCATAATGTTCAATAGGATTTTGTAGTGTGCTTAGTGGCCTCCACTATTTTAACTGAATAACCTTTGGATAAAAACGGTGCAAGTTTAAAACAGCGCAAGTCTCTTGGATTCTATGACCATATATTCCGTGAATAATCCCCTCTACCATCAGCAACTATCGAAGAATGACAACTGAGAGAACACCGGAGTTCATTCATTTCCTTTGAAGACTTCGTTGAAAACACTCGAAATTAATTAATCATAATAATTTGTGAATTGTTTAGTAACCCTTTAAAATAAAAGGGGTGAGTACTAATCCATTGTCATCCTCTTTATTTCTTCATTTTCTTTTAATATTGAGCAAACATTGAATTAATACCTAGATTCCTCGCACAGCTAAGGAATTATTTTCAATTTCCCAATTCTTTAAATTAATATTCTCAACATGTGCATATATTTCTGAAAATCTATCCTCGAAAATCTTATATTGTTTTTAGGTCACATTTATTTATGGTTTCTACATTCTTAATTCTCACTTTTCATATAAAAATATTTCACTGCTCTGTTCATTTCTTTTCAGCATTACACAACATCGTTTTTTAATATTTTTTTCATTCTTTTCTTACTCATCTTATATTTCGTTTGCTTATTAACTTTCCGGCTTTATTTGAATGGCCTAGAAAATAAGTGATATTCTTTTTAATTATGATATCCAGATCAGATTTTCATTTTATAATCGATTTGCAAGTCTAGTGTGTTCAATCACCATTTTATTTTCTTATTATATATATATATATATATATATAGTGTGTTCAACGAAAATTTGACCCCCCCTCTAACTCCGAAATGAGTAACATTAGCGAAAAACACCAAGACACGTCGATTTTTGTTTCGAGGGGAGCATTTTTCGAAATTATTCGAAACTTCTCAGATCAACCCCTACCCCAGCAACCCTAACTTTGAAATTCATCATAGGGAATAAGGGTCGAGTGGCACCTTACTGAAAAGGTCTGTCAATTCTCCACCTTGATTTGTCATTTTAGAATTTTAAATTAACATACAGGGTGTCCCAACCAAGGGTGAAGTTGAATTCCTGGAAATCCCAAATACTAAATGAAATAGATTTATTTTGGCATAATGCAAGCGCAGGTTTATGCTCGGTCTAGAAAAACGACCTACACTTGTGAATTTGGAGTTGGTGCAATCAACCCCTATTTCCAGCATCCCCAACTCAAAAATCATTCGATCGATAATAGGTCAAGTGGCACCTCGTTGGAAAGGTACTGCAAGTTTCTCTTCGAATTTGGTATTTTCGAAATTCAGAATCATCATACAGGGTGTCCCGAAGCAGGAACATTAAAAATCCAAATAACTTTTGAAACTGGTTCATTTCGGTATACG
The DNA here is from genome assembly GCA_013387265.2 of Cryptolaemus montrouzieri. Taxonomy (NCBI): domain Eukaryota; kingdom Metazoa; phylum Arthropoda; class Insecta; order Coleoptera; family Coccinellidae; genus Cryptolaemus; species Cryptolaemus montrouzieri. The sequence continues at coordinate 104,145,494 of JABFTP020000021.1, forward strand.
AGAACATGTTTGATCCGAGAATAGGACTTTCTTGTGTGGTTATAGAATTTTTGCAATCAACCCCTTCCATTCAGCATCCCCAACTTGAAAATCATACAAATAATTCAAATGGCATATCTTCAGAAAGGTTTTTGAATTCCAGAATGATTAAAGCATTTCATTCAGTTCGGCTCTCCATACAGGATGTCGCTTTCGAAAAATTCAATATCGTCATTTGAAATTATCAACTAAAATTAATTCGAAACTGTTAAAAGTATTGGGGTACGATGTGTTGAGCATCAATTACGAAGAAATAAAGCTGATTTCTGCATTGAAAATGTTTACATTTTTTTCATTTCCATCTGGCGTGCAGTCATCTGTCATTTTTGCAATGAAATACTATTATTATTATTCAGATCAGTTCCTCATTATTGTTGTTGTTCGTCAGTTGAAATTAATCTGAAAATGGTTTATTCCACTGAGGAAAGGGTCGAAATTGTATCGACGTATTTTCGAAATAACAGTTGTGCCAAAGAAACGGCAAGGATATTCGATAGGAACCATCCTGAAAGAGAAAGGGAGTCAGTCACCAGTACGTTAAATATTTGGTTGACAAATTCCTAGCTACGGGTTCGGTGGCAAACAAAAACATGAAGTGGCATGTCCTGTCAGAAATGAGGCAACGGAAGTGGCAGTAGTGGGTCATCTACAAATGGAGAATACTACTTCGATCAGAAAACTATCTCGTCTGACTGGTGTATCAGCTACAACTGTCCATAGAATCGTGAAACATCACAAATTTCACCCTACAAGGTAAAATTAGTGTATGAAATAAACGAAGATGATCCAGATCGTCGTTTACAATTTTGTGAAAATCTAAGTGAAAACCTAAACGCTAATCCAAATTTTCTGAATAACATCTGTTTTTCTGATGAAAGCACCTTTATGCTCAGTGGTGAAGTGAATAGACATAATTGTCGATATTGGGACACACAGAATCCTCATTGGTTTAGAGAGGCCCACACGCAAAGGCCTCAGAAGTTGAACGTTTGGGCAGGAATTTTTGGCAATCATCTAGTTGGGCATTTCTTTATTGAGGGTAATCTGAATGGAAATGGCTACCTACAGTTGTTAGAGGAACACATACATCCTAGATTGACAGAAATTTTACAGAACGATCCAACTCTTTCTGAGGACGAAATGCGTTTTCAACAAGACGGTGCTCCTCCGCATTATGATGCTCGGGTGCGCCAATATTTAGACGAAAATTTCCCAGGAAGGTGGATTGGTAGAAGAGGACCTGTTGAGTGGCCAGCCAGGTCACCAGATTCAAATCCCCTAGATTTTTTTTTGTGGGGCCATCTAAAATCTAAAGTTTATGCCACAAGACCAGAAAACCTGGAGGAGCTGCGGATGAGGATTATCACAGAATGCCGACTTTTGACTCCTGAAGTTTTCGCTAATGTGAGAAGAGAGTTCGAAAATCGTCTGTATAACTGTATGGAGGTGGGCGGAGGTCATTTTGAACAATTGTTGTAATAATCAAGTTAGTTTTTGTTTTCAATTGAATACAAGTTCAATAAATCTCGTTTTCCTGTTTAGATGAGCATCCAATCAGTTTCTCCATCATCCCTCATCCTGATCCTCACGCCAGAAAACCTCGATTGCCAAACTGAAACCAATGCCTCAGTGATTCAGAAAATAGAAAAATCTTTCTGGAACTTTGCCACTCAACCTGTAATCACTTGTATGATTTTTTGAGTTGGGGATGCTGAATGGAAGAGATTGATTGCAAAATTCCATAGTCACGCAAGAGAGTCTTATTCTCGAATCAAACATAAACATGTTCTCGTATTATACCGAAATGAACCAGTTTCAAAAAGTTATTTGGGTTTTCAGTGTTCCTGCTCCGGGACACCCTGTATGCTGATTCTGAATTTCGAAAATACCAAATTCGAAGAGAAAATTAAAATACCTTTCCAACGAGGTGCCACTTGACCTATTTTCGATCGAATGATTTTTGAGTTGGGGATGCTGGAAATAGGGGTTGATTGCACCAACTCCAAATTCACAAGTGTAGGTCGTTTTTCTAGACCGAGCATAAACCTGCGCTTGCATTATGCCAAAATAAATCGATTTCATTTAGTATTTGGGATTTGCAGGAATTCAACTTTACCCTCGGTTGGGACACCCTGTATGTTAATTTAAAATTCTAAAATGACAAATCAGAATGGAGAATTGACAGACCTTTACAGTAAGGTGCCACTCGACCCTTATTCCCTATGATGAATTTCGAAATTAGGGTTGCTGGGGTAGGGGTTGATCTGACAAGTTTCGAATTATTTCGAAAAATGCTCCCCTCGAAACAAAAATCGACGTGTCTTGGTGTTTTTCGCTAATGTTACTCATTTCAGAGTTATAGGGAGGTCAAATTTTCGTTGGAACACACTGTATATATATATATATATATATATATATATATATATATATATATATATATATATATATATATATATATATATATATATATATATATATATATATATATATATATATATATATATATATATATATATATATATATATATATATATATATATATATATATATATATATATATATATATTTTTTTTTCTTAAGTAGGAGGAAGAAACGACAGAGAGGTGATGAGAAGAAATAGGTTACATTCAGAAAGGTCCACTGGGTAATATTGCTACTATCGCTGATGTCTTGGGACAGCTGAAAGTCCAGCCGTCTACAAGAAGGAAAGGAAGCATAAAGAGTCCAATGGAGTCTGGGTGCAGCGGCTTGTGCTGCCTTCTCTTGCATACATACGTTGGGAGGTTTACTAATTCCCAAGCATGTTATCATTGTTACGAAGAAATAATCACGTTCTCCTGAATTAATAGCACTTGAAGGTTTACATTCAGAAAATACGAAAAAAAAATTCAAGTATCAAACAGCAAGCATCTGTTTTTCCTTGATAGCTGTGAATATAGTTTTCTACTGCTCCTTATTCTTTTGGAATCATTTGTACATTCATAATATTCAAATACAGAAAAAAGGTATGAACAAAAATGTCAAAATCTTGGTCTCTAAGTGTTCGTTTTCACTCACCTTGGATTACTGAGAACCTCGTTCAAATTTGAAATAAGACTGTCTTTTGTAATATCCCAGAATGTGATTTTTTTGGCATAACCACCCATTTCAGCCCTTTTTGAGTTCAATTCCTGTTCAGCCAAAACCGGAAGTGCCAAAAGGGGTATTCCATGATAAACAGCTTCCATCGTACTGAAGATGCCACCGTGTGTGATGAAGAGTTTGACATTTTTATGCGCTAGAAGAAATGCATAAACATATAATTAATAACGTGTACAACGCCACGAAATTGTGGCGACAATAAAATAACTATGAAAGTATATCCTCATCAGATTCATCTACGCCCTACTTTCTTTGATGCCGCGTTCACATCGATAATGCATTATTCGAGAGCGAGATATGAGATTTTGTTTACAGACCAGGCCAGTTTCTTCTCCAAAAATTCCAAAAATACATTGAATACTTTCTTCAGGACACAATTGAATACAATGCCCTTACTTGAAGAAATAGAAAGAAGAATTTTGAACTATATAGGCTAGTTCAAGAATAAATGCAAAGTTTCAGTTGTAGAAGCGGAAATTATGTTACGCTATTTTTTTTCGAAGATACATCATGTTTCATTGATCAAGGCCCAACATTTTGTTCACCATAAATCTTGAATCTTTCGATCAATTTTCGTTGAATTTAGTAAGAAGCTTAAATGCTCGCAAAACATTTTGGAAGTAGAATAAAATATTCCAGAGATGCACTAAGTAATCGATTTTGATGTGAAATATCGAATCAAACAACCTGTGCATGTTGTTTTGGCAATTTTTGATTTCTTTGCCTGTGTAAAGATTGTTTTAGTTCCTTGGCGACAAGATAGGCACGATCCAAATACAGCATCCGTGAGCTGAGGTGATCATAATGGAGTCCATAACAACAATTGGCTCCAACACTCAAATGAGTCTGATGAAGGAGAAAGACAACCGATTTTACAATACTCTTGATCCCTTGTTTCAGATCCAGATGATTTCTGTTCACAGGTCTCAGCATCCTAAGGCAGCTTTCAACATGTGCCTCCCATTGGGATCTTATGGACGAGCGAAGAAGCTCATTTTCATTTTTCAGGGTGCGTGAATAAGCAAAATTTTCGCTACTGGGCAAAAAAAAAACTCGAGAGCTTCACCAAAGACCCCTCCACAGCCCAAAAGTCACGGTGTAGTGTGCAGTACTGAAAGTAGGCATCAGTGGGCTTTACCTCTTTGAAGAGGGTGGTGTCACAGTTAACCTGAACTCTGACCGATACTGTGGCATGCTTGAGAATTTTTTGCGCCTGAAAATAGAGGAATTGGGTGAAACCTACGACCAACAGAACTTCTGGTTGCAGCATGATCGTGCCACTGCTCATACAGCTCGTCGACCACGATCAATTCCTTAGAATTGTCTCCTTGAAGAAACAGATCTGTGGCCTCCGCGCTCCCCTGACTTGGACGCCTGTGACTTTTTTTCTGTAGAACTATCTCAAGGGTGAGGCTCTTAAATACCGTCCAAGGACCATTGATGAGCTAAAAACCGCCATTGTCGAAGAAATTAAACAGATAGCCCCTATCACTCTTGTGAAAGGCATGCGGAATTTCCATGAAAGGCTAAATATGTATGTTGCCCGCGAGGGCCATCATTTGGACGATCTCATTTTTAAAACTCAACTGAAAAAAACTACATAATATAACCTTTCTGTCGAAATAATTTTTCTCTGTAAATATTTCGTACAGTGTTTTTACTAACCCTTTGAAGGAGGGAGTCAGCCGCGTCCCACCCGTACATACGTATGTACCGATTAGATCACCGAGTAGTGAAATGTTTAGCTGTGAATATAGGAACTAAAAAAATAATATTATTCACCTATACTTATTATTAATCTATTATGCTCACCAAGAATATCATTTTGTGGCAACCATTTTCTAATAATCACATTATCTGGTTTTCCGGGTAGTTCTTCATCTTCGAATTTCCATATTACTGTCTGTTTCAACGCTGCAAATGTTTCAAGGAGTATTTCTCGCTTCTTTATGGGCATGTCGACGCTCTTCAGGTTCGAGCCCAGACTGAAAAATATGACCCCATGTTTGGCATTGTCTAAGATGTCTTGAAGATCTTTGGGTAATGGTTTCGGCTTTTTTATGTGGAATCCACCGATATTGATCAGACTTGGTACTTTTGGTAAAGGCTCATGAATACTTGAGTCCGCATTGAGAAGAACGAGAGATGTATTATATAAAAACTCACTCAAATGAGGAGCATCTGGATAATATTTGTGTAACAATCTATTTTGTAAAGGAAGTGTAATAAAGTTTCTAACTAAATAGTTAAATACGTATGATATAGAGTTATATGACCGTTGAAAGAGTGTCATGTGTGTAGGATATGGCAAATAAATGTTTGGTGAATAAGCTGGTGAATCTGGATTTCCTTGAAACTGGTTGATCCATTCATTGACATCTAGAGCACTGTACATGATAAGCGGAGCATTCAGATGGTGTGCTACATATTTGAGCGTCATTGTATTGAATTCTTCTATGATGATTGCATCGAATTTTTCCCGAGATTGCATGATCTGTTGGAATTCTGTGTTATTCAAAACATTTTCTGCCATGTTGCTGGCTACAAAACTGAAGACTACTGGTGCGAGGAAAGGATTCATAGGTATGTTGAACATACTTGGTGCATTTGCTGCAATAGAAACACTTTGAATTAATTGATAACAATAATAATAACGATGATAATAATTGAAAGTATCGTTGATTGATTTATTTTATGCAAATCCATCTTAAATGGGTGAATGATACACTATATTTTATCAAATTTTCACTATTTATTCTTTGAGTACACGACTAGTTTCGAATATTTCATACTCAAGGGTTTATACAACATTTCAGTTTCGGTATTTATATTAATGCTAGGCTCAGAACGGGGGAGGTTATTGAAGATTAAGTAATGTGGAAATATTTCCATCTAATTGATTATTGAGTGTTCCATAATGTGGGTTTTTCCTGATTTTGTTAATTTCCAAATACTCGAGAATGATCGATTTCTTTCCTTTATTACAGATATTTAGTATTTTCAGGTTTTCAGAATTTATAATACACTTGGAGGCAAAATTAGCGGAACACTCGAAAATTTAACCAAATTCGAAGTTCGATATTTTTCCTACTTTTCAACCGTTTTAGATGATTCGTTCGGCAAGTTATAGATCAACTCTTCTGCTTTGTAGAAATTATAAGACAAAACAAAAAAAATTCGTAACACCCTGTGGAATTTCGTGGTCCGAGTTGAAACGTACAATATCATGGTCTGTCAAGACACATCTTCCTACAGTAACGCCCTTCTTGTTTCATGCGTTTATCTCTATTTTTGCAAAATATATTTAATTTCAAGTGGAAGATCACCATTTTGGAGAAATTCCATTGAATCAAGAAATTGTCATTAAAATTCGTCTATCAATTTGGAATTTTCTTATTATCACTTAGGCGTGTCGAAATTGTCGTTTGCGATTTTTATGTTCGAATTGCATTAGTTATAGATGACAATTTGGTTAATTTGGTGAAAACTAGGAATTCATAGGAGATAACAGTCGGTAGGTATTAAAATACACAACCGAATTCTGGGACCATTGATGAAACTTTTCATTTACACATGTGCACACCTTTTTTTATCAAATATGAAATACAACACACGTTTTTTTGTATATGACCACATTTGCACTTGTTTAAAGAATGAGAGTTTTCCATTCTTTGATTTGATACAAATTCGATCGGTTGCGGTGTTTTATGATTCTTTTACTGTTTACGATTCGAAACGGTATTTTTCATTCAGAATGAGAGATTTACCACCAACCTCAGTAGCAAGGGCAGTTACATTGATCGAGGAAGGGCGCACCTACCGCTCAGTCGGTACCATGTTGGGTGTCTCGACGTCGGTTATCCTACCGACGTTACAGGGAAACTAGATTGTACGTGAGGAGGCGAGGACAAGGAAGAAATCGGGCAACCCGTGCTATACATAACCGTTTCATCGTCAATCAAACCATAAGAAATCCTCGTCTTACTGCTGTTCAGGCACGTAACCTTTTACAAGCAGTGGAAAACATTAACGTCAGTGTGAGAACAGTCAGAAGACGATTGAATGAAGTTGGTCTGAGATCATACGCGCAAGCGAGAGCACCAAGACTCGATAGAGCCTATCAGGTAGCAAGATTGGCGTTTGCTAGGGAGCATGTAGCATGGACAATCAATCAGTGGAGACGAGTTTTATTTAGTGATGAGAGCTGATATTGTGTGAATTTCGTGGATGGTAGAGATAGAATATGGAGGCATCGAGGGGAACGGTACAATCAAGCGAACTTCGCAGGAACTGAGCAATACGGTGGAGGGTCAGTTATGATATGGGGTGGCATATGCTTGGGAGTACGAACAGAACTGGAGATTATTGGCAATGGATCACTTAATGCCCATCGGTATATAACAGAAATCTTGGAGCCCCGTGTTGTGGCTTTTGCTCCTTACAAAGGGGAAAATTTCCTTTTTATGCACGATAACGCGCGCCCTCATACTGCGCGCATAGTAATAGAATATCTCAATGAAGTTGGGATCACACGAATGGACTGGCCGTCGCGGTCACCGGATTTAAACCCGATCGAACACGTTTGGAAGGAGGGTTCGACAATGGAATCTAGGCAATGTTGAAGAGCTGATATTGGCTTTGGTGGAAGAGTGGGACAACATACCTCAACAGATGATAGACAACATCATTGGGAGTATGCGAAATCGTATGCGCGCTGTAACAAGACCTCGGGGGGGTCATACTCGCTACTAAAATCAAATGTTTTTTTTTGTGGGTCATCATGAACATTTTTCTCAACATGTTCATTTCATTTCACGAGTGTACCGCTAGGATACACACCTGCTCTCAATTTTGAACAGGAATTATAATTATTATAGAGTATCACAAAAAAAAATTCAAAACTAAATGTGCAAAATCAACGATTTTCCGAGTGTACTTCGAGTTCTCCCGGAGCGTGAAATAGGCCAGTGAATTTCAAAAATTTTCATTTCGTTAGATTTCCGCTTCTCTAATTTTGATAAATGCATAAAACAAGAAGGGCGTTGCTGTAGGAAGATGTGTCTTGACAGACCATGATATTGTACGTTTCAACTCGGACCACGAAGTTCCACAGGGTGTTACGAATTTTTGACAAAAAAAACACTTTTAGTTTTGCCCCCGTATAAATATTTTTTTCAAATTTTTTTGTTTTCTCTTATAATATCTACAAAGCAGAAGAGTTGATCTATAACTTGCCGAAAAAATCATCTAAATCGGTTGAGAATTAGGAAAAATATCGGACTTCGAATTTGGTTAAATTTTCGAGTGTTCCGCTAATTTTGCCTCCGAGTGTATGATTTGTTTTCATAATATGTTCGAAAATGGAGCCATTTTTGTCTGTATGTGTATGCTCTATCTTCTGAGGCCCTTTGTTAGGGTTTTTAGCATAAAAATCTTCTTACGAATAACGAGTTGCTAGCCCGTTCACCCAACCTCCAACCTAAAGGACCAGGGTGTTTGTTAAAGCTTTGCTCCATTAGACAGGTTGCTTTCGCCACAGCTTCTTAGACCCATCTGTCGCTGTCTTTAATTTACTCTTAAAGACTCAAGGTTGCCACCTCCGCCAGATCACTTCTACCGTTGTGGGTTTCACTCGTAACCCTGAGCAAGGGGCCCTTACAGATGCTAGCTTTCCGGGCCAGAAAGCTTCTGGAATCTACGGAAAGGGTAGTGGGTGATTCACTTTCCCGGGTAGGACTATCCTGACAAAGTTCCTACCAGTATCCGGGTAGGAAGCAGACTACTGAAATCAAATTGTATGATGTAAGGGTACAGAGAGGAACTATGTGTGACTCAGACCACCACTTAGTGAGAGTCAAAGTGTTTTTCCACCTACTAACCAAAAGCAACAAATAAACAAAGGCCAATGAGGAGAAAACACACAAGAAGTCAAGTATAATCTGGAAAGTCTTATTCACCACAGCGTCAGATACATATATCAGAAAAGGTTGGACGAGAAGTTGATAGAAGAACAATCCCTTCCACTGCAGGAAAGGTACCAACATATAATTGATAGTATCCAAGCCGCAGGAGAGGCTTAGGGAGAACGCAGGAAGAAAAAGAGCAATGAGATTTGGAGGACAGATGCAATTGAGCAATCAGTACAGGAGAAGGAGAATTTGTATTTGAAGTGGCTAACTACTAAAGAAGAAGAATACAGGTTGTTGTACAATAGAAAAAGAAACGTCCGAAATACAATTATAAATGGAAAAACCGACTGTGGGACAAAAAATGCGAAAAAGTCAATAAACACGTAAGGGGAAGAAAGAACACAGAGGCTTGAAGATTCATCAGAGCGAGTGCCATAGAAAAACAGGATAAAGTCTGCATTCAGGGGATTATACTCAATGAGTGGATGAAACATTACGAAAAACTCTTGACAGAAGACAGATAGGAGTACAGAATAGAGAAAGAAAACAACCTCAATGTTGAAAAAGAGCCGGAAGAAGTGACACAAGAAACAGTGAAAAATACTATCACAAATTTGAAGAACGGTGGAGCTTCGGGACTAGAAGGTATACCAGCTGAACCAACTACCAACTACTGAAGAATGGTACCGAAAAACTATACCGTATGCTGACAACGGTGATTAATGAATGCCTCAATGGACACCTTCCTCCTGAGCAATGGAAAATAGCACACATATCGTCTATTCATAAGAAAAGTACCAAAAAAGATTCAAACAACTACCGTGGTATCTTGGTGACCAGTACAATGAGCAGAGTTTATGGAAGGATCCTTCGAGATCCAATTGAACAAGAGTACAGCTCTTTAGAAGAAGAAGAACAGAGCCGATAGGTCCTGCACAGATAATATATTTTGCCTCAAGTTGATTATAGAAAAAGAACGTGACCAATCAGGAAATGCACATCATGTTAGTAGACCTACAGAAAGCATAGTATCAGTTGCGAAGCTTTGGGAAGATTTGTAAGGATCTAACTTAAATCATACACTCATAGAAGCCCTTCAAAATCTTCACAGTGGCTCGAAATCCCTAGTGAAAATAGGTAACTCAATATGACCAACGTTCATCGTCTCGAAGGGAATCCGACAGGGATGCTGTATATCTCCAACATTGTTCAAAAATCTATATATCGAAAGCTCTTCAATTATGGAAACGTAAATGATACAATCCTTCACACTATCCAATTCACTGACGATCAAGTCGTCGTGGAAAAACCAAATACCTGTGCGTTGGTGGGGATGCAGGAAAACTCATGCTCGATAATAGACAAGAAATCGATAGTTGTGACGAATATAAATATCTGGGATATATATTCAACAAGGAAGGAACAGACGAATAAGAGATCACCTCGCGAATCAAACGAGCACGAAAAGCGATAGATTGCTCGAATGGAGTTTTTTGGAGTAATAAAAAATTAGTATGGATAGAAAGTTCACTATTTACGACACAATGGTGACGATAATTCTGCTTTATGAAAGTGAAACCTGGAGGATCACAGATAGGAACCGTAAAAAAGTAGAGTCAACAGAAATGGATGCAATAAGATCAATGAAAATATCAAGAAGAGACCGAATACAAAATGAGGAGATACGAGGACGTATCTCCTCATTTTCAATAATAATATTCAATATTCAACCTTCCGTAGAATGTTAAATATCCTTCCCTGAAGGAGCACCCAGATCCACCCTTCATAATAATCATCAACCAGGGCCACACAGAAATGGTACAGCTCGGTCGGATGTTATGAATAGTAGCAATAGACTGCAGTGGCGGTCTCATTTGACCTCGTCACTGTTGCATTCATAACATTAGGTCAGACTGCCACCTACTCATCTCAATCTGTTGGAGTGCAACTAACCACCTATTTTCTGTAGACTTTTCACTATCTCCTATAATAAAGGCATTTGTCCCCCCATCTGGAAAATTTCCAGAATCCTACCCATCCCTAAAAAAGGGAAAGAACCATTCCATCCAATTGTAGGCGAATATCCCTTTTACCTATGATCTCTAAAGTGATGGAAAAAGCCATCAATTTTGAGCTCATTAAATATTTAGAATCGGTTGGTATTATAAATGACCGACAATTTGGTTTCAGGCATCAGAGATCAACAGAAGATCTACTTGCGTTTGTTACTCACATGTCGAAAAGTTCTGTTGAGACAGTTTGGTAGTTTTTGACTACCCAAATTTCGAAAGTTTTCGATCGCGTTTGGCATAGAAGTCTGCTTAGATAATTGTCTGCGTCCCAACGGCTATGCCTATGGATTTGCAGTTTCCTCCCCAATAGATGAATGTGGTTACTTCTGACACACTTAGCATTAATGTTGGTATGCCTCAGGGCTCCATCTTGGCACCAAGTCTGTTTTTGCTTCATATGAATGACCTTCTTAGTGCTACAGGTTGTAAACTCCCCAGCTTTGCGGATGACAGTACACTTTATACATCTTCTTGCTCGCTAAAACCCCTGTCATCACAAGACTCGAACGAAATACGAATTCAGCAGTGCAACAAAGTCAATAGCGACTTGAAATCAATTCTTGATTGGGGATCTGCTAACCTGGTGGAGTTGCTAGTAAAACTCAAGCCTGTTTGTTTTCTAGGAATATGAATAGCACTGTCCTGAATATAACAATGGCAAATGAGACCATCTCACCTACTTCCTCTATAACAATGCTATTATCGTCGACAATCTATCGTGGCATGACCATGTTGTGAATATTGCTAAGTCAGCGTAAGAAAAAATGGGATTTCTCTATCGCGCAAAGAAATATTTCACTTCAAACCATTTGATCACTTTCTATGAATCTCAAATTCGTCTTGTTTTAGAGTATGGCTCTCATGTATGGGGCTCTGCTCCTAAACACAGCTTGAAACTCCAGGACTCCATCCAAAAAGAGCAATTCGGTTAATCGGAGACAGATCATTCACAGATTCCATTCCACTATTGGAACATCGAGGAAAATTTGGTGAGCTTTCGCTTATTTACAGGTTCCTTTATGGAAGATGCTCTGAGGAGCTTTCTACGCTTGTTCCACCGCTTGTTTCTGTTTTGAGGCAAACAAGTCAAACTCTTGTCAATCACGTATTCGTGGTTGAAATAGAGACACCTAGAACGTCTCCATATCAGAGTTCCTTATTTCATAGAACGGCAGAACTCTGGAACTCCCTTACATGTAACGTATTTCCTCGTGACTATAACCTGTTAGCATTTGAGCAAAATATTAACCGTCTATCCTTTTCAGGTATTCGCAGTGTCGTCAAGGCATAATAGGATTTGCTTCCTTACGCGAGTAACTTTCAGATTAAAAGAAAAGAATAAACATGTAAATGTTACTGCGCTCTCCAACGAACTGAGACAGAGGCTACTCATCATCGTCACCGGGAAACCATGAAAACAAAGGGTAGATAAATAGAAACCTCAAGAAATCACACTAGTTCGACTATTCACCGCAACGCTACACACCGTGTCAGCAAGGAAGCGATCTGTCATATCTGGTTGTCAACCAGGCATACAGTACAATCTCAGCAATAACATCTTGCGAAATTGTCACTACATGTGTAGATCGGAAAACCAGCTCCTTCACGGAAGGATATTCTACGGAAATTTGAATATTGTTCCTTGAATGAAAATTCTTCAGTATGTCTCGAATATAGCGATAATTTCGCAAGTTGTCATTGATGAGATTGTACTGGATAAATGTCCTTTATAACTCAGAAAGATATATTTGGCTATTTATTTGTCTATAATGGAGTAAAGAATCCGTAATCTGGGAATTATTATGTTTGTTAATAACTCTTTTAATCAATTGTGTTGGAGAATAATTGTTCATGGCTATTTGTTTGATTAAATTTAGTTCTGGCCTGAAGTTTCTTTCGACATTGGTACTGTGGATCATTGGGTTAAGACTGCAAGTTTATAATTTAGGTGACCAAATGAATCAGCAGGAATAATGGCATCTGTGTCATGTGTCTTTTCCTAATATTTTGAACTGATATCGTTATCGACTCTAGTTATGGTTATGCCGAGAAAGTTAATAGAGCCGTTCGATTCAATTTCGAAAGTGAATTCAATTTTTCGATGAATAGTGCTTAAGATTTTTGAAAAATTGTTGTATTTGCCTATCCGTTCTTTGAAACCCAACTGAAATATTCACGAATCTAAACCAGAATTATCTTCAGCCGTGTCGTTATTCAGAATTTTTGTGTTTTCTAAATGGTCCATAAAAATATCGAATTAACAATTCGTCTGGAGAAGCTACGGTGTAGCGAAACACGTTACGAATTGCAAATATTCAGAAAAATTCCTCAAAAAGCACTACTTGTTTTATTGTTGCTAATGCCTCTGCTAAATATTACTCTGAATTGATGGAGCTTTCAACAATACCCAATGACACAGTTAATTACTTCATTCCATCAGAGAAATATTGAATTATGTGAACATGAAGCGATTTCGTGAAGAGGGTCTTTAGAGTGGTTGTTTATGATAACATCAATATGTGAGAGATAGCGATGAATGAGTCAATCCTTATTTTTGTTTTATCTATGCATACCTTCCGAAGTTCAAGATATTATCTTTATTCTTATATAAATTTGATATTTCTGCGAACTGACTCAAGGTGATTTCTCCAATAGATGATTTGTAAAGTACCAGTAAAGGAAATTGTCAGAACTGTCAGCTTTATAGTGTGGCAAGAAAGTATGGACCCTATTAGTTATATATTCTTTGTAATCGAAAATACTTGAAAACGTCGATTTAATTTCTCATCCTTCACCTTCTGATAAAAATTATTTGTTTATGTGATGATCTAACCTGTCAGAAATATTATGTCCGACAATTTTTCAATAGCAATATATAGATTGAGGTACATCATTAGAAAGCTCTGTTTTAATCTGTACGTTCCTATATTTCTGTACGATTTCTTATGAAATTTCCCCTAAATTCAATTGACGAGGCTTTTACGTGATAGAAATCAATTTTCACAAATACAAGTAAACGATGTTTTCTACTAAAATATTTCATTAAACGCTCGACGCGTTTCGATGCATATATCTTTATCAAGAGCGAATGATTACTACAAATATATCTTACTAACAAATTTTTATATATACTAAAGAGGCAATCCACTCAGAGCTATCCGTACTTGAACTAATGTTTAGGAAATAAATTTAATAAGGGTGAGTTATTTATGTCTACCTGATCATTGAGAATATCCGGTGAATACCTTAATCTGTTAATTTCAAGTGCTTCCAGAAGGTTGAGTTTTATACCTCTGTTCTCAGAATGTACGATTTTAAATTCTGAATTGAAACAGTGACCATTTTCCCTAAGATGATTTGAATAATTCGAATCGGTTTTTTCATCAATGAAACTGCGTTTATGTTCAGATATTCTAACATTAAAATTTCTTCCTGTTCAACCTATATAAAAACAATTGCAATCTGCACAATCCAATCTATAAACACCTGATTTATTTTCTTTTTAATTGGAGATAAATATATCTAATATATTACATAAGAAAAAAAAAAAATTAAAAATAGCAATCGGTGAACACCAAGACAAGAAATTCAATAGTTTAATATATATAGGTAATATTAGCAATAATGTGAAATCCTTTCTTGAAATTCGAATTTAAATATAGCGTTTAAAACATCAACAAATTTATGTTCATTTATCAGGAATTATAAATCTCCAATTAATGAAGAAAATGAATCATGTGTTTATAGATTGGATTATGCAGATTGCAATTGTTTTTATATAGGTAGACCAGGAAGAAATTTTAATGTTAGAATCTCCGAACATAAACGCAGTTTCATCAATGGAAAATCCGATTCAAATTATTCAGATCATCTTAGGGAAAATAGTCACTCCTTCAATTCAGAATTTAAAATCCTACATTCTGAGAACAGAGGTATAAAACTCAACCTTCTGGAAGTACTTGAAATTAACAGATTTAGGTATTCACCGGAAATTCTTAATGATCAGGTAGACATAAATAACTCACCCTTATTAAATTTATTCCCTAAACATTAGTTCAAGTACGGATAGCTCTGAGTGGATTGCCTCTTTAGTATATATAAAAATTTGTTAGTAAGATACATTTGTAGTATTCATTCGCTCTTGATAAAGATACTGTGTATCGAAACGCGTCGAGCATTTAATAATATATTTTAGTAGAAATCATCGTTTACTTGTATTTGTGAAATTTCCCCTATTTGTTATCCTACTACAGAAATCATTGTTTCTTATTCTATAGAGAAGAAAAGATGCATCATTAAAGGACAATTTTAGAAAAAGTAGTTGCTTGCGTCTAGCTCTCGTTGAAGCTCACAAGGTTCAACTGACCCCACTCAGATATCTTGTGTAAGTCAGAGTTTAAGTTATGAATTTGTTGACATCTCTGACGCTGAGATTCCGCAGCTGTAATCAGTCGGACTGCTGAAAGACGAAACCAGGGTACAATCGTCTGCAAAACCGAAGATCTTGTTCTCTGTAGATGACAGAAGATCGTTTATCTGCAACAGAAACAAGGTTGTCGAAAGAATGGATCCCTGAGGTACTCCTGCTTGCAACTGGAAACAATCAGATGTTATACCGTCGACCACAACTTGTATCGATCTATTTAAAAGAAAGCTACTTATACAACGCCGCAATTTTTCGGATTCCCCATGTTTTTTCATCGTTGAGGTACAAACATCAGTGACGCAGACGAGCAGATCTCCTGTCGATCTTTGTCTGCGAAAACCATACTGACGGTCGTTAATAATTCCCTGATTTAGAAAAATATAACCAAATTGAATGATTGTTGTTTTCTGTAAGAGTCCATATAAATTGTTGTATTTTACATAAATATAATGCAGTATGACCAAATGACGGCTGTAATGTCTCCGAGTGGAGTTAGTAATTTTTCATATGAGAAGCTGATTCAGGAACTACGATTATCGACGTTGGAAGAGTAATAATATGTATTTTATGGATGAACCGACATACGTGTCTGTGTCGAAAAATCATTCGATAGTGTCTTGTCAATCTCGAAGTGGTATATCTTCTTTTTGATTGCGTATGGCTCTCTCTTTTCCTCTCATTGTGTATGATGAAGAATATAGGAGATTATGTGGAAACGGATTATACAGGATGTAAGGAAAGAAGATTGACAAGTACGGTGATTTTGTATGACCTATTTGAAATGTATGTAAATTGAAATTAAGTAAAATCGCGACAGGTATGATCTCTTTCCTTAATTTGCATGATATTGAAAAAAAATGAAATGATAATTAAATAAAAATTGAAATTAAATTTAAAGAGATAAAGGGGAAACGAAACAGACGGCTATCCTCGAAATAGTTCTGACAGTCTCACACATCAATATTCCTCATTAATCTATTTCGGCTCAAACTATCGAATAAATTTTTCAATGCCAAAGATAAAAATCGAAAACTAGATAAGTCTGGAGTGTATAAACGAACATATCCTAACTGTAACGGAATTTATGTTGGTCCTACAAGTCCTTCAGAATAAAATGTAAAGAATTTCATTCACATTTTGTAAAAACATTTCATTCTGGGACAATATGCCAACAACCATATTTTCCATCAATAGACAATCCACAGATCTCATAGCAAGCAAAAAAGCTATAAAACTCAATTATCTTGCATCCTAAGAAATATTCAAAGCCAAACACAAAACAGACCATAATCAAATATTACTTAACAACCTGACTGATTTATACTATTTATTCTCCAATATTTGGGATTTTAAGTCGTTCTCAATTATGTATTAGTACCCAATTTTCATTTCTAATCTGTATTTCACATGTTCTGTTAACCCATTTCTCTGTACCTCTATATGACTTTGCTAACTTTATTTTATTTTAAAACTCATACTTGTCTGATGAGCGAAAGCACGAAATAGCTATAACATTGAATTAACTATTTCCTCTTAAACAGTGATATTTTTACGTAGTAATATTCGCAATCTTCATAATGAACAAATTATTCTTAACAGGTCAATCGATTTTTATATTCTGGTAAAATAAGTGTTTAATGATATAATTATATTCACGAGTACGTGTTACGTTAAGAATATGCCATCATTGAACCTCGACTATGCAGTAAAACAATTAATCGAAGTTTCCCAGAGCTGGATGACAAAAATCGTTAAAACAATATTTAAAGAATTACAGCTACAATAAAAACCGTTTTCTATACTAAAGAATTCAGAAAATGCCACCTATAGGAATAAAGAACAACCTTCGTACGAATGCGAAACGTATGCAACCTGAGAACTGCAAGAGCAAAGGGTTATTTCTACGAAGGGGTAACTAATGAACTCCTTGAACAGGTAAGGTAAGACTGACAATTTCTGCAAATCTGCGTTTCCGCCTCTTGTTAGAGAAGACGGAAGAATAGTATCATCTCCGTAAGAGAAAGCCGATCTCGTTGCTCTCTTGTTCTCAAAGAATTCTGTGCTAGATTCGTCTAACTCAACACCACCGAACATTCCACCTACAAATTCTTCCATGGCAGAAATCAAGTTCATCAACGATGGAAAAGCATGGGGAATCTAGAGCAATAGCCCTCGACATCTCTAAAGCCTTCAATACGGTTTGGCATGCAGCCTTGTTGAATAAACTTATTGCATATGGGCTTCCCGAAAAATTGCGGGGTTGGATAAGTAACTTTCTTTCAAATAGAGCAATACAAGTTTTGGTCGACGGTATAACATCTGATTGTTTCCAGTTGCAAGCAGGAGTACCTCAGGGATCCATTTTTTTGCCAACCTTGTTTCTGTTACAGATAACGATCTTCTGTCATCTACAGAGAACAAGATCTTCGGTTTTACAAACGATTGTACCCTTGTTTCGTCTTTCAGTAGTCTGCGGATGATTACAGCTGCGGAATCTCAGCATCAGAGATGTCAACAAATTGATAACTTAACCTCTGACTGAGTGGGGTCAGTTGAACCTAGTGAGCTTCAACCCGAGCAAGACACAAGCAATTACGTTTTCTAGAAAGGTCCTCGCTGGAGAACTTCTTCTAATGATGCAAGGCCAACAAATTGCATTCAAAGATTCATTGCACCTTCTCGGAATAACGGTCAACTCCGGGTATTGCTGGCATGAACATGTATCAGCAATAGCTAAGTCTGCATCAGCTAAACTTAGTTTTGTTTTCAGAGCCAAGCGATACTTCACGTTATCTCTGCTGTTGCTTCTATATAACGCGCAGATTCGACCTGCTTTGGAATATTGTTTCCATGTTTGGGAACAACAACAACAACAACAACATTCGTTGCGGATGTTGGATAGTGTGCAAAAACGGGCTGTGCGCCTCATCGACTACTCGGAGATTACCCGCGATCTCCAACCGCTGGCTCTGGGAAGACAAGTTGTTGACCTTTCTCTGTTTTACAGATACTTTCATGGAAGATGCTCCAAGGAGCTGAAGGACCTTGTTCCGGGGAAACTCATATTTTGCCGCAACACTAGACTGACAAGGAGTTCTCATCATGTGGCGGTACATTTAACGAACCCTCGAACCTCTCTCTATAAGAATTTGTTTGTTTACAGGGCCGGTGAGCTGTGGAACATGCTGAGGCGAGTATACAGACACATCAATTCTTCCCAGGCGCCCACTTATGTGGTTTAACATGTTCGCCTATTCCTGGGAAGCGCGCATAAAAAAAATATCCACCACACTCTGCAGTCATTGTATAGGGAGTCGCAAACTCGATGGTATTGTGGGGCAGCTGTTACAAACATTGCAGATGATAAAAACAATTATCCCCCGTTCTCGGTCTCGATTTTCGAATAAACTTTATTGATGAAAACCAATTTCAGGTACCATTTTTTTATTTCGAGTTATTCCTGAATTTTTCTAAGATTTGAGCAAATGACCATACCTCGGGTACTAATTAAATTACGTGAAAGAAAATTTCACATATTTCAGGCATTTTTTGAATAGAATCCAGGGATGCATTGGAAAAGTTTGTTTTCCTTACGGTTTTCGAGTTATAAGGTAAAATTGTGGAATTTTCAATACAAACCATACGCAAAATTGATTGCGATGTGTAATTTTTTCCTTTTCGAAAGTATCTTATATGATTATTATATTATAATGGCGTAGTTTTCGAAAGATGAGTCATTCCCAACGGAATCTCGTTATGAGATTGAATCATTGCCGTTTCCAAAATAATTCTCTATGGCAATATTAATAGAATTCATCTGTGAACATGGGAAGACAACAGAGAAGAACCTTTGATACTGAAAAAGGGTTTTTTGTTTTCGCTGAATCCACAGAAAACGCCTTAGCATTGTCAAAACAATTATCTCCCCAATTTTAGAATTTTGTATTGTCAGAAAGGGTTCGTGGTATTTTGGATTTTTTTTTCGACATGAGTTTTGCAACGACGAGAGGTATAATATGTTTTCTTGTTTCATTGGAAGCGGAAACATTAGTGAAGCTGCTGGTTCCAGGAGCGCCAACAGCCTGACCAACGTATTTTCAAAAGGTTGGAAAATAATTTGCGAACATACGCATCTTTCAAAAAACCAAGGGTCAAAGAATATGCTGAAGAAAATCAAGAAACTGAAAATGACGTAAATGCAGCATAGAGAAATCCTGAAACATCAACGAGAGAAATAGCCAATTCAAAAAGCCGCTATCAGACAATATTTCGGGGAGAAATGCCTCGAA
This sequence comes from Cryptolaemus montrouzieri, assembly GCA_013387265.2. Classification (NCBI taxonomy): domain Eukaryota; kingdom Metazoa; phylum Arthropoda; class Insecta; order Coleoptera; family Coccinellidae; genus Cryptolaemus; species Cryptolaemus montrouzieri. Next base: position 104,165,370 of record JABFTP020000021.1, read on the forward strand.
AATGCAGAATTTCCAAGAAACGTAGAAGCCATGAGGTTAGGATTAGCAGTGATGGACTCATTTATAAAATTAAGAGAGAAATCGCCAAAGTCGTTTTGGCTTCAACGCGTGGTTAGAAATTGTTGGACAATAAATCATAGGACCATATACTCTTGAGAAAGCCGAAATCGCTAACACGTATTTGAATATTTTAACCGAATTTGTTGGGTAATCTTTGTGCAACGTTCCGTTTGAAGACTTCGAAACCTAATGGTTTCAACAGGATGGCGCACCTGCGCATAGTGCAGGCATTTCTGTCCGAAAATTGAACGACATTCTGGGACATCACTGATTAGGCCCAAGGGATCCCGTTTTATGGCCTGCGAGATCCCCTGATCTCTCCCCCTCAGATTTAAAAAAATCTTTTGCGAGAAAAAAATTTACCTCAGCAAGCAGGGAGGATTTGGTTAATCGATTTCAGGATCCCATAGAGCAAATTCCTAGTATTCAACTCTGAATGCTGTGAATACGGTCAGAAGAAGATGCAGATTAGAAAACTTCAAATCAATCTCCATTCAATAATTCAACACAGAAAAGCCATATATTATGAAAATATCGAATATTTTATATAATAAGATTTGTATTGGTTAACAGTTTGAATGGGAAAGATGCACTTTATCAATTCATCACCAATCAGCCCAATCATCAAATATATGGCGTTGTTCGTGGTTGGTTGGCTTTAATTCTTGTGTCAACTGCACTTTATAAGGGAGGAGATGCAGGAGAAATGCCCAGTTCCCGTGATCATCTCGAAATTGATGAATTTGCCTTCCAGTCACATTATCAGCTACAGCGGCGATATTTTAGCTGGCCTGACCGGATGGACACGTGTTCGATGCAACACATCACTAACTTGTCCGCAACGTGCAAATTTTCGGGTTAAATTCCCTACAGGCGAATAGGTGCTTGATGATGACCAAAAGCAGTACGAACTTTTCGAAATGTGTTCGCGGAATTTTCACAAGTTTTGTAGTGAATTTTCACCGTTTCCGGAGTAAACCTTTCATTGACATTCCGAGAGAATATGTTCCGTTGTTGCATCATCATTGAGGTAACCATTTCACTGCGTGGTTTTTGACAGTCTCATTGTTTATTGAGTTGGTGTCCCGTTAATAAGCCAACTACCATCCCAATAAAAGGGACAATAGTTCACGTACCCTCATCTTTGATTGGTGCTATTTTATGACTGCCTCGGTTCCGAGATGCGTGTTCAATAGTTTGAGATCTTGGTGGTGCTCCAGTTTTGAGAAAAAATGAGCATGTGGGTTTATGGGAGTCAGAAGAGGTTCTAGTCTCATCGTCCTAACAGCTGTTGTCTTTTTGGCTAGGATGTCTTCTTTCTTATTTCCTTCGATACCCGTATAGGGGGGGGGGCAGAACAGAGTAACACTGTTTGTGGTACTAAGTAGTTCTTTGTATTTGGGTGTAACCTTTGGATCTTTCAGATATCCCAGGGCGATATCTTTCTACTATCCTTTCCATGGTCTTCAATAGGAAGTAGGTTAGACTAATTGGTCTAAAATCTTTGGCGCCCTTATGTACAATCTTACCCGGATTGGGAAAGAAGACAACCCACACTCGTTTCCAGGGGTCCGGAACTTATCCCAAGGCTAAGCGGTATGTGCATTATATTTAACTATTCGGTTCAGTCCCTTTATTAGGTGTTCAGGGTATAAACCATTCACTCCTGGTGCTTTGAAAGGTAGTTACTGCTCATCGAACTCTTTTCACTGTAACGACCATTGAGGCTATGTTCCAGTTTGTTCTTCATTGGACTTTTGTGTTGCTGTTTTGTCGATAAGGAAACCTGGAGAGTGAACTTCCGCATAATTGTTTCAGTGTTTCATTTTTTTATGTGTTTGAATCTTCCAATGTATCGAGACTTTGGATGTCGGTCGGTCCTGCTTCAGAGAGGATGTAGTGAAGGTTACCCTGCGGTACACCCTCTATAGCATGCCAAGTTATTGCAGAGCTATTACAACAGCTAAGGATGAACATCACTAATAAGAGTAAATAAAAAATAAAATAATATATTTTTAGTGCACAGCTGTTATTGCTTCTAAGAATAAATATATTACTTACTAGAGTAAAAAGTAAATCTTTTTTCTGAAGGTATTGCGTGGTTTCATTTATTTTCAATTTTTATTTCGTTAACAACTTTTGGACGACAATTTGCGTCCAAAAATTCTTTTGATATCCTGAATTCCTTCTTGTTTACAATAATATCAAATCATATACTGAGTTTATGTTCCAGCTATATCACCAACTATTTTGCAGCAGTTTATTTTTTTAAGTTGAAGTTAAAAAGTTTGAACTCACCTTTTGCTTTTTCGTATACTCCTTTAAGAACAACTTCTTTGTAATTTTTTGGCGGATTTTTTTCACTGAAAGGACTAATGATTGTCACATCATGGCCCTTTTCCGCCAATATTTTCATTAAAGTACTACCAGCTAAATAGTGACTTTGTCCGACCACAGGAAAAATTCCTAGAATTTTAGCACCATCTATCCCATGAAACGTAAACACGGAAAACAAAATAAATAAATTGATATAACCTAACATTTTACTAATTCAAAATATGTACACTATAACTATACATACGAACGCATCAGAAATCAATGCGCAATAAGTCTATGTCACACTGCTATTTATTCCTGTGATCATCGCTATTATCAAGATCAATGTCAAGTTTCAAGTATATCGTTGAATTGCGTAACTTAACATACTGCTATACGCATTTAGTGTTTTGTGAGTTGCGCATTTTGAACTTGAATTTGGCAGTATTATAACCTAAAACTAATTATGTTTATTGAAACTAAAACAGAATTCAAATGAAATAACTGCTAGCATACAAGTTTGTACTTCTTCCTGCCAAACAAAACAAGTGAAGTGTAACCTTTCTATACCCAACTAAATAGTTTCGAAATCTGTAATCGTATTATGGTATGATCGGCTAGCGTTTGTTAGATGTCACTACTAGAAGATTACCTAAAATATTTAATATCCAGTGGCGTGGATGACATTATTTCATCTCTTCAACGAGGATGAAGTAAACTATATTTTTTTACTTTCCACAACTTTATTTTCACGTATACAACCGGTTTCCACCGTCAGGTCATTTTTGAGTGGTCAACCATAGTAATTTCAATGAAAAACAGATAGATTTGTCGTAGAAAGGACCGAAATTTACTCCAGAGAACAATCAAATTGAATCAACGAAAGAAATGATGCGAGTCCAAGCCGAACTGAATATTCAGAAGCACAAGGAGATCAGCGATTCCATTCTCGAATTTTTCTTCAAATTAAACAAGATCCATGAAGAAATAATATATGTCAACACAGATTATTGGGTTTATAATGATTCTAGAACATCTATACATCATAATTGCTATCACTCAGAAGACCGAACCTGGCCATAGCGGCTCTATCGGTCAAACAGAGAGGGAATTGTTTTGTTGAGTTTGAATATTGGAAGGATTTTGCGATTATACTTCAAAATTGGCAAGCAAGAACAAGGAAGTGATTATGTTTCAGGAGACTCACACTGCGACGGAAGAACATCTCCGTGAAAGAGTAAATACCGCAGGTTATGTACTTTTTGATTATCTCCTTAGTATTTTTTATGGCCTAGCTTGCTATGTAAAATCTTGTTTTTAGATTCAAATGAGCTTAGACATATAAAAGTCAGGTATGATTGTTGAAATATTTTTATGCTGGTTTCCTCTTTCCATTGTTACAGATTCCTGTCCCAAACCCCCTTCCTTTCACCCTTGTCTTCGTCTGAAAATCATGGAGTGCAAGATGAGAATGAAAGAATGAAGCTGCTAAGCAAAAAAATCTTCGGTACTCTTCATGTACACTCGACACTAACACAACATAAACAGACAATCTATTGCTAGTGCAATAGCGACAGGGAAACGAGTTTTTCCTCAGGTATATATATATATATATATATATATATATATATATATATATATATATATATATATATATATATATATATATATATATATATATATATATATATATATATATATGTGTAAGGAACTGTAAAGAAAAGTATGTACATTGCATGATATCTTGTTTTAGTTTATCTACCATATATTGACTCATGACTTCAATGCGCCTTGTGACAGTCGGACCAGACAACTGAAGTTCTTTAATAGCAGACATGATTTCTGTTTTATTTTTGAAATCTCCAAATAAAGTCTCATCCGTTTCAATAAATGCTTCTTTCTCAACCGATCCATCTTCGAATGGTTTCGTGTGTTTCGTCAATATATAAGATATTTTAAATGATGCGATCGTAGCAGCTTTTGATTATTTGTCTTGTCTTGTGAACATGGTTTGTTCTTTTTTCAAACAAGATATCAAATCACGTACTTTTCGTTTTGTTAACTCACACTGTGGCGGAAAATCTTTTTCATAGTTTTTATGAACTGTCTTATGATGCGTTTATAAGTTACCACGCTTAGGTATTGCAACTGACGCATCATCTGCCTTATCTTTTTTAAAATGATACGTTTAAGATTTCTTCGATGCACTCATTTTGTACTTTATAATTATAAACTCTTTACCGACGTTGTATTGCCTTCAAGTTACAATTCAGAATGACTCCAATTCCTGCAGGCACAGCAGTTTTATCGGCGTGCATGAAAATCTTGAATGTTCCCGTCAAACGCGCCGCCCGAAATTTCTAGAAAAGCGGCAAGAATAAAAAACGCGACTTTTCTTTGACAAGTACCACGCGTTCCTTTGACAAAGCCGCCTTTTGCCGCTAGCAGAGTGTTATTTTATTATGTAATAAGTTTTTGTAATTAAGTTACCTACTTATTGAAGCACTAGCGATCGACTGGTCAATCGCGATCGATCGTTTGAGCACCCCTGGACTACAACATGCAGGGCCTAGGTCATGGGGTGGCGAAAGCATACTCTTTTAAGCAGTGGGGAGAGGTAATACTTTTAAGTTTGGGAGCCCCTGCTCTATAGAGTAGACGTCTTCCAACTATTCCGAAGAAATAGCATTTTAATAATTCATACAGCTTCATCAGCGAATCAATCAGTTGTTTGATGTTATAATTAGTAGGGTAAAGTTTCGAGGTTTCTTGGTAAAGTTTCTTTGAAAGTTGTAATTGATTATATAGAAACAGCGCTTCATGCTTTTTGGCATAGTCGTTGAACTGTTAGACGTGATAAGTTTATTAATAAGACATATGAAAGTATGGACCTCACATATACAAACATAGCAGAACGGAAAGGAATATTACGTAAAGTTTTTCTATTTCCTAAACATTATATGTAACAAAATGAATGAATTTACATATTATTCAACCACATATCAATTCATATGTTTGCTATACACTACACTACACACATATTGACTGATTTGGAAAAGGAAAACGGCTGCCCTTCTCCGTGTTCATTGTCACAAACAGGTTCAAACTAGCTTTTTGTATTTGCGAGTTATTTGGAAATTTTGAGTATTATCGGAATCAGTTAAGTGTCAATATCTCGGTTGGATTTGAAGTTAGGTAAACATTTTTGTTGTAATGCAAACTTACCCTTTTGTATATAGGAACATATGAACTATAGGTACTTTATTCAATCAATTATTCAACTTCGTTGAATAATTTTTTTTCCTTTTCAAAAATATCATATGTGTACTCAATATTTGTTCAATCAGGATGTGTTTTCATGATCGAAAATTTTATGACTCAACCTAAGTTTATCTAACAACCCTATATCCATTCACAGAATTTACAAGGAATGATGTAAAAAAATCAAGTATGTTCTTTTTTTATTGTCAATTCTTGGGAGGAGGCGAGGCTTGTCATGCCACAGCCGTGGCCGCCTAAGATGATTTTATGTGTGTGTTTACTAGCATCTTAAACAGGGTTGAAACGAAACAGTTGTCAACAGGTACAAGCGTAATACAGAACACAGTGAATAAGAATACTAAAAAGATGAAATATTTAATCATAAAAAAGAAAGAAAAGTTCACTCTAGCTTCACTATTCTTTCAGGAGTTGAATGTGTTCTTGAATTGGTTGGGCTATTATGTGAAATATTGTTTTTGTAAAATTCAGATCTTACTTTAACATTGTTAGTGTATATTTTTGAAGGTCCACATAGCTGCGGCTCGGACTGATTTTGTGCATTTGTAATTGTAATTGTTATTTTTTTAATTACTCTTTCATTTGATGGATTAATAAATAAATCAATAAAAGACAATTTATTTCCTGATGGTGTAAATTTCATCAGAACAATTTATTGAAATCTTTGAACAAATATTCTCAAAAATATTTCTCATTTTCATTTGTAAGCTCTGCTTAAGGGTAAGCATATTTTTGTTCTTGATTGGAAAGTAAAGGAAAAAATAGCCATTGTATCACTTGTTGACACAATGGCTTCAATGTTTATTGTATTCATATTAAATAAAACTCGTCTGTAGTAATAATGATAATAAGTATGAAGTTTTGAATTAAGATGTCAGCAGCCTATAATTGCCAACTCTTTTACTAAAAAATGCACTGATCAAGAAACCCAGCTCGTAGTTATTCTCTGAAAACCTCTTTTGTTTCAGTACACCCCAGAAGAAATAGAATGGTATGGTTATACTTATCTAGAAGCTTGTAAAAAAATGCAAGCTATAATAGAGGAAAAAAATAAACCAGTTCCTTTGAAACACATTTATCGAGCACAGCTCCTTGAAAAATTAAAAGCTGGCCAAGAAACCACCAATGATGGAGATATTCAGGACAGGTACTTTTATTTTTATCATAATGTAATAAAAGGCTCACAGTATTTGATTCATAAAAATGTGGTATATTTTAAATGATGAATATAAAAACATCAAATAAGTGAAAGGCAAGAATTTTTTCCAAATTCTAATAACTATAATGAATTAATCCAAGTATTATTAATATTTCATCATACATTCTGAAACTGATATAAATTCAAAGTTGAAAATCAATCATAATGAATATGAAAAATTGTTCATATATTTGTTAATTTTTTTTCAGTGAGACTACCGCTACAACATGGCTACAAAAGATCAAGCCATTTGGAAAGAAACAAGAAACTTAAATATATGTTTTAAATTTTAGTATTTAAATAAATATTTCAGAATGTTGTAGTTGGTATTTTTGCCATCATCCAATTGAAAAATAGGGAGCAGTGCTTCATATTAAATAAACCTGCAAGAGAAGCTCAAAATCCTGGATTGCAAATGAGAGCAGTTGTTATAGTAGAATCTTATGTTTCTCAACTGAAGCTTCAAATTATGAGATCATCATGTGGTGCCTTGAAATCCAATTTGTGTCCTAGGGAAATTTTTCAGCAATATGGAGCAGTTTGCAGACAAAAACTTCCCAGTTAGATAGATTGGAGGAAATTCAGAATGACCAGCAAGATGGCCCTGAGTTATGAGCATTGAGCTTTTTCTTATGGGGGCTTCCCAAATCATAAGTTTATGCTGCTAAAAATTCTTCAGAAGACTTGTGACAACAAATAATGCACAAGTGCCAGCAAATAATTCCCAAATTGCTCCACAATGTTCTTATGTTCATGGACATTTCGAATACTGCCTTTATAATTATATAAAAGTGAGAAGTACACATTCCCAACATTTACTTGTCACAAGTGGTATTTCTTTTTCATTTTATTTTTTTTCTTGTCGGAATATACTCATTCTAACTAAAATAGTAAGGTATTGTTAAAAATACAATTCAATGGTGTACTGAAGAGAGGCTCAGCATCCATTCAGACAAAACCATTCTAATTCCATTCACAAGACGTAGAAAGCTGAACTTGAAGCCCCACTTTCTGAATGGACATAATTTGATATTCTCGGAACAGGCTAAATATCTAGGTTTAACCTTATATCAGAGACTTAACTGGAATTTACACATTGACAAAACTCTTTCCAAGACTACATTGTGGCTATGGGCATGCCGTAGACTCTTCGGAAAGACCTGGGGGCTACAGCAAAAAATAACCTACTGGTTTGTTTGTTTTTCTCTGAGGACCTACAGTTTATAGTGGACTCCGAACCACTCACCTAGACCGTGCAGTGATAACTGCCACCTCTGAGGATTACAAGTTATCTGGCCTTCGGAGGTTATGGACTCAACCTATCGGTTCTGTATCCAGTCTCAATGTGATTTTTATATACATACGTGGGACAAACACACCAACATTCATACTACATCCATATCTTACCTGGGATTCGAACCCGGGCCCTCGGCGTGGGAGTCAGTACTTCTACTGACTTACCCACGGAGGGAGATCTAACCTACTGGTTATACACAGGGGTTATAAGACCCATTGTCACATATGCATCGTTCGTATGGTGGACTAAAACATCAAAAATAACTACGCAAAACAAGCTGCAAAAACTTCAGCGGTTAGCGTGCGTGGGCATAACAGGGGCTATGAAATGATGTGATTATAAAGCATCTGCTGCATTTTTAGTTTTTTATAAAAAAAAAACTGAAATCTGTTGCGGCACTCTACATAATTTGGTGAGAAATTGATGCAGGTGTTCATTTCTTAAGAAAATCATCCATATTGATCGTTCTGGATACGATATATCGATATTCAGGAGTGTTTCCTAGACTTTTTTCAGGTGTTTATGGTAACTCAGATCTCATTGGACAAAAAAAAAAGTCCTACGCAAAGAAATGCAACACAACCGAAATAGTGCCTTTTGACGTATTCCGGTGATTTTCAAATTTTTCACGCAGAAAAAAGAACATAGGAAAGAGTGGTCATCTTCCTAAATTCACAATCTTTCATGTAGCTACAGTTCTAAAACGTCCACCCTGTACCCTGCTAAGCCGTTTTAAATTTCGTGTGGAAAAGTCATCGAAAGTCTCGTAGAAATCCCCTTTCGCAATCTCATTAGTGGTGACAGTTGTCAGATCCCCAAGCAAAACGTCAAGTCGAGTCAAATATTTCCGATGCTCATCCTTATCTGCATTTTGCAATAACTGTTCGCAAATTGGAATTTTTCTGTGAGAATTTAGGAGGGATTATCACCGGAACTGAATATTTACGTCCACAAATTATTCGACAACCCTCGCCTAGATTATCCAGTTCATTTTTATATAGATGAAAACTTGACTCTTATCTGTCATAAACTATACAAGTCGATAGTTTAATAAGATCTGAAGGCAATTTCACGAACTTACAGTTTGCTATTCTGTTGAAGTATCGTATCACGTCTAAAATGGTTATTGATCTCGACATGCTTCATTCTCCAGAATATATGTGTTTTTCACTTCATGTACAGGGTATTTCCATAAGTTTTGCGACTTTGAGTGTATTGGTTTGCGACACTGCTATTTTTTTGATGAAATCTTCTCTCATGGGTGTAGCCAGGGAGGGGAGCAGTTGCCCCCCCATGAATTATATTGTTTGGAAAATATTTGGACAATGGACATTTGCATGATTTTCTAGTGCATATTAATAATAATAATGATAAGGTTTATTCAGTACTGCGTAATTTATACAAGAGTTATTCAAATAAACATAAATCGCAGAGATATGGAACCTAAACAATTTTAGCAAATTCAAAAATTAAAATAAAAATAATATAAATTCTATGTTTTGTTCTTGCTCTTGTTTGTCTAAAATAAGGTGCCTTGTCATGTCCGGGTAACTTTGGTCGTATTCAGGTTGTACTGTCGAATTCGGGTTGAGTCATTAATCGGGTTATACATTTGTTTTTCTCTACGTTTGGTTCAATAAATCACAAAATATTATCTCGGTAATTAGGAGTCAACTTTTAATCCCTTTCATAAAACGTTTCGAATTCGTAATGTTTCTCTCTCGCTCAGGAATTATTGAATATATTTTAGGTGCCACATACATAAAACATCTTTGCCCTATCGTTTTATTTGCTCTAAGTGTCTCAAATCTGGAAGATTTATTTCTTATTGAATAATCGTGTTTCAAGATGCCAATTTCTATTTTGTGTGATTTGTGAGATTATCTTCAATGTTAATATTTAATGAACGTCCATGACACCAGATATTCTGTATAATTCGTCACTTGAAAAGGTAAGTATTTTGTTATATATGATTCTTAATAACCATTTTTCCATTACATTCACACTTCTAGCAATTATATGCACCCGCCCAACCCAGTATGCCATATGATTTTGTGATTGAGCTAGTGCATAATACAGAAATTTCATATCCTCTATGTCAAGAGACTTCCTCATATTTCTTTCCAACTTTCCAAGAAGCTCCTTCAATTTTTTGACTCATACTTCAATGTGTTTGTCCCATTTCATATTTCTGTCGATTATAACACATAGATATTTTATGTTTTCTGTTTCAGGTATATGCGTATTCGTATCAAGTTGAAGACTACCCATATTTGGAAGACTGGTCACGTAAGAAGCGAATGGTACATATTTTGTTTTCTCCAGGTTTATTATCAGTATATTGTACTCAAACCACTTTCGTACTTCAACGAGATCTTTTTCAGCTTCAGCTTTTAATTCCTAACATGAATTATGCTGATACAATATAGCAGCATCGTCAGCGAAACATACAACTTTACCTTTTCCCTCTATTAGTAGAAGACTGTTTATGTATAATATGAACAGAACAGGACCCAGTACTGTACCTTGTGGAACACAGAAGGTTATATCTCTCATAGTACCCTTTTCATTTTTAATTTCTACGCATTGGTTCTGCTTCGATAAATAGTTCTTCAGTAAATTATGAGCTTTGCCTCGTATTATTACATGAAATGATTGAACTATCTCATAGTTCTCAATCAGAACTTGCTAGAATAATCTAGACTGTCCCTGAAATATGACAAACATAGGAACCATTCACCAAAGCCGGCGTAAAGAATGTCTAGCAGCAGATAAACAATACCTCTTTTTTGGAATTGCGTGCTCACACAATAGACACCTGGAATCGCCTCGAATCTTCGAGATACGTTTCTTTCTAGAATATTCTACCAGACTATTCATACCTATGTAGTCTATGCGCTGCAGTTCAGTTCTATTTGTGTCGTTAAGTTTGCGAATGCGTTTGTTCCGTGTGTTTTAATGGAGTGTATATTAAGGTGCTCAGTCACTCACATTTGCGTGTATGCTCACCTTTGTATTGAAAGCTTACCTATATTCCACCTACAGTTCTTCTTACAAAAAAACTTCGAAAAACAAACGATTGAGAAAAATTTGTGAAAAAAACATATTTTTGTATTAGTGCTTTCACATTACAATGCAATATCATTTACCCCGTAAATGAGATTATATTCTCATTACTCATTATTTTTTAGGAAAATTAACAAGATCTGCCAAACCAAGCGTATCACGACTACAACAACAACAGTACTTGGACGAAGCCAATGAATCATTAAGAAATGGGAATGCAACAGCAAAGCCTTCTCACCGTAACATTAACAGTTCCGTTGAAGGCTTGAAAGGATTTGTGCTTTGTGAACATCAAAGTCAATCTAGACAGAGGGTGGCTACACCAAATGAAGAAGGTTTGGTGGCAAAAAACGACATAGCAAACTGATTGGATCAAAGTAGCTCTATAAAGCCGAAACGAAAAGCGGAAATGCTTAGACACTGCTGGAAACCACCCGAAAGTTACGAAGAAGCGCTAAAATTGAAGGAGCTCTTTGCATGTATGGACTGCTATTTTTGCCTCCTACATGAAGGGGTAAATGACTCTTTCATAATCAGGCCTTTTCAATATTAAAAAAAAAATCATGAATACGGTACCAGCCACACCAGCGGCCAATGGCATCAACAAGCTGTTAACGCTGCTCATATCTTCTTGGAAGATCCTTCGGTTATTGATCAACTCGAATCAGTATTATCTGGTGATTGCTGCTGAAAATATAAAGATCATCGGTTCTATACAAAATGCAATACTATTATGCGCAACTCTTGACTTACCGCTGAGAGGAGAATCCTTCGATGAGGGTGCTTTCCGAGATTTAATCCAGCTGAAAATTGATTCTGGGGATGATGTGCGAAAAATGCATCGTATTTATCGCCACATACTCAAAATGAAGAAATAGAAACATGCGGCAAACTTACAAGAGAAGTGATTGTGGACGATGAGCATGTAGTTTAAGAGTATTATAGCAGATGAGAGCTGTGATATATCCGGAAAAGACTAAATATCAATTGGTTTCAGATTCCTTGACGAAGCAAGTAATCGAATTAAAGAGCAGTTTTCGGGGTTTGTCGAAATGAAAAAAATAAACGCGTTGACAATTGCTCAAGCAATAGAGCTATTTTTCAAAAGTCTTGAACTTGATCCTCAGTAATACGTCGGCCAATGCTACGATAGCTGCTCAACAACAGCAGTTTACTAGCGTTGATTTTCCACTGTGCAAGTCACAAGCTCAACCTGGTTGTTAATGACCTCAACAAAGTTCCTGAAGTGAGAAACACAATTGGAACCGTAAAGGATATTACACAATTTTTGCTTGAATCACTTCTAAGGAGACCATGCTCCTTCTCTAACTCTGTGAAATACAATGGTCACATATATATGAAAGCATGCAGCTTTTCAAGGTAAACTTCGCGCCGATCATCTGGAATGCTAGTGATATAAAAAGAGGGCAACGAAGCTGGTCGCAAACAGGCCCATCATCTGCACACAACAGCTACAAGGAGTACATGTACTGCCTTTGCGTTATTTCTTATTTGGAGCTGGTTATTTATGTCTTACAGGGGGCGGCTATTGACTTGCTCCAGGTCAAAAATTAAAAAGATTATTATGGATATGATTTGTGATCACCAACGAAATGAAACGAAATGAAACAGCGGAGACCATTCAAAATGAAGTGCAACAACTCACTGAATTAAGATTAGAGTGAAAATAATTCAACCGAAAATAGTCACGGATCAAACCCATCCACAATCTCAATAGTTGTCCGTCTTCATTTCCTACATAGACTCGTTGCTACAGTCACTCTTGGTACGGTTTTCTGATTAGTCACGGTTTCCATTCGCTCTCGTGGGGCTCCTTCTCAAAACAATATAAAAAGAAACAACATACGGCGATGCGCTGATAGAAGTGGGGAAATTTTATGAAATCCAGATACTCCACAATGAATTGGAGTTGTGGATGATGCGATATTAGGTTGAGAGGAAAATTGTCGAACCTTATCACTGCATTACAGCATACATCATTTTTTTTTCCGGCGAGCGTCAGACTGTACTGACGTAACTGCCGCTGTCTTCTCCAACGGCCACAAGCGAACAGACATTGAGCACTATGCGTCAGATGAAAACATGGCTAGGGTCCACAATCACCTCCGACCGACTCAACAGATTAAAAATTCACAACGAAGAATGGTCGGCGTCCTAATTTCAATTTAAATAAAATACTGATAGTATTACTCTCAATTGTTTCAAGCTCACCTCAGTTAAATTTTCCCCCTCCCTAGAAAAATAATTCCATAACATATCTAACCTTCCTCTGAATAAATTTGAATAACCGATTTTGTACGTTAATTTATTGGCGCAGTGTATATTGAACATAAGATGAAGAGGCTGAGAATAATTCTTCTGGAAACTGGAGATTTTCAATGTTCTCTGAAGAGGACTGTTCCTGAAAGAAATGTACTGTTTTCCACCGGATTAAATGATCTCCACAGCAGGAGTGGGAGGACGAGATCGACGAGGAAAAGAGTATATGGCAGGATATCTTACTAAATACACACCACACAAGTGTCCGTCCAAGCGAATGCGAGATTGTAGAGTCTTCATATCGCTTCGCTGCATGAGCGATTTTTTATCGCCATCCCTAAGTTTACGCGCCACTAACAGCAAGTAAGATAGCAAGAAATGAGTAGATGGTCGAACTTATATGCAACTATTCTTTATTATATGGTTTTATTGTGGCTGTAGTAGTGCAAGAATAAGAGAGAAATACACACGATTGATTTCTGCACTGGAAAAGATATATATATATATATATATATATATATATATATATATATATATATATATATATATATATATATATATATATATATATATATATATATATATATATATATATATATATATATACAGTGTGTTCCAACGAAAATTTGACCCCCTATAACTCCGAAATGAGTAACATTAGCGAAAAACACCAAGACACGTCGATTTTTGTTTCGAGGGGAGCATTTTCGAAATAATTCGAAACTTCTCAGATCAACCCCTACCCCAGCAACCCTAATTTCGAAATTCATCATAGGAATAAGGGTCGAGTGGCACCTTACTGAAAAGGTCTGTCAATTCTCCACCTTGATTTGTCATTTTAGAATTTTAAATTAACATACAGGGTGTCCCAACCAAGGGTGAAGTTGAATTCTGGAAATCCCAAATACTAAATGAAATCGATTTATTTTGGCATAATGCAAGCGCAGGTTTATGCTAGGTCTAGAAAACGACCTACACTTGTGAATTTGGAGTTGGTGCAATCAACCCCTATTTCCAGCATCCCCAACTCAAAAATCATTCGATCGATAATAGGTCAAGTGGCACCTCGTTGGAAAGGTACTGCAATTTTCTCTTCGAATTTGGTATTTTCGAAATTCAGAATCATCATACAGGGTGTCCCGAAGCAGGAACATTGAAAATCCAAATAACTTTTTGAAACTGGTTCATTTCGGTATACGAGAACATGTTTGATCCGAGAATAGGACTTTCTTGTGTGGTTATAGAATTTTTGCAATCAACCCTTCCATTCAGCATCCCCAACTTGAAAATCATACAAATAATTCAAGTGGCATATCTTCAGAAAGGTTTTTGAATTCCAGAATGATTAAAGCATTTCATTCAGTTCGGCTCTCCATACAGGATGTCGCTTTCGAAAAATTCAATATCGTCAATTGAAATTATCAACTAAAATTAATTCGAAACTGTTAAAAGTATTGGGGTACGATGTGTTGAGCATCAATTACGAAGAAATAAAGCTGATTTCTGCATTGAAAATGTTCACATTTTTTCATTTCCATCTGGCGTGCAGTCATCTGTTATTTCTCATTTTGCAATGAAATATTATTATTATTCAGATCAGTTCCTCATTATTGTTGTTGTTCGTCAGTTGAAATTAATCTGAAAATGGTTTATTCCACTGAGGAAAGGGTCGAAATTGTATCGACGTATTTTCGAAATAACAGTTGTGCCAAAGAAACGGCAAGGATATTCGATAGGAACCATCCTGAAAGAGAAAGGAGTCAGTCACCAGTACGTTAAATATTTGGTTGACAAATTCCTAGCTACGGGTTCGGTGGCAAACAAAAACATGAAGTGGCATGTCCTGTCAGAAATGAGGCAACGGAAGTGGCAGTAGTGGGTCATCTACAAATGGAGAATACTACTTCGATCAGAAAACTATCTCGTCTGACTGGTGTATCAGCTACAACTGTCCATAGAATCGTGAAACATCACAAATTTCACCCTACAAGGTAAAATTAGTGCATGAAATAAACGAAGATGATCCAGATCGTCGTTTACAGTTTTGTGAAAATCTAAGTGAAAACCTAAACGCTAATCCAAATTTTCTGAATAACATCTGTTTTTCTGATGAAAGCACCTTTATGCTCAGTGGTGAAGTGAATAGACATAATTGTCGATATTGGGACACACAGAATCCTCATTGGTTTAGAGAGGCCCACACGCAAAGGCCTCAGAAGTTGAACGTTTGGGCAGGAATTTTGGCAATCATCTAGTTGGGCCTTTCTTTATTGAGGGTAATCTGAATGGAAATGGCTACCTACAGTTGTTAGAGGAACACATACATCCTAGATTGACAGAAATTTTACAGAACGATTCAACTCTTTCTGAGGACGAAATGCGTTTTCAACAAGACGGTGCTCCTCCGCATTATGATGCTCGGGTGCGCCAATATTTAGACGAAAATTTCCCAGGAAGGTGGATTGGTAGAAGAGGACCTGTTGAGTGGCCAGCCAGGTCACCAGATTTAAATCCCTAGATTTTTTTTTGTGGGGCCATCTAAAATCTAAAGTTTATGCCACAAGACCAGAAAACCTGGAGGAGCTGCGGATGAGGATTATCACAGAATGCCGACTTTTGACTCCTGAAGTTTTCGCTAATGTGAGAAGAGAGTTCGAAAATCATCTGTATAACTGTATGGAGGTGGGCGGAGGTCATTTTGAACAATTGTTGTAATAATCAAGTTAGTTTTTTGTTTTCAATTGAATACAAGTTCAATAAATCTCGTTTCCCTGTTTAGATGAGCATCCAATCAGTTCCTCCATCATCCCCTCATCCTGATCCTCACGCCAGAAAACCTCGATTGCCAAACTGAAACCAATGCCTCAGTGATTCAGAAAATAGAAAAATCTTTCTGGAACTTTGCCACTCAACCTGTAATCACTTGTATGATTTTTGAGTTGGGGATGCTGAATGGAAGAGATTGATTGCAAAAATTCCATATTCACGCAAGAGAGTCTTATTCTCGAATCAAACATAAACATGTTCTCGTATTATACCGAAATGAACCAGTTTCAAAAAGTTATTTGGGTTTTCAGTGTTCCTGCTCCGGGACACCCTGTATGCTGATTCTGAATTTCGAAAATACCAAATTCGAAGAGAAAATTGAAATACCTTTCCAACGAGGTGGCACTTGACCTATTTTCGATCGAATGATTTTTGAGTTGGGGATGCTGGAAATAGGGGGTTGATTGCACCAACTCCAAATTCACAAGTGTAGGTCGTTTTTCTAGACCGAGCATAAACCTGCGCTTGCATTATGCCAAAATAAATCGATTTCATTTAGTATTTGGGATTTGCAGGAATTCAACTTTACCCTCGGTTGGGACACCCTGTATGTTAATTTAAAATTCTAAAATGACAAATCAGAATGGAGAATTGACAGACCTTTACAGTAAGGTGCCACTCGACCCTTATTCCTATGATGAATTTCGAAATTAGGGTTGCTGGGGTAGGGGTTGATCTGACAAGTTTCGAATTATTTCGAAAAATGCTCCCCTCGAAACAAAAATCGACGTGTCTTGGTGTTTTTCGCTAATGTTACTCATTTCGGAGTTATAGGGGGTCAAATTTTCGTTGAACACACTGTATATATATATATATATATATATAACTAAGTTCCGAAAATATTCTCAATGCTGTGTTATCTTTGTTTTTCAGATGACATAATGTATGTTCCTATTTTTTATTGTAGAAAATTATATTCGGAACAATTTCCTTTCAAATCATTGCCACCTGAAATCAACCGATAAGAAGATATGAATTTTTCAATGAATATTTTTCGATTTTGGTTGTCTCTTAAGAGGCATCATAAAAATACCAAATATCATTCAATATCGATTATTTCTATCTCCTCGATAGTTTTGATAATTTATTTATTTTATGGAAATTCATTTTAAAGTAAAACGAAATGAGAAACTTTTGTCACTTTTCCAGAATTTATTCAATAATCTCGACCGGTTTCGACCCTACGGTCATTTTCAAGTGAATAACGATATAATACATGAGTAGGCAACTACAAGTACAGAATGAAATTTTTCCTAAATATTGAGTAGTGGGGATCCATTACGCTCTAGTTGGCTGTTTGAGGGGAATAAATTGTGGGTTTTTACATAGTTTGTTAATCTCCAAACTTTCCAACAAATTCATCCCTCTCTCTTTGTAACATTTGTAATGTAAAGAGGAGAGAGATGAAATTGTTGGAAAGTTTGGAGATCAACAAACTATGTAAAACCCCACAATTTATTACCCGCTCTGTAGTTCGTTCACTCTTGAAGATTTCATTTTTGTTCGATCGATATTGTATTTAGAAAGTAAAAATCTAATTCAGCAATTTATTTTAAAGTAAACAGGGTGTCCCAATTTTCTATAAAAAAATCTTGGGTGGTTTTTTCAGATTGGAAGACCACTTTTTTGTTCAAGATTCAGGGGCGGCCTAAATTCTGCTATAATTAAGTAATAAGTTTTTTTGGTGGGTAGTTTCGTCACAATATTTTTCTTTCCGTAAAAATTCATGATACTATGCTCTCACATCATCGCATGCTCCTTCGGCCAGAGAGGATGAATACTTTTTTCCTTTCGTTTTCTTATTGCCAAAAGGATAGCATTATTGATGAATTGAAATAGATTACCCTCATTTTATGCAGGATTGACTCGAAAAATTATTGAATATTGTAATTTTAAAAATATCATATCTTGAATTTTTCAAATAGAATATCCTGTATTTCATTATTCATGTGAACGCAAAAATATTGTGCCATATTTTTGCAGAAGTAACCTTATCTTTATCTTCGACCATTTTCGTAAATAAAAAGAAATATACTAAAATAATAAAATCAGAGGTTGCGAAAGAAGAGTTTATTAGTACATATCATTATACTTGATCAGAGAAATGGAGATTTTAAGGCAGTCGTGTATGAAAAACATAATAGATTGGTTTTTGGTGTTAAACTATTTCCATAAGTGTTCGAAAAGTTGCCCGTTTCTTTGTAGACACAATCAATCCTTCTGAGGAAAGACCGCTGAACTCTCGACAACGTTTGCGGATTAACTGACTGAAAGGCGTGGACTATTCTATGTCTCATATCCAACTGTATTGTAGAATGAATCTGATAAACGATGCCCTCAACATAATCCCACAAGAAAAAATCTATACTTGTAAGGTCCCAAGACCTAGATGGCCATCTAACAGGACCACCACGTCCTATCCATTGGTTTGGAAATAAATGATTCAAATGCTCCCTAACCTGATGTGAGTAATATGCTGGTGCTCCATCTTGTTGAAACCACAAATCTTATCTTATATGCTCTGGTACATCGGCAAGTAAAATTGGTATATGATTTCGCAGAAAATCTAGATACATTTCACTGTTGAGGTGCCCGTCGAAAAAGTGCGACCCAATTAGATCTCCATCTACTATAGCAGCCCATACATTCAAGAACCAACGATGATGGTGATGTATTTGTCCTATGAGGTGTGGATTTTCCGTAGCGTAGTAATGAAAGCTGTGCCTGTTAACAAGCCCATTCTTGTGGAAGTTGCCTCGTCCGAGAAAAGAACTCTGCTAAACATATTTGGATTTTCCGCTACTTTGTCACTTGCCCAATTGATTCGATTTTTATAGTCTTGATTGTTCAGTTCCTGGTGCAGCTGTAAATGATATGCATGAAAGTTATCCAGTTTCAGGTTTCTCTGGACGGAAGTTTGACTTATATCTGTTAACTGAGAAATCTCTCTTTGGCTTTTATATGGTTTCTATGTCACTGTCAACAAAACTGATAACTGGTTGTCTTCAAGTGTAGCAGTTTTTCGTTTTCATGTTTTTTGTAAGCGATACTACCCGTTTTGATAAATCTAATTAGAAGTTTTTCAAAGCAACTTGCATCAGGATGCCTCTTATCAGGAAACCTTTGAGCATAAACTTAACTTTTCAACAACGAATTTCTATCACACTCACCCAGAATAAAAATCATATTAACCATTTCTTCTTTGGAGAACTTCATGGTAGTCAATTGAGAAAATAGGGTTCAAACCTCATTTCAACAATGTTTGGTAACGAAATATTGATAAGTTCACCATGTAAAATGCACAATATGATATGTCCGGACACCTGACAGAAGGCACAAATAAAAAAAAATGTCAACTTATACTTGGATTTACGTTTTGATCATCTTGATTCTATCATTCGTTAAAAGCATTATATTGTTCAGGTTTAATTTTTTCTACTTGAATCATTACAGAAAAACTTCTGTTCAAATAATGATCAGTGTTGATGAGTTTGATACGGTTTGTAGAATTTTCATCAAAAATTTCTACAAATATTCGAATATTTCGAAAATGATCGAAGATAAAGATAAGGTTACTTCTGCAAAAATATAGCACAATATTTTAGGCATTTACATGCATAAAAATACAGGGTGTTCCATTTGAAAAATCAAGATAAGATATTTTCAAAATTACAATATTCAATAATTTTTTGAGTCATTCCTGTATAAAATGAGGATAATCTATTTCAATTCATCAATAAAGCCATCCTTGGGCAATAAGAAAACGAAAGGAAAAAAGTTTTCATCCTCTCTGGGCGAATGAGCATGCGATGATGTCAGAGCCCATTTTCATGAATTTTTACGGAAGAAAAAATATTGTGACGAAACTACTCACAAAAAAAACTCTGCTTTAATGTCTTTAACATTATAGCAGAGTTTAAGCCGCTCCGAAATATTGAACAAAAAAGTGGTCTTCCAATCTGAAAAAACCAGCCATGATTTTTTTTATAGAAAATTGGGACACCCTGCTTACTGCAAAATAAATTGCTGAATTAGATTCTTACCTACTAAATACAATACCGTTCGAACAAAAATGAAATCTTCAAGAGTGTACGAGCTAGAGAGCACCGCGTCACTGATGAATCACCCAGTATATATATATAATAGCAATTTTAGCATCTTCTCTATAGACTTCTTCTTATTCTTCTTTCTTGGGACTTGCAGCTACCATGATTCATGAAGTTCTACCTCAATTATGAGGTTGTCACGTATTACAAAAAAGGTTAAACTAAGCAGCTTCTGCGGCATTCGCTTCATAACTATTTGAATGTAACATCCAATCATATCGAACGTTTGAAAAATTTCATACGGCATGACCGCTTCGTTACTACAAATATTATTATATTCACATAACAGTTATAACTTGAAGAATAAACATTGAATTATGCAGTTTATCATATGAAAAAAAAAATAATTTTGAAATTAGAACACAGAACTTATCATTTCTAATGAGGGCTTCATAAAACATCCGCTTGAGGCGCAAGTGTTCCAAGCGATACTTAAAAATTAGGTTTGTAATGAGCGTAATATCAAAAATTATTATGAATAAATTTGATTTTCGTATTTAGGTATATTGATTTACATACAAACTATATGACATAAAACTCGGAAAATATTACTAGACGGCTCTGATATCGATAAAAATGCTATATCGTTGTATCTATTATCGCTTGACAGAACTCAATGGACTATTGCAAATAAAAATAATTACACCTTTTAATCAATACCTACAATTAGCTAATTTCTGAAAATAATAGTGAAGAGGTAATTTGAAAACCAAATGGACTAAAAATATTTCTCGGAAAACGCTTCTATAAAAAGGAAGATTTTCTTAAATTGTGACCACATTGGCAACATAGCTTGTTTATAAGCTTACCGCGTGAAATCTGTAAAGGAATAGTTTTTATATCGATGGATCTAATAGACCCTATACACTTCGCTCATATTCGACACGGTGTGTAATGGGACAAAACTGCCAGGTCCAACCGTCTGTTCGACGAATATCTGTCACGGCTTGATTTTTAGCTCCAAACCGACTGTGCATGGCCATTTCGTGCTGGCGATCTCGGTTTTCTTCATATAGTCCAGTCATTTTAGCTATTTCGAACCCCAATCTGCTGAAGAAATCCTAGTGAGCTGAATTTTTGTATACACTTTCATTAAAGCATTGTTATGAAGATGTGAAAAATCGACATTGATATGCCGGCTAAAAAAATTCAAAAGGTCACTAAAATCAGTTTTTCGCAAATATCTCGCTATCTATTGCTTAGAGGTTAATAAAGGCCATCATAAAAATTGTTTTTCCTGAAATTGTCTACAAAAAATGTCTCGTGCATTTTTCTGTAAAATCAACCGTTTTCGGAGTAGAGCGCCGAGGAAGCGACTATATATATATATATATATATATATATTAATATATAATTGTATTTACAATAAGTGCTTATGTCTATAATTTTGCTGTGTGTCAGAAAAAAAACACAAGTGTGGGCTGAGGAAATGTACCAGGGGAACCATACTATCTTGTATATGATTCAATAAAGGAGTGAAAAAACCTGAGAAAAAAAACTCGTTTCCCTGCCACTATTGCACTAGCAATAGCTTGCCTATTTATGATGTGTTAGTGTCGTGTGCACATAAAGAGTACCAAAGATTTTTCTGCTTAGCCACTTCAATATCTCTTGCATTCCATGATTTCCAAAAACAAGGGTGAAAAGAAGGGGTTTTGGGACAGGAATCTGTAACAATGGAAAAAGAAAACCAGCAGAAAAGTAGTTCAACAATCAAAATGCTTATATGTCTAAACAAATCTAAGAAAAGATTTCACATAGCAAGCAAGGTCTTGAAAGGGACTAAGGAGATAATAAAAAAATACATAACCTGCGATATTTCCTCAAGTTCCATCTCTGTTTGATCGAGAGAGTCCCAGGTTCAGTCTTCCAAGTGATGCCGAATATGATCTAGATTAGAATCATTATGGACCCAAAAATCTGGGTTGACTTCTCCCATATATTATTTCTTCAACTTGTATAATATAAAGAAAAATATGCGAAAAAATTTTGATAGTCGTTCGAAAAATATGACAAATGTCATATAAATTATAACGATGCACTCGTTTCCTCACCACCTTCGAGGTAGAATGCAGGGCTCGTTCGTAGACATAATCCATAATATGTAATAAGAGGTTTTATTTATTCACGAGTGAGTAATTTTTTATTTGAATACAGAAAAATTGACTGTAGTTTATGATTTTTTTAACATTCATTGTCGATATCTTTAGTTTCTGCGTCATCAACAGTTGCTGAAAAAACGTCGAGAGGACTTATTCCTATATTTAAATCAAAATCTTCATTTTCATCATCGGTTGACTCTGCATTCGATCATGACTGGCCACGGCAATGTCCACAAACTTCTGAACATCTTAATTCAATTTTTTTGCATCCACATTTGGCGCTTCAATCTTTTATACAAATACAGAGATTGTGTTCAGTAGATTATCTAAATTACTTGCAGGATGATGAATGAAGGGTAAGAACATTATGGTCGATGTTCTAAAGTCTTTATTATTTTTTGTAAACTTCTTTAAAAATCCATTTCACCCTGGTAGACCGATGACATCTCTCCACTTTGCGTATGCCCACAATGAGTCGACTTCATTATTTTATTAAGTTATAAGAGGTACGTGTGAAACTGCAGCTAAATCCGCAGCGTGTGGTTTACTCTTACATTTCACGATGGGCATATCAGCTACAAAAGAGAAATGATTTTTATTACACCCATTATATGCACAGTATTATGCCCATCAATAGTGGAAACATTAATGTCTGCATTATCTGCAGCATACTGTAAAATTACATCATGCCATGAAAGAATACGAGGTTGAGGTAGATAAACAGTTGACACTTCATACGTCACAGCATCGCTATATAAAGCACCAAATCCAAAACTTGACAATACATCTAGTAATCTTTTTGAGGCATGTCTTCTATGAAGGAATACAGAAAGGCTAATTAGCAGCTGTGACGAAAACGATCCTGGACGCATTACACTCATAGCATGGACTATGGCTGTACATTTTGCTTCATTTTTTCTGTTTGGCCTTTTTTATTCTACACAATTAATTGATGCAAAAAATGTGTTAAAGTGTTAGGAATTTCGTCATTAATATTATCTAACATTCGACTTGGTGGTGGTTATGAGTCGAGAATAATTGCAACGGAACGAATATCTTCTTTAATTATTGATGCAGCAGCTTTTACAATTCGAAGACGTTCATCACGATGATTTTGTTTATTTTCTTCGTACCACGAATTTGTTAAAATATTACTTGCAGCATCTCGAAAGCAAATAATTGTTGATGATTTACTTTTCGTGGTAATTACAATATTATTCCAATATCGAGCAATCAATTTTTTTATTGTTTTATCATCTGGAACGTAATCTTTCATTATATCTTTCAACTCAGCGAATGTAAATTGATATTCGTCATTATTTTCAATCTAATGAAAAACATTTTCCATGGCAATTCTAATATTTTCATCTAATGGACGGCCTGGGTCACCCTTTCCACTGATTAATACAAAATTTGGGAAATATTCATCATGATACTTAGCTTCGACAGAGACTAAGTCATACTCAAAATTCACACGCTCCTTTACACTTCCTCCATATTTATCACCGCGTGCCTCTGCAGCTTTTAATACTGTGTCTTTTAAATGAATGAGTACTCACTTCTCTAATAACGCGTCTATATTTTTTACCAATAACTTCACTCGCTTCTTCTCCACAAAACAAACATAAATTTTTGAAATCAAAGAAGTTGATTCTTTTCTTACTCGGTTCTTCGTGGCGTCGTTTAGAAGCCGCTATACTCAAATTGTTCGTATAATATTCACGACAATTGTTATGGACATTTGCAACAGTCACAGTATTTAAATATTGTATATTACCATCACCTCTAGCGATACTAGCATTTTTTAATGTCTGAAAACCACACCTAACTTCTACTACATCACCATCCGATAACACTTCTTTGCATATAAAACATGTATCACTTATTATGAAAACTGTTCAATAGCAATACTACTAAAATAACGTCTTTAACACTCAAGAAATTATTTTCAACTGTGCTAAATACAGGCCGACAGGCAGTAGCAGGTATAAAGGTTCAATAAAATACGGAACATCTGCCTACCAGTGCAGGTCGTTTAAGGCATACACTGGCACGAATTGCCCTGTCTATACTAGTCTATACTATTACTAGTGCTATATATCTGTGTATGTAGTAGATTTTACTAACAACACACTTCCAAACACGAATAAAAAGCAATAGGGTTTACGCCTTGTATCAGTATACGCCGTACGGTATGCAATACCGTATGTGAGTGCATTCTAGTCTCTACTTCAGAAACGGTTCATTTTACAGAAAAATGCAACAGACATTTTTTGTAGACAATTTCACGACAAACAATTTTTATAATGACCTTTGTTGACCTCTGAGCAATAGATCGCGAGATATTGGCGAAAAACTGATTTTCGTGACCTTTTGACCTTTATAATTTTTTCAGCCGGCACGATATCAATGTCGATCTTTCACATCTTCATTGCTATGCCATAATAAAGGTGTATACAAAAATTCAGCTCACTAAAAATGTTTCTGCAGATAAAACCTAAAATGACTGGACTAATAGTCAGTGGCGTTTAATTGAGTTCATGAAGAGCTGCTACACAATGGTGAGAAACGCAGTAAGTATGAAGAACTTAGAGAATAGACGAAGATGCGATGATTCAATCTGTGCAGACCAAGATTGATTCGGTTAGAAGGTGTTTTAGAAGAAGGTCTGTAACCAACTGCGTTGTATATTTTGACATTTTGACATTTGTCAACACACTGAAAGTGCCAAAGGCGCAAAATTTCAAACGCAACCTTCGTATTCCGGTTATTAAACGTTTCTTGTAAATCAGAGACTTCTAGTGAGATTTTCATAATTTATATGAGAAAACTTGTTCCTTTTCAACAATCACTATTTACCATTATTCATTTAAATAAAGGCACACGCCGCCACCACTGCTCATGCTTATTTGGTATTTATCATCTCACATCACATGAACGATTTGAAAATGTTCAAATCGCCGCTCGTCATAACAATATATGGGGAAAATGGTTAATCAGTTCAAAACGCCGTGTTTAACCGAGAACCATCAAACAGACGAATAAGAACGAAGTGTATGGGGCCTATTCTAAACACTACTACTATACTAACTTAACTGTATACATACAAAACCGAAACATTTCGTAATCAACTGGAACATGTGCGCTGTGATTATATTATTTCCGTATTCTTAGCCTTCGTACATGAATATTTGGCCTTCGTATTTCGGGCGTATTCGAGCTCGATGAGATAATGGTAGATCAGAAGAGTTAAATTAAATATTGTGAACAGAGTGCAAGGTTAATATCTACATTAAATAAAAATGGCTACATGTTAATTTGCCGCTTTGTTAAATTGACTCTTAATATCAGTTATAGTGAAATATAGAATGCGTTACGTCGCGTTAGTTTTGTGTTTGATCAGTGTTTCGGAATGTGCTCGAATTCTAGGAATATTTCACTTGCCAGGAAAAAGCCACTACGCTGCCGGTAATACAATGATGAAAATATTGGCAGAACGAGGCCACGATGTCACTTTGATTAGTCCATTTAAGGAAAAAAATCCTCCCAAAAATTTCAGAGATGTAGTATTGACACCAGAAGCTCCCAAAGGTAAATTGCTAAGAGTGCAGGTATTTTCTCTACCTCGATTTCGTGCTACATAAATTTATTTTCATTTGTTCTAAAGTTTTTCATTTTGAATGTAAATGTTACCGGAAAACTGTACAATTCAGGTATTTTATACCGGGTATCTATGCGAGATGGGACATTAAAAGTATATGGAGAAAGGAATGACCGATTTGAGAATTTTTTGTTGTTATCTTGAATGTTTCGAACTAAATTCAATGCTGTGGCTTTCCCGGTCATACCAGAAGTTGACACTTTCTTTGTTATTTCAAATGGCATAATACAGTGTGTTCCAACGAAAATTTGACCCCCCCTATAACTCCGAAATGAGTAACATTAGCGAAAAACACCAAGACACGTCGATTTTTGTTTCGAGGGGGAGCATTTTCGAAATAATTCGAAACTTGTCAGATCAACCCCTACCCCAGCAACCCTAATTTCGAAATTCATCATAGGGAATAAGGGTCGAGTGGCACCTTACTGTAAAGGTCTGTCAATTCTCCATTCTGATTTGTCATTTTAGAATTTTAAATTAACATACAGGTGTCCCAACCGAGAGTAAAGTTGAATTCCTGCAAATCCCAAATACTAAATGAAATCGATTTATTTTGGCATAATGCAAGCGCAGGTTTATGCTCGGTCTAGAAAAACGACCTACACTTGTGAATTTGGAGTTGGTGCAATCAACCCCTATTTCCAGCATCCCCAACTCAAAAATCATTCGATCGAAAATAGGTCAAGTGGCACCTCGTTGGAAAGGTATTTCAATTTTCTCTTCGAATTTGGTATTTTCGAAATTCAGAATCAGCATACAAGGTGTCCCGGAGCAGGAACACTGAAAACCCAAATAACTTTTTGAAACTGGTTCATTTCGGTATAATACGAGAACATGTTTATGTTTGATTCGAGAATAAGACTCTCTTGCGTGAATATGGAATTTTGCAATCAATCTCTTCCATTCAGCATCCCCAACTCAAAAAATCATACAAGTGATTATAGGTTGAGTGGCAAAGTTCCAGAAAGATTTTTCTATTTTCTGAATCACTGAGGCATTGGTTTCAGTTTGGCAATCGAGGTTTTCTGGCGTGAGGATCAGGATGAGGGATGATGGAGAAACTGATTGGATGCTCATCTAAACAGGAAAACGAGATTTATTGAACTTGTATTCAATTGAAAACAAAAACTAACTTGATTATTACAACAATTGTTCAAAATGACCTCCGCCCACCTCCATACAGTTATACAGACGATTTTCGAACTCTCTTCTCACATTAGCGAAAACTTCAGGAGTCAAAAGTCGGCATTCTGTGATAATCCTCATCCGCAGCTCCTCCAGGTTTTCTGGTCTTGTGGCATAAACTTTAGATTTTAGATGGCCCCACAAAAAAAATCTAGGGATTTAAATCTGGTGACCTGGCTGGCCACTCAACAGGTCCTCTCCTACCAATCCACCTTCCTGGGAAATTTTCGTCTAAATATTGGCGCACCCGAGCATCATAATGCGGAGGAGCACCGTCTTGTTGAAAACGCATTTCGTCCTCAGAAAGAGTTGGATCGTTCTGTAAAATTTCTGTCAATCTAGGATGTATGTGTTCCTCTAACAACTGTAGGTAGCCATTTCCATTCAGATTACCCTCAATAAAGAAAGGCCCAACTAGATGATTGCCAAAATTCCTGCCCAAACGTTCAACTTCTGAGGCCTTTGCGTGTGGGCCTCTCTAAACCAATGAGGATTCTGTGTGTCCCAATATCGACAATTATGTCTATTCACTTCACCACTGAGCATAAAGGTGCTTTCATCAGAAAAACAGATGTTATTCAGAAAATTTGGATTAGCGTTTAGGTTTTCACTTAGATTTTCACAAAACTGTAAACGACGATCTGGATCATCTTCGTTTATTTCATGCAATAATTTTACCTTGTAGGGGTGAAATTTGTGATGTTTCACGATTCTATGGACAGTTGTAGCTGATACACCAGTCAGACGAGATAGTTTTCTGATCGAAGTAGTATTCTCCATTTGTAGATGACCCACTACTGCCACTTCCGTTTCCTCATTTCTGACAGGACATGCCACTTCATGTTTTTTGTTTGCCACCGAACCCGTAGCTAGGAATTTGTCAAACAAATATTTAACGTACTGGTGACTGACTCCCTTTCTCTTTCAGGATGGTTCCTATCGAATATCCTTGCCGTTTCTTTGGCACAACTGTTATTTCGAAAATACGTCGATACAATTTCGACCCTTTCCTCAGTGGAATAAACCATTTTCAGATTAATTTCAACTGACGAACAACAACAATAATGAGGAACTGATCGGAATAATAATAATATTTCATTGCAAAATGAGAAATAACAGATGACTGCACGCCAGATGGAAATGAAAAAATGTGAACATTTTCAATGCAGAAATCAGCTTTATTTCTTCGTAATTGATGCTCAACACATCGTACCCCAATACTTTTAACAGTTTCGAATTAATTTTAGTTGATAATTTCAAATGACGATATTGAATTTTCGAAAGCGACATCCTGTATGGAGAGCCGAACTGAATGAAATGCTTTAATCATTCTGGAATTCAAAAACCTTTCTGAAGATATGCCACTTGAATTATTTGTATGATTTTCAAGTTGGGGATGCTGAATGGAAGGGTTGATTGCAAAAATTCTATAACCACACAAGAAAGTCCTATTCTCGGATCAAACATGTTCTCGTATACCGAAATGAACCAGTTTCAAAAAGTTATTTGGATTTTCAATGTTCCTGCTTCGGGACACCCTGTATGATGATTCTGAATTTCGAAAATACCAAATTCGAAGAGAAAATTGCAGTACCTTTCCAACGAGGTGCCACTTGACCTATTATCGATCGAATGATTTTTGAGTTGGGGATGCTGGAAATAGGGGTTGATTGCACCAACTCCAAATTCACAAGTGTAGGTCGTTTTTCTAGACCGAGCATAAACCTGCGCTTGCATTATGCCAAAATAAATCTATTTCATTTAGTATTTGGGATTTCCAGGAATTCAACTTCACCCTTGGTTGGGACACCCTGTATGTTAATTTAAAATTCTAAAATGACAAATCAAGGTGGAGAATTGACAGACCTTTTCAGTAAGGTGCCACTCGACCCTTATTCCCTATGATGAATTTCAAAGTTAGGGTTGCTGGGGGTAGGGGGTTGATCTGAGAAGTTTCGAATTCTTTCGAAAAATACTCCCCCTCGAAACAAAAATCGACGTGTCTTGGTGTTTTTCGCTAATGTTACTCATTTCGGAGTTATAGGGGGGGTCAAATTTTCGTTGGAACACACTGTATATATTTTTATTTTAGAAAATTCAAGGCCCCCGCAACCTTATGTGCAAAGTGTGCAATGCACACGGGCGACATTCTTTAGGGGTGCCAAAACCCAGGGTCCAAAAAAAATATTGAAATAAAAGTTGATAAATTAAATAGGATTAGGTATAAATACACACGAAATTTTATTAGTATATCATCCAGTTACTGCCGATTCCTATGTTGCAAGAACATGTCAGGCGGCAGTTTCTTGATAATTCCTGTTCAGACATAAATAACGCCTGGAGCGCAATAAAAGCGATGCATCGCCACAGGCGTTTTTCAATCAGTTAGTTCACTAGACCGTGCAACAAGTGAATAAAAATAAGTAATGCTATTAATTTTTACATATAAAGTTATTTTTATTTTGTCAAGTGTGGTGTTGTGTTGTGTAATATTTTGTTTCCTACCTTTTTTAAATTAAGTGCCGAATACCTGCTAGCTGCAATTTCAACGGCTTTATTTTTTATAAAATGGTAAGTGTTACCTACTTTATATTATTATCAACATTAACCCTTTATAGGATACTGGTTATAATTGTTTCTTTTAGCCAAATATACTTTTATTAATTGAAATATAATGTACGAGTTTAAAAAAGTAACTGGTTATCCTTAACTCGCTTAGTTTTTATGCTATTGACCTTTTTAAAACACCATTTTGTAGGGTTTTTTAAGGGCTATAAGATCAAATTAGTTTGATATCTTTTTTGCCTTTATTTTTGAAAGGATTCAAGCTGAAAGGGCTCGAACAAATTGCTTTTTACTCAAATATGCAAACTTTAATCGGCCATATCTTATTTAATAATAATCTGCCCAATAAAGCGTTAAAAACTATTGGCTACATGGTTAACTTTTCAAGAATATTTCCTACCCTACCCACATGGTGCTTATTATTGTGGTTACTTAAGAAGTTGATTCCTTATTCCCATGAGTACTAATTATTTATTTGTTTTTCAGGATAAAAGAAAGAGACCTTCAGGTGCGAAGTTTTGCGAGCAAAAGAAACTGAGACTACAAGAAAGGGGAAAAATGGTTGGATCTTTAAAGCATTTCTTGCAAAACAATCGGGATTCCACGGAGACTATCGATGTTGGTGCGACCGAATCGTCCGAATCTCAAGATTCTAAATCCGTAATATCAATAACCGTGAGTGGACCATCAATTTCAACAGAAACATCAGGTCCTGCAACAAGTGGCAGCGGTTGTAGCAGCAAAACAGCTTCTAATGATGCAGAGCCCGATGAAGCGATGACACCATCCTCGTCTACAGCACTTGAACAATCCACTTCAGGTAATTCAACTTGAGTGAAAAGTTCGGTAATGTTAGCTACCGAAATACCTGCTGCAAGTGACACTTTCGATGAAGGCTGTAATGAGGCTATTATCGATATAATTCCGTCCGACCCCGGTTTGTGGCCCGAAAGTATCACCAATGAGATGGCTAGAATATTGGTTAAACGTGGTCTGCCCTGGATAGTTATCAGTTTTAGTTTTCCTAGTAATAAAGATAAGAGAAAGTATTCGTGCAAATACTTCGAAAGAAATCTAGCAAATGGAGAAAAAGTCGAAAGGGCTTGGCTTATTTACTCTATTTCTAAAGATTCTGTATTTTGTTTTTGTTGTAAGTTGTTTTGTAAATGTAAAACTCCCAACGCTTTTTGTGATACAAATGGAGTATCTGATTGGCAACACTTGTCTTTGCTAATTAAGAGACACGTCAATTTTACACAACAGTTATATAAACACTTGTGTAAATTTAAGAAAAATGTTGGAGACATCTATGGCTGTTAATGCTCATCATCTGCGGATTTTAGAAACGGAAGAAAAATATTGGCGAGACGTGTTGGAAAGAGTTATTGCTATTGTTAAGTATTTATCTACACAATGCTTTGCATTTCAAGGTTCTTCTCAATTTCGAACATGATAATGGAAATTTTCTGAAAGCTGTTGAGATGATTGCCTCTTTTGATTCAGTGATGAGATAGCACGTTAGCCGAGTGTTTAACTCCTAAAAAAAATCTGTTAGAATGACTCATTAATTAGGCGTGCAAATACAGAATAAAATAATTGAATTATTGTCGTCCAAATTAAGAAATAATATTTTAGAAATGGTTCGCAGTTCAAAATATTTTTCAATAATATTAGATTGTGCACCAGACACTAGTCATACTGAGCAAATTAGTCTTGTTCTGAGGTATGTTGTCCTTAACACCACTTCAAAAAAGGTTGAAGTTAAGGAAAGTTTAACTGCGTTTAATCCAATACTGGACTCTACAGAAGAAGGGATATATACATTTGTGATAGAA
Source organism: Cryptolaemus montrouzieri (assembly GCA_013387265.2). NCBI lineage: Eukaryota > Metazoa > Arthropoda > Insecta > Coleoptera > Coccinellidae > Cryptolaemus > Cryptolaemus montrouzieri. Next base: position 104,197,146 of record JABFTP020000021.1, read on the forward strand.
AATTTGAAAAAATTAAATTTATGATTAAAACACATTAGGGGACAAGGTTATGATAATGGGACAAATATAAAGGACAAACATGTTGTGCTTCGAAAACGCATTATTGTTGCGAATCCGAAAGCCCTTTTTGTACCTTGTGCAGCTCATACTTTGAACTTAACAGTAAATGACGCTTCTAAGGTGTCAAGTGCTACAATAAACTCTTTTAATCTTGTGCAAGAGTTATATAATTCTTTTTCGTCATCCACAAAAGGTGGTATGTTTCGAGAAAACATGTCCCCGGGTTAAGTTTAAAGCCTCTAAGTGAGACAAGATGGTTAAAAATTATAGATCAATCTATAAGCTCTCTAAATGATCTGTTTAACGTAATTAAAGCGTTAAAGTTGTTTTCATTACCTGATGATATTTACCCGTTAAGTATTTTACAATATATATTTGAAAACAATTTAATCTCCACCTTTCCAAACGTAAGCATTTCACTAGGAATTCTTTTGACATTGCCTGTATCTGTAGCTTTTGGCGAGTGATCTTTTTCAAAGTTAAAAATCATTAAAATTATTTAAGATCGACAATGATTCAAGAAAGATTGTCTGGGCTAATAATTTTAGCAATTCAACAAAAATTTGGTATATGTATATTATAATTTTAGCGATGTAATTAATGGATTTGCAACAGCAAAATCTCGGAAAATATCGCTACTACAATGGCTATCTTTTATTTTTCTATTGCACCTAGACCTAGCTATCATTTTTGATTTCAGAACGAAGTTCCTAGGTATTTGTTATTAAAAATATCTGAATGTTTCTTGAAATATCTAAGTATAAGTAGAAAGTAGTACTTGTTTTAAAATGGGTGTGAACAAGAATTTATTTTGTTATGATTTTGTTCTGTTTGTTTCATTTTGATATTTTAGTCTACAAATAAATATGACTTCTGAAGTTCAGTTTTTCGCTCTACTTAGTACCTACCTGCCTACCTCCTACCTTCAAAAAAAAATAAAAAAACATGATCCAAAATGCCTTAAGGGGCGCAAAAATCCTTTTTTGCACACAAGCGCCAGTAGCCCTCACGGGGGCCCTGAGAAAATTGAACAATTCTTTTTCATTTCACTGCTACAAGAAATCAACTGATAGGAAGATATGAATTTTTCAATCGGAATTTTGCAATTTTTAGTTGTCTCTTGGGTTAGAGGCATCATAAAAATACTAAAGATCATTGATTATCGATTATTTTCAGCTCGTTGTAAGTAAAGAGGCTCATGCAGCAGAATTCAATGCATTTAGAGGCTTACGGTATACAGGGTGCTTTCAAAGCATGTGGCAAATTGAGTACATTCAAAAGTACAGACATCCGTTTTTCAAATTATACTACCTATTTTTACACAGACCATTTAACTCGTAATGTTAATAGGCATCGATCTATTATAGGTTTCCCTTTACCTAAAATGCATCGTTTCCGAGTTATTCGCGATTTTATCAAAAAATTACGATTTTTCGCGCTAGGACCCTGAAATCCGCAGATTATATGAACGGAAATCTTTCAAATAATGCATTTCAATCTCTCAATACGACACCCATCTCAATATCTTTATCAAAGTAATTGTGGTCAGAATTCTGAAAGAAAAAAAGTGAAATCAATTACTATTGAAGTGTATTGAATGTGACTTTTCACTTATCTCCTTTTTAGTGGATATTCAGGAAATGCATCTTCGAATTGTTATTGATTTTAGATCTAGCAGTTTTGAAATCCACAAATTGTCCTGAAACAGAATTTTTCGAATATTATTTTACAAGTTGAAACTCTGATACTTTTCAGCATTATTTAAGGATTAGATTAATTTTTTTAGATTAATGAATGATTTATTCAGTACGTAAGGCAACAAAAGTGTGGATATACACGTCAAGTATTGAATAACAAATAAATAAAACAATAACATACGAGAATAATAATAATGGGATCAAAAGGAAAATCATTGAAAAAAACTGTCTTCTTCTGCTACAGTGTTATAGTTCTTTGATCAATAGCTTTTTAATGTTTCTTCTAAATGGCTCATATGCCAGAACTCTGTACCTAACTGGCAATTTGTTGAAGAGTTTTGATCCCAGGTAAAGTGGTGACTTTTCGAATTTGCTAGTATGATGGAGCGTTGTTCTAAGCATATTTCTAGATCGAGTACCATAACCGTGGCTTGCCGAGTTCGTCTGTAACTCATTCAGTCCCCCCATAGAAATACATCACTAGACAGATGAAATTACGCTAAGGAATAATAAATTGATAACAAAGTCCTCTGATCCAAAACATCCCTCAATCTCAGAATGGCAAAGTGAGCAGAATTGATCCTTTTGCACACTGTATCTATATAAACATCCCAACATAGGGTTTCGTCGATGTATAGCCCCAACAATCGAGTTTGAGGACTAGATTGAATATTAATACCATTTAACTGAAAATTTCCTTCCTGACCTGATCTGAGGGAGAACCTCATCACAACAGGTTTGCTCTGATTCACCACCAGTCCGTTTGATCGACACCATGTGAAGAACCGAACCGCCCAACTCTCGACTTTTCCAACTAGCTCCTCAGAAATCTGCGCTGCTAGAGCCACTGAGGTATCATCAGCAAACATAACCATAACATCACAACGAATCACCTCGGGTAACTGGTTGACGAATAATACAAAATGAGTGGCCCTAGCACAGACCCCTGAGGAACGCCTGTGCCCACTTCATAACTCACAGAATGTGAACTGCCCACCCTAACGTAAGATGACCTATTACTCAAATGAGATCTAAGCCAGTTCTGCATAACACCCCCGAATCCCAATGCATAACATTTATTCAGTATAAAGCTGAAAAACAAAACCTCGAATGCAATTGAAAGATCGAAGAAAATTCCTGCTACTGCTAGACCCTGATCTTGATTATAATAGACAAAGTTCATGAATTTAAGAGTTGCTTTTTCGGGTGATCTCCCAGCTCTTAACTATGTTGTGCGTCAGCCAGCAGATTATACTCTGTTAAAAGCCAACATTTTGTCACAAAAGACTGTTTCCATCACTTTTGATAGTGTGTTTAAGTTCATCAGAAAGGTCCTGTCCCCCTTCTTGTAAATGGGTACAACATCTGCCAGCTTGAGCAGGGATGGAAAAACCCCCGTTGACGCAGATAAATTGATTAGAAAAGCAATCGATTCAGCTATGACTTCTCCTAAAGCTTTTAATATCCTCGAATTGATTCCGTCGGGACCGGCGCTTTTAGTGTTTTTCAAGTTTCGGAGAACAAATTTAACATATTTGTCGTCAATGGGACTGAAGAAGAAAGTATTTTCAGAAATGGTGCGAGATGTGCAGGTTTTTGGCCTATCATTGCCGAAATGTTCTCGAAGTTTGCACTCAGTCTTTTTTGGAGAGAAATCCACGTAGAGATCAGCTATCTCACTGGGGTTGTTGATCGTATTCCCTTGTTTGACAACTTTTTTTATACACTGTGTCATACCCTCACACCCCAAAGTACAGACAACCATCCTCCATACCGATTCAGTTCTGTTCTCACATGGTATATTGTTGGTATAGATATGCAGACGATATACTAGCATGTCTCATAGAAATTGCTAGACAACTAGATTAACTCACATCAAAATTGAATTTAAAATGGAGAGACAAGCCGATTATCATATTCACTTTTAAGACCTAACAATGACTCATAAAAATAACACACTAAGTTTCAATAGCGTATCATAATATTGATCCACTTATAGAAGGAACTAATACAGATGCATACATTTCATTACCATATTTTAGCCATTTCAGAAAAAAGATTGCAAATGTCATTTCAAAACAGCCCAAAGAGTAGCTTTCCAAACTCACATAAAACTCTCCCAAAAATATTTCAATAGTGAAGATAAACCTGATAGATTTGGCAATACTGGAGTTTACAAGTAGTCCAATACGATTTGTGAAGGCGTCTAAATAGGTCAGACTGGTCGTTTTTTCATAACTAGATACAAAGAGCATCAATCAGATTACAATAACCAGAGAACCGATGAATCTACTTTCGCTTCACATTGTATCGAGAATGGCCATCATTTTCAACCCGTACATCAACTTCAAATCATTCACAGAATACCTAAAGAACGAAAGGTACATTTCTTAGAATCCATCAAAATTTTCAAACTCCCACAAAATCCTCATAGAGACAATATTCTGAACTATCAGTATGGCCATATATTCGTCCAAATTTTTCTTCTATTTATTGTTATCAAGCTGTTTTAAAAAAAAATTTACTAAATTGAAGTTTCCTGGTTTGAAAGATGCTAGGTACTGAAAATGAAGTGACAGAGAATGAGTGCGTAACGCTACTTTTTAAAGAAGGATGCTAAATGCCAGCTGAACAGTGCCGGTAAGCAATCAGCTGCCACTGTGACTTCTCAAATTATTTGAATACACTGATGAGAAGTGGTGTTTGTTTTATTTCCATAGGATATAAGCAAAATTTTTGCTAAAAGTCGATTCATAACGATTTGATTATTAATACTGGCAAGTAATTTTTAATTTATACCTAATGAGAAATCCATTTCCAATATGTAAACCGTCGTTACAATTATACCTAGCCCAATGTAAAATACCAGAATTTCTCTGATTTTGGTGCCTCAAGACAGTATAGTAAGGGATTTGAATATTCAATGATCTTCTATTTCTTTACACGTTTTCTATAATATACTATAACCAATAATTATGATTCACCATCAGTTACTTGATGAGTTAATTCGTCCAATATCTTTGTAATCACAATTATATTCAATTTAAACTTTTTACCATTTTTCCCATGTTAAAATGATAATTGTGTATCATGATCTTGAATTTTCTATCAGACACATTGCTTATACTTTTTTTCATTGCAGAAAAATTTGATTTCTTCAATTTCAACGTCCACCCTCTACTTCAATCCTATATCTACAGCGTCCAGACTTCACCGATACTTAATGCCACGCTTTCACACCCTGAGTTCAAGAGATTTTTGGAAAGTAAACAAAAGTTCGACTTGGTCTTAATGGAATATTTTTTCTCTGATGCACTGAAATATTTGGGCGTTTATTTCAATGCACCCGTCATCGTATACAGTGCGCTCGATGCGAATTCATGGATCAATCCGAGTGTTGCCAACCCGATGCCTGTTTCTTATGTACAAGATTTATTGGCAAGCTCAGATGTCTTATCGTTTCCTTCTCGATTAGAGAGAACATTTATGTATGTTTGTAACTCCCTGATAAGAAATTTTTTATATCTACCAATTCAAGATAAACTTGTCAAAGAACACTTCCCAGGAGCTCCTGATATAGACGAATATTTCAACAATGCCGCGTTGATGTTACTGAACGCCGATGTTAGCGTAAATGCACCAATTCCCAAGGTAAGTTGATCAATGAACCTGTTTATATAATATCTTAGAAATCTTTGATAGATGAAAATGAAAATTTTATCCAGTTGTATCATTTTGGAGTAAGAAAAATGTGTTCACAAAATGTAGGATCTAGAAACAAGGTAGGTTAGATTAGATCCATGACCAAGGCAAAAGAAACCTGCAGAAGTTCCTGAATTTCAACTGAATATCCCGCGGCTCATGCAGACTAGGACGCTTCAGTAGGTAATTTTCAAGGTCCAGAACCAGACTGCAGAACTTGCGGAGCTTGCAAATTCTCTAGCTGAACTGGTCAACCTGATACACACAGCAGTGATCACAATATATGAGCCACGACACGCCACTGAAGTCAGAACTTGTTGAGAGGGCTAAGCACGAACTCCCGTGGAAGATCCAGCAGGAAAAATAAGTCACAAAGGCAAGGAAAAGACTGGTTCTCCATAAAACTACTCCGATCTGTCAGACAGGTTGCATCCGAATTCTCGATCAAGGCCAAGGACCCCTCCTTCAGAGATGATATCAGGATCTATAATAAGCTGCGGTAAAAAGTAAAAGCGCTCGGTGGGGGAATGAGACACCTTAATGTAAGAGTGGTGACTATGTCGTGAAAATACGCAGGAGAACTATTTCCGTATCCCAAGGTAATGTAAGCGTGCTGGTAACAAACATCGCCTGAAGAAAACAAACATGACCTACTGAATGCAAGAGAACTAGAATAAAACGCCGATCCGAAAAATGGGGGATATCAATATCACAACAGCAAATGTAACAAAGGTACCTAAACGAGTAACAGGGCGGCACCAGGACCAGTTAAAATACATTATTTCTGGTCGAAGAACCCCATGAACATTCACCCCAAATTGGGCATATTACTTCAAGAATCCCTACAAACCAAGCCCCATGCCACATAATGCACTACCAATATAAGGTGACGCCAGAGATCCAAAAATGTTACAGACCTATAAGCTGTCTGCCGTGTTTTTATAAAACCCTCACTGGTATCCTGGCGTTATGGGAAAATATACAAAAGCGAACGATATACTAGCTCCAGAATAAAGCGACTATAAAAAGAACTCATGGGCTGCAAGGAGCTGCTTGAGGTGGACTCTCTTATAGCGAGATAAACGAAAAGAAAGCAACGTAATCTGACAATGCCTCGGATATATTAGACGAAAGCTCCTTATGAAGTCATGGCGAACTTTCCCCTGCCTTAGATCTCAAAACGAAGAGATCCGAACAGAGGAAATAATTATCAGCAGAAAGGTAATCTTCCAAGATGACACCATTTGATCTCTCTGATTCTATCTAGCCCTCGATCCGCTGAGCGTGCCGCTAAATAGCAGCATCTACTGTTACACGAATCCAATTCCCATACAAGCTATCAGTTAGATGTGGACGATTCGAAATTCTACATCATCGAATATCAAGAAATGAAGAGGAAAATAGAGATTGTTTTGGCATTTAGCAAAATGGTCTGTTTGAAGAGGGGTGAAATAACTGGCAGCTCAACTACTCTACTAGATTATATCATCTGGCCTGAGCTTCAACCATAAGAGACCTATAAATACCTGAGAATTGGACAAACTTTAGATAATAAGGCTAATGAGATGAAGGAAGCCTTCAAGTCCAATCTGAGTTCCAGGGCCATAATTTAAGATAGAATGTGTCACTCACACTTTCTGAATTTTATCGTGAACAGTAACGGAGTTGGGAGCGCTTGACACAAGTGTGAGAGTAAATACGGCATCCATCACCCGCATGCCTCCGTAGATCGTTTATACCTGCAGAGACACATTAAAAGAAGATGCCTTACTAACCTGGAGTCAACACACTCGGAGTGTATCAATAGCCTGCGTAAATACTTCCAGAAAAATTAGCATTAAGCCGCTCAGACAACGGCTCCACACTACTCAAACTCAATGAGCCAAAACGGCCAATATATATAGTATATAATAAATATATATATAATATATATATATATATATATATATATATATATATATATATATATATATATATATATATATATATATATATATAAAATCTTTCAGGGCATGAAGAGACCTCTCTAATGAGGTGTCACATAATACTATTTGCGATTGAAATTCTCAAGATTGGAGATACTGAGGTTAGGGGTTCATCCACACACTTTCAAATTAACATACTATAACACATTCTTCAATGCTGATATCAATCTGTATTTGTTATTATATGATAATATCTCTTTGTAGTTTAGTAAGCATCCATTATCGCTATATTATATATTTTTAGAGATATAATAGTATGATTATAAAATTCAAAATCTATTTGAATACAGTGCCAGTTTTCTGGCACTATAATTTACGAATACAAATTTAATAAAAATATAACGAAATTTTGTTTCTATAAAAAATTGAGGTTCCTGCTATGGTTGATATTGGAGGATTTCACATAAAACCGACAAAGCCATTACCTAAAGATCTGCAGGATGTGTTGGACAAGGCTGTAAATGGAGTTGTATACTTCAGCATGGGCTCGAACCTTCAAAGTGCACAAATGCCTAAGAAAACATTAGCTGCATTACTTGCAGCGTTTTCTAAATTAAAGGAAACTGTTTTATGGAAATGGGAAGAAGATAATTTACCTGGAAAACCGGATAATGTTATTATACGAAAATGGTTGCCACAGAATGACGTATTCGGTGAGTAAACGAAAACATTATATGTTGATATAATGATTCAGAAGAACGTTGAAGCCTTGTACTGTAATTCTCACCTCTAACCGGCTATAAATTGATGAAAGGATATTTACATAGTATTTTTATAATATTCAAATATTTAATCACGAATTATCTTCTTCTTGAGTTTCATGCAAGATATGTCTTCGATATCAGTTTGATATCGAATATTCACTGAATGAAATGTGTTCAGATAAAGATTCAGTTATGTTAACCAGATATTGCATCAATTGTATAGTCATTAGCATCTTAATTATTTCGTTCCCGTTTCGGGTTGACCTATAAAATATATACCGGGAAACCTAAGTTCCCCGATTGGAAATTGAAAATTAATTTCTCACTTTCAATATCAAGTAAACTTGAGATATAAACATGGAAAAAACTAATTTTTTTCCAAGCCATTTTAACAATAAAATGGTGGAGTCATTTTGGTCCACTGCGACCAAACAAGTCTGCTAAAAAGACATGTGATATATTTCAAAACAGTTACGTTCTAAGGAAATTTAAATTTAAGGAACGCTAAGAAAATTTAGAAAGATTGCGGATAAAAAAAAATTTGAGAACAAGTGTAACAACAATGACTTTTACCGGTTAAGCCGAGAGAAAAATGAGCAATGAGACTCTAATTCAATAATTGTCACTGAAATCTTGGAAGAGAAGTCAAGGTTGTTCTACTTAGATATTGAATTACGTATTATAATTATGGTAAACAATATATATATATATATATATATATATATATATATATATATATATATATATAAATATATAGCTAGTTCCCAAATCTGCCCGCCATGCACGCAGCCCCCAAGCGCCCCAATAGTGCAACTAAGCAGGATGCTGAGAAACGTAGCGGCAGACTGCAGTTTCGCCCTTATTAGGAGCTCATCAGTGTCGCATATCGCTTCTCAGCATCCTAACAAGCTACATCGGGGTACCCTATCAATTCCAGAAATAACACACCTCGTACTCTATGGACCGACACGGCGAACCCGCTACCGGACTTCGAGAAAGATACGAACAATAACAAACAGATTACCCATCGAATGTTATTCAAATTATGACGAAAGAAGTATTATACAAAATCAACAAACACAACATAAATATCGCACTACTTTGGGTCCCATCACATATAGGCATCGATGGGAATGAGAGAGCAGACACAGCAGCAGTCGCGTCGCCGCAGCAAAAAATAACACAGCTCTAGACATCACATTAGTACCAACAACAGACATTAAACTAAGTATCAAAAAATTCATCATGGATGAATGTCAAAGACAATGGAACGATACGAACACACACCTAAAGAAAATAATTCCCCACGTAACTACAACAAACTCACTAACAACACCGACAGCAAGAAGAGACCAAGTCGTCACAAACAGAATACGTATAGGACATACCAATCTAACTCACAGTCATATCATGCAAAACACAGAACCCCCAATTTGCAACACCTGCAATACCAAACTCGACATAGAACACATTCTGATCAACTGCACAACCTACGAAGATGAACGAAGAAAAACTAGAATATCACGAAACCTACAAGAAGCTCTGACAACCTCCATACAACGCACTCTAGACTTTCTCAAAATGACGAAACTTTACCAAAAAATATGAAACATACATAACATACTAACCAACAAATAGCTACTAATAATCCAATTAGAGATTGCCGTAGCTCTAAATTTGTAAATAAATAAATAAATAACATAACAAACAGATGTGGAAACGTTAAAAATTCCAAACATTTGGGAGACATCTTCCGCCGTTCCGTGAATCACATCAACGGTAGAAAATGGGTAGGATGCTGAGAAGCGATATGCGACACTGATGAGCTCCTTATAAGGGCGAAACTGCAGTCTGCCGCTCCGTTTCTCGGCATCCTGCTTAGTTGCACTATTGTGGCGCTTGGGGGCTGCTTGCATGGCGGGCAGATTTGGGAACTAGCTCAGGAGGGATTATTCATTGATCTACGGATTTTTGAATAATTCGTCTTGTCTCAAGTTTTCATATGTAGACTCCTCGCGAAGTTTATCGCGAAAGATATTTGACCCACCAAATATATATATATATATATATATATATATATATATATATATATATATATATATATATATATATATATATATACAGTCAATAAAACCTATCTTGGTGACATAGATGAGGAAGAGGTAGTCTATGTTATAGTCCCCAATCAGTTAGGGTGCTCAAATTCCAAAAAGTTCTTGTATTTTACTGCTGCATATGAGGGAAAACCTGTATTTCAGCTTCGGATTCATCTGGATTTCTGAACTCCAGATAAAATTATATCTCAACCTCTACCTCCACCTACGAATCTCTATCTACGACTCTCCCCCTAGGAATCTCCACCTACGAATCTCTATTTACGACTCTCCATCTAGGAATATCTATCTACAAGTCTCCACCTATGAATCTCTATCTACGACTCTCCACCTTGGACTGAATTTCACAAATTAGACATGTATCACCAAGATATTCTATGCTCTCACGTAACAGCCAGCTACACCAGGGAATTTAAAGTAACAAAATAACGTGGGTCTAACATTATTTGAAGACAAGAATTAATAGGAAAAGTTACAGAGATTCTAAAACTAAAGTTTTGCTAGCCGCTCAGGTAGGTCATAGAATTAAAAGTTAAGTTACATAAAAATCAAGAAAGAATCTACAAAAATATTTACAACTAAAAGAGAAGATACATAAAAAGCAAGAAAGCATCAACGAAAGAAAAACTATAAAAAAATACAGATGTTTGACAACCAATTTGAAAATTTAAAGAATTTTATGATTTACATGATAATTTCACGAAAATTACTTGAAAATGAAGGAAATAATGATTGAATATTGGAGTTTGAGTTACTTTTGCCGTTTTCTACTCAGAAAAATCATTTTCATCGAGTTTATCAATGAAATATCTATCAAGGTCATTATAAAAAATTGTAGGAACTGAAGAAATACAATTATGAAATCCATCGTGAGGAATTCTGTAGAGCAGAATGCATTCAAGTAGTCAATAGGAAAACTGTTGTGAGGAAAAATTAAAAATCAGATTTTGAAGGTTAAGTGCGGCATTTTGCTAGGTGAACTTTCAACTTACCTTATATTTTTGATATAGGTCACTACACAGTATTTAAGTTATATATATATATATATCTCTAATTTCCACTAGTGAACTTTTATATAAATTAATTATGTCAAATATAATCAACGATGATTTTCAAGTTCAACTAATAAGTCCAAAAGTCGACAGAGAAAAAGAAAGCAAAATGAAGATTCTGAACAGAAGCTGGTAGGACATATCATCTGATAGCCGGATTATGCGCATCAGACTGTTAACCAGTGGCGTAACGATTTGACACAGATGGAGGGTTGACTGGAATCAGGTGTTTTAATTCAGATTGTTGTGACGTGATTTTAGCACGTTACAGTCTAAAGTGATGTTACATTTGACATATTTCCAATGTGCTTTGAAATGACAAACTTTACACCATAATTGTTTCCCAATTTTCACTGGAAAATGATCTTCTTCATGTACAATACTCATGGGTGTAGAGCCAGAAGGTCTGCTCCTGGAGTGTTATGATTTATGATAATGAAGAAATTGCAATAGTCGATCCCCTCTTCCGTTACGTTCCCCAAAACCATAATATCCTACATTCCGCCAACTTTGTCTATCGCCGATCTTTGCATTGAGATCGCCCAGGATCATGTTGATTTTTCTATGTCTAGTCTTTTTCAGAGCTTCCTCGATCTGCTGGTAAAACATTTCTATTTCGTCCTCGCCTTCTATCTGTTGTAGGAGCGTACATCTGTATTAAGTTCAGTGTAGCGTGTGATGTCCTCAACTGCAGGAGCATTACTCTTTCGGAGATCGGGACAAAACCTTCTACTTCTCTATTGAACCCTTTGGTCACTAGAATTGCGACACCATGTCCATGTTGGCCATCATTGTTTCCGGAGTGATATATTGTTCCATGGTCTGTCGAGAATTGTACTGAGTGGGGCCATCTTGCCTCGCTTACTCCCAGTATGTTAATATTGAGCCTTTTCTTTGCCTAGATTACATTATGGGTTTAACCAGATTGAGACATGCTCTAGACATTTCATGTACTAATGCGCACGTTGGCAATTTGAGTTTTACTTTTCTGTTAGCTTGGCAAGGACTTCTCCATTCTTCCTCTGCCGGATCTTGGGTGCCGAGGACCATGACCAGTATATTTTTCTTTATTGGTTTCCATCGCCATGATGATTTTACCAAGGATGAATCATGAGATGGTTTCCCCTTGCCTTTCTCATCGCATTACGGAGCCCAGGGAGACCGATGAAGTCGTGCCCTCCGTTCTTCAACATTGAGCCATACCAAGATTCTTTCCTTTTTGCCTGAATGTGATATTGAAAATGATGCTGCCGATTCATAAGCTAGATTTTGGGTCGTCCCGAGTATTTGGTTTTCTCGGTACCATCTATATCTAGGAGGCGTTCCCCTATGCACCACCTGGGGAGGCGGCCGATAGGGGATCTAGGAACCCCGCACCGTTATCTTAGTATATATCTTCCTTTATATTAATTCGGTATCAAATTTCATAACTAGATGTCTCTAGTAATATTATTTATAGTGTCCCCATTTGAGTACAGTGGGATCAAATGAGTTAAGATTGAAATGTTCTCATTCAGATTTAGTTCACAAACTACGTTTTAAAGATATTTTCAATATTTGCCATTTCCGGTTAGACTGGCAGTTGTTATAAAGTTTCTTATTCTGACTACAACACTCGGAATATTTTTTCACAATTGAATTGCCTTCTCAGTACTGTTTTGAAAAATATATCATTTCATAGAAATGAATTGTATGGTTTTGAAAACATTTCACTTTTTGGAAAAAAATTGATCCTCAAGTGTCAGGTATTCTAACTAGAAAATTGCGCAAGATAAAAAAAAAATCGGGGCATTTTCAGAGAGAAAGAGATCGGTATCATAAATGCTTTCGCGAAAAAATGCTACATGGTGTGCCGAAATCAATGGAGAATTCAAAACAAAGAATGTGGAAACAGTGCGGCGTTTTGAAAAACAACCTACTTTTTTTTATTATTGTTGAGGTAGATTTTTCCTGAAAACATTAATAAGCTCCTGAACATCCTGTATATAAATTCGCAACTTCTCGCCTCATTGTGTTATTATTCATTTTATTCATTTGCTTGGAAGTTTTCATAAAATTATTCGAATTATTTCAGCTCATAAGAATGTAAAGCTTTTCATCACTCATGGAGGAATATTTAGTACAATGGAAGCGGTTTATCATGGCATACCATGTTTAGCATTCCCGATTTTTGGTGATCAAGTTTTAAATGCCCAGAGAGCATCAGAGACTGGATATGCTAGATGGATGAAATTTCATGAAATTACAGAAGAGAAAGTTCTAAGCGAGATCGATGAGATACTGAACAATCCCAAGTAAGTTATATCAACTACAAATATATTGTACCTAGCAATTAACGCACAAAGTTATGCTAAACAATTAGTTTTCAAGTTATCCACCAGCACTAATTAATTCTTGAGAACAAAGGAAATGAAAATTTCACTCGTAAAAATTGAATTAAAACTAATAATGCAAAATGTATGATTTTTAGAAAAAATTCCCAAAAATCTGTTAAGACTGCATATTTCCTCCCATGGTAACAATTACTGCATGAAATCTACCATTCGTACCCAAAATCAATGACCTTACAGCATTTTGATTAATTTTGTTTTAATTTTGATCAGTCTATTCCGAACCTCATTCACAGTAGTTGGCTGATTTTTATGGCTTCTTAATAAGCTATTGGAAACGTTCCATGTTATGGTCGATAGGATTGAGGTCTGTACTTCGTGCCGGTCACTCAATTGAAGTGATTTCGTGATTTCGAACGTAGCCCCTAACGATTTGAGCTCGGTGAGGTCTGGCGTTATTTTATTTATTTTATTTTATTTTTATTTTCAATCATGGAACACCAACAGGTAAAACCCATTCACAGGAATTCTCAAAATATACAGCAAAACTAATTAACTTAGTATGCAGTCATGCTTAACATTAACAATTATTTTTAGTAAGCTAACAGCTGAATATTACCTTGAAACTAAATGAATAGTATTAAAAGCCAACAATAGCAGCTATCAGAAAGGCAAAACATTTATCAAAAACTAACGGAATTATTTACCATATTTTTTAAAAGATATGATATCAACTGTTTCTTGAAGCTAATGAAATGTATGCAAAAAATATCTATTCCATTCAAAAGCCAATTATATAATCTAAAAATTCTCAGAAATACTGAGTGATAGTGGAGATTTGTCCTTGCCTTAGGAACATAGAACAGAGCTTTTCCACGATTGACATAGCTTGCTACATTGAATTGTAAAAAATTAACAAGACAAGAATCGAAATGACTATGTACAATTCGATTTGAAAATATTGCTTCATACTGCGCCCTCCTTTGTTCCAGACTCAGTATTTTGTGTCTGTGAAGAATCTCTTCATAGTTGAGTGAGGATAACCGAATATTGCCTAATCTATAATTCAAAATTTTGAATTTTTTTTTGTACTTTTTCAACTCGGTCTATATATTTGTGATGAAATGGTGACCATACAGGCGTTGCGCACTCCAAAACACTCCTTACCTAGGAAAAATACAACATGATGAGACACCTCTCATCTTTGAAACCTTTCGAGATTCTCAGAACTAACCTTAACAAACCTAACATTTGTTACAATATGATCTATGTGCTGCTCGAACGACAATTGCGAGTCTGAAATTATAAAAAGATCTCTGATTTGATCTGTTTTACTTATAATATTTTCTCCCAAATTTGCTATAGATCGGCAGCTAACAGAAATGTTCGAGGATATATGGTGGGGTAATCAAGGACGAAATTTATAGCCTCCGCGTTCTCCGGACCTGACGCCCTTGATTTTTATTTTTGGGGCAAAACCAAGAGAGAAATGTATCTTATTCCTGTGAAAAGTAAAAAAGAGTTACTAGAGCGCATTCATAATGCTTTTCGTAATATTGATCTTGAGGAAACTAGGAGGGCAACTCATCATGTTCGTATACGAGCTGTCAAGTGTATCGAGCAAAATGGGGTCCATATTGAACATTTATTCATATCGTAAAATAGTTTTCTCATATGATGTTTGCTATCACTTATTCGTATTAATGTAATTATCTTCGATGATTGGTTTTCGCTTAGTTCATACAATTTTTATTCATCCGAATTGTAGAAAATTGCTTCTAATGCTTCGAAATTTCATTTCACCCATAGACGGTAAATTTGGAAAATTGGTTACCGAATTGCCTGCAATTTCTACCCACTACTTTTTGACATTCTAAAATGAATTAAAAAAATATTAAATATATTTTCGTTTGAATAACCAGTGGTTTTATTCCAATTGTGTTGTATTTTTTGGATATTTTCAATCTGAAATAACGACAATTCTTGTCGAAATATCAAATTCGAATGAACGAAGTGATAAGTACATTAATTTAAGGCACCTGTCAGGTGAGCGTAACCAGTTACTTGATTCAAATATTTCACAGCGTTCTCTGTTAGTTCTTGCAAAATCATCAAAATTCAATATATTCCCAAATTATTTCGGAACTAAGAGATGGGTATAGTACATGCTTATACAATTCCATCTGAAATTTGACGCTTCATCTGATGGCGATATAAAAATTGGCACGTGCCAGTTGAAAAAATTGAGTTATTGCTGTTTGAAAAAGGCCAAATTGAAGAAATCATACAAAACAACGCAATAAACATTTGACATGTGTAGATTGCTTAGAAAATTCCTTGATCCTTCTTCTATCCAACCAAGCAAAAATTGTGTCTGTAGTGCAAAAGATCTACGAGCTACAATTTTTTTAAATGTTGATGAATAATAAAATAGAACAAGTAAATATGTTTTAACTATTACTTATTTATTGAATGAAGTAAAGAATTACGAGATTTTACTTTGGTTGGACCGGTAGATACAAAGAACATTTTCGATCATTCCTACATCAGAAATATGTTTCAGATTTAGCTGCACATTGTCTGAATGAATGTCATCATTTTCCAGAAATTTAACAGCTGAAAATTCTTAATTTCTGTGATAAATCTTATAAACTCAATTTTTTTGAATCGATGAAAATTTTCAAGGCATCTAGTGTAGAAAGCGTTAAGCTCCTTAACGACCAAGTAGACTTAGTTACCTACCAATCACCATTATTTAAGTTACTGTGATCTCTACTAGCATTTTATTAATGGTAATTCCTGTATTGTACACGAGTATTCCGTTTTCATTAGCTTGCTGTTGATAATGGACGTATGTCCGAAACCGGTCCAACCAATGTAAAATTTTGTCATTCTTTATATCAATAAATTAGTGATAGTTAAAACATAGTAACTTGTTTCATTTCATTATTCATTATGAATATCAACTATCACGTAGTTCAGTGCCAACAACTTGGGTATTTTATGCCTTGCTCAAATGTCGGTTCTACATGTATATAAAAAAGGTAGATTGCCATTTGAAATAACAAAGTGATGACACTTTCGGTGTAACCGGAAATGGTATCACTTCGAAAATATTTCACTCAATTGGAAATCGCTAGTTATGGCCGAGTATAAAATTTGTAATTGGAACCGGACGGTCCTGTGGATATCCTGTATATATATATATATATATATATATATATATATATATATATATATATATATATATATATATATATATATATATATATATATATATATATATATATATATATATATATATATATATATATATATATATTGATAATTTATATTGACCAAAACATTCCATTACAGATATTCTGAAAACGTGAAAGCGAGGTCCCGTATCATGTTGGATAAACCTATTTCACCTGCTGATAGGTTAGTTTTTTGGGTTGAATACGTCATCAGACACAAAGGAGCGGATCATTTAAGAGTGGCAGGCTTGGAGTTAACTTGGTACCAGTATTTACTGGTTGATGTGA
Source organism: Cryptolaemus montrouzieri (assembly GCA_013387265.2). Lineage (NCBI taxonomy): Eukaryota > Metazoa > Arthropoda > Insecta > Coleoptera > Coccinellidae > Cryptolaemus > Cryptolaemus montrouzieri. The sequence continues at coordinate 104,214,317 of JABFTP020000021.1, forward strand.
TATTCTTTGTTGCAATTTGTTCAGTAATGTTTGTATTATTTGTTAAATATGTATTATGCTATTTATTCAGTATATGTAGAAAATCCAATTCTAAGTTGAAAACACAATAAATATATGATTGTTTCTCACGTTTCTCATCAATTCATTAGATGTATCAAGTAATTGCTCAAATTTACAGGGTTTTTTTTTAGAATCTTGATGCGTTTGAACAGTTTGGTTTTTATTAACTCATGGAAATGCCAAGAATCTTTAATGGAATAGTTTTTGTACCTAGTATTTTAGTTATAGTTTTTAATAGATATTGTGCTAAGTTGTAGGTTGGTGAATGTATGTTACTAACTATAGGTCTTAAAGGGATTGATTTTTTGTGTTATTCTGGCATTCCATACATGAACGGTGATCTTCCATTATGACAAATTAATTTTTTTTTCGAGATCTTCGTCAATGTATTTTGCAGTACACCAACTGTTTATCATTTTGTTCATATCAAGTTGAATTTTGTTAGTAGGGTCAGTGTTTTCTTTTTCATATGTAATGGTGTCGTTGAGCATTTCTTTCATTTTGTAATCATAGTCTTTTTTGTTCATGAAAACTGTTTTGTTGCTTTTATCAGCTCTAAGAAAATATACATCTGGGTTGTTTTTGACGAATTCCCCAGTTTACTTCATGTAGTGTATATACTTATCTTTGTTATTATGGAAACACAATATATGGAAACTAAATACTTATTTATAACAATTTTGAAAAATTCAGAACAGAAACATCGAAAAAAGGTTGAATTATTGCTCGAGAGAGACCACCAAAAACAAACAAGTCCCATCCGGATGGATATGTTATCCCACCCAAGTAAGAATTCCTTTTAGTGTGAAACAATTTCTTGGGCTTGGGAGCATATTTCAATAGTTGAAAAATTAATCAATTATGACGACATCATTGCCACTATGGAAAATGCAATTTTCAAGAAACCCAATGAAACGAAAAAGGAAATGAGAAACAAAATATGTAACATACTAACGAACCACAAACAAAAGACTATAATGAAAAAAATAAGTATATACACTACATGAAAAAACTAGGAATTATTCAAAAACAACCCAGATGTATATATTCTTAGAGCTGATAGAACCAACAAAAAGTTTTTATGAACAAAAGAGACTTTGATTACAAAATGAAAAAAATGCTTTACGACACCAATACATATGAAAAAGAAAAACTGACCCTACTAACAAAATTCAACTTGATATGAACAAAATGATAAACAGTTGGTGTAATGCAATATACATTGACAAAGATCTCAAAAACAAATTAGTTTGTCATAATGGAAGATCACCCTTCATGTATGGGTTGCCAAAACTACAGAAAAATCAATCCTTTTAACACCTATAGTAAGTAACATACATTCACCAACCTACAACTTAGTTCAATATCTATCAAAACTATAACTAAAACACTAGGTACAAACAACTACTTGATTAAAGATTCTTGGTATTTTCATGATTTCATAAAAAGCCAAACTGTTACAAAAAAAATTGTCCTAATATCTTTAGATGTGATATCACTATTCACAAACATCCAATGTACACTCGAACTACAGATAGTCGACAAAAAATGGGAGAAAATTGCTCCGTTCGTAGACTTACCACGAAAAGAATTTATAAAAGCTACTAAATTTTGCTTAGGCTCTACCTATTTCATCTTCGAAAACCAGATTTATTTACAAATATTCGGAACTCCATTCGGATCACCTATATCAGCTGCAATAGTAAACCTCGTATTAGAAGATCTACAATACACAATACTCTCAACATTAAATTTCAAAGTGCAATTCTTTAAACCCTTCGTTGATGACTGCATGGCATGTATACCATCGAACCAAATAAAACAAATAACAGAATAACAGATAGCACAATAAGATCCAATTTACGAATGAGGTAGAAAATGGAAAAAAATAACTTTTCTTGACAAGCAAATTTCATATGACGCATCCGGAACAATATACACCAATTGGTATCAAAAACCAACATAGTGTGGAAGATATTGGAATTTTGAATCAAGGTATAAAAAAGTGTTGTTAATGGCCTTGTTGATCGAGCAATAAAATTATCGCACCCTGAATATAGAAGAAAGAATCTATCAAAATTGAAGAAAGTGTTAAGAAGAAATGCGTATCCACCAAAATTTTACGAACCACTGATAAGAGAAAGAATACATCAAATTTATAACACGGAACAGAAAAGAGAAGAACGAGGTGATTTCAAGTATATAGGTCTCACTTTCACTCCCGGCTGGTCTCAACACATAAAAAAGTGTCTAGAAAAATACAATATCAAAGTGGGACATAAACAATTATTATAGCAAAAAATTTTTCACAACTCTAGAACCTCGCATTCAATTAAAAAATAAAACCCACAGCATATACGAAATAGAATGCCAAGAGTATGATAAATGTTACATTAGCAATACCAAACAGTGTTTACATAAAATGATCTACCAGCATGAATATTCCGTTAGATCGAACAAAGTAGTCACAGTTCTACCAAAACATAGTATTGAAAAACTACACAAATTTGACTATGAAAATGCACAAGTGGTCACAACCCAACATAACGATTTTAATAGGAATATTTTAGAGATGATCAAAATCCAGAAAGAAAATAGAACAATTAACTCAAAAGCTGACTCTGATGGTTTAATGAGTATTTATGAAAATCTTATCTCTTATTTGTAGTATATAATTCTGCAACTTGTGATACAGTATTTTAAAAATATTTGCCTATACTTGTTGATTAGTTTCCTTCCTGTCAGTTTAATTGTGACAATGACAGAGTGATATCGATGGTTAAAAATTTTTAAACGTAGGACTTGTTTTATGTCTTATATGAACTAATAATAAAATATTTTAATTTATTGTTTGAATAACTATGCAGATATAAATTTTCTAATGATAGCAATGAGCCGAAACGCGTAAAATTAAATATATAATTATATATATATATATATATATATATATATATATATATATATATATATATATATATATATATATATATATATATATATATATATACGCCGTACTGAAAAAATTGTAGGGTAGAAAAGACACGTGTTTTCTGAAAATTTACCGCCCTGTAGGTTTTCATAAATGTTTTTGTGATATGATTGAATAGATTTTGAAAATGCATCTATGTTGCGAATTCGAACTGAGTATCTGAAAAACTGTAGAAGATAAAGATGAGAAAAAACTGCAGGAATCTCAAGATTCCAACACCCTGTATTTCGGTAATGAAGCCTTGGCGGACATATGTTCATGGGAACGTTCGCACTTAATCATATACACCCTGTATAATACAGAATTCTAAAATTTTCTGCTGGTGGAACATAGTTACTGATGTGTTCAATAGTTAATTGACTTCATTTTATTTGCTTTTCGTGAGAATTATCGATTCAAACTATGGAAATACCCGGAAAAGCTACGTGCTGATATTCGCTGAATTGTGGACATAAATTCTGTTCAAACTCCGGGATTTAAATTGCTCTAAAGTAGAAAGGTTGGTTAAAGTCCGTATTCAACCAATGCAGAAAACAACTACTCCGTAAATAAAGGATGCTCTTTAATTGTCGGAAATGATGCTGTTCAACGAAGTGCATAATATTCATGATGAGGCAATAGATTTTGTTTCTCATAGCACAACAGAATCTCAACGCCTTTTAATTGTAGCCTCTTTTTATGCATTAAGCAAAACGCGGCAGGCGTTTTGGTATTTAGAGGCAAACGCTGAAAGGAAACGAAAATAAAAAATCTACCTGTATGGAATATACGAATATACGTATATTCAATTTTATATGTCTAGATCAGGCGTTCTTGAACTTTTTTTCATTTACTACCCCATTTATTATTGCGAGTTTCCTGGCGACCCCATGTAAATATGAAAGAAAGATAAATAAATATTTTTTGATGATTGATTTATTTGGTAATATATATTTGCCATATATAGTAAATTAGATCTACCAGAAACCAAAATGAAGCTTTAAATACAATTTATATTCCAAATACGTAAAAATTCTCGTGAGCCTAAAATTTCCTTTTCGTGAAATATACACGATTCTAAATTGTTATTTTAACTTATACACACAACCAAATTTATATGGAATCACCCGATATTTTAAATATTACCTCAGGAATTCGAAGGATCAAAAGAATTGATCTTTTTTGAGATATTTCGATTGGAAAAAGAAATAAATTAAAAGACTCTTACAGTAAGTATTAAAAAAATTGAATATTGTTTTCTCACTGAGAAGGTGTTTTTTCTTGGCCTCAGTAGCTTGTATTACCTCCCCTCGCCCTGACACAAGCCTGAATCCTTCTAGGCAAGCTGTCACGACGAAACTACAACACTCAGACTATTTGGGAGATGGAGAAATTGATGATCTCACTCAGAAGATAACAAGTTACATCTAATTGAAAAAAGGAGAAAAAAAAGTCGGGAGGATGACAGCTATAAAACATTGAATAGGGAAATAAACAGAAATATTCGGAAAGACCTGACAGATTGGAAGACAAAGCTAGTTAAAGAAACTATTGAAAACAACAAAAACATGAATGTCTACAGATCGAAACTATCAAATGGAAGAACTAAAATGACGAAAATAAAGAACTTTGAAGGTATCTTGGTCAGAAAGAGAGAAGAAATCGTAGTTGTCATTAAAGAATTTTACAAAAACTTTATAGTTCTGAAAATCAAGAACAGAAATATATTAAAAGACATATTCTTAATACCGGTTCTGAAGACATTCCTGAAATTGATACAAATGAACTGAAAATTGCGCTCAATCAGATGAAGAACCAAAAATGCCCCGGTAAAGATAAGATCACCATCTAGATGTTGAAGATGGGAGGAGAATATTTGTTGAATAACGTACGGATCCTTCTCAACAAATGCCTAAATGAAGGAAGAATACCAATGGTATGGAATAATGCTCAAGTCATTCTTCTGTATAAGAAGGGAGACAGAAATAACATAGAAAATTACCGCCCAATTAGCCTTTTATCACACTTGTACAAATTACTGACGGAAATAATGACAAATAGATTAACCAACAAAATGGGCGCTTATCAATCTGTCGAACAAGCCGGCTTTCGGAAAGGCTTCAGTACAGTAGACCATTTGCAAGTGATACGGACTCTCATCGAAAAAATCTCAGAGTACAATGTGATATTGCACATGGCATTTATAGATTTCAAGAAAGCGTTTAATTTGATTAAAACTTGGGCAACACTAAGAGCACTAGATAACGCAAGGGTGGACAGTAGATATTCAAATCTCATAAAATACATATACGAAAACGCCACAATCCTAATGACGATAGACGAAGAAACAACATCAAAAGAAATTCCCGTGAATAGACGCATACGACAAGGAGACACGATCTCTCCAAAGTTATTTACATTGGCTCTGGAGGACGTATTCAAGGGTTTGAAGTGGGAAACGAGAAGCATAAATATAGATGCTGTACGTCTAAACCTTCTTCGATTTGCAGACGACATAGTTCTTATAAGTGACGATGCCGAAGATCTTTGCACGGTGCTGGAAGAACTATATGAGGCTGCCTTGACCTATGGACTCGAGATGAACCTGGATAAAACGAAAGTTATGAGTCCTGAAAATTTAAGAATCAGTATCGGTAACCACGAGATCGAAAATGTTACAGAATTCATTAATCTAGGGCATAAGATCGTACAAGGCAGAGAAAATCAAACCTCTGAAATATCGAGTAGAATTGGACTGGATTGGGCTGCAATTGGAAGACTGGGTCATGTGTTGAAATCTCGAGAAATTCCAATAAATCTCAAAAGGAAAACGTTTGGGACATGTATTGTACCAGTCCTCACATACGGTCTTGAGACAATAATTCTCACCCGCGCATACGCCAACAAACTCCAGGTGACACAACGAGCATGGAGAGATCGATGCTTCGTGTTAGTTTGCGAGATAAGATCAAAAATGAGGAAATAAGATGAAGAACACGCGTGACGGACATTTTGTGAAGAATAGCGGAGCTCAAATGGCGCTGGGCTGGACATGTAGCCCGCCAAGAACCAAACAAATGGACTCATAGAATAATGGTATGGCGCCCAAGACAAACCATGAGGACTGTTGGTACCTCCGAAATGATGGTGGGATGATATCCAGAAAACAGCAGAAAAAAATTGGGTTCAGATTGCCTTAAATGGACAGAAATGGAAATATTTGGAAGATGCCTTTGTCCAAGAGTAGATATCCTCAGGCTGAAGAGAGAGAGAGAGAGAGAGAGAGAGCTTTCGATTAGGTTTTCGACCTCCTCAGGGGTGATATTCTGCCACTTTTCTGTAGCGGCTTGGATGAGTTGTTGTGAGGTTCCTGGATTATTCTGGCGAGATTCATTTTTCCTTCTCAGATCATCCTGTAAATGTTCAATAGGATTTGGGTCTGGATAGCAAGCTGGCCAGTCCAAAATAGCGATTCCCTCTGTTTTAAGATAATGTCGCACCAAGTTGCTGTATACAGAGGAGCATCATCTTGCATAAAAGTGAAAGTCTCCCCGTGGGCACTACGTCTCACCATGGACTCCAACACAAAATTATATGTAAATCATCACAAGTGATTTTTATTGCTAAAGACAAAACTCATAAATTACTGTGTTGTCCTGATTGTAACGGTGTATAAATAGGCCAGACAGAAAGATCTTTTCGCATTAGATATAAAGAACATCACTCCATAAAAGTGACTCCATCATCGCAAAACATTGCCTAGATAACAACCACCGCTTCCCTAGCATAGATAATCTCAACATTATTCATTGTGCCCTGAAAAGCAATAAACTCAATCACATAGAATTTAGAAATTTTCACAACTAGACACAATAGAAACAATCTTATCCTCCTTAAAAACAACACAGATGCTGTTTATTCCCCAATATTTGGGATTTTCAAGTAATCGCGAAAGTACCTTTGAATACTCATTTATATTCCAATAGTAAAAATTTATTATTTTATTTTCTGTTTATAATTTTCTATATCTTTTCTATCTTGCTTTCCGCTAGTAGTCGAAAAATTGAAAATTGTTTTCTCACGGAGTAGGTGATTTTTTCGATCTCAGTAGCTTCCATTTACTCCTCTTGCCCTAGTGGAACCGTGAATCCGTTTAGGCATGCTTTGGATTAGGTTTTCGACCTCCTCTGGGGTGATATTCTGTGACTCTACTCTGGCGGCTTGGATGAGCTGTTGAAGGGTTCGTGGATGATTCTGGCGCGATCTTATTTTCTTTTTGAAATTATCCCATAAATGTTCAATTGGATTTAGCTCTGGAGAGCAAGCTGGCCAGTCCAAAATAGCGATTCTCCCTGTTTCAAGGTAATGCCGCGCAAGTGTGCTAGTATTTCTCACCGTGGGCACCTCGCCAGAGTCTCACTAGGTCCACGTAATTTCTAGCCGTTACACTCGCAGGAAACGAAATCAAAGCTGTTTCGCTTCCCAGCATAATGCCAACCCAAAACATCACACTGCCCCCCTTGGTATTTCGGAATTTGTCTTGCTGCTCGGAGTCTAGCTCATCTTCTACGACCCCTTAAAACCTGAATCTGGTGGTCATCTGATCGAACACCAATTCTGGTCTCATCCGAAAAAAGAACATTTCACCAATTGTCAATATTCCAATTTTGGTGCTCGATACACCAATTAAGTCTGTTAATATTTTGTTTTCTGGTTAGCTCTGAAACTCTTAAGGGCCTTCTGCTGTATAAATCCCTTGAACATAGTCTTCGACGTATACACCGATGCCTGTTGCTTCCAGAAATTGCTGTTTAGTATGGGGTGCGACGCGCTAGGGTCCATTCTTGAAATTTTGCACACAAAACTTCTTCAGAAGTGATATTCCTACGAGTTATTTTAAGGCTATTTTGCAGATATTGTAGCTCCACGTATCGGGCGTAGGTTTTTGAAATCACCCCCTATGATACCCCCATTTTGGCCGCTATATCCCTCTGTGTCATCCCTTCTTCAACGAGAGCAATTATTCGACCCCTCTGCACATCGGACAATCCAATGTAAGGCATTTTCAATTATGATTGCTTCTTTAAATTCTGAAATTCACAGTTTTAAATCTCAATGACGACTGAGTAAAATATCCCGTACATGTGGTGATAATTCAACATTTCTTATCATACTATCCAGTTTTTTTAAAACAAAAAACTTCATTCTTCACAAGCTATCAAAGATCCATGGTTAAAACCATCAATAATGTGAAATACCGTGTGATTCGATATGGATTTGGATAATTTCATTCAGGTTAATGCATTCGTCAGTGAGGTTTAGTGTTTTTTAGTGTATCGAGAAATAATGAAGCCCTTATATCTATTAACGTAAATTCTTCGATTTTATCCATAACAAAACTGTTATTATCTATATTGCTATTTTTTGTCATGATCTATTTAATTCTTGTAAGTTGTAAATAATATATTATTTTTTTACTGACTCTTTCATTATTTGGTCCTCGGAGGAGCTACTCCCTAGAAAAGACCCCCATAGTTTGAGTCCTCACCAATAGGGTGTTGAAAATATACATATTCATATGAAAATAAATAGTTTTAGAATTCGTTTGGAAACATACAAAATCTAAAATCAGAAATTACACGAAAAATGTAAAATTCTCTTCATTATAGCCCTAGTTTTCATCAAAATTGTATATTTTTGCAATAATATAAATGAAAAGGAATTAAAATTTAAGGAATAATTTAATGAGTTGGATTTGCTTGTTTTTATCGCATAACAAATTAAGTCTTGGTGGAATATTTGACACTGCTGGACGTAAGACATCTTCAAATGTTTTTAGCGATTTCTTAGATATTGGGATTTGGTATGAGTTTAAAGTTGAGAAAGTAATTTCACATAAATATGTGGTTTTGAATAGTAAAATAACATTTAACGCCATATATGCGATTGTGGAAATTTCTAGCTCCGAACCAGAATTCAGTTAAGGACTTCACAGACATATGTTTAGATGCAGCAAATGGTGTGTTTTATATTATTACAACCAAGTTGAGCGAAAGTCCTTAGTATAATCTCATAATTCATTCACTGTCTGTTTTTATCAGAATCCCTCGCACACGTCGATGTTCGATTATCATAACCTAACTTTTTCTGCCAAACTGAGGAGTTTAACCTCAACCTCCTAGCCCCCAGCGCCCGTCATTTTTTATTTCGAAATGGCGACTCCTATCTTGTGATTGTTCTTCTTAAAGCTCTATGAAGCTTCTAAATAACAGTGCAAAAATATCCAGAAAAAAACGATTGCTCTTTAAATACAGAGTGTTGAAATACAAATTACGAATTTTATCAAGGACGAAAAACCGGTATAATTATGTAACGATATTCAATCGTCCCTGAAGCCGACCCTGTCATCGCCCGGCGGAATGTCGAATTGCCACGCACTTCGAATTCGGGAAAGATCTAAAAACTACCAGCGCGCCGAAATACTGAGAGACCAGGTTACTGTTCACAGAAGGCTCTTGAACGAAGATCAGGAACAAAGCGGAAGATTCTCGAACCCCCTGTTTGCATAGAAGAAGAGAGCGCGAAGCGCAGGCAATTCAGTTTGAATAAAGAGAGCGAATAAGTGGATAAAGTGTTGGAAATAAATTAAGCAGTATTTATTGTGTTATATAAATTAGGTGTAGGAAGTTAATCGTTTAGCAGAGTGTTTTAATTGTTTAGTTTACGTATAAATAAATTAGTGTTTTTGTAAAATTGAAGCGTTTAATTTGAACCCACCAATAATTTCGAGAACTAAGAAACGTTACAAAAAGAATAATCCTAAATTTATCATAAAGAAATGTGAATTTTATGACTGAATAAAGAAGTTTATGATACCCTAAAAGTGCTTTAGAATTTTGATGATCGGTGAATGAATCAAAGGACTTCGACTTCAGATGATACTTCTCGTGTGATATCTAAAACCAATGAACAATTATTGAAATTTCACATTTCGACACTAAAATCGATTGTAAAAAACTGCGTTTTCGCAGTTTTAAGTTTTCACTTATGTCGGCCGTCCCCAATGACTGGAAGTTTTTTTTTGTCAGTTGACGTTAACCGAAAGTGAGTGTGACTCACGTCGGGAGCAATGTGTTTTCTCCGACAGCGTGAAAATATATTCTAGATCGCAAGGGAGAGCTCATATTTTGCCTTTTTCAGCAGAAAGCATAAATCGTAGAACAGCAAAAACGTGGGTGTATTGGGAGGTCTGAATGCAATTAATCAGAAATATGCGATAAAGGAGGAACCGTTTTTCCCCAGGTGCATTAGGAAACAATCTGTTGACAAGGAAACTCGATAAATGATTTTTTTACTTATTTGCGTTCTTGATGATTGATTTCATTGCATATTGGGACGAAATTATTGAAGCAGCATATACCATTGCGGTATAAAGAATAATTTTCTTTGTAGGAAATATTGGTGAAGTTAAATTTAGCGTTTAACGAGCTAAACTTAGCTCGTATATATATATATATATATATATATATATATATATATATATATATATATATATATATATATATATATATATATATATATATATATATATATATATATATATATATATATATATATATATATATATACAGTGTGTTCCAACGAAAATTTGACCCCCTATAACTCCGAAATGAGTAACATTAGCGAAAAACACCAAGATACGTCGATTTTTGTTTCGAGGGGAGCATTTTTCGAAATAATTCGAAACTTGTCAGATCAACCCCTACCCCAGCAACCCTAATTTCGAAATTCATCATAGGGAATAAGGGTCGAGTGGCACCTTACTGTAAAGGTCTGTCAATTCTCCATTCTGATTTGTCATTTTAGAATTTTAAATTAACATACAGGGTGTCCCAACCGAGGGTAAGTTGAATTCCTGCAAATCCCAAATACTAAATTAAATCGATTTATTTTGGCATAATGCAAGCGCAGATTTATGCTCGGTCTAGAAAACGACCTACACTTGTGAATTTGGAGTTGGTGCAATCAACCCCTATTTCCAGCATCCCCAACTCAAAAATCATTCGATCGAAAATAGGTCAAGTGGCACCTCGTTGGAAAGGTATTTCAATTTTCTCTTCGAATTTGGTATTTTCGAAATTCAGAATCAGCATACAGGGTGTCCCGGAGCAGGAACACTGAAAACCCAAATAACTTTTTGAAACTGGTTCATTTCGGTATAATACGAGAACATGTTTATGTTTGATTCGAGAATAAGACTCTCTTGCGTGAATATGGAATTTTTGCAATCAATCTCTTCCATTCAGCATCCCCAACTCAAAAAATCATACAAGTGATTACAGGTTGAGTGGCAAAGTTCCAGAAAGATTTTTCTATTTTTTGAATCACTGAAGCATTGGTTTCAGTTTGGCAATCGAGGTTTTCTGGCGTGAAGATCAGGATGAGGGGATGATGGAGAAACTGATTGGATGCTCATCTAAACAGGAAAACGAGATTTATTGAACTTGTATTCAATTGAAAACAAAAAACTAACTTGATTATTACAACAATTGTTCAAAATGACCTCCGCCCACCTCCATACAGTTATACAGACGATTTTCGAACTCTCTTCTCACATTAGCGAAAACTTCAGGAGTCAAAAGTCGGCATTCTGTGATAATCCTCATCCGCAGCTCCTCCAGGTTTTCTGGTCTTGTGGCATAAACTTTAGATTTTAGATGGCCCCACAAAAAAAATCTAGGGATTTAAATCTGGTGACCTGGCTGGCCACTCAACAGGTCCTCTTCTACCAATCCACCTTCCTGGGAAATTTTCGTCTAAATATTGGCGCACCCGAGCATCATAATGCGGAGGAGCACCGTCTTGTTGAAAACGCATTTCGTCCTCAGAAAGAGTTGGATCGTTCTGTAAAATTTCTGTCAATCTAGGATGTATGTGTTCCTCTAACAACTGTAGGTAGCCATTTCCATTCAGATTACCCTCAATAAAGAAAGGCCCAACTAGATGATTGCCAAAAATTCCTGCCCAAACGTTCAACTTCTGAGGCCTTTGCGTGTGGGCCTCTCTAAACCAATGAGGATTCTGTGTGTCCCAATATCGACAATTATGTCTATTCACTTCACCACTGAGCATAAAGGTGCTTTCATCAGAAAAACAGATGTTATTCAGAAAATTTGGATTAGCGTTTAGGTTTTCACTTAGATTTTCACAAAACTGTAAACGACGATCTGGATCATCTTCGTTTATTTCATGCACTAATTTTACCTTGTAGGGTGAAATTTGTGATGTTTCACGATTCTATGGACAGTTGTAGCTGATACACCAGTCAGACGAGATAGTTTTCTGATCGAAGTAGTATTCTCCATTTGTAGATGACCCACTACTGCCACTTCCGTTGCCTCATTTCTGACAGGACATGCCACTTCATGTTTTTTGTTTGCCACCGAACCCGTAGCTAGGAATTTGTCAACCAAATATTTAACGTACTGGTGACTGACTGCCCTTTCTCTTTCAGGATGGTTCCTATCGAATATCCTTGCCGTTTCTTTGGCACAACTGTTATTTCGAAAATACGTCGATACAATTTCGACCCTTTCCTCAGTGGAATAAACCATTTTCAGATTAATTTCAACTGACGAACAACAACAATAATGAGGAACTGATCTGAATAATAATAATATTTCATTGCAAAATGAGAAATAACAGATGACTGCACGCCAGATGGAAATGAAAAAATGTGAACATTTTCAATGCAGAAATCAGCTTTATTTCTTCGTAATTGATGCTCAACACATCGTACCCCAATACTTTTAACAGTTTCGAATTAATTTTAGTTGATAATTTCAAATGACGATATTGAATTTTTCGAAAGCGACATCCTGTATGGAGAGCCGAACTGAATGAAATGCTTTAATCATTCTGGAATTCAAAGAACCTTTCTGAAGATATGCCACTTGAATTATTTGTATGATTTTCAAGTTGGGGATGCTGAATGGAAGGGTTGATTGCAAAATTCTATAACCACACAAGAAAGTCCTATTCTCGAATCAAACATGTTCTCGTATACCGAAATGAACCAGTTTCAAAAAGTTATTTGGATTTTCAATGTTCCTGCTTCGGGACACCCTGTATGATGATTCTGAATTTCGAAAATACCAAATTCGAAGAGAAAATTGCAGTACCTTTCCAACGAGGTGCCACTTGACCTATTATCGATCGAATGATTTTTGAGTTGGGGATGCTGGAAATAGGGGTTGATTGCACCAACTCCAAATTCACAAGTGTAGGTCGTTTTTCTAGACCGAGCATAAACCTGCGCTTGCATTATGCCAAAATAAATCTATTTCATTTAGTATTTGGGATTTCCAGGAATTCAACTTCACCCTTGGTTGGGACACCCTGTATGTTAATTTAAAATTCTAAAATGACAAATCAAGGTGGAGAATTGACAGACCTTTTCAGTAAGGTGCCACTCGACCCTTATTCCCTATGATGAATTTCAAAGTTAGGGTTGCTGGGGTAGGGGTTGATCTGAGAAGTTTCGAATTATTTCGAAAAATGCTCCCCTCGAGACAAAAATCGACGTGTCTTGGTGTTTTTCGCTAATGTTACTCATTTCGGAGTTATAGGAATCAAATTTTCGTTGGAACATATATATATATATATATATATATATATATATATATATATATATATATATATATATATATATATATATATATATATATATATATATATATATATATATATATATACAGTGTGTTCCAACGAAAATTTGATATAACTATATATATATATATATATATATATATATATATATATATATATATATACAGAGTGGTCCAGCGAAAACACTTAACACCTCGATTTCTCAGTTTTAAAATGAAAATATGAAGTTTCGAGATACCTCATTTTCAAGATCTTGTCGAATACTATCTGACCCAAAATTTTCACTTCAAAATTTTCATTGTTAACGAAATGGCAGCTAAAAAAGTGGTGGACTACTTACTTTTGTGATTAGTTTATTAAATGCTGAAAATGGGCACCATTCACTTCCATGCAGTAAAATAAGATTTGCTCAAATCGTTTACGTACATTACTCTAAATTTTTAGTTTAATTTGACGGCATTCATTAATGATCCTAATTCCCAAATCATCCAGTGACTCAGGTTGAGTATCGTAAATCTTAGATTTCAGGTTACCCCATAGAACAAAGTTCAGTGGCGCCAGATTAGGTGATCTGGGTGGTCACTCAAAATGATTCCTTCTTCCAATCCAGGCCTCAGGAAAATTTTCAATCAAGAACTGACGCACAGATTGAACGAAATGAAGTGGTTCGCCATCTTGGTCTACTTCATTCTCCAATACTTGTACAAGGGGTGGATAAATAGCGTTCTGTAATAGTTCTAGATAAATTTGGGCAATGATATTATCGGGAATAAAAAAAGAGCCGATGATGTGATTTTCATAAATACCTGCCCAAACGTTTAACTTTTGGGGATGCTGAGTATGCTCTTCTCGAAATAATCTTGGTTTTCCATCTGACCAGTACCGACACTTATGCCTGTTTACAGTGCCCTCAGGGTAAAATGGAGACTCATCCGAAAAAACAGATATTGAACATGTAGTTTGGATTATTGTTAATAATTTCACTGACCACTTCACAAAAGATGAGTTGGCGATCAGAATCATCCTCATTCAGTTCCTGGAATGAACCAATCGTATCTTGAAAGGATGAAACTTTATATATTTTGTTAGAATTCTCATGATGTGTGAAACACCACACACATTGGACAATGTCCTAGTACTAACGATCGGATCCATCGCTACGTGACCTAAGATAGCGATTTCTGTAACGTGAATAGAAGAGCTTTTTTCTAGAAGCTTTAACTGCAGCTATTAGGACAGCTGGAGTGTAAATGGGTCCACTTCTCAATTGTCTTTTTACCAGCCTTTCAATTTGAGAATGTGAAGAATCACCTTCATTGTACGTGTGTCCCTTAATGAGAAACTTATGTGTGATTGATTTTAAGTTTGGAAATTTTTGTAACGCAAATAAGTACATAGCGACCATGAATTTATTTTTTTGCTGGCCAGGGCAATTATCACAATAAAAATGACGTCTAAGTCCTTACCTGGTCCGCAAACCTTTTCCAGATAGTTAAAGACACAAGTTCCTATTTCATTCATTTCTCTATACGCATTGGATTCGTCTCAAACAAAGCTTTCAACTACGTTTTGCTGTATGTCATAGATTGTTAGGTTCAGAACATTTAGTATAGATTTATAACATACGGATATTTCTCCTTCGGGCATTGAAACACAGCTTGTAGATCATAGACAACAACCACTGTATCAGTTTTCTTCTTGTCATTCTCCTTTTCGATTCGGGAAAGTTGTTTTTCTCGAATGTGCTTATCATAGTATTCCTTCATAAGAGTTTTTTCTGCATCGGAGCTATTTTTGTAAGCTTTACAGGTTTCACAAAGGTTCTTTTTGGGCGTAAAGAACGATATAATCCTGATTAAAAGTGCGATAGAAAATGGCATAACTCATGTAAGAAGCTTTGTTAGATTTACATAGTTCAACGTAATCTCTATGCAAATCTGTTACAGATTTGTTATCATCAATGTACTGTTTGGTCGTATTAGCTCGAGTGTAATGAGATTCTATTTTAGGTATAGCGTTAATAAAAGATAATACGCCAGCCTTCAAATCATCATTAATTTTTGGTTGCTTCCCATGTGATCCACGCTTATCCTTCATTGTACGATTGTTGATGGTCAATGTATTTTTAGAAAATAACTTACACACTCTAATTTAATTTTTTTACCTGATGACATAAAATAGTATGCATTGAAATGTTCACGCTTGGTTTGAATCTGGTTTCCATCGGCGTCTATTTTCACATATAGAACTTTGGGAACGATAACTTCGGTAGAGTTGGCAACAAACGTCCATTGTTTTTCAATACAACCATTCCAGTAATCTTCATTTGATTGTTTTCGCTGTTTCATGGTAAAATTAATTTGACATTTAAATGAACAGTTATCTGTACAAGGCTCCTTCATTTGACGTTCTGGCACAACTCTCGTAGTCCTGATGGAAGTGTAGGATTATCCGGTGTTTTTAGTTCTTTCGCGATTCTTTTCTTCTCGTCTCTCGCGTAAACTTGAATAATGTTCATATTAACTTTTCCCTTTAGCTGCAACATACAGACACGATCTGAATGCGGAATGAAGTTAATAACAGCTGCTTTGGTTTTATGGGTAACAATGAAACCAACACCTCTCCAATGTCCGGGTTCGTTATTTACAGCATAATAAATATGATGTTCCGGCATGCCATATGACCTATCCATCTCATTTCACTTATTCCACATATATCCACTTTCATTACTTTCATTTCATTTATCAATCTCTCGACCTTAATCATCTCATATAAACTTCTCGCGTTCCATGTGGCAACCGTGATTGTCGTATCTTTCTTCCTTCTTCTTCTTCTTCCCACCACATCGTCTAGAAGCACCCCCCCTCCCGGAGATCCGATTGTGGGGCTTACTCAGGAATTAAATTTAGCTATAGACTCCATGATGATTGTACTAGGGAATTATAATGCAGTGGTTTCCCATTGCCTTCTGCATCCATATGCCGTTGACTCCTACTTCTGAGTTCTTCCGCCTTCGGGGCCGGTTTCCCAACTCCGGGACAAATGAGTGCCCCAAACCACGTGACAAGTCATAGGGGCGAACGCTTTTGCCGGCGAACACTCAGCTGACTGATTGGGATGCAAGCTTCGGGCGGTGGGGTCGTCAATTCGTTACGCCTTATCTGAAGATAAATATCCGAATCTAAGGCAAATCGCCGTTCAACTGAAGGCAATGTTTGGGTCAACTTACTTGTGCGAGTCTGCATTTTCTGAAAGGAAGATAATTAAGTCAAAATATCGCAATTGACTAACTGACGATCATATGTCATCATGCTTGCGATCAGCACTCAGTGCTTACGTACTATCTTATGTAAAGTATGCTGAGGACATGCTAGCCTACAACATCCAAAATCACTCCTTAGTTAAGTTTAACACCATATGTAACTCTCTTGTTTTGTAACAAGCAACAAACTCGCAATTTTGAATAACCATGAGTTTTTTCATTGATATTATAGAGAAGAACCCAACTAAACCTAACCCAACACTTGACTAAAATAATGTACTTTATACGGAAAGCTAATATCTATACTGGGATATCCACCGGGACCGTCCGTGAAAAACTGTTAAGTTCCAATTACAATATAAAGCTGAAATTTTATACGCGGCCATAACTAGCGATTTACAATCGGAGTGAAAATTTTTCGAAGTGATACCATTTCCGGTTATACCGGAAGTGGGTCATCACTTTGTTATTTCAAATGGCAATCTACCTTTTTCATTATACATCTAAAACCGATATTTGAGCAAGGCATGAAATACCCAAGTTGTTGGCACTTATCTGCCAAAACTTTTGACAGATTTAATTATTTTTGTTATAAACTCGAGTTTTGAGGAACATTTAAAGGAATTGTAGCTCGTAGTTCTTTTGCACTACAGACACAATTTTTGCTTGGGTGGATAGAAGAAGGATCAAGGAATTTTTTAAGCAATCTACACATGTCAAATGTTTATTGCGTTGTTTTGTATGATTTTTTCAATTTGGCCTTTTTCAAACAGCAAAAACTCAATTTTTTTCAAATTGCACGTGCCAATTTTTATATCGCCATCAGATGAAGCTTAAAATTTCATATAGAATTTTATAAGCATGTACTATACCCATCTCTTATAGTTCCGAAATAATTTGGGAATATATTGAATTTTGATTATTTTGCAAGAACTAACAGAGAATGCTTTGAAATATTTGAATCAAGTAGCTGAACTGGCTTCGCAATTTTAGGCACCTGACAGGTGCCTAAAATTGATGTACTTGTCACTTCGTTCATTCGAATTGGATATTTCAACAAGAATTGTCGTTATTCCAGATTGAAAATATTCAAACAATACAACACATTTGGAATAAAACCACTGATTATTCAAACGAAAATATATTTAATCTTTTTTAATTCATTTCAGAATGTCAAAAGTAGTGGGTAGAAATTCCAGGCAATTCAATAACCAATTACGAAATTTACCGTCTATGAGTGAAAAAAAATTTCGAAGCATTAGAAGCAATTTTCTACAATTCAGATGAATAAAAATTGTAGGAACTAAGCGGAAAGCAATCATCGAAGATAATTACATTAATACGAATAAATGATAGCAAACATCATAGGAGAAAACTAATAAACGATCTGAATAAATGTTCAATATGGGCCCCAATTTGCTCGATACACTTGACAGCTCGTATACGAGCATGATGAGTTGCCCTCCTAGTTTCCTCAGGATCAATATTACGAAAAGCATTATGAATGCGACCTAGTAACTCTTTTTTACTTCTTACAGGAATAAGATACCCTTCACTCTTGATTTTGCCCCATAAATTTACGATCTGAATAAATGTTCAATATGGGCCCCATTAAGCATTATGAATGCGCTCTAGTAACTCTTCTTTACTTCTTACAGGATTAAGATAAACCTCTTAATTATGCCCCATAAATAAAAATCAAGGGGCGTCAGGTCCGGAGAACGTGGAGGCCATAAATTTGGTCCTTGATTACCCCACCATCTATCCTCGAACATTTCTTTTAGCTGCTGATCTACAGCTCGTGTTTTATGTGCTGGTGCACTATCCATTTGTTAATAGCAATCCCCCAGAAGGTTAAGGGGTAATCCATCTAAAAAATCTGCTAATGTACCTCTCAAAATTTCCAGGTATCTTTGTCCATTGAGATTTTCCTTATAAATGTGATAAGCCAACAAACTATTCATTAAGATTGCAAAAACGTTCACGCTGAATTTATTTTGGAAATCAATAACCTCAATGAAATGTGGATTTTCTGTGGCCCAAAAATGTCGATTGCTCCTGTTGGTTATTCCACTTTCATTGAACTTGGCTTCATCAGACCATATAATTTTTTTGATAAAAGAATACGGGTTCATGTTATGTTTCTTAAGGATCCTTTGAATGGAAGTATAACTCAATGCAATATCCATTGATGCTGACTTAATGGACGCATGTGGATTGGCACGAAAATACGCTAGCGTATTAATTTGATTGTCGTCGTCCTCGAAAATTGGTTTTCTTCTAGTTTCTATGTATTTTGTTCCTCCAAATTGCAGAAAATTGCTTCTAATCCTTTGAAATTTTGTTTTACTCATTGGCGCCAAATTTGGAAATTGGTTATTGCGTTGCCTGCAAGATCTATCCACCACTTTTAGACATTCGCCATGAAGTAAAAAGAGATTAAACATATCCTCGTTTGAATAAATAGCCATTTCATTATTAATCTGTCAGGTGAGCGTAGCCAGTTCAGCTACTTGATTCAAATATTTCAAAGCATTCTCTGTTAGTTCTCGCGAAATCATCAAAATTCAATATATTTCCAAATTATTTCGGAACTATAAGAGATGGGTATAGTAAATGCTGATACAATTCCATCTGAAATGTGACGCTTCATCTGATGGCGATATAAAATTGGCACGTGCCATTTGAAAAAATTGAGTTATTGCTGTTTGAAAAAGGTCAAATTGAAAAAATCATACAAAACAACGCAATGAACATTTGACATGTGTAGACTGCTTAAAAAATTCCTTGATCCTTCTTCTATCCAACCAAGCAAAAATTGTGTCTGTAGTGCAAAAGACCTACGAGCTACAATTTTTTTAAATGTTCCTCAAAAATCGAGTTTATAACAAAAATGATTGAATCTGTCAAAAGTTTTGACAGATAAGTGCCAACAACTTGGGTATTTTATGCCTTGCTCAAATGTCGGTTCTAGATGTTTAATGAAAAAGGTAGATTACCATTTGAAATAACAAAGTGATGACCCACTTCCTGTATAACCAGAAATGGTATCACTTCGAAAATATTTCACTTCAATTGGAAATTGCTAGCTATGGCCGAGTATAAGATTTCAGCTTGATATTGTAATTGGAACTCAGAAAGTTTTTAACGGGCGGTACCGGTGGATATCCCTGTGCACCCTACCTAGTTAGGTAGGTAGGTAGGGTGTATTGTGTATGTACGACAACCCTGAATCACACATACTTGCAGCCTCTCAGAGTCGATCGTAAGTAGTCTAAAAATATTGAGGTATATCGCCAGCAGTTCAAGTTTGAGCACCCCTGGTTTAGAGGTACTGTAGTCAGTGTTGTCAAGTTGTAAGCATCATCTGAACTTTCTTTAATTACAAAATTGCCAGCTTTTAAACCAGTAGCTTCGTGGCATCTCAAAACATACAGTAGTGCCCTCGTATAGTAACATTATAGTTTGAAAAATAACGGCCTACTTTGAATGAATTCGTATTACTAATCTTTACACGAAAACGTTTCTGAATGCCGAACCGATAGAATATTCATTTAAGCGCCGCTATTTCGTTACGAAAATTATCTCACAAGCGTCAGAGAATATTACATTCCAAATCCTCATTATGAATACCTGAAATAAGCAGTACAAACAGACTTAAATAGGAAAGTTCAGAAAGTTGTGCCCTGCACAACATAAACGCGATCCCATTTTGTAGCTTTGAAAGTTTCAGATGGCTCTAAACGATATCACATTGTAGAAATTCTCGTTGAAGCAAGAGAAACTAATCACAATAACAATCTCATTGCGAATTATTTGAAAAAATTAGTTGATCTTCAAGAAAACATGTAATTCAATATCTAATTTTTCTACCCCATTACTTTTTTATTTGCTCGGGTCGAGCATCGAAAGTTCTGGAGTCCTGTACTATACAGCGTGTTACATAAAAGTATGTCACAACTTGAGTGAGTATATCTACGTGGAATTTTAAGATAAAAAGTTCATATAAACATAGGTCCGCAAAAGCTTCGTTATGGAGCTGCAGAAATTGTTCTTTTCTTCAAAACTCCTGCAGTGTTTGAGATATTCAGCTCAATTTTAGAAAACAAGCTATTTCTTACAGCCTCCATCATTACACTTCCTAGATTTTAACTGAAATTCACAAGGTGTTTACTTCTCTGAGACCATGTCTCCTTTTGCCCTTTCAAACTTTTTTGCAGTATGCCACTGATCAGCGTACAATCAATTTTCGTCATCTTAGTTCAATTTGAAAACTTTTTTGACACTCGTAATTTTTATGTAACTCCAACCGTTTTCGAGTTAAAAATTATTGAATTTGAGTATTTGAATTGTATGTTATGTTAGTCGCTAAATGAAGAAAAAAATATATTTTGCTCTTATTTTGATAGCTCGTCTTCTGAGACTCAACTTATACTTATTCAATATCAAACTAAAAAAAAGAATAATTAAAAACTAAATAAATTGCTGGAAGCATCTCTAAATTTTGTCCCGCTAGTATCTTCGCTACAACCCCATTCCACGTTTTCCTCGGTCGTCTCCTTTTTCTCTTCGTCTTCGTTCGTGTATCCCAAATAGATTTCACCTGTCTTGAACTATCCATTCTGCATATACAGTGTGTTCCAACGAAAATTTGACCCCCCCCATAACTCCGAAATGAGTAACATTAGCGAAAAACACCAAGACACGTCGATTTTTGTTTCGAGGGGGAGCATTTTTCGAAATAATTCGAAACTTCTCAGATCAACCCCCTACCCCCAGCAACCCTAACTTTGAAATTCATCATAGGGAATAAGGGTCGAGTGGCACCTTACTGAAAAGGTCTGTCAATTCTCCACCTTGATTTGTCATTTTAGAATTTTAAATTAACATACAGGGTGTCCCAACCAAGGGTGAAGTTGAATTCTGGAAATCCCAAATACTAAATGAAATAGATTTATTTTGGCATAATGCAAGCGCAGGTTTATGCTCGGTCTAGAAAAACGACCTACACTTGTGAATTTGGAGTTGGTGCAATCAACCCCCTATTTCCAGCATCCCCAACTCAAAAATCATTCGATCGATAATAGGTCAAGTGGCACCTCGTTGGAAAGGTACTGCAATTTTCTCTTCGAATTTGGTATTTTCGAAATTCAGAATCATCATACATGGTGTCCCGAAGCAGGAACATTGAAAATCCAAATAACTTTTTGAAACTGGTTCATTTCGGTATACGAGAACATGTTTGATCCGAGAATAGGACTTTCTTGTGTGGTTATAGAATTTTTGCAATCAACCCTTCCATTCAGCATCCGCAACTTGAAAATCATACAAATAATTCAAGTGACATATCTTCAGAAAGGTTTTTGAATTCCAGAATGATTAAAGCATTTCATTCAGTTCGGCTCTCCATACAGGATGTCGCTTTCGAAAAATTCAATATCGTCATTTGAAATTATCAACTAAAATTAATTCGAAACTGTTAAAAGTATTGGGGTACGATGTGTTGAGCATCAATTACGAAGAAATAAAGCTGATTTCTGCATTGAAAATGTTCACATTTTTTTCATTTCCATCTGGCGTGCAGTCATCTGTTATTTCTCATTTTTGCAATGAAATATTATTATTATTCAGATCAGTTCCTCATTATTGTTGTTGTTCGTCAGTTGAAATTAATCTGAAAATGGTTTATTCCACTGAGGAAATGGTCGAAATTGTATCGACGTATTTTCGAAAAAACAGTTGTGCCAAAGAAACGGCAAGGATATTCGATAGGAACCATCCTGAAAGAGAAAGGGGAGTCAGTACGTTAAATATTTGGTTGACAAATTCCTAGCTACGGGTTCGGTGGCAAACAAAAATCATGAAGTGGCATGTCCTGTCAGAAATGAGGCAACGGAAGTGGCAGTAGTGGGTCATCTACAAATGGAGAATACTACTTCGATCAGAAAACTATCTCGTCTGACTGGTGTATCAGCTACAACTGTCCATAGAATCGTGAAACATCACAAATTTCACCCTACAAGTTAAAATTAGTGCATGAAATAAACGAAGATGATCCAGATCGTCGTTTACAGTTTTGTGAAAATCTAAATGAAAACCTAAACGCTAATCCAAATTTTCTGAATAACATCTGTTTTTCTGATGAAAGCACCTTTATGCTCAGTGGTGAAGTGAATAGACATAATTGTCGATATTGGGACACACAGAATCCTCATTGGTTTAGAGAGGCCCACACGCAAAGGCCTCAGAAGTTGAACGTTTGGGCAGGAATTTTGGCAATCATCTAGTTGGGCCTTTCTTTATTGAGGGTAATCTGAATGGAAATGGCTACCTACAGTTGTTAGAGGAACACATACATCCTAGATTGACAGAAATTTTACAGAACGATCCAACTCTTTCTGAGGACGAAATGCGTTTTCAACAAGACGGTGCTCCTCCGCATTATGATGCTCGGGTGCGCCAATATTTAGACGAAAATTTCCCAGGAAGGTGGATTGGTAGAAGAGGACCTGTTGAGTGGCCAGCCAGGTCACCAGATTTAAATCCCTAGATTTTTTTTGTGGGGCCATCTAAAATCTAAAGTTTATGCCACAAGACCAGAAAACCTGGAGGAGCTGCGGATGAGGATTATCACAGAATGCCGACTTTTGACTCCTGAAGTTTTCGCTAATGTGAGAAGAGAGTTCGAAAATCGTCTGTATAACTGTATGGAGGTGGGCGGAGGTCATTTTGAACAATTGTTGTAATAATCAAGTTAGTTTTTGTTTTCAATTGAATACAAGTTCAATAAATCTCGTTTTCCTGTTTAGATGAGCATCCAATCAGTTTCTCCATCATCCCTCATCCTGATCCTCACGCCAGAAAACCTCGATTGCCAAACTGAAACCAATGCCTCAGTGATTCAGAAAATAGAAAAATCTTTCTGGAACTTTGCCACTCAACCTGTAACCACTTGTATGATTTTTGAGTTGGGGATGCTGAATGGAAGAGATTGATTGAAAAATTCCATATTCACGCAAGAGAGTCTTATTCTCGAATCAAACATAAACATGTTCTCGTATTATACCGAAATGAACCAGTTTCAAAAGTTATTTGGGTTTTCAGTGTTCCTGCTCCGGGACACCCTGTATGCTGATTCTGAATTTCGAAAATACCAAATTCGAAGAGAAAATTGAAATACCTTTCCAACGAGGTGCCATTTGACCTATTTTCGATCGAATGATTTTTGAGTTGGGGATGCTGGAAATAGGGGGTTGATTGCACCAACTCCAAATTCACAAGTGTAGGTCGTCTTTCTAGACCGAGCATAAACCTGCGCTTGCATTATGCCAAAATAAATCGATTTCATTTAGTATTTGGGATTTGCAGGAATTCAACTTTACCCTCGGTTGGGACACCCTGTATGTTAATTTAAAATTCTAAAATGACAAATCAGAATGGAGAATTGACAGACCTTTACAGTAAGGTGCCACTCGACCCTTATTCCCTATGATGAATTTCGAAATTAGGGTTGCTGGGGGTAGGGGGTTGATCTGACAAGTTTCGAATTATTTCGAAAAATGCTCCCCCTTGAAACAAAAATCGATGTGTCTTGGTGTTTTTCGCTAATGTTACTCATTTCGGAGTTATAGGGGGGGTCAAATTTTCGTTGGAACACACTGTATGTCCAAACCACCTTAGCTGGTTTCGGCCAATTATATTCACAGTACTGTCTACTTCTAGCTGATAAGACAACAACTTGATTTCTTAGTCTATTTCTCCTTGTCACTCCAACCACACCTCTCAAATACTTCATCTCCATCGAAACTATTTTGCTTTTCCCCCCTTCTACTCAATGTCCAAGATTCAGAGCCAAAAGTAAGAATCGGTGCGTATATTGACTTATAAACTTTCAATTTCGATTTTCTCCCGATCCTTCTTTTTCTAAGAAAACTTTTGCTGAGTGTTTTATAAATTTTCTCAGCAGTCTGAATCCTATCTTCGATTTCCGAATCCTGTTCACCCTTTTCCTCCAGTATACACCTCAAATATTTGAAACTTTCTACTCTCTCTATGATTTTGTTGTTGAGTATAACCTTCGGATTATTTGTATTATTCGATATAACTATAATTTTCGTTTTTCCTTCATTGATTTTTAGGGATCCTCTCGTAAGTCAGTTATTTCAAACATCCATATTGTTCTGGAGATCATTTTCATTTCAGGCAAAAGTCGCCAAATCATCAGCAAACGCGCACACAGTGATTTCAAGTGGATAAAGATTTTTGAAACCCAAGTGGAGTTTTCTGACTTTAGTTCTCGCCTCTTTGATAATTCCATCCATGACCACTATAAACAGAAGGGGAATCAATACGCTACCCTCTCTCAAGCCTTGTTCGGTGACAAAGTTTTCAGATTCTATCCCTCTTACTCTTACCACGTTCCTGCATACAGCATATGAGCTTTTTAGTGCCCTTAGAAGATTGTGTCAAAATTTTCCAAACTCGATGTTTCAATATCCTATCGAAGGCTTTCTCTAGATCAATAAACGCTACCCACACCTCGAGATCCTGAATGAGTATTTTCTCGGTGATCTGTTTAATGCTGAAAATAGGATCCTCGATACTGTATCCCTTCTGAAATCTGCTCTGTGAGTCAGCCAGTTGTTCTTCCACTTTCTGTAACAGTTTCCCTTCTAGCACTCTCTCATAAACTTTCGCAACTACACTAAGTAAAGTAACCCCTCGATAGTTCTGGCATTCTTTCTTGTTTCCCTTCTTGAAAACTGGAATTAATATACTAACCTCCCAGTCTCTCGGTATCTTACCGGTTTTCCACACTCTTGTCAATAACTCAGTTAATGCAAAGATTCCTGCTTCTCCCATAGATTTAAGCATTTCTGGCCTGATACTATCATATCTTGCAGCCCTTTCGTCTTTCATTTGCTTGATGCCCTCCGATACTTCCCCTATAGTGAAGCGTTCCTGTTGGCTGTTGTCATAATAATCCTCAGTGGTCTCTCTCTGTACTCAGTATTTCTTCAAAGAATTCCCTCCATCTGTGCTTGATATCATTTTTTTCAGTCAATGTTCTTCCTTGTTTATCATTAATCTCTATATAAATATCTTTTTTATCTCCTTTAAGTGTTTTGAGCATTCTGAAAAATAATTTCTGGTTTCCCGTCCTTGCATTTTCTTTGTTATCACTAGTTTTTTCACTTTCTTCCTTTGTATCTTAAATTCTTCATGTGACTCAAGTGTTCCCGAACTCAAGTATTTTCTCCATGCTGTTTTTTTCATTTTCACTTGTTCTTTTAACTCTTTGTTCCACCAAGCTGTTTGTTTTCTGGTGTTGTCAGATCTTATTGTATCACATACTCCCTTTGCAGAGTTGTGTAACACCTCTCTGAATGCTATCCACATTTCTTCAATATCTCCTTTTTCCATATATATCCTAGGTTTCTCAATCTTCTATCCACGCTCTCTTTGTATTTTTCTGCAATATTCGGCTCAATCAACTTATATACTCTTATCGTTTCATATCTCAATTTACCTTCTTTTTCCCCATTCTTTAGATTTTTCTCATGAACTTTCTCGCCTTTTTATTTTTCCTACCAAAAATGATCGCTCCCTATTTCCACCCCTCTTTTTCATCTAACATCTTTTACATATTTCTAGTGTTGTCTTTGAAGTAGTACATAATCTATAATTGATTTTTCGTTTTGGTTTATCACCTCTCTTGTGAACTTGTGTATGTCTTTGTGCTTGTAGAACGTATTCGTAATGGTCAATTGATTTTCTGTGCAGAAATCAATCAATCTTTTTCCGTTATTGTTTCTTGTAGGTTAGCCCCATTTTCCGAGTACATTGTTTGTCGTGTTATCTCCTATTCCTACTCTGCCGTTGAAGTGACTCACTATGAACATTTTTCCCCTTCCATTTTCCACCTCTATTGAAAGATCTTTGTTTTGTTTATTATCATCCTCGTTAGGTCCATATACAATTATAACTGTTATCTCAGAATTTTTTCCTTTGAAATGTAAACTCATGACTCTTTCATTCCGTAGAAACATTCTCTCAAGTTTATTCCCCCACTCCTTGCCTATTACACATCCAACTCCTGCTTTTGCTCTAGTATCTTCTGCCACTCCACTATATATAAAAATAGGTCCATTTTCCAATTCAACCTTGCGTTGATCCTTTTTCTTTGTTTCGGAGACTCCTAAAATATCTAAACCCATTCTTTCAAATTTAGTCCCTTACTTTCCGTTGATACTTTTCACGTAAGTAACTAATTTCCAAATAGCGTCTGTCCTTTGTACATGCATGGTTGTCTCCAAGCTAACCTCCTCCCTTTCTAGTCTTTTGACTGATTGGGGGATTGATTATTCTTTTCTTGTGAGAGAGCCTTTTCCCTCGTATCCCAAACCCATTTTACACCATTAATAAAAAGTTTCTGGTAGTCGATTCTCACACGTTTTCTTTTCTCTGTTTCCTTTTCCGCAATTTCCCTTATGTATGAATTGGATTTTCCTTTTTTTATGGGTTGAGTCACTGTTTACGAAAATTTGGTTTTCTTTCAGACATCTCACCTTGCTTTTTTTTTGATAATATCTAGCTTAGATTCAAAGAAATGCATCTCAATCACACACAGGTTGTTGTTTATACGATACGCTGCTTTGACACCCTCTCTCAGATTCGAATAACCCTTGAAAATGCCTTTGACATCATCTCTCACCTCCACATCAATTTTTTCTCTACAAATTGATACCTGCTACCAACAGAATATTCTTCTTTTTTCCTTCGATAGTTTCTCCATTTTCTGTTCAACGAACTCCAACTGATCCAATCTTTTCTTCAAATTTACGATCTCCTCTTTCATTGCTGTATTTTCGTCTCTGAGTAGTATCACCTCTTCTCTATATTCTCTGTTCTCTTCACGTATCTCCTTAATCTCCACCAACATTCTCTTCATCATTTCCCTCATATCCGGATCCACTATTTCTCCGGTCTCATTTTCACCTTTCGTCGGGGTTTTCGCATCCTCCTTTTTCTTCTTCGGCTTTTCTTCCAATGAATTTTCACTCCTTCTTCTTTTTGCTTTCTCTTCAGATGAATATTTTAATCCCAAACTTTCCTCCTCTAAATTGCTTGGAATAGAACTATAAGGATATTCACACTTATTGAGGCACAACCTGTATCTCTGTGTTGTATTTTGAGTTGCCTAATTCAAGAATTTCGAGGGGCGGTCTATTCAATAATGACCGATCAGCTGATTTAACGTGTGATAATAAATGTTACAATAAAAGTTCTTAAATATCTGATAAAACCCTTTGCAAACACTCACTGCGGAAAAGTGCAAAAAAAAACCTCTATGCGAAACACTTTTTGTGAATTTATTCAGTCAACACTGTCCGTATTTGGATTTAGTATTGGAGCTGTAAAAACACCTTGTTTATACAATACAGTGGCGTACACTCGACTCCAATACTATTTTCAAATTCGTACATCTTCGTGGTCCACCCTGTATTATAAAAATAACTTCAGAATCATTACATACAGTGATAGTCGTGGTAAAAAAATTCTGACATTTATCTATCGAAAGTAACACCACATTCTTGATAATCATTTTACTATGGGTACGAATGTATGCCATTTCATCTATAGCAATACAACAGAATCGTTCTTGCATGTTGAAAATTAGATTTCAAGAGTATCAAATATAGCTGAATATCTCCAAATTCGAAAGAATTGGTCTATGCTTCTTTCACTTATTTATCTTTAGGAACCACCTTTGAAAGCTCGTCATAGAGTAGAGCTTGCGACAACCTGTATAAGTTTTCTTACTACAAAAGTGGTAGATTTTTCGTGCCTTATAACTGTCAAATGGCTGAATCAATTCGTATCAAAATTTCGAGACTACATTAACTTTATTCACCGAAATTCTCCTTCTTGTCCTAGAGCGGAACGGGATAAAAAATTCTTTTTATATACATCCTGTATGAGAGAAGAAATCAGCTATAGAAATACCAATATTTGGACATCATTGACATTGGAAATACGGTGCTTATATGATTGCTGCCGCTATCTCTTCTTCCCTAACGTTGCTCGAAGCTGACACATGTGTGTCATTGTTAATAAACTTTTGCTCATGTAGACTTCTATGAGAACAGTAAATAATGGAAATCGCCGTAGGCCATTTGATGAATAACGAGTTTTACTTTCACGGAATTCAAACAGTTCTGAAAGTTTATTACAAAATTTGTAACTCCGAATGTCTTTTTCATGATTACTGCAACAAATCAAGTGTATTTGGCCTTTCGAAATATCAATGTTCGCATAGCCAATAACAATTAACCTCTGGCAATTGGCCGCTGTTTCATATTATGATGCTTCAATAATCCACCTCACTGACAGTATCAGATTGATGTTTAGCAGACTGTTCATCGCGATGTAGGGGAATGTTCTGGCACCCCGAGGGAGTATCCAAATTGACTCTGATAATTTGGCGATCCATCTCAACTAGCAGAGTCCAACCGAGACCCTGAAGAAGATTAATCGCCCTGCGGCGACCTCGAAACTGGCGCTGTCAGGATTTTATATTCGATGCAATGATACTATCTAAAGGACAATTTAGCTTAATAGGAATTCTTCATATTGAATGAATTGAAACTTTTTTTCTATTTCAATATTCTGATGAAATTTGGAAACCATATAGAAGACCACATTTTGAATTTGATAACATTAATATGTTTGACGTTGAAACGATACCAAATTTCGATTTTAAAATAGAACACTCTGTATATTTTTGATTATTTTAATTTTTCACTCATCCTACGACCGTTTGACATATTTTTGAAGGAAAAACAAAACACAATCTTCTTTTTTGCAATTTTCATCTTCGGTTCGAAAAGTCCATGAACAGTGACAATTGGTTGAGCTCAACATCTCCTATCATGAAAATGCAAGATTGTATCTGAAAATTAAATTGCTCATTTTTTACGGGATGGCAAAGTTTAAAATTACAGTTTTTCCTCAAAAAGTAGGGTTTCTTCTAAGACAACAATATCGGCCCCCCGGTATTACAGAAGCAGTATTTTTTCATCTATCTTTTTATATCACTCACGTCACTATATTCTTGAGGGTTCCGGAGTTCTAGTGGAAAATACCTAGGCAATTTTTGCAGTTTCCCATTCGATAATAATACACTCCCCACAAAAATTGTCGCATCACCCTACTTCTACGACAATACTATATAAACTTTCAGGTTGGTCATTCGAGAGTCGCTTGGTAACTTTTGGTAACTTTTGGAAGTGTAAAATAAGAAGATATCATTCAAAAAAGATGAGTTTATGATGAAAAATATCAACAATTTTCGAGTTAATGAAAAATTTAAAAGTTTTACTATCTTCAAACATTCGCGAAGAGATCTATCAACTAGCATCGAATGGTTACTAATCATTTTCAGAATCAAGTGCTTCCTCCCCGGACCCTAATTACTGCATGTATACGTCTCGGAAGCCCCTCAAACAAATTTTGAATGTACTCTTGCGACACTGAGTTCCAAATTTCAGGAAGCAGATTTTCTAGTTGTTGGAGTGTTCTACAAGGCATCTTACGTTGCTGAATTTGCCACTCCATGTTGTCCCAAAAATGTTCTATGGGATTCAAGTCGGGACTTCTGGCTGGCCATCCTAAGAAATCAATTCCGCATTTCGCAGAAATTCTGTAACAGCTGCATGAGGCCGAGCATTATCATGCATATAAATGAAGTTTTCGCCAATCAATGGGCCAAAGGGTACTCCATGGGGTTCAAGGATATCTGCGATGTATCTGGCCGCTGAAATTCTTCCGTTAGTTACTAGGACAACTCAGTTCGTTCATGGAAAGGATTGCCTTCCCACATCATTACTGAGCCCCTTCCAAAGTTTTCGGTTTGCCGGATATTGCATTGCTGATACCATTCTTAAAGTCCTCTGTATACAGGCATGCATCTATCATTTGACACTAGACAGAACCTGGACTCGTCGGAGAAGAGAACATTCGACCATTCTGGAATGCCCCAATTTGCATGTTCCCTCGCAAACTGAAGTCTTGTAAATCTATGCTCTATGGTGAGATGCGGGCCGGTAAAAGCCATCCTCAGTTTGATATCGTCTTCTCTGAGCCTGTTCCTAACAGTTGGCAGTGAAATATGCATATTTCTGGAACATGCAAGTTCATTTTGTAGCATTCTAGCTGTTTAGTTAAACGAAGCCAACGATCATCAACTGGTGTTGTTATCCGATTTCTTCTCTGGCTGGCCCTTCTTCCATATTCCCATATTTCGTGGTACCGATTAATTGCTCTTGAAACAGTGCTTTGGGTAACATTTAACAAGTTAGCCACGTAACGTTGGCTTCGCCCCTCCTCTAGAAGTGTTACAATTCTTACCACTTCATGACCACTCAAATACAGTCCAGGACGTTCAGCAGCCATTACAATAAATTCAAAGATTCGAAAATCAACAAAAAAAACCGAAAACTTGCATTAATTTAGCTTGAAAACTGAAGAGAAATTGAATGAATACTGATAGTCAAATAAACTCATTCTTCTTTCAGCAATGGCTTGATTCATCTATAAACAAGATTATTTTTAGGAAATTATTTTGTGGTTGCACATTATTTTGCATCATCCAATTGCAGTTTTCCATCCTCATTGCATAATAACCTTCATACAAATGCCGATGCAATTGATATTTATATGATTTATAATTACACTTCTTCAAAATTAGACCAACGGATATGAGTTATCCAGTTCAAACGCAAATTGCCTTGTGGAAATAGTTTTATCAATTTCCACTTTCACTTTCACATTAATTTCCATGTCTTCTTCAATGATAAACTTTTCTTCAGGATAATTATTGGGTTCTCTTCTAAATTGATCCTCCAGGCAACTAAAATAATTTCTTGCGGGGTATTGTCGATGGAGCTATCTTTAGGCATACAAATTAACAGTACCTACTGCACTCTTTTGGTATTCCCCGTAAATAAGTAGCATATCTACTTTCTCATTCCTTGTGTATGTTTGAAGCATTTGGTTTCATCAATTTCCTTTCGCCTTAACACATTAATTTCAGTGTCTTCTCCAATGATAAACTTTTCTTCAGGATCATTATTGGGCTCTCTTCTTAATTGATCCTCCAGGCGACTAAAATAATTTCTTGCTAGGCATTGTCGATGGGGGTATCTTTAGGCATTCAAATTGACAGCAGCTACTGCATTCTTTTGACATTCCCTGTAAATAAGCAGCATATCCACTTTCTCATTCCTTTTGTATGATTGAGGCATTTTAAAAAAGTGAAATCGACCTATGCAAACTCTACTATCCGGATAACTTTTATATTGGAAACGTCAAAGTCGTTTGTTTTCATAGCCTTCTTTGTTCGAGGAATAAAAATCCCCTCGAAAATAATTCCGATTCCTGAATTATCCATTGTATGGTTGAATTTGGAAAATTATTTGCAATCCGCATATGCTAAAATATATAGGGTATTTGAAGATCTCCATTAGCCTACTGGATTTACTTACACGAATTGAAATAAATTTAATGAATATTTATACATCATCATAGTTTGTTAGCATTCTGAAAAAAAGTGTTTACAGAATTTGTTTACCAATAGTATCAAGCTTCTAATGATACCTCGGTATCAATATGGTGCCATTTGAAAACAAGAATTTTTTATTCAAAAATGATTTTGGAGAACATTAATTGGCCTGGACAAAGCAAATCTCAAATTTTGACTTCAGTTGCTTTTTTAAAGTGATTCTTTGATCGATTAAGGTAAATTGGCAATATTCATGACATCCTAGATTGAAAAATAAAAACCGAACCAAAAACATTTTTGACGCCCAAAATTACAGTTGTGAAGTATAGTTGCTTTTGGAAAATTATTTGTGAGCTATGCAAAAATATACTGGGTGTTCCATTTAAAAATCTTCATTGAAGATCATTTCCGGCGACACTAGAAGTGGAAAAAAATTGTTTCAAAAGTCAAAAGATGGCCTGTCATAAGTTTGATCAATTCACAAAATTTCAATAAATTACCTTCAGAAATATAGAAATGAGAGGGGTGTACCATGATCCTGTGTCACCCGGTATATTGTCATAATGTAACTAAATTTACCCTTGTACATTTTGGGACAGTTCGAAAGGATCATCTACATTTTAATCTATATCCTCCTCATCCTTTAGTCCATCTACTTCAGGAGGTATTATAACAATACCTAGGTTATGATAATTGTGATCACTAATATCATTAATCTTTAAGTGCTGTGTTAAGCCGTTGGAACCATTTTCCATAAGAATGAGCGTACCAAATATCATTGAGATCAATTGAAATCTGAGTCTACAATAAATTGAATTCGAATTACAGTTGACTCAACAAAAACTTATTGTCCTCAGACAAGTACAGCAGCAAAATACGAGAAATTATTTACATTAAGTATTGTACCACATTACTGAGGAAAGATTTACAATCTTGAAACCAAAGAAATATAAATAAACAATGAGCACAGTCAAATCCAACTTGAACAAGTAAATCTAACGATTGGAAATCCCTGATTTTTCTGTTTTTTGAAAAACTAAATGGAGCCATGAATTTTGGTATCAAATTTCACAACTAGATGTCTCTAGTATATCTAGTATATACACACAACCAAATTTATATGGAATCACTCCGTATTTCACATTATTGATTGTTTTTAACCATGGATCTTTAACTACTTGTGAAGAATGAAGTTTTTTGTTGTAAAAAAACTGGCTAGTATGATAAGAAATGTTGAATTATCACCACATCATGAGATCTGAAACTGTGAATTTCAAAATTCGAACAATCCTATATTCGTAATTGAAAATGCCTTTCGTTGGATTGTCCGATGTGCAGAGGGGTCTAGTAATTGCTTTCGTTTAAGAAGGGGTGACACAGAGAGATATAGCGGCCATAACGGGGGAATGACAGGGGGTGATTTCAAAAACCTACGCCAGATACGTGGAGCTACAATCTCTGCAAAATAGGCCTAGAAGAAGTCGTAAGAAGATCACTTCTGAAGAACAAGACCGCTTTTCGTGCCAAATTGCAAGAAGAGACTCGAGTGCGTCGCATCCCATACTCCAAAGGCAATTTGTAAAAGCAACAGGTATCAGTGTATCAGTCTAAACGATACGTCAAAGATTTCATTCAAGGGGTTTATACAACAGAAGGCCCTTAAGAATTCCAGAGCTAACCAGACAAAAAAAATGTACTGACTTAATTGGTGTATCGAGTGCCGAAATTGGAATATTGAGAATTGGCGAAATGTTCTTTTTTCGGATGAGACCAGATTTTGTGGTCAATCAGATGACCGACGGATTCGGATTTTAAGGGGTCGTGGAAGACAAGCTAGACTCCGAGCAGCAAGACAAGTTTCTTGCGAGATAAACGGCTAGAAATTAAATGGACCTAGTGCTAGAGTCCATAGTGAGACTCTGGCGAGGTGCCCACGGTGAGAATTTCACATTTATGAAAGATGATGCTCCTCCACATACCAGCAAACTTGCGCGACATTATCTTGAAACAGAGGGAATTGACTGGCCAGCTTGCTCTCCAGACCTCAATTCTATTCAATATTTATGGAATAATCTCAAAATGAAAATTAGATCGCTCCAGGATAATTCAAGAACACCACAAGAGCTCATCCAAGCCGCCACAGAAGAGTGGCAGAATATCACCCCAGAGGAGGTCGAAAACTTAATACAAAGCAGACAGACGGGTTCAGGCATTTATCAGGGCAAGAGGACGTAATACAAGCTACTGAGGTCGAGAAAAGAACATCTACTCCGTGAGAAAGCAATTTTTTTCTCTTATTTGTTTCTTTCATAAAATAAACCTCAATTTATTTCTTTTTTTCAATTGAAACAGCAATTTTCTTCTCTTATTCGTTTCTTTCCTGAAATAAACCCCAATTTATTTCTTTTTTCAATTGAAATATCTTTAAAAGGATCAATTCTAACAATCCTTTGAAATACCCAAAACCCTTGAGGTAATATTCAAAATATCGGGTGATTCCATATAAATCTGGTTGTGTGTATATCTAGTTTTGTTATTTATGTGTTCCCCGTATAGTGCGACCAAATACGTTGAGCCAGATAAGTAATGTTTTTTCCTCATTTAACCTGCTGTATACACAAATGGTTTTTGTACAAATAAAAAGTACCTGCATTTGAAATGCGTAGATTTCTGTTTTGTTATGAATTACTGAATCTGTAACCTCGTCATGAGTATTACACACTTGGTTGAATCGCATGCTATTCGACAATTAAAGAGCATCATTTATTCACGAGTAGTTATTTTCCACATTGGTTGAGTGCAGACTATAATCCACCTGTCTACTTTAGCGCAATCAAAATCCCGAAGTTTCAACGAAATTTACATCTACAATTCAGTGAATATCAGCGTGTCCAGCGCATGTACAATGTAGCTATTACGTGAATTTGCAGATATCCCAGGTTTGAATTGATAATTTCTTCGTACAGTAACATGAAGATTAAAGCAATTAAATATTTTCAAATGTTTATTGTGTTTTCAACTTAGAATTAGATTTTCGTCGTAAACTGAACAGATAACATAGAACATACTTAATAAATAATACTGACAGTACTGCACATGTCAAAGTGAAAACTATAACATCAAGAAGTAAATACTGATACCAAGAGAGCTCCAAACCTGCTACTCTTAAATGGTCTGCTCCTTTGTGTCTGATGACATATTCGACCCAGAAAACTAATCTATCAGCAGCTGAAAGTGGCTTATCCAGCATGATACGGGATCTTGTTTTAACATTTTTGGAATATCTGTAAGGAAGTATTTCAAGCGATATTAATGATGAATTCTGTTGGAATAATATTCGGTATACAGGGTGTGAATGAATAAGTGCGAAAGTATTCTCGAGGTGCCTCTTTAAGCCATTTCATGACAAAAATTTCTCATGAACAAATGTTCGCAAACGCTTGGTTACCAAAATACAAGGAGTTGAAATCTCTAGAATTTTTCAGTTTTTTCTTATGATTACTACAGTTTCACAGATATTCAGTTCAAATTCG
Organism: Cryptolaemus montrouzieri; assembly: GCA_013387265.2. Lineage (NCBI taxonomy): Eukaryota > Metazoa > Arthropoda > Insecta > Coleoptera > Coccinellidae > Cryptolaemus > Cryptolaemus montrouzieri. The sequence goes on from JABFTP020000021.1 coordinate 104,250,370, forward strand.
GCACAAGAGTGCCTTTTCTCTTCACTCTTATAGAATATAAAAATACTTTCGGTCTAATTTCAATGGGATTTCGCAATAACTCGAAAACTAAAAAATATATCTGAAATTCATTCTCACCAATAAGTGCTTCTCGAAAATCAAGCTCGAGAGGGAGGATCATTTTTCTCTATCTACAATATCACACATAGCTGTCGTACTGAAACATCTAATTTGGTTCACCCTGTACATTATTCAAAGAGCATGTATAATGATGGCTATTACTCGCGAGAACGAGTATTTCCGCACGAGAATAGCCGTTACACGCGAGTTGAATACTGTACTTTTTCTACAACGAATAGGAATTGAGCATTGAGTTTCTCAAAGATTTTTTTTCGAAAATCATATAACTCCCAAAATCATCAACAATAGTTGATGATAACACTGCACTTCAAAGAACTATTATTATTATTAAAATTATTATCAACATATTCAGTAACTGCGAAACATTGAAATGATTTCTCGTTGTATCATAAGCTGCTTATATACAGGGTGTTACATAGTGGTATGTCACTACTAGAGGGAATTAATCTACTCGCAATTTTAAGAGAAAAAAGTTCATATAATGGGTTCGCAAAAGCTTCGTTACGGAGCTAAAGGGTGGAAGAAATTGTATTTTTCTTCGAAACTCCTGCAGTTTTTGAGATATTCAGCCTAAATTTGGAATGCAAGCTATTTTTTGCAGCCTCCATCATTACCTAGATTTTAACTAGAATCTACAAGGTGTTTCTTTTCTTCTTTTGCCTTTCAAACTTCTTTGCGGTACGCCAATGATTAGCTTACAATCAATTTTCGTCATCCTCGTTCAATTTAGAAACTTTTTTGACACCTGTAATTTTTTTGGTATCCCCGACCGTCCTCGAGCAAAAAATTATTAAACGATTGTATGCATTCGCTGAATTGAAAGCACTTCTAGTTAAAAAAAATGACTAGTAGGCTTTGATTTTTTTCATTTATTTAGTCATTTCGACAGTTGCTAAAGTTGAACCAGTGTCTGCTCGAATTTTTTATGAAATTGACTATTAGTTTTAAGACTTTTGAAGTTATTGCTGTAAGAAAAAATAGCTAATTTTACTAAGCAGTTTTGAATTGTATTGATTTGAATCCTCATGTGAGTACAAGAAAAATTGGAAATGAGTTGAATATTTCACATGTTCTAGTTTCGAGAATTCTCCACGATTTTTTATTGTACCCGTTTCATATTCAACGCGTCCAAACTCTACTTCCTGGAGATTTTCCTTCAAGACTGAATTTCTGGCGATGTTAGATAAAACTATAGAAAATGCTCATTTTGATAGTGAAAATGTGCTCACAAACGAAGCTAATTTTTCGAGAACTTCTATCACAAATTTTTACAATAAACATTATTGGGCTGAGGAAAACCCCCATTTGATTGAAGAATCTCATCATCAAGAACAATCCTGAATAAATGTCGGGTCAGAATAATTGGAAATTATTTGATTGGGCTATTTTTTCGTTACAGACTAAAAGGTCCCTCTTATCGGCAATTTCTTGAAGAGGAGTTACCTTTATTGCTCGAGGATGTGCCACTTTTGGTGAGAAACATAAGGTGGTTCATGCATGACGGGGCACCAGCACATTTCAGTGGATAAACTAGGGAATTCTTGAATAATATATTCAATAACCGATGGATAGGTTGGGGTGGGCCCGAACCATGGCGTCCTAGGTCCTCAAACTTAAATAGTTTAGACTTTTTCTTATGAGGATATCTAAAAAGTTTAGTTTGTTCCACTACAGTGAATACTGTAGAAAAATTGAGAAATCGAATAATAACCTCTTGTGACACGATAAGAAATACCCCAGGAATATTTCAAAGAGTGAGTGATAATATGTGAAGAAGGACAGAGGCCTGTATTCTTGCAGGTGGAACACACTTCCAGCAACTTATTTGGTTTTTAACTGCTCTTTTTTTCATTTGATATTGAATGAGTATAAGTTGAGTCTCAGACGACATGCTATCAAAATAAAAGCAAATTTTGGGCAAACCTATCTAGTATTACTATTATTTTTTTTTCATTTAGCGAAAAACATACAATTCAAATAATTCAAATTCACTAATTTTTCACTCGAAAATGGTTGGACATAAGAAAAAATTACAAGTGTCAAAAAAGTTTCTAAATTAAACGAAAATGACGAAAATTGATTGTACTCTGATCAGTGGCGTGCTGTAAAAAATTTGAAAGGGCAATATAAGACATGGCTCCGAAAAAAAACACCTTGTAGATTCTAGTTGAAATCTAGAACGTGTAATGATGTAGGCTTTAAAAATAGCTTGCATTCCAAATTTGGGCTGAATATCTCAAAAACTGCAGGAGTTTTGAAGAAAAAACCAAGTTTTGCCGGAAATTTCAACACTCTGTAGCTCCGTAAAGAAGCTTTTGTCAACCTATGTTTATATGACCTTTTTTTCTTAAAATTGCACGTAGATTTACCATCTCAAGTTGTAACCTTCTATGTAACAGCCTGTACAGAGAAATTCCTTAGCCTGCAGGCCTACTTGATGCTAGATATTGAGTTAGGTTAGATATTCTGCAGAAATTTGCAGTTAAATGAAGGCTATTATATTTTTTTTCTATTTATCCATCTATTCGTGAAATTGGTGAAATCCGCAATTTTTCTGGTGTTCTTGTTAGAACTTATTTTAAAAGAATTACTTGATCAGGAAAAAATTTTTTCAAATCCCGTTTTTATGGAAGACAATTTTGTCTCTTATTCTTTTCTTGGAAAATTATCATTTTTTGAAAAAACAGTAAATTACGTCAGCACCTTCAAGGATCTGGAAATCAGAGAAATCTTGCCGTAATATTATTGGCATTATTTTTCTTGTTTGGCATCTAGGGAGTTTCAAGTAATTTTCATTCAATTCAATAAGTTGAATAATCGAAGATGTTATGCACAGAGAATGAAATAAAAAGGGTTCTAATTAGTTGAACTCACTTAGGATTATTCAGTAGTTCTTTTATCTCCGCTAGGACTTTCTCTTCTGTAATCTCGTCGAATTGCATCCACCTAGCATATCCATTTGCTGTAGCTCTCTGGGCATTCAAAATCTGATCTCCGAAAATTGGAATTGCTAAACAAGGTATTCCATGATAAACTGCTTCTATCGTACTAAATATTCCTCCATGCGTGATAAATAGTTTTATGTTGTTATGAGCTGAAATATTTGAATTATTTAAAAAAAATTCCTATCAAATTCAAAGTTCCAATGTGACACATATTGTGTTGTAACTATAACAAATCGACAAATTTTATATGTTTGTTAGAAGAAGTGCTTAGGCTTAGAACACTTTCGCATAATTAGTTCTTCTCATTGTGTTCCTTAACATATCGTGAAAGGAAAGCAGAAAAATCTGGCTCAATCACCAAGAAACTTTATCGTAATTATTTTTTATAATCGGGCTTTTTTACATTTAGATATAATATGGCATTTTTTGTTCACTTCTCATTCATGTTACTCATGTATCAGTTAGATCTCCGGGGGTACTGGTCGGGGGACTTATGATGGTCATACGACTAACGACTGTTCCCTGAGCCCCTAAAATCTGATGAGAGAAGCAGTTATTGAGTTTTGCAATATGAGAAGACCAACATGAATGTAAGTGCAGTACACCAGCTCTTACAAGACACGCTACGTCATGTCCAAGTTCTAACGGTTACTCAAATAATGAAACCAATCTCTATTGCAATGGCTATGAATTGCCCTCGAGGCTATGGTTTAAGGCGGGCTTCGTGTTTTTGCCAGATCGGATGTCGCATTCCAAAGAGATGATACGTTGGATGATGACGCTTTTGACCTGGCATGGTCGAAATCTGTTTATATAACAAAACCATGTTTCCCTATTGTGTGTATCAGTTTATTGATTTCATAACGATAACAACTTCCCTAGATGGATACAGTATATAGGTGATAAGGAAGACACGTTCCAACTGTGGTGATCATAATGGTACTGGTAACCTAGCTCAGCCACAAAATAAAGACCCAACACCTTTCAGGGAGATATTTTTCTACAACCGAGTTGGATGGGAGGTTTTTTCGTATTTTCCCTTTACTGAAGTCTGCATCGCATATCCTGACATCAATGTCTGCACTGACTCCGTCACTGGAGTTATTCTTGCAGGCATGGACCTTCACATTCCAAACTCCACGAAAAAACATACGCACAAAAGACAAGGTTCATTAAAATCTGTTAGAAAGCTGTCACAGTTAAAAACAGAGCTTGAAGAAAAATCCAACACATGAAACTTAAGTTGAATATGTGCGTTTCAGGAACATTTGTAACTCAACAATTGATAAAGCGAAAACTTACTTAAATGAAACAATGAGAAATGAACCCTAGGAGCAGACCAATAAAACAAAAGTCCTATACTATAGCGAATGCAATCAGAAAACGACTTTTGCAAGTCATTCTTCTCATCTTCGATTAGAAAAGATAATGATAAATCAAACGCAGAGCCACCATTCATCCCACATGTTCCATTGAATATGTCCGAAGTAAAATTCAGAGTGCGTACGTACACCTTCAACAAACGAGATGAAACGTTAAGTCTGTCAGCGACTTCGAAAGCCATTCTGTCAAAGAGACAAGTAGTACTAATCAACAACTGGAAGAGGCGGAGCTTCGAACAACACCGCCGATTATAAGACAGTCAGAAACCCAGAGCAGATACCAGTTACGATCGAGAACTATACGAAGTACCAACGCTTGCAGATAGAAAGAGATAACTTTTGCGAGTAGCAGAACCCATGTCAAGATGGTATCTAATGCGAAAAAAGTATTTCAACTGTACAACGGTTTGAATGTCTGAAGTAAAGTTCAGAGTGCGTACGGTAAGACGCGTTCTTCAACAACTGAACTGGAAGCATGCAGTGGGTCTTGATGGAATACCACCAGCTGTTTGAAGGGATATCCTCCAGAGTTAGTACTTGTTCTTAATCGCCTGTTTCACATTACTTATGAGAGCCACACGTTTCCGGAGTGTTGCGAGAGTACAACCGACTCCAAAGAAAGGAAAGAAAAATCTACCATAAAATTATCGTCCAATCGCATTGTTGTCGGTTATGTCGAATGTCATGGAAAGAGTGATTAATGATGAGTTTATAAAATATCTCGATCAACAAGGTATGGTTTCAGTAGACAATGATCAACAGTTAGCCTCCCTATGTATGTTAATCATTTGTGGACATCAACAAATCATGGACTTCGTCATGATTTGGCATGCAGCTTTGATGAACAAACTAATCGCTTATGGACTTTCCAAAAAATTGCGTGGTTGAATTAGCAGCCGTCTCTTCAGAAAATCAATTTGGGTGGTAGTTGTTGGTATAACTAGTGAACATTTTCAGGTTAATGCAGGAGTACCCCAGGGTTCCGTACTGGCGCCAAGTAGATTTTGGTTTGCGAACGACTGTACTCTAGTGTCCTCATTTTCTTGTCAGCGTCCTATAACTGCTGAATAGTTACATAGACGAAGATACCAACACAACATAACATGGAATTAAGACTTGGAGAGATATCAGGTTGGAGATAGTTGAACTTGGCCAATTTGAACGCGAACAATACGCAATCAACAACGTTGATTGAAAAATTAGGAAAATTACTGATGAGGAACCTCTTGTAATCAAGGGAGGACATCGAATTTCCTCAGAAGAGAACATGCATCCACTCGGCGTAACAGTCAATACTGGAGTTTGCTGGCCGGACCATGAACCAGCCATTGCCAAATCAGCTTCTGTTAAACTCAGTTTTTGCACTCTGTTCTTTCAAATCATATGAAAGATTATGATTCATCTGTTTCTCCTTATTTTCTGAGCTTACACTTTAGGGGCTATCGTTGGAATCCTGGTGTGTTCTGGAGATTTATTTAATCTAAATCCTGTGTCTTCCTTTCATGGTGTTTTGAATAATACAAAATTGGACTTTAGGATATTTTCGATATAAACTCAATTTTTTCTAACCCCATTCTGTTTTTCATTCAAATAAATTAATCACAAGTCTTCATCAAACATGAGTGTCTACAGACAAAATCAATTGGAGCTGATTATCGTAAAAGATTTATTGAAAAACAAAACACCATGAGTTTTTTCTGAAGATATGAGAGGAGAATTTCTGGAAAAACCACGTGCCCAATCAACATAATCTTGCCAATAAATTAGAGAGCATCAGTCAGGTGAGATTTGAGCAAGCTGAAGGAGATTTTGTGTCTAAACGAGAAAATTCTTATACTTTTATTAACATTTATTATCATATTGACACTTTTCGGGCGTATAATTATCTGGATTTAAAAATGTCAGAACAACAAATTCATGAGAAGAAATAACCAACGTTTTCTCGCGAACCTTAGATACAAAGAATGAGTGAATATTGCAAAAATCCCCTTATTTGAATTAATTTTTTTCATATAAAGTGGGGTACACCTGTTGCAGGCTGGAAGTGAAACAATGCCACGACCAGGTTGCTTTCGACAAACCATATATCATATCCAGGGGTTACGATATACGGTCGGTTTGAAGACCAAAGTTGAGATAGAATAAATATACTCGAAATGTCTCAATCTATAACGTCATTGCGCTATGAATGGACACAGCAGATTTATTCACACTGAGCTACCAGGTTTGACTCTAGTCGCAAAGGAAGATGAAGAATTCCGAATATCTGGAAAGAAGCCTGGATAACACCTATCAATGAAAAAAGGCAGCGGGGATAACTGTCAAAACTATAGATGCATCTTAGTAACTAGCACGATGAGCTGCTTGTATGAGAGAGTCATCAGAAACCTGGTGGAACAAGAATACGAACCACTAGAGATGGAACAACAATCTGGTTTTCGCAATGGTCGATCCTGTATAAATCAGATTTTCACATTAGTTCAACTCAATGAAAAAAAAGTTGCCACCAACGGAGAAGTTCACTTGTAGTTTGTAGATCTTTCAAAAGCTTACAGTACCAGTTCAGAAGCTGTGGAAAGTTCTCGAGAATTCTCCAATAAACAACACACTCTTAAATGCAGTTAAGCAGATGTTTCTAAGTCGACTTCTAGGATCAAATTGGGGAGAAACCTGTCAGAGAGATTTGATGCTACCAAAGGACTTCGACAGGGGTGCTACCTATCCCCAACGCTGTTAAAGATATATCTGAACCAAGCACTAGAGAAATGGAGGAGGTCATGTGGCGAAATGGGTTTTCAACTAGATGATAAAAACAATCTCTATACTCTGCACTTCGCAGAAGACTAGGTTGTCATAGCCCAAGACAAAAAAGATCTGGAATTTATGGCAAAGCGTCTCTTCAAGAAATATGAAGATTGGGGGATGACAGTAAACCAGACAAAAACAAAATACGTTGCATTGGAGGAGAGAAAATACCACCAATTTCGTTCATTTCACAATTTTCTCATTTAGACTTTTACAACACCCGGTATACAATTTTTTACCTATCTCATAGCAAATTCAATGCTCTTTCCGATGGTATGGTCAGATTTGATGTAGCTGTGAGAATAACAGAGATATTGTTGTTTTTATTGAGAGAAGCAAAAAATTTCGTAAAATCAAGAAGTGTTAAATAACTCCATAATTATCAACTTTTCGAAAAAATGGTATAGTACATTTTTTGTTGCAAATGACATGTACTATCACCTACTGAAGTTTGGCACCTTTTATAGTAGACATCCTGTATACATAATTGATGTAATAACATTAACAATCATTACGAACCTTATGAAGATTACGAATAATTTATACATGAAGTAACCGAAACTGCATTGATCATCTCTGATAATTCACGAGGATACTTAGCGAACACTTTCAGTCTTATTAAATTGACAGTCGATAAAAATGCTCTAAAAATTTCCTGAACTAATTCAACATGAAATACTGACCAAAGACATCATTTTGTGGTAACCATTTTCGAATAATAACGTTATCCGGTTTTCCAGGTAAGTTATCTTCTTCCCATTTCCACAAAACAGTTTCTTTCAATTTAGAGAATGCACCGAGTAGAGCAGCTAATGTTTCCTTAGGCATTTGTGAACTTTGAATATTAGAACCCATGCTGAAGTATACTACACCATTTACTGCTTTGTCCAATATTTCTTGGAGGTCTTTAGGTAAAGGCTTTGTTGGTTTTATATGAAATCCTCCGATATCAACCATAGCAGGAACCTGAAAGATGCTTTGGATAAATTTTTATAGAAAAACAGAATTTGTATTCAGAAAAAATGATGGAAAGCGTTGATGAAAACCGCTAAAATAAGGAATTGTCGAATTCCGAATCATTTGAACATAATAGTTGCTCGTGGCTCCCATCTCGAATCTGTATCATAATAGTTCCCAGACCAGACGAGATTTGAAGAAAATTGATTCTTCTTGTTCACGCTAACTCTTTCTGAAATCTCGAAAACTGATTCTACTACTCAACAATTTTTCGTTTTACTATTTTCCAAACTCACCGAAACCATGTCCATATAAGTCTTCTGCGCACAGTGAAATCTATAAAAGACTTTTCAATTTCACTATCTGCAGTGATTGCCCCTAAAGTGTGTGCACAGGAAATATAACAGGGGAACCATAGAATCTTGCGTATGATTCAATAAACGAGTGAAAAAACCTGTGGAAAAAACTCTTTTCCCTGTCGCTATTGCACTAGCAATAGCCTGTCTGTTTATGTTGTGTTAGTGTCGTGTGTACAAAAAGAGTACCAAAAATGTTTCTACTTATCAGCTTCATTCTTTCATTCTCATCTTGCACTCCATGATTTTCAGGACTTCTTCACGAAGACAAGGGTGAAAAGGAAGGGAGATTGGGACAGAAAAAATCTATAACAATGGAAAAAGAAAACCAGCAGAAAAATATTTCATCAAACAAACCTAACTCTTATATGTCTAAACTCATTTGAATCTAAAAACTTAACTAATACTCCTCTGTTTTCTAACAGGGAACAGCTCATACACTTTTTGGAAATGACGCCCTACGGGGATGTAGCCCTTGCCTTATCAACATACACCATGGGAAAAGAGCCCTAAGGGGAAGCAGTCCTAGCCTTATCGAAGAACTTAACTAACGCTCCGCTGTTTTTCAACTCAACATGGAACATCTCATACACCATTCCTATTGTTTCTTCAGCTGCGCCACATTCACGTACCGGACTTTCTACAGTATTCCAGTTGAACAACATACTATTACTACGACCATGTCCTGTCCTGAGAAGATTTCATGTACACCAATTTTTCCTACTTATATCAAAACCTGCGACAATTTTGGAAGGATCCTCTATGAGAACTTTATTGAAAAGATCAACTTCCTGCCATTCAGTTTTCCAAAAATCAACAGTTTTCACCCGTGTACGGAGAAAGTTGATCGACCAAATAGGTTTCCTAGATTTCAATCTCAGGTTGGGTGGATTTTGAAGATGCAGTGATAATAGAATGAGTTGAATTCGACCTTCCTACTGTACTATATTGCTTGTTTAGCAATTTTAGGTAGGATACTTAAACATTACTCTATTTTAAGTTCAAGTTGACGACCATAAATGATATTATTTAATTATTGATGGTTTGAAAGTCCAATTGAAAAATAAATTTAGTTTGATTAAAAGGCCAACAGTTTCGATTTATATTTTGAATCTTCTTCAGGGCAATAAACGTTCAGTTTTTCGTGTCACCATTACAAATAAATATTTGAACGAACGAACGATACATTTTACTGCTACAGGACGGAACGAGTGCATGATATCAACTGGCATTTTAATCAAACTAGTTTTTGATCCTTCAGAAGTTTGTGAGGCATCTGTGAATAGGCTTGAATCAGCCTTTGAGACGACACCATTTTGTAGCACACAATCTTTTGATAATGATTACTCATAGGTGTGGTCGCCACCAGGATATTTGAACATCAGAATTAGAAAAGGTGTACTTAATTTAATTGATGAGCAACCCGATATCAGTGCTGAGAAAATTGTTTTACAGCTATATGTTAATCATACTCTGATATCCATATCATTTACAACGAGTCCAAGCACTGTTACCTGAGTAGCCAGACGAAGGTGAGTCTATTATTCATCACAAGTTTGGCCAGATTGGATGAGATAGTTCCATCTCTTTTTTAAGATGATGCAATTTCAACTGAAAGATATTTCTGATACATGAGTATAATGAAATATTTGGTGGACTCGCCTCCTTATCAGCAGTTGTGCCATGGTTTTTAATTCTACCTGAACTATGGTTGCATGTTGGGCTTCAACTGAGTAGATTTCTGGTTCCAGACCAACTATAATACTTAGATTATTATTCCTGATCCTTCAGAAGTTTGAGAGGCATCTGTGAATAGGTTTGAATCAGCCTTTCAGGCGACACCAGTTTGTAGCACCGAATTCTCGTTGTTGATACTGAATACTCATAGGTGTGGTCGTCACTAGGATTTTAGAACACCAGAATTAGAAGAAGGTGTACTTAATTTAATTGACAAGAAACACGATAGCAGCCCTAGCAAAATTGTTTCACAGCTATATGGTAATTATATTACGGTAGTTGGTATCTTTAAAGAACAGGTCTTATATCCATATCATGTGCAACGAGTCCAAGCACTATAATCTTGTGATTTTTTTAACTGCTTTGTATTTTCGCTTTGGATGCTAGATATGATTAAACAACAACCTGAATTTCTGGAGAATATTAAATTCACGTAGGGAGAGAGTTTTTCGAGAGTTGCCATCATTAATAACCACTACAACATAACCTGATCTGAATCCAATAGATATCACTATTTTGGGGACATTTGAAAACTTTGGTTTACAGGACTCCTGTAGACGTAGAATACTTAAGAAACAGTGTCATCATTTCTTGTAGAGACATTCAAGATACTCCAGGGATCTTCAATCGGATACCATGATCTATGTATCGTAGTCTAGACTTCTGTGTAATCGCTGAAGGAGGCCATTTTCAGTACTTACTATGATCGCTTCTTTCACATAATGTTTTCATCAAACACATAAAGATGTTTATATTTTAATTGTATCCAACTATGGGGAAGATCTTACTTTCAAATTATTGATTTGATGTCCGATACTCTTAAGCTCAATAAGGGAATTTTCTCTGCCTTCAAGTGTAATGATCACCTACGAATGATATCATTACTCATTAGTATAAATAAATGGCTTTAGGAACGATACGCATGTATGGACCCACAGACATTGAGGATTGTATGTTGTCGGTATGAAAGTTTTGAAGAATGTCTGAGTTGGTGGAATATATGTGACGTTTGTGGTACATACAGGTGTATGATCAGTGGGCATGATTCCCTGGTTGGCAAATACGCGATATGGGAGTAGAATATGATCCGCAGTCAGTGACACAATAAAATAATAATAAAACTGCCCGTTGGCGTTCAGTTGAGCAAAAAGAAGTTCCATATATAACGTTTTAATACTATACGAATTACAGAATTGGATTAAAAATACGCGAGCGAATTAACTCTTGCAAGTTGTCAGCTGTGGACGTGTTCCTTGGAATTTTAAAGGCAAATCTTCCAGAGTTTGGAGTATCAGGGCAACGACCTCTTCAGAAAACAAGATATCATATTACCAAAACCCTTGGATCGGGTCAGTTACCCCTCATAAAATGGGTGAGGGCCGGTTAGGCCTGTCTAAAATAATCTCATATCCGAATTCCATCCAGAATATGGATGAGGGCCGATTAAGCATGTTTATAATAATTAAATATTCCAACTTCCAATCAAAATATGGGTGAGGACCAATTAGGTCTGTTCATAATAATTAAATATTCCAACTTCCACTCGTATTATGGGTGAGGACCAATTAGGTCTGTATATAATAATCTAATGAATCAACTTCCACTCAAAATATGGGCGAGGGCAAATTGGGCCTCTATCTAAATGATCTGATATTTCATTAAATTCATTAAAAGACGCCAAAGAATGCAAGGATAAGAATTCAATACAAATTGGTCGTATCACATCAAACCTCACATAAAAGAACTTGATTAGGTTACTACAAATACACAACACGACAAAAAAGAGGGTCCCATTTTATAAAAAGAACTTCCAGGCAAGTTCAGGTACTAGACGATCACATCACGATTCATTTGACCGATTTCAGTCGGTCTCAGGTGTAATAAATATGGGGAAGAAAATAAGATAGTTCAGGTATTGCAATTTACATAAAAGCGATGCATTTTGCATCGACTTTCACAGACCGGGGTTGGGGGTGTTTCACTATCGCCTCTTTCATAATAATGTTTCATCAAACACGTAAACTGATCCATTTTGTAATCGAACACTATGTCAGAAATTGAAAAATCAAAAAGTGGATTGAAATCATGTTGTTAATTGCCCAGGGCGTACTGAAGAAAAGTTGTGTTGGTAGAAAGGACACGCTGCATCTGTGAAGTTTGCACACATTAGGTTTTCATAATTTTTTCAGGGATCTTATTATGTAGACTTTGAAAAGGCAGCTTTACTTCAAATTTGAACTCTGTATGGTTCAATCTGGTCGTTCCATTAAGGTTAGGGTAGACGAAAATAAAAAATCAATACTTCATAATAAATCAACAAACAATTTTCGAGAATCTTCTTTGACAATGAAAACAAGACCTTAAATTCCTTAGAATTCATAGAAATTTCACGAACATAATCTACAAATAACTAACGACCAGTTAGATTTCTATTTGTGTACACTTCTTTCATCTGTTTTTTGGTATCACTGTCATTGTAATAATTTATTACCTCTTAGTTTTTGACAATGGAATAAAGCCCGAAACAAATGTCAAAATTTTTACTCATTATATTTTGTGAAACTAATGCCTAGTGTTTTCCATTAAGTGTTCAATTATTGTGTGAAAAAAAAATTTGATTTTACTATTTGTTAATTATATACTAGCTGACACAATTACATACTAGTGGACACTGATGCACAAGCAACGGACTTTAAAGGATTTTTCTCAGGATTTTCTTCCCTTTTCTCTTGGATTTTATGAAATATGTGGTATGGTTTACCCGTTTTCCTGAATTTAAATTCTGGGGATAATCATAATGATACACCCGCCATTCCAAAGGTAACCGAACTATTAAAAAGAAAACAGTACTTAGTGCCGTCTGTTGTAATATTGTATCCGACGATAACTTGGTACTTCATTGACAGCTGTTGAAAGAGGTGCAAGTGAGTTTTGTATTAAACATGATAAATCTTCTTCCGAAACGCCCCAAATGCTACAAACTTTATATGGTTATGATTGTCTATCCCGTATGCAAGTGTACGATTCGTTCAAGCGATTCGAATCGGTAAGAATTACTCTTAACTGAGTTCTCGGAAGAAAACATCAAAAAAGTGAGAGAATTAATCAAAAATAATGAAAATCATCGGTGGAATTCAGTGAAATGGAACTAACCATTCCACGAACAACTATACACTGCATTTTGACCGAAGTGTTGGGCCTTGTTAATTCGAGGTTTGTACCACACAAACTCACCGATGTCCAAAAATTTAATCACATTGGGCATGGCAAAGATATCATTGGAAGTGCTAAAAGGACTCAAACTTCTTGGAAATGATTGCGACTGGTGACGAGACGTGGTTTCTTCAGTATGAGCCCGAAACAAAGCAGCAAAATGCTGAATGGAGAGGGTTGGATGAAGAAAACCCTGAAAAGTCGCTTGCAGAACTCAAAAATGAAGGTTTTTATGATTGTAAAGAAATTATTCACAACGAATTCGTTCCACACGGCCAAGAAATCACATGAGCCTTTTATTGAGCGCCATAAAGCGATTGGAAGAATTCGTCGAATTCTGCCAGAATATTGAGAAAACTGCAGTACTCTTCAATATTCAACCTATTCGCCTGATCTGGCTCCGTACGAGTACTATCAGTTCCCTTAGCTGCATTTGAGGATGCAAGGTGAAGTGTGGTGATTGACGGTCTAAAAACCGTTCAAAAAAAAGATTGAGAAGTCGTTTGATAACCTGTGCGTGCAAATTTGTGAATCAATGCAGAAGGCGAATGTATTGATTTAAAAAAAGATTAGTATAAAAATTATTATAGTGTAAACCATGCGATATTGGAAGAGTTCAATTTTAGAAAAACAAATTATCCCTTGATGTATCAAATGTTTTTTGAAACTGATTGGTCTACTGTTATGAAATTGGTGGATAATGCTGAGGTTAGATTTCTACTCAATTTTGCAAGGTATTTTGAAGAAAACAGTACCATATAAATGTAAACACAAGTGCTGTTATCCATCTTGGTATGGACCGGATTTGATACAATGCATTATAAAAAAAGAAAAAGCCTACCACACTTATAAGAAACAAGGCTCTGAATTTCACTTCAAGCGGTATAAAATGTTAAGGGGTCTTGTTAAAACAAAATTAGATTCAGCCTACAAACACTTCATTCGCCTTTCAGAAGAGAAAATTTTCACTGACCCCTCTCACTTCTGGTCTTTTATCCAGCAAAAGAAAAGACATTCAAGAATACCTGGTGAGATGCGTGATGAAGATCGTTCCTATAGAGGAACTGCCAATATTGCCGGTGCATTTGTCAAATACTTGAGCATACTGCTTGCCCGGACGGCATTCCTAGTTTTGTGGTTAAATAATGTATACGAATTTTTGCGCCATCTATGTGTCATCTTTTCAATCTTGTCTTGAAAACAGGAGTACACCCTTCAAAATGGAAAGTTGCGAAAATTATACCTGTTCTGAAGAAGGGCGACCCTGTGGTTATGGGCAGTTATAGACCTATGGCCATATTATGTAATTTTTCTGAACTTTTCGGCAATTAGAGGTAGGATTGGAATTGAGCAGCATGGCTTCATGTCGAATAGGTCTAGCATAAGTAATTTAGTCGTTTTCTCTCAGCATATCATTGAAGTTTTGGATCGTGCCGGCCAGGCTGATCATTTATACGCATTTTCAGAATGCATTTGATAAAGTAAATCATCGAATACTGCTACATAAGCTGAAAACTAGATTCGGACATTCGGATGCCTTAATCGCTCTCTTGCAGTCTTATCTTGTCGGTCGTCGATAATTCGTTCAACTTAAAGGTTTCCACTATTGCGAATTTGAGGCTACTTCCGCAGGGTTCGAAACTGGGCCCTTTGTTGTTTATTATGTTCGTGGATGATCTCCTGGATGTAATAGATATTCCGAAGCTATCTCAAAACAAAAAATTACTGTATTCGAGATTTCGCAATATGTAGACACATCGGAGAAAATTATTTTTCAAGGGACAATATTCAACCTTCCGTAGAATAATAAATATCCTCCCTTGAAGGAGCTACTTTTCTGATCTACTCTTCATAATCACCTTAACCGGGGCCACCGGGAAGTGGTACAGCACGGTCAGATGTCACGAATAGGAACAATGGACTGCAGTTTCGGTCTCGTTTGACCTTGTCAGCATTGTCTATCCATTCGCCGTTACCTACTCATCTCAATTCGTTGGAGCGAACGCAATAATGTGAATATCACTGCGCCCTCCAACGAACCGAAACAGAGGCTACTACACCAACGCCCCGCGAAACGGTGAAACCAAAGAGCATATAAAACAAGAAAACGTTTAGTGGTCACACTAGTTCGATAACATACCGCCATGCGACACTCACGTATCAGACAGAAGCGGCCGTCGAACGACCGGCGCTCCTCATTTCTATGTGGTTTACAACCAGGCATACACAAACATCTCAAAACAAAAAGTTACTATATGCGAGATTTCGCAATGTGTAGACACATCGAAGAAAATTATTTTTCAAGGGACAATATTCAACCTTCCGTAGAATGTTAAATATCCTCCCTTGAAGGAGCTAGTCACCGGGTGGCTCCGGTTAACGGTGATTATGAAGAGTAGATCGGAAAACTAGCTCCTTCAAGGAAGGATATTTAACATTTTACGGAAGGTTGAATATTGGCCCTTGCCAAATTATTTTCTTCGATTCCGAAGCTAATGTATGCTGACGATTTGAAGATCTTTCTAAAAATCAAAACGCAACGTGACTGTGAGAGATTACAGGAGGTTATTATTTTTGTATCTGGCTGGTGTCGGAGCAATTGTCTTGGCTTGAATGTGCAGTGTAGTAAGCTCCACTCGAAAGTAAATGATTCAACTGTTCGATTATGAAATATATGAAACGGTTTTAAGGCAATCCAATGAAGCTAAAGATCTAGGTATCGTTTTCGATCAAAAATTTACTTTTTCACCGCACATCAACCAGCTCTTATCATTTGCTTCCAGACTATATGGATTCATAATTGGTAATGGTAAACATTTCATGAACTCTTCAACTTTGATTCTTCCTTTCGAAAGCCTAGTCAGAAGCAAACTTGAATACGGCTCAATTATTTGGAATCCAATTTATTTATGTCATATGTATCACTTAAAGGCCATTCAGAGGAAATTTGTAAAGTATCTTGCCTGGAGGAAGGATGGTGTTTATCCAATAAGGGGATGTGATCATGCTCCATTGACACGATTCAAAATGACGTCCCTTGAAACCAGAAGGGGCCTCTGGCTCTAAGGTTTTTATTCAGTCTCCTAAGATACAGGCTAGATTGCCCGCCCATAGTGGCCCAGTTGAAGTGAACAAATGTTTGCTCTTAGTTTCACTAGGACGAATGGATTCATGTAATCTCCAATTTCGTTTATGTGTAGAACCTATAATTTCATTTCTGCTTTATGTGATATAAACTTTGATTGACTCAACCGGCTATGATACTGCGGTGGAGAAGGCCACGGGAAACCACTCCATTATTTTCCCTAGTACATTCATCATAGCAACAAAACATGAAATAGTCATACGTACTGATCATGGTTGTCGGAAACCATGATCCGGCAGGGGAGGGAAACTACATACAACACACAGGGCCTCCCAGGTCGTCAATCTGCGAAAACCCTGTGAACGTAAGAAGTATGTTTAGAAGGGAAAAGTTCACAATACCATCTATGAAATGGATCGACTAAAGACCGACATTATGGGACTTAGCGAGACACGCTGGCCAAGCTCTGGCAACTGCCAGATACATGACCACACATAATATTACTCAGACAATGACAACCCAGATCACCAAAACGGGGTCGCTTTCGTTGTGCCCAAACAAATGAAACCATTTGTAAAAAGTTTTGTGCCTTATTCAGACAGAGTGGAAATGAACGAGGTTAGTACCAAACCCATAGATACCAACATAAATCAGCTTAATGCTCCTACCTCCGAAGCTGATGATCAGGTGATCGAACAATTTTACGCCCAAATGGAAGTTCTCTCAAAATCTTTAGAAACACGTGAACCAACATTAATAATAGGAGACCTGAACGCGAAAATAGGAAAGGGCAAGGATGGAGATAGCGTTGGATGCTTTGGTCTCGTTGAGAGGAATGAAAGGGGTGACCGACTTGTTCAGTGTTGCAAAGAGAATAATTTAATAATAACTAATACATTTTTCAGGTTGCCACCACGTAGATTATACAGCTGGTAAGCAACCAGTGATTCACCCGATAACATAATACAAAATCAAATTGACTTCATCATCATCAACAAAAGGTTTCGTAATGCAATAAAATCTAACCTAATCTATCCTGGTGCAGACATTACGTCAGACCACAACCCTGTTATTTCTCAATTTCAGATTAAACTCAAAAAGCTGAACAAAGATCTCCCAAAAAACCGTATTGACATCAGAAGGTTAAGAGATGAAAATATCAGAGAACAAGTCAGGAATACAATTGGCACATGCTTGAGAAAACTAGAGGAAGAACAAGAAACAACTCCAGGAGACAAGTGGGAAAACCTAACCAAAACAATGGATTTAACATGCAAGCAGTACTTACAGATGGACAAACGACCAGACAGGGAGTAGATGACGGATGAGATTAAGAACATGATGGACAGAAGAAGAACTGTGAAGAATAGAGCCTCACAAGAATATAAAAATATCAACAAGGACATTGAAATCATAATAGAACTAGCAAAGGAGGAATGGATGAACCAAAACTGCCAAGAAATAGAAGAACTGGAGCAAAAGTACGACTACGCTGGTGTACATGAAAAAGTAAAACAAATGGTGGGAAAAAGCAGATATGAAACAGCAACCTTAATGGACAACGACGGCAAGGTTATTATAGACGACGCTGATAAATTAGAAATATGGAAAGACTACATATTAAATCTCTTCGGAGACACTCGTTCTGAAATACGTGCATCACAAGCAACCACCGGACCATCAGTAACTCGTGATGAAGTACCACATGCTCTGAGGACAATGAAAAGTGGGAAGGAGTCTGGCCCAGATAACATCTATATAGAATTGTTGAAGTTATTTGATGACAATTACAGACTCCTGGATCTTTTGACAGGACTATTTACCGACGTCTATGATACTAGCCAAATTCCCAGAAAATGGCTTATTTCGACCTTCCTAACCATCCCAAAGAAGACGACATCTAGGAAATGTGAAGACTACCGACTAATAAGCTCAATAAATCATATAACTAAGCTCTTTCTGAAGGTTATCCACCGACGAATATACAGCAGATGCGAGGAACATATCTCTGGGACGCAGTTTGGTTTTTGTGAGGGTCTTGGGACCAGAGAGGCCATATTCTCGTTGCAAGTTCTGATCCAGAGATGCAGAGTTATGAGCCAGGATAGGCACATTTGTTTCATTGACTTCTCCAAGGCGTTCGATAATGTCAGGCACGACAAACTCATCCAGATATTGAAAACATCTAATATCGCCAATCTGTACTGGGAACAGCGTGCGACAGTAAAATTGGATAATGTGAACATCTCGAAGGAAATAGAAATATGTCGTGGAGTACGACAGGGATGTGTTCTCTCTCCAACACTGTTCAACCTGTACTCAGAGGGAATCTTACGTGAAGCCCTAGAAGGTCAACAAGGTATAAAAGTTAATGGACTACCTATAAACAACATCCGCTACGCAGATAATACTGCTATCATAGCCAGTAGCTTAACAGATCTGCAATATCTAGTAGAAAGGGTTAAATAACACTCAGAACGATACGGCCTGTATCTAAATATATCAAAAACAAAATATATGTTCGTAACCAAAAGAATAGGCATACAGGGATATCTCACTGTCAATGGGGAGAGAGTACAGCATGTCCACACATTTAGCTATTTGAGAACGACTCTGTATGATTCGTGGGACTACAAGGGAGATGTATTGTGCCGAATTGAGAAGGCCAGTGCGACAGTTTTAAGAATGAAAAAGATGTTTATTGCCAGAGACCTAACACTTAATCTTAAGTTCAGAATGATAAGGTGTTTTCTCTGTTTTGTTGTATGGCGTAGAGTCGTGGACTGTCAATGAAACAATTATTAATAAACTGAACGCTTTTGAGTTGTGGTGCTACAGACGTATTCCCAAAATTTCATGGACGCAGCATGTTACTAACGAGGATATCATAAATAGAATGGGCAAGAAGAGGGGAATTGTTCAAACACTGAAGGAACGGAAGCTTCAATATCTTGACCACATAGTACGACACGACGAATATCGACTATTACAATTAATCCTTTAGGGAAAACTCGAGGCGAAAAGAGGCCCTGGAAGAAGACGTCACTCGTGGATGAAGAACTTGCGCGATTGGTTCGGATTGACTACAACTCAGCTGTTTCAAGCAGCAGTTAACAAAGTGAGAATTGCCATGATGTTAGCCAATGTCCGGAACGGATAAGGCACCCCTAAGAAGAAGAAATTTTGATTCATTTTCCTCTTTGAGTACGGTGTATTTGAACAGTTCACTCTAAAATTATGCAATTTACTTTTTATTTTTTTTTATCATTAAATATTCTTCTTGCTGTGCTTGAAATCGGTATTTTGATTTTATGTTAATTTTCATAATTTTGCCAATATGTATAGTATTTCCTGTAATTGGATTTAACCTGTTGGAAATAAAGAACTTATTATTATTACTGGTAGTTCCTTTTCCAAGAAGTTTGGTTACCTTTGGAAAGGAGGGTGTAACTAGTAAAAATAAATATGAAATATGACTGTATATAATCAATTAACTCACCTTGGGAATTGGAGCGTTTATGCTCACATCAGCATTCAGTAAAATTAATGCTACCTTATCAAAGTATTCTTCTATATTTGGAGCACCAGGAAAGTGTTCTTTTACCAGCTTATCTTGTGCTGGTAGATGGATGAAATTCCTAAGCAACGAGTTATAAATATACATGAATGTTCTATCCAAACGTGAAGAAAATGATAAGACATCTGAGCTGGCCAATATGTCTTGTACGTAAGAAATAGGCATCGGGTTGGCAACACTGGGATTGATCCATGAATTTGCATCTAGGGCACTGTAGAGAATGACTGGTGCGTTAAAATAAACGCCCAAATATTTCAAAGCATCCGAAAAGAAATATTCTATTATGATCAAGTCGAACTTCTCTTTGGTATTCAAAAATTTTTTGAATTCGGGATGTGAAAAAGTAGTATTAATCATAGGAGCGCCGAGTTTTGAGTGGAGGAGAGACTGAAGAACAGGATGAATATTCATACTGAAAAAATTAGTTGCTGAAACAAAAAAAAAATAGAGTTGCTTGTGAGTTTGTTTATAGAACTCTAGAATTTCAAATGCATTTCACGAAGTTACTAGCTTAAGACAGTCGCTCCGCTCACATAAACACCTCAAAAAAGTCTAGGGAACACTTACCAATATCTTTCAAATATGAATTTGATGATTCTAATTTATTGAAATCTTTCGGTTTATGTTAGGATGTATTGTATATAATGTATTCTCAAGAAAACAAAATAATATTTGACTTCTCCAAAGCACCTATTATAAAAAAAATTCGAAATTTGAAAATGACGAAATTTGGTAAAATAAAAAAAAAATCGTGAACTAATATTTTCGAAGCGATGTGGAAGCACTTATATTTTTCAGTATCCAGAAGGTCCACCTCTGGTAATACTTTAGCATTGTCGCGGCATGCTCAATTTTAAATTGTCTATTACATTTTGGCCTAAGTCATTCCAAGCCCCCTGAACTGCTAATCGAAGCTCCTGTTCATGATGGAAGACGTTTCGACGCAGGAGATTTCTTTTTAGGGTGTCCCACACATGCTCGATGGGATTCAGATCTGGGTAGCAGGATGGCCACGGTAGGAGATCGATATCATTCTCTTCAAGAACGTTCAAGACAACACTTGCACGATGAGGAGGGGCATTATCTTGTTGGAAGAGTGGATTTTGACCCATTGTTTGGAGATACGGTACCACTACAGGTAAAACTATCTCATTTGCGTAAGAATTTCCCGTGAGGTTGTTCTGTATGAAAATGAGGTCAGTTCTTCCACCAAGGCGTATACCTCCCCTAAACACCACTGACCCGCCTCCCTGTCTAACAACTTCTCGAGCATGCTGGAGACGGTTTTGCTTCCCAGGTTCCCTCCATATTCGAATTCTTCCCGAATCGGGATAATTACATCTAGATTCATCACTGAAGAGAACTGTGGCCCACCTCTCTTGATCCCAATTTACGTGTTCTTGGCACCAAGCTAAACGAGCAGCGCGATTTCCATGGGTCAATTGTGGAACTCTTAAAGGACGTCTGGAGTAGAGTTGACCTTCGTGCAGTCGATTCCTCACAGTTTGGTCGGAAATTTGTACATTATGAACTCGTGATAGCTCTTGAGCTAATTGAGATGCTGTGGTAGTACGATCTTTTCTGGCTTGTAAAACCAAAAATCGGTCTTGGGCGACTGTAGTAATCCTGAACCGACCTGTATGGCGTTCTTCTACGCTACCTGTTTCATTGAAACGCGACCCTAAACGGTTTATGACACTTGGGCTACTTCCCAGAACCCTGGATACTTCCCGTTGTGAGCTCCCAGCTTGGAGCATGCCAACATCACGTAACATCTCTTCTCTAGCCAAATGTCGTCTTTTCATGGTCGAGTCACAAAACTTGAATCTATTATTTGTGGTTACAACAGAAACAAAGTGCCAACTAACTGATTTCAAACACTGAATACATGAAATGATTATAAAGCAGCGTCGCATCTGCTGCATTTTCAGTTTTTTATAAATAAAAACTAAAATCTGTTGCGGCACTTTACACAATTTGGTGAGAAATTGATGCAGGTGTTCATTTCTTGAAAAAAATCATCCATATTGATCGTTCTGGATACGATATATCGACATTCAGAAGTGTTCCCTAGACTTTTTTGAGGTGTTAAGTAGTAGAGCATGGTAAGTCATCTTCATTACTATGTATAAACATATATTTCTTATATACCCATTTCGAAGAAAAAATTTGAGGCTAAACCGGACCTGAGCAAATTTACTTCGAATGAGGCTCAACAATATTTTTTATAACTACCTCATGAATTAATAGATTATTTTGAAGTAGATCCGGCTTTTCGTATGCAAGTCTTCATTACTTTCTTTTTTGCAACCCAATTTTCAAATCAGCGATATTTTCTGGAAAATCTACCGTGCCCCTGCCAAGTCGAGCAAAAAGCAGAATTACATAAACATCGTGAGAAATAAACGAACAAAACACCTACGTACCATCCTTTTCAGGAACCGTTTCAGAGCATTTTCGACCTTCTATAACTTTGTTGTGGACAAAGCAAAATAGCTGTGCCTTCATTATTCAAGGGATACTACCAAAATTACCCGTTTTACAAATTTTCTTGCTCATATCACCTATATTATAGAAACTAAAAACTGTCGAACTTCTTCATTTTCACCTCTTTCTGTAATAACTGACTCATTGATCATCACATTGTTTGAGAACTTCTTGCATATACACATACTTTAAATTTCGGATTTAGTCATTATTTATCCCACAGAGTAAGAAAAAATGCAAAAATTCTAAAATCCAGGCTAGTGCTTCCTCACATTGGAAAACTACTTCGAGAAACGTACGTAATATCCTTTTTGTCGTGGAACGAACGAAACGACATCATTTGTATAGCTCTGGGAAGAATTTGCAGCAGTTTCGAACACTAATATTCACTTGAAGAGTCATAAATTCCACATAAATTACATAAAACTTAGCACTTTTTATCTGATCGCAATGGTTAAGCTAATAACCTCACTAAAAGCGTATTTCTCCACCACTCAGATCATAAACAGAAGTCCGCTCATTCCTACGCCATAAAAAGAACTCAAAAAGGGGGCCCAACACGGTCGATAATATTGTCATTAGTTATGTCGAAAATATTGACATCAATCCATCAATATGGAAGTAAACCATCAATATTTCATCCTTACACGATCTATAATATTTTCAATATCGCAAAATATTGACAATATTATTGAACGTCTGAGGCGGCCTCTGTGGAAGAAAGATTTGAACTGACGCGCCCCTCAAGAAACGATTTTTTAGGCAACCAACAATACGCAACAAGACACCATTGCCTGAGCGGCTTGTTCGGCCTCCTAATTTGGGGGAAATATCTATATTCAAGATAATGTATCCACGACATAGGCTTTCTTCAATTAAAAATAGCCATTATTGTAAATGAATATACTAAAATTGAATTTAAATATATTACATCGAATAGTGGTAGCGGCACGGTGTGTTTGTTTGTTTTTCTTTTAACGTGCTCTTCTGCCTTTTCGGCTAATGACACGCTGGGGAATTCTGTCACCTCACTAACCCGGGAATTTTGCCGAACCCCTCTCGTGTCGAGGAAAGGGGTCATTAATGTCCAACACATCTCTGTTAGATCGCACCGACTTTGTGGTGATTGAACCCAGGTAACTCTGCGCTGGAGCCGAGCATCATATCCCCTACGCCACCGAGCCGGCTGGCAAGGTGTGTGGCGCATAAATTAAATCGTAAAATTTTATGATTGAAAAAATCAAAGTTCAAATGCTGTCAAAAATTTTTCAACCAGTTCTTCTGAGATAGAAAATTATCTGCTTAATCTCTTGATCATGTCCAACCTTCGTGGTAGTCAATGGTGATTTACAAAAAGAGATGAGATCCCACCAAAAACATAAAATGTACAATAATGAAAGTCTCGCAATGAAAACACTCTGCCTTAAAAAGGTGTGAGATATCATGTAAAACCAAGTCGATCATTTCAGTTAATATCCACACATTTGTTTGTTTGTTTGTTATTCCTTTAAGGTGCTCTATTTCCGTCTTTCGGCCAATGACACATCGGGGAATTCTGTCACCTCACTAACCCGGGAATTTTGCCAAACCCCTCTCGTGTCGAGGGAAGGAATCTTTAATGTCCAACACATCTCTGTTAGACAGGACCGACGGCTTTACATCTCTTCCGAAAGATGGATACTCAAGCGATTTCCATAATCCGAAAAATCGCACCGACTTTGTGGGGATTGAACTCAGGTAACTCTGAGCAGGAGACGACAAGACGATAACATCATATCCCTCGATTGGATGGAGCATACGCCACCGAGTCATTATGTTTTTCTATATAGATACAAATGTGTGGATATTAACTGAAATGATCGACTTGGTTTCACTTGATATCTCACACCTTCTTACGGCAGAGTGTTTTCTTTGCGAGACTTGCGTTTTTGTACATTTTATATTTTGCAATATGTAAAGCTTTCACATGGATAATTAGCTTTCTGAGTTGTCTGCGTATAGTTAGATAGTTAAACATTATTTTGTGATCATTCAGACGTCTCATAATAGTGCCTACGCTTTCTACAAACAAATTCGAACTAAAATAAATTCATTTTCTGAAAAAGTTGTTCAGAAGGACAGTGTCGTATTAACATGTGCCCTAAATAATATAATTTGAAAACTATGCTACAAAAAAAATTTGAATACGTCTCTGAATTCTACTGAATAAAGCGCATATGCCGAAATGCCGGAAAATCGAGAAATCCTGAATAACTCCATAACAGAAGAAGGTAGCCAATCTGTTTTCACTAATTAATTTTCATCGACAATAAAGAATAGAGATG
Organism: Cryptolaemus montrouzieri; assembly: GCA_013387265.2. Classification (NCBI taxonomy): domain Eukaryota; kingdom Metazoa; phylum Arthropoda; class Insecta; order Coleoptera; family Coccinellidae; genus Cryptolaemus; species Cryptolaemus montrouzieri. The sequence continues at coordinate 104,275,358 of JABFTP020000021.1, forward strand.
GAGGAGACATTTTTCTCTATTTGTAGCACTTAATATTGATGCCGCACTAAAACATCGAAAATGGGACACTGGGTAATAAAGCTGTTCAAATTGATTGAATTAAATAATTACTTTACACATTTTGACGTTTTTCTATGATGAGTTAAAGATGAAATGCTAGAATATTCTACGGAAAATCATATTCATATTATAAGGTTTATTATTAGAAGATATGGAGTAACAAAAAATTACCTCTGGAGGTTGTTGGAGTCAACACTACATCTTTGAAATTTTTTGGAGGTTTTTTTTCCTTGAATGGACTAACGAAGGTAACTTCGTGACCTCTAGCTGCAAGTATCTTCATAAGTGTATTACCGGCAGCGTAGTGACTTTTTCCTACCATATGAAATATCCCCAAAATTCGTCCACATTCTGAAAAAGTTATTAAACATAGAACTAATACAATGATACGCATTATGAAGCCACTTTATTACTGCACATTTTCTTTAGAATGTAGAATCGAAGTCAAAGATAGGTTTATCTGTAGATAATCAAATTACGCCTCTTCTCCTTATACGAGTATTTTAGTCAACATATTTACTCTTAGTATAAAAGTAGGGAAATGAAGTATGTTTTTTTTTGCCTACTATACAAAGGTTGCCTTTAAGATTTTGCTCCCGACGAAAAAAACAAGTAACTTAGGGAAAAAATAGCTTTATCGTTTTTCAAAGTACTCTTCCGTATTCAGTATTCAGTATTCATTTATTAATGCCTTACACATAATATAAAAGTGTTTGTACAGGTCAGTAGGTTGATTGACAAAAAATAACCTACTGGTTATACACAGCGGTTATAAGACCCATTGTCACATATGCATCGTTCGTATGGTGGACGAAAACATCACAAATAACTACGCAAAACAAGCTGCAAAAACTGCAGCATCTAGCGTGCTTGCGCATATCAGGTGCTATGAGAAGCACCCCGACCACTGCCCTGGAGGTAATCCTAAATCTCCCTACTCTCCATATAAAATTGAAAAAAGAGGCTTTGATGGCGGCACAACGGCTCCCAGATACAAAAAAAATTAGTAACTGGTGATCTTAAGGGACACCTGGGGATTTTGGGTTACATAGCGCCAGAAATCTTATCTCAACCTCGGATATAATGCTGCTTAAGTTCGAATTCCACAAACCATTCGAAGTGGCCATAGAAGACCACACCATTATAAAGGGAAAAATTAATCAATTAGACCAAAAATCCTCCATTTGGTACACGGACGGATCAAAAACGATTGGTGGAACAGCAGCAGGCATACATGGACCCTAGTACTTGTCATAAGTGCCTCTAGGCTCTACTGCCACAATCATGCAAGCAGAAACACTTGCTGTAAACCTTTGCTGCCAGGAGGGACTACGAAGGAAACTCAAATGTGCAAAGATTTACATTTTAACGGACAGTCAGGCAGATATTAAAGCTCTAAACTCTTACAGTTATCGGAGCATCCCTGTCTGGGAATGCCGTCAATACTTGAAGCAACTTGCTGAGGGGAACAAACTTCTTCTGTGGTGGGTGCCTGGTCACGAAGACATACAAAGAAATGAAGCCGCTGACGAACTGGCCAGATCAGCTGCTGGAATCCCACCCATCGGACCTGAACCGTTCTGCGGTCTAAGTAAGCCGCACAGACGACAGGAACTGGAACGGTGGAAGAATCTAACAAAAAAGAATACTGGAGGAAATTTTCAGGCCAAAGGCAAGCGAAAAAGTTCATTGACTATTCGCCAAAGAAAACAAAGCATCTTCTCGATCTCTCTAGGGACGAGCTGACGACTATAACAGGCCTCCTTACTGGACACTGCCCACTCTAGGTGCAAATTTACCATATTTACTTCAAGAATCATGAGTGATAAGTACTTGATTTCGCATATTTTTTTCGTGAATAATTTGAAATGGCTGAGTAAAGCAGCTTCTTACCATATTACATTACATTACATTTTTACTGAGATGGTATCTATACCATACCATATTTTTTTTCGTGAATAATTTGAAATGGCTGAGTAAAACAGATGGTATAGACACCATCTCAGTAAAATGTTATGTAATGTAATATGGTAAGAAGCTGTTTTACTCAGCCATTTCAAATTATTCACGAAAAATAATATGCGAAATCAAGTACTAATCACTCATGATTCTTGAAGTAAATATGGTAAATTTGCACTAGTTGTCCCAAAAATAGTTAAGACAATAAGCCAGAGAAGTGACTTCTTCCTCGGACCTACAGAATTCAATTAACTACGCTTGAATTTGAGAAATATTGGCAATATGAAATAATTTAAAACTGGTATAAACAAATAAAAAAACAGATTTCAGAAATTGATGCTCAAATAACAAAAACTATACAAAAATATTAATAGAATAAATAAACATATACATATAAAATAATAATATATATAAAATATATAAAATCTAACATATTAAATGGTCTAAATGAGATCTAAATTGATTATAATGTAAAACAAGTAAATTTCTTTGTAAATATCATAAGCACCACTCAAACCAATTGGAAGGTCGTGGAGTAACCGATTCGAACAATGTTCATAGCAGAGAGGTTTATCTTCTACGTTCTCATTTTTATGATAAACAGATAATATCTGAATTGCATAATGTTGCTGCGTCAGATTATAATCTCTGAACCTCGCAATGCAACACGTAGATATTGATATATCAGATAATAAATCTGAAAAAGAAAATTCGATGTAGAGGAACTAGCACGGAAAACACCCTGTAAATTAAAAAATGATTATATTTGCTTCCATTAGATGGTTAGCACCTGAAGAATAGTTTGCGAAAACGAAAGGCTCGGTAATTGTGGTCCTAGAGTTTTTTAAAAAAAAATTTATAGCAAACATATCATTACGTAAAAACAGTTTTTAATATATTATTATCTTGTTGGCTGAGCAGATTATTTTGAAAGACATAATGCCATAGACACATTGAAGAATTTTTTATACAAGAAATATTCAACCTTATGTAGAATGTTTAATATCCCTCCCTGAAGGAGCTGGTTTTCTGATCCATCCTTCATAATCGCCGTCAACTAGGGCCACACAGCAGTGGTACAGCTCGGTTGAATGCCATGAATAGGAGAAATAGACTGCAGTTTAAGTCACAACAAACAACAAAACATGCGCCTTTCAACGAACCGAGACAGAGGCCATCGGGAAACCATGATAACAAAGCGTAAATGAACAGACAACTCACACTAGATTATTTACCGCAACCCTACACACCGGCGTGTATTGCTCTAACGCTCCAACGAATTGAGATGAGTAGGCTGCAGTCTGGCCTAATGTTGTGAATTGTTATGCAATACCGACGAGGTATAAGACCGAAACTGCAGTCTATCACGTTGAGGGAGGAATATTCAACATTCTACGGAAGGTTGAATATTGTTCCTAGAATAAAAGTTTTTCAATGCGTCTACACTCACAGCGATGATTTCGCAAATAGTAGTTGATGAGGCATAATGTCGTCGCTAAAATCGTTCATTTTCATTCAGCGAAATCAATAATGACCTGACCATTAAGGAAACGAAATATCAAAAATATGAATTTGAAATCATTTGTGACAACGTCTAAAATAAACTTTGTTTCGATAAGACGATTATTTGCAACATTTAATTCTATCCATTTGATTTATGTTGACCTTGATTTTATCGCTTGCACACGCCGATTAAATTGATTTCATGAACTCGTGTAGGATCTATTATCAAAGAGAGGATACTTCGAATATAAAGCAATATTTTCGATTTATAAATATGATAAATTTTTTTAATTTGATTGAAGATATCCTAATTCATAAGGCCGCCTTAAAGAATGAAAACCTAATTTCGATAAAGAAAAAATTAGTGTTTGTGATCTAACAATAGAAAAGATGGAAGTGGCGTTGTCAATAAAGATCGAAGACCGCAACCAAAAAATAAGCGGTTTAGTGATCCAATAATCCTGGAGAAGGAAAAGCGTCTCTACGCACATTTTAGAGAACCTTGTGGTAGTTGTGGTAGTTGGAAAAGCTGCCTCTGCAGTCACTGCTACAGCAGAAACATGTCCAGAAGAAAGATAGAAACCTTAGCAAGTATTTCATGCAAACAAAATTGCACTGTATGGGAAGAGATGCCAAACACTGCCTGTGTCTTGGCGTGCTAATAAAAAAGCATGATTTGTAGAGGCTAATTTTTATGACTGGTTCCTGATTTTTTCTGTTTTAGGAGTTGAAACCTATTCAAAAAAAGAATTTAGACTTGAAAGCTGTTCCAGATGTGTTGGAACTGATCTTTTCCTTCTTCTGGCATGGCGTCTTCATGGGCAGCACTCAGGTGTTTGGCCTGAGTGTAGAAACTGTTGATGAAGTTGTCAAGGCTGGCTTTCTGGATCAACCTAAGGTGCTGGTAAGCAGAACATTCGAAGAGTAAGTGTTCTGTTGTTTTTTACAATGATATAGGTGTTGTTAGAGTTGATGTCCCATCAATAGGCCAACTACCATCCCAACAGACTTTTCATCGAGAGGACAATAGTTTATATGCCCTATTCTTTGGTTGCGGTCCCTTTTTGAGCCTTTTTGACTGTCTTAGTCCCGAGATGCCTGCCTAATAGTTCAGGGCCTGGTTAGTGTTTCAGTTTTGAAAGAAAGAGAGCACGTAGGTCTATTGGATAGTCAGAATTGGTTCTGGTCCCATCGGCCTAACAGCTGTTGCCTTCTTGACAAGGCTGTTCGCTATCTCGTTTCCTTCGATGCCCTGATAGGCCGGGCACCAAATCAGAGTAACTCTGTTTGTAGCACTGAGTTGTTGAAGTGCTGCTTTGCATTCGTCAACTAGTTTGGTTTGATGTAGATGTATGCATCTCTGTAACTCCTGTGTAGGTTTTTCTGTATACACCGGAGAATGGCAGATAGTTTTGCATGTGTCACAGTGACATGATCTTCTAGAGCAATCGTTCTGTTTGCCCTCAGGCCGTGGACGCCTGTACCTAAGCCGGTTTTGGACCCTTCCGTAAACCAGATGGGGCCCTGTGGGGTGAGTTAGGCGTAGGGTGTGGTCCAAATTTCTTATGGTGGAATGACGATCTTATAGGGTTCGTCGAAGTGATCTCCTCTTGTGAGAAGGTCTGGTCAGAGTTCTATAATTTTGTTCAGGGATGTGGATAGTCCAGAAGTTCTGTCCCTTCTTTCCAGAGTCTCAAAAAGGCACTCATGGCCGCCTCTTCCACCACTATGTGTAGTGGAAGGATACCCCGAGGACTCTCCATAGAGGGCATGGGTGTGGATATCAAGGCTCCCGTGATTACAAGACATGCTTGACTTTGGATCTTATTTATGTTGTTCCGTTTTATCTCTTTGTCCAGTGCACCCTACCATTCGATGGGTACATAGGCCAAGAGCTCTCTTATCACTGTCGTGTGTAGCCAATATATTATGTTTGAGTCCCCATCTGGGGCCGACTAGTCTCCGGCAGGCCCAGAGTGTGTTTTGCGTACTTTGCGCTTGTCTTTCGATGTGATTGTCCCAATTTAGTTTGGCGTCAAGCATAGCACCTAGATATTTGACTTGTTCTACTAAAGTAAGTTCCTCGTTTAAAAGAATGGGTGCCTTGAAAGGCAGTAGTTTCCTTTTTGGGGTTAATATAATCATGTTGGTTTTGTTTGGATCAACAAACAGGTCGTTCCCTGTGCACCATTGTTCAGTCATTTGCAGAGCTTTCTGCTCAACTTCACATATGGAGCTGAGGTTTTTTCCATGAACAAGGAGGACGAGGTCGTCGGCATAACCCACCGCAAAGTGTCCAGCTTCGGCAAGGGCCGCCAGGAGCCCATCCAGCATGATGTTCCTGAGGAGACGAGTTAGTATTTCCCCCTGAGGACATCCCTTGCTTGCGTTTTCCCGGACGGTCGACTCGCCGAGGTGAGCCTTGATGCGCCTGATCGACAGCAGACGTCTCATCCAACTTGCTATGGTTTCGTCTACTTTTCTATTTACGATTGCTTCATCTATCGATTAATGAGGTGTGTTGTCGAAAACTTCCTCTATATCTTGAAATACTCCTATATTGACTTCGCCTTGTTCCAGTCCTTTCTCTATATACCCTACTACAGAGTGTAGTGCTGAGTCGACTGATCTACCTTGCTCGTAGCCATGTTGAGTAACATTCAGGGGGCGCTCCACTAAGGTGTTCTCCCTAAGATATCTTTCTACTAGTCTCTCCATAGTCTTCAGTAGGAAGGAGGTGCGACTAATTGGTCTAAAATCTTAGGGGCGATTTTATGTACAATCTTGCCCGAATTGGAAATGAAGACAACCCGAACCATTTTCCTAGTATCCGGAACGTATCCTAATGCTAAGTAGGATCTAAGATCCTGTCTTCTTCCTCTTCCTCTTTTCTGCGCCAGACTTATTGTAGGATCTGTCGCTGGTTTTTTCAGGCCCATCATGTCCGGAGCCCGGTAGTAGGAGGTTCTCTTTGATTTCCAGTCACTACGATCAAGGATGTACATGATTTCTCAAGCTGTGTTGGTAAAGACGCAAGCGTCTCTCCCAGTGTTGTGCCATTTCGGTTTTTCTTATTTTGCTTTCTCATGTTGTTTCCATGAGTTTTGTGGAAAAAATGGTCGCCCTCCCCCCACAGAGCCTCTTGCAAGGAAGAAGGCTATATGTACCTGCAGGTTTGACCTGGTGCCCACAAGGAATAGTTCGCGATACTGCTTCCCCAGTACCATGCAGCCCTCAGCATGATGTTTCCTACCTTGGCTTGAGGCTTCTCTCCGTTAGCTTCTGTGATCCACTGTCCGTTCATCAAGATGTGATCAGCAACTTCACACAGAATTTCAAGGGTACACCACGTAGAGGTGGAGGTAGAAATTGGAGACAAGACCTAGACCAAGACCGCTAGTACCCCTTTCATAACTCCTCTCCAGATATTTTTATTTCGTGTAGGATCTACAATATCATCAAACAGAAAGATACTTGGAATATAAACCTATGTTCCCGATTATCTTTTACTAATTATGATAAACTTCTTTTGTTTTCATTGAAGATGTCGTTAAGCCGCCTTCGCGACAAACAAAATGTTCGAGAAGAGCTACCTTATTATTCAAGGCATAAAATATGATATTAAATGCCACCATTCGTAACGAAAATTGTGATTGAGTATTACGTCTATAGCGTCGCCTTCCTAATTCATGAAGCCACCTAAAAAAAAATGAAAACCGAATTTCGATAAAGAAAGAATTAGTGTTCGTGATCCAACAATAGCTGGAAAAGATGGAAGTCGCGTTGTTAATACTAATCGAAGATCGCCACAAAAAAATAAGCGCCTTAGTGATCCCATTATCCTGGAGAAGGAAAAGCGTCTTGATGCACATTTTAGAGAACTCGGTGGTAGCTGTGGTAGAGAAAAATTTTAAGTATCGGAAGGTACATTCACTTTATTTATGGTGCGACTATCATTGCATAGCATTTGAATCGTTGGAAAAGCTGCAGCTGCAGACACGGCTGCAGTAGAATCATATCTAGAATAATTCGCAAACCTACTGGCTGAAGGAAGATGAAAACCTGAGCAAGTATTTCATGCAAACAAAATTGCACTGTTTGGGAAAAGGTGCAAAACTAAAAAGTCACATCCAAAGCGAAAAGTCGTCGCGCGGATTACAGCAGCAAATGATAGAGTTACATTGCTGCTATGTTCTAATTCCTCTGGAGATTACGTCGTGAAACCACTGATGCTTAATGCTCAATACAACTAAAACAAGATCGATCTGCCTGTGTTTTGGCGTGCTAATAAGAAAGCGTGGTTTACAAGTGCTAATTTTCGTGACTACAATCGGAGGCAAAATTAGCGGAACACTCGAGAATTTAACCAAATTCGAAGTTCGATATTTTTCCTAATTCTCAACCGATTTAGATGATTTATCCGGCAAGTTATAGAACAACTCTTCTGCTTTGTAGAAATTATAAGAGAAAACAAAAAACATTTGAAAAAATTTTATACGGGGGCAAAACTAAAAGTGTTTTTTTTGTCAAAAATTCGTAACACCCTGTGGAATTTCGTGGTCCGAGTTGAAACGTACAATATCATGGTCTGTCAAGACACATCTTCCTACAGTAACGCCCTTCTTGTTTCATGCTTTTATCTCTATTTTTGCAAAATATATTTAATTACAAGTGGAAAATCACCATTTTGGAGAAATTCCATTGAATCAAGAAATTGTCATTAAAATTCGTCTATCAATTTGGAATTTTCTTATTATCACTCAGGCGTGTCGAAATTGTCGTTTGCGATTTTGGTGTTCGAATTGCATTAGTTATTGATAACAATTTGGTTAATTTGGTGAAAATTAGGAATTCATAGGATATAACAGTCGGTAGCTATTAAAATACACAACTGAATTCTGGGACCATTGATAAAACTTTTCATTTATACATGTACACACCTTTTTTTATCAAATATGAAATACAACACACGTTATTTTGTATATGACCACATTTGCACTTATTTAAAGAATGAGAGTTTTCCATTCTTTGATTTGATACGAATTCGATCGGTTGCGGTGTTTTGTGATTCTTTTACTGTTTACGATTCGAAACGGTATTTCTCATTCAGAGTGAGAGATTTTCCACCAACCTCAGTAGCAAGGGCAGTTACATTGATCGAGGAAGGGCGCACCTACCGCTCAGTCGGTACCATGTTGGGTGTCTCGACGTCGGTTATCCATCGAATCTACCGACGTTACAGAAAAACTGGATTGTACGTGTGGAAGCGAGGACAAGCAAGAAATCCGCAACCCGCGCTATACATGACCGTTTCATCGTCAATTAAACCATAAGAAATCCTCGTCTTACTGCTGTTCAAGCACGTAACCTTTCACAAGCAGTGGATAACATTAACGTCAGTGTGAGGACAGTCAGAAGACGATTAAATGAAGTTGGTCTGAGATCATACGCGCAAGCAAGAGCACCAAGACTCGATAGAGCCCATCGGGTAGCAAGATTGGCGTTTGCTAGGGAGCATGCAGCATGGACAATCAATCAGTGAAGACGAGTTTTATTTAGTGATGAGAGCCGATATTGTGTGAATTTCGTGGATGGTAGAGATAGAATATGGAGGCATCGAGGGGAACGGTACAATCAAGCGAACTTCGCAGGAACTGAGCAATACGGTGGAGGGTCATTTATGATATGGGGTGGCATATGCTTGGGAGTACGAACAGAACTGGAGATTATTAGCAATGGATCACTTAATGCCCATCGGTATTTAACAGAAATCTTGGAGCCCCATGTTGTGCCTTTTGCTCCTTACATAGGGGAAAATTTCCTTTTTATGCACGATAACGCCCGCCCTCATACTTAGCGCATAGTGATAGAATATCTCAATGAAGTTGGGATCACACGAATGGACTGGCCGTCGCGGTCACCGGATTTAAACCCGATCGAACACGTTTGGGACATTTTTGGAAGAAGGGTTCGACAACGGAATCCAGGCAACGTTGAAGAGCTGACATTGGCTTTGGTGGAAGAGTGGGACAACATACCCCAACAGATGATAGACAGCATCATTGGGAGTATGCGAAATCGTATGCGCGCTGTAATAAGGTCATATTACATACTCGCTACTAAAATCAAATGTTTTTTTTATGAGTCATCATGAACATTTTTCTCAACATGTTCATTTCATTTCACGAGTGTATCGCCAGGATACACACCTGCTCTCAATTTTGGACAGGAATGATAATTATTATAGAGTGTCACACAAAAAAATTCAAAAATAAATGTGCAAAATCAACGATTCTTCCAGTGTACTTCGAGTTCTCCCGGAGCGTGAAATTGGCCAGTGAATTTCAAAAATTTTCATTTCGTTAGATTTCCGCTTCTCTAATTTTGATTTAATTTTTTGGCTAACCTCCGATGTTATGCACCTACGCAAGATTAAAAATAAATTCTTGAAATTTGTGACTTTTCGCTTCAAATTGGATATCTCTTGTAAAAATAGAGACAAATGCATAAAGTAAGAAGGGCGTTACTGTAGGAAGATGTGTCTTGACAAACCATGATATTGTACGTTTCAACTCGGACCACGAAATTCCACAGGCTGTTACGAATTTTCGACAAAAAAAACACTTTTAGTTTTGCCCCCGTATAAATTTTTTTCAAATTTTTTTTGTTTTCTCTTATAATTTCTACAAAGCAGAAGAGTTGATCTATAACTTGCCGAAAAAATCATCTAAATCGGTTGAGAATTAGGAACAATATCGGACTTCGAATTTGGTTAAATTTTCGAGTGTTCCGCTAATTTTGCCTCCGAGTGTAGTTCCGGAGTTTTTCTGTTTCAGGAGTTGAAAGCTATTTAAAAAAAGAATTTAGACTTTAAATCTGATCTAGATGCGTTCGAACTAACTGATAGATTCAAGTGACATTCAGGAACTGCTTAGATCTCAAGATAAAGATTTGAGTGAAACCGAATTGGAGGAAATGTTAAATTAACAGCCTATTAAAGAGGAGGTTTCAACAAGCACTGGGAAGTGAGATTCAATTGAAAAATCTGACGGTTTGAGAAAGACAAATGAGCTTTGCGATTTCTTCATGAAACTTGATCCGTTCCTGGGAAGAAGTCTTGTTTTCAAGAGATTGCTAATGCCTCTGCTGAATTTCAGTCTGAATTGAAGGAGCCTTCAGAAACTGCTAAGCAAAAAAAAAATACACAATTCTTTAAACGAACCATCACCTAAACCTGAAGATAATAATCAATCAGAATGGTCAAAACCTTAAAGTTGATTGATTTTTTCATATATTTATAATAGTTATAATCCCATATTAATTACCATTTCATATGCACGGTTTCAGTTCTCGCAGTATATTTATGGAATATATACCCCGAGAATATAAAGCTTATACTGCGGAAGTAAATCTATAATAAATGAGATGGAAATGGCAAGTGTAGAGTGCAAGAGAATAGTTCAGAAATGTATTCGGTGAGAAACTGTGAGCAAGGATATAGAGATGCGAGCTGTAGAAACTAGCGGAAATTATTTTGACAGAAAAAAGCGGGAGGAGAATGTATAGTATCGTAAGAAGGAAATGAAGAAAAATGTACGGAAAATAAGTGTTGCTTCTAGTATCATAGAATACTCAAAGTACGTCCTTGAATGTAGTTTGTTTCTACCCTAGTAGTCGAATTTACGTTCCATTGAGATTGATCTACCAAGGTCTGCAGAATAATGATGTAAATCCCATCACTCATTCAGAAGTAAGGAATCTTTCAGAAGAAATATTTACAACAAAATCATTTTAATTTTGAGGATGAGATTTACATGAGCAACAACGGCTTAATAATGAGTTATTCTCTCAGTCCCTTACTAGCAGGAATATTCATGGAAGACAGTGTGAAAATAATCCAAATTTATCAGCTGTTGAAACATGCATTTATTGGTTTAGATACACATATCTAATATACATTGTCACCCACAGTGGCAATTCATTAAAATTAATTTTAAAGATTGAATTTTATCCAAAATTGACGGCAAACATGTATTTTCTGTTTTCCATAAACCATCTCATGCAGATATTAACCCGATTTTTCTAAATCAACATGAAATTGCTGCTTATGACAGGATCATACATAGAGTCACCACGATACCTATGTCTCAAAAAATAATTTCTTGAAATTACAATTAATAAAATAATATGAACGAGTAGCGGTCAATATTGTTTAATATTCTTGTATGATTGACAGAATGCATTCATATAAACAATTTCAACCGATTCTGTTATTACTGACCAACTCAATGATTGGATTCAGTCCGTTGATAAAAGAATTCCTGGAATTTGGATTTTACCCGTACCTTTGTTGAGGTTAACTTGAACATTTCGATGTTCGAGGTCCGTTAATACGTTGGGTAGAAGCATTTCTAACTGATAGGCAATTCGCTGCTAGGGTGGGTACTGATACTCCTTCTTTTCAGCCAGTTCTTGGTGGTGTTCCCCAGGGGTCCGTTTTGGGCCCTCTTCTGTTCGTATTGTATGTCTCTGACATTACCAGCATGTTGGTCTCCCAAACTGTCCACAGGGCTCTTCATGGTTTTTTTCGGTATCGATATGTCTCATCTCTTCTCTTTGAATTCAAATCACCTCCGAGGACACAATCTCAAACTAGCAAGAGGAAGATTTTCACGAGGTGCCGGGAAAACTTCTTGAGTAGCTGAGTTTTCAGCTGAACTCAGATGTAGTGAACGTTCCCTCCATCAACGCCTTCAAAAAACGATTTGACAGCTTGAGAGGCAATGGATTTCTTGAACATTGTTCTTCTTTCTATTTTTCTAGTACTTAATTTAAATTCATTGAGGTTTCCATGTAATATTTTAAGTTCGTTTTCGATATCTTCAATTTAATTTTGAGTTATATAGGATTTATATCTTGAACTGTGTATTTTTTTATGATAATAATAATTACTGTGGAGGTTGGGTCCCTTTAGAACAAGTAAAATCTGTAAAGAAGGAAAATGAGATATAAAAAACTTTTAAATATCCGAACAATAAAGAACTCAAAATCAATATATAAATTACCGAAATACCATTCAGAAACTTATAATGAAAGCTAAAAATGCTCATCTGAGGAATTATGTTGCAAAAATGAAAATAAATCAAAAACATTATAAAGTTTTGTGAGAGAGAATTGGAGTGAGTCTGGATCAAGAATAAAAATGAAAGGAATACAAGCTGAAACTTGAAAAATGACACAAAAACGTAGCGAAATATTTGAAGAATTTAATAGACGTTACAGCGAATTGGGGAAGGAACATGCTGAAAAAATCAAAGAATCAAAAAATTATGAGTGGAAGTACCAAGTTTGTTTGTTATTCCTTTAACGTGCTCTATTTCCGCCTTTCGGCCAATGACACGCCGGGGAATTCTGTCACCTCACTAACCCGGAAATTTTGCCGAACCCCTCTCGTGTCGAGGGAAGGGATCTTTAATGTCCAACACATCTCAGTTAGACAGGACCGACGGCTTTACATCTCCTCCGAAAGATGGACACTCAAGCGATTCCCAGAATCCGAAAAATCGCACCGACTTTGTGGGGATTGAACCCAGGCAACTCTGCGCAGGAGACGAGCATCATATCCCATACGCCACCGAGCCGGCAAGTACCAAGTTATTAATGAGAAATTATTTTAATATCTCACAGATACTTCAGTACAATCAGTAATGAAGGAACTGAAAGATCACAGTATAGTTAATTTGTGTTTCGAATGTGGTAAATTTCGAGACTTATCAAAAATTGACATTATAAAACCCATATACAAATCAGTACTAAAAACACTTGCGAAGAACTATCGTCAGGTATCATTGTTCTCTAACTTAGGAAAAGTAATAGAAACTCCAATAAAATTACGAATATGTAGATTTATATAGGAGCATAAACTCATTTCCAAATACCAGTTCGGATTCCAAAAAGGTAGATCAACTGAAGACGCCATTGGCGAATTGAAAAAAAGTATCTATTGTTTTCTGGACATGAAACGACAGGAACTCTGCATATTCCTTGAATTGGACAAAGCGTTCGACACTGTTCCTCATGACAAACTACTACAGATCCGGAATTCGAGGAAATGCTTATGACTCAGTAAAAAGCTTCTTATGGAACCGAAAAGAGTGCGTAGAAATGGGAAAAGGAGTAGCATGAGAGACAAAACATATGGCGTACTTCAGGGTACTGTATTGGGTACAGTTTTTTTTATATTGTACAGCATCTTGCTTATGGAGAAGAAAAGAAGAATTATATGTTTTTCAGATGACACTATCATATTGTATAAACATAATTCACGGGAGGCGCTGAAAGCAGAAGCTGAAAAGAATTCATAGAAATACGAAAGTGGTTTGAATATAATAAACCTACAATAAATTCAGAAGAAACCGAATATGTGTAGTCTTCAGCTGGATACTAGTACAGATATTCGTGAAACAGAAAATATAAAATATCTGGGTGTTATTATTGACAGGGATATGAACTGGGACAAACGAACCGAAATATCAGTAAAAAATAAAGAGGACGTTCTGGTTCAGGATGATAAAACAGTCTCTCGACATTGGATGTATGAAAATTCTCTATTGTGCACTAGCTCATTCACAAATATCATACGAAATTTTTGGTTGGGGTGGTGCATATAATTGCTACTTAAAGGGTGTTAGTACTATACAAAAATGCATATTGAAAATAACATATAGCAAAAAACTTACTGTTCAAACGAAGGAATATACAAGTTCTTTCGTGTCATGGACGTACACGTTGAAGATACTTGAAGAGGATTCAAATTACGAAACTTTTCATGAAGGGGGCCAAAAATTAGATTTTGAATACCGAAATTAAACTACTTTTCCATATAATAAGTCAAATCTAAAAAACACTATAAGTATATAATACGAAAAAAAATGTGGTCGATTTAGACAATAATGGAACCTTGATGTGACAACGATTTCTCAAACATGACAAAGGTGACCTTATTAAGACATAGAACACAATATGAAAGATGTGAATGAAAAAAATTGTTTTCCCAAAAGCAATATGGTTGGAAGGTATTCAGAAGTCCGTGTTTGTGTGCAAGTTTCTGATGGATAATGTTGCACACTTGATTATGCTTGTGAAGATAGTCCATATGTGCCAGATTTTTGCAGACGGATGTAATATGCTATATAGTCTCCGACCTTATATGGCATTTTCTGCATTTATCTGTTTGGAATCCTTCTGTTTCCGCGAATGATTCTCCTTTCATCAACCATTTGTTGGAGGCTTCTTTGTCGATGTGTGGTTGATTAATCTCATGATGTTGTCGTCCAATCAATCTCTTTCTTGACCATTGCTCTTGTTTTTCAGTATCTGATAGGAATGGTAGATTCAGCAGGTCATCTCTGGTAGCAAGACTTAGAGGTGTACATCCCTTATCAGCCAACGATACCACTATATGGAGGCCAGAAGTAAGACTTTTTGCAGAGAAGAATTCTCTGAGATTTTTTATCTGTTCGGTTAGGTTAGGTTAGGTGTGTAAATTGACAACATCTATTAATACGCGTCCTCCTTCTTTCCGCTTCAAAGTTGTTCGTATCACAGACGATTTTGGATAATTTTTGTACTTTGTCAGCATCGTTCGGGTCTGCCTTTGAGTATCATCCAGTTCTATCTCAATCCATCTGATTATTTCAAATGAGGAAGTAACACTGGAATGGCGTAGGTGTTAATTGCCTTGACTAGATTCTCCGAGTTCAACATTGATTTCAGCACAGTCTGCAGACGCCTACTGTATTCTGAACGAATATTCTCCTTTGATTGTTTTTGGTCTAGCAATCTGGCTTGTTGGTATCCTAGATATTTGTATGTTTCGCCATCCCTCATGCACTGTATAATATAACCGTTTGGTAGTTGTGTTTCACCATCAATGACTCTCCCTCTTTGATTGTTTATGGTCTTACATTTTTCAATCCTGAATTTCATATGAACATCTGTCGAGAACTTACTGACAGTTTTCAGCAGATCATCCAATTGCTTCTCGTTCGAAGCCTATAATTTAATGTCATCCATATACAGACATTATTATTATTATTACTATTATAAATTTTTCTCATATTAACTGTGGAGTTACCGCCTTCTTGAGAAACTCCCTGTATAATCCTACAGAAAATTTGCAGTATCGTATACCATGCACGTAAAACGTCTTGCAAAATGTAGAATACGAAAAATCCAGTGCAAAAGACGAGAAGAGTCAGAGTGAGAGAAAGCATTGCATTCATTGTTCTAATGTGCGGGTACACTCTTCAGCTGATTTGTATACACTTTAGTAAATAAGTAAATAGGTAAAAGGTTTATTTGTTCAAGTGTGTAAATTGCAACTTTCGCCCGTCGGCGTAGAACATGTCAATAAATAAGGTTACATGTAAACAAAGAGAGTAAATCAACATAACGTTAAAACAAGTACAAGAGAATCAATAAATTTTAAAATC
The DNA here is from genome assembly GCA_013387265.2 of Cryptolaemus montrouzieri. Taxonomy (NCBI): domain Eukaryota; kingdom Metazoa; phylum Arthropoda; class Insecta; order Coleoptera; family Coccinellidae; genus Cryptolaemus; species Cryptolaemus montrouzieri. Next base: position 104,291,374 of record JABFTP020000021.1, read on the forward strand.
AGATCGACTGTCTGCAGATATTCACAATATCAAAATAGGCACAGAACGGTGGATCAGTGAATCAAAATATGTGGAGCATATGCATAGTTGCCAAGTTAACCTGCCAGAATTTGGGTATGATAGTTCCAGTCTAGTCGAATCGAGAGTCGAGAGTCGATATATACACCCAAGAATTGCAGTTGTTCTGTTGATGTAATAGTGTTACCATTTTGGGTTAGTGAAATTTCGTCTTGTATTTTCTGGTAGCCAAATTTCAGGAGTTGAATCTTCTCGAACTTTAGCTCTTGGTTGTATTTTTTGAAGTAGTTTTCCAGATGTTTCATGTTGATCTCTATTTTGTGTTTTAGTTCATTGCATTCATCTAAGTTGACAATGATATTTGTATCGTTTGCAAATTGGATTATTGCATTGAACAAAATTATTTTTCTTTCAACAACATCTATTACAGTAGTGAAAATGGTTTGATTATGGGAAATCCTTCGAGTCCACTTTTAGCAGAGATTTTTATGAATAATATTGAACACAAAATTCACACACATCCACTCATTTCCAAATTTCTTTATTGGTATAGATATGTTGACGACATCTTAGTATGTTTCATTGGAACTACTCGTCAATTAGACTTATTTGTTAATTTCATTAATTCCATCCATTTGAACATTAAATTCACGATAGAAATTGAACGGAACGATTCCATTAATTTTTTGGACTTGAAAATCACTAAACGAAATAATAATCATGTTTTTTCGGTCTTTCGTAAACCAACACATACTGATACAATTATACATAACTACTCATTACATCCAATTCAACACAAAGTTGCAGCTTTAAACAGCATGGTACATCGGTTACTCAATTTACCTTCATCAGTAGAAGATTATAATAAAGAGTTAAACATCATCAAACAGATAGCCATTAATAATTCATATAATCCGAATATGATAGATCTAATCATTCGTAAAAACTGTATCAAAAAGCAATAAATGAAGTATATCCTATTCATAAAGACAATAAAATATTCAATAGTTTAACATTCTGCGGTTCTGCAAGTACAAATATTAAATCCTTTCTCGTCAAACAAAATCTTAATATAGTTTTCAAAACTTCTAATAACTTAGGTAAACATATTAAAAATAATAAATCTCGTGTTGCAAAATCAAGTAAATCAGGATTCTATAAACTCAATTGCGGTTCTTGTGATAAAATTTATATCGGTAGGACCTATAGGAGTTTTAGCATAAGAACATCTGAACATAAACGTAGCTTCGATAAAAATAAACCTGATTCAAATTATTCAAACCACCTAATAAAAGAAAACCATTCATTCAATAAAAACTTTGACATATAACATATAAAATCAAAAAGTTCAAAATTAGATCTCCTAGAAGCATTAGAAATAAATAGATACAAACATTTGGACAAGCTTTTGAATGAACAGGTAGATGTGAATTATTCACCCCTACTTGTTTAATTAGTTTTTATTACCTTTCATACTAACTGTACAATGGCTCGGTGTGGATTTTCCTGTTATTCATCCAACTTGTTCTACGATTTGTTTATAAGACCATACTCTTCATTCTGTTTTTCATTCTTGATAAAGCTGCTGTGTCAGCGATATCGTCGAATTTTTTCAAATGAAGTGTAGATTAAAGTTAAACCTTGTGTTTTTTATCTCGATTATTAAGTCGTTGGTAGGGTATGCTATATCATAACGTTCAAACAACATAACATTTGAGTAAACCATGAATCGAAGCGGTCCAAGTATTGTGCCTTGCGGAATTCCTCTCACTAGATGATTTCCACTCGACGACATTGTTTCACCATTTTGGTCTCTTTCTGAAACATAGTGAGTTCTATTTGAGAGGTAACTGTTTGACATTTTTAACGCTTTTCCCTGAATACCGCAGTGTTCCAATCATTTCATTTGTATATGATGATGATAAACGTTGTCAAAAGCTTTGCTCAGATCTAACGCCAACGTATATCTAGTCCAGGATTCCACAGATCGCCGTGTATATGGCTCTGATTGTACTTTTTCCCTTTCTAAAACCGTAGTAGTATCAAGTTCTTTCTTTTGCCCACTGCTGTGACGTGGGAATATGTATATCTATTTTCCTATACATTTTATTATTTTCTCTCGCATGTAACGTGATACATCTGCTGAATTTCAATGTCAATTATCATCAACTTATCGACTATCAAATCGCCGCCTGAAAAGCTTCAGCTCAGACTGAAGGAAATCACAGAATTGATGAAATTATTAGAAGATATAATCACATTATCTTGTTGATCGATTAAATTTTTAGTTCACCATTGAATTGAAAACTGATTTCTGATACATATACGAAATTAATGTCCATGTCTATTTTCGCGAAAGAAGTGGATTGAAAAATGCCGAAATTCAAAACCCAATTCTACAAACTGAAGTGAATATACAATGATCATCGATTCAATCTATAATTTTCTACTTCATTAACTTGAAGATAAAAACAACTAAATGATTTTCAAGAATTTATTGCTTTTTCAACTTAGAATTGGATTTTCTACATATACTGATTAAATAACAAAAACATACCTAATGAATAATACTGACAATAAAGAACATATTGAAATTAATACTATGACATCAACAAGTAAATACTGGTACCACGTGAGATCCAATCCTGCTACTCTTAAATGATCCGCCCCTTTGTGTCTAATGACGTATTCGACCCAGAAAACTAATCTATCGACAGCTGAAACAGGCTTATCCAGCATGATACGGGACCTCGCTTTTACATTTTCAGAATATCTGTAATGAAATATTTCCAACAATATTAATAATGAATCCTACTGGTTTAAATTTTGGTTGTATAATTCACACAACCATTTGAATATGAATCTATTTAAATGAGATAAAAAAACACAAGGTTTAACTTTAATCTACACTTTATTTGAAAAAAATCGACGACGTTTCGCTGACACAGCAGCTTTATCAAGAATGACAAACAGAATGAAGTGTATGGTATTATAAACAAATCGTAGAACAAGTTGGATGAATAACAAGAAAATCCACACCGAGCCATTGTACAGTTAGTTTGAAAGGTAATAAAAACTAATTAAACAAGTTGAGTAGGGGTGAATAATTCACATCTACCTGCTCATTCAAAGCTTGTCCTAATGTTTGTATCTATTTATTTCTAATGCTTCTAGGAGATCTAATTTTAAATTTTTTGTTTTATATGTAATATGTCAAAGTTTTATTGAATGAATGGTTTTCTTTTATTAACTGGTTTGAATAATTTGAAACAGATTTATTTTATCAAAGCTACGTTTATGTTCAGATGTTCTTATGCCAAAACTCCTATAGGTCCTACCGATACAAATTTTATCACAAGAACTGCAATTGAGTTTATAGATTTCTGATTTACTTGATTTTTCAACACGAGATTTATTATTTTAATATGTTTACCTAAGTTATTAGAAGTTTTGAAAGTTATATTAAGATTTTGTTTGACGAGAAAGGATTTAATATTTGTACTTGCAGAACCGCAGAATGTTAAACTGTTGAATATTTTATAGTCTTTATGAATAGGATATACTTCATTTATTGCTTTCTGATACAGTTTTTACGAATGATTACATCTATCATATCCGGATTATATGAATTATTAATGGCTATCTGTTTGATGATGTTTAACTTTGAGTACTTTTTAGCAGAGATTTTATGAATAATATTGAACAGAAAATTCATACACAACCACTCATTTCCAAATTTCTTTATTGGTATAGATATGTTGACGACATCTTAGTATGCTTCATTGAACTACTCGTCAATTAGACTCATTTCTTCTTCATTAATTCCATCCATTTGAACATTAAATTCACGATAGAAATTGAACAGAACGATTCCATTAATTTTTGGGCTTGAAAATCACTAAACGAAATAACAAACATGTTTTTAGGTCTTTCGTAAACCAACACATACTGATACAATTATACATAACTACTCATTACATCCAATTCAACACAAAGTTGCAGCTTTAAACAGCATGGTACGTCGGTTACTCAATTTACCTTTATCAGTAGAAGATTATAATAAAGAGTTAAACATCATCAAACAGATAGCCATTAATAATTCATATAATCCGGATATGATAGATCTAATCATTCGTAAAAAACTGTATCAGAAAGCAATAAATGAAGTATATCCTATTCATAAAGACTATAAAATATTCAACAGTTTAACATTCTGCGGTTCTTCAAGTACAAATATTAAATCCTTTCTCGTCGAACAAAATCTTAATATAACTTTCAAAACTTCTAATAACTTAGGTAAACATATTAAAAATAATAAATCTCGTGTTGAAAAATCAAATCAGGAATCTATAAACTCAATTGTGGTTCTTGTGATAAAATTTATATCGGTAGGACCTATAGGAGTTTTGGCATAAGAACATCTGAACATAAGCGTAGCTTCGATAAAAATAAATCTGATTCAAATTATTCAAACCACTTAATAAAAGAAAACCATTCATATAAAAGCTTTGACATATAACATATAAAATCAAAAGTTTAAAATTAAATCTCCTAGAAGCATTAGAAATAAATAGATACAAACATTCGGACAAGATTTTGAATGAGCAGGTAGATGTGAATTATTCACCCCTACTTAACTTGTTTAATTAGTTTTTAATACCTTTCATACTAACTGCACAATGGCTCGGTGTGGATTTTCCTGTTATTCATCCAACTTGTTCTACGATTTGTTTATAATACCATACTCTTCATTCTGTTTGTCATTCTTGATAAAGCTGCTGTGTCAGCGAAACGTCGTCGAATTTTTTCAAATAAAGTGTAGATTAAAGTTAAACCTTGTGTTTTTTATCTCATTTATATCATGGATCTACATCAAGTAACGGCCTCCACAATTCAAATGATGAATCTATTTATTTAAAACAATTTTTCGAAGTGAAGTTCTGTGAGGGCCATAAATAATTCATTATTCACATCCTAGTTGTTGTCAAATTGGATCCCTATAGTCGTTGATTATCTGTGAGATGTCATTAAGAAGAGTTTTGAAAATTTCTACTGATTTTAGGTGCTACATTTTTTATAAGCTGAGGCAATGTATTAGATCAAAACAGTACTAGGAAAAGCGTCACCATTTTGGATGCAGTGATTGTGCAATGTTGAAACTTGTTTATTTTCAATAAAAAAAGGTTGCTGTTCTTCATATCTAAGAAGGAACGACCAGTTTGACCTCCGTAGAAGTTATTGAAATCTGGTCAAGACAACTTATGAACTTCTGATTTATTTAAATTACCGAAAACATAAAGAAAATTTGTTTTGAAAGTTCATGAAATACAATAAATTTGATGACTTAGCAATTGTACAACATAACCTTCAAATTACTTCGATTATCGATCTGTTATACAGGGTGATTCACGATATCGTACATAGCTTAACTGTAGGTAGATTACACGTTGGGCAGTTTGAATCGGCACTAACTTCCTTTTCGATATATATATATATATATATATATATATATATATATATATATATATATATATTTATATATTTATATATATATATATATATATAGGCTGTTTTATGTATTTGGACGAATTTTCTAATCGCAATACGTGTTGAACGAACAAACCGATTTCGTCAATATATCGTTTCACCAATAACATGTTTGTGGACGAAAAGCAAATTACAGGGACGCACTGAAATAATGAGTTTTTTCCTGGAATTACTATGTTTTTGTTTTGAAAAAACTTCGTTATCACCAGATATAAGTCACCTTTCTACTGACAATTCAGAATTGCGTTTTTATCGCTTTTGTCTCGGTAATACTTAAGCTGATCTCGTTCCCATAGAATGAAGTCGGGGAAGAATTACAGTGGCAGTTTCTATTGAGAAAATACAGTATGCATCTATGTTATTTCTCAGAAAAATTCACAATCCAATAGAAATATTACAATGTCCTTTTCTTTTGAAGAGCTGCTGTCTATTAAATCAGTGCTTGACTACACAAACAACCCAACATTTCGATTAATACTAAAAAGATAATTAATGCACCATTTGAAAGATATCAATCGGAGACGAATTTTTTGCGTCGATGAAGCTCAAAATAAAATCAAAATATTTAAAAACAAAACGTCATCCACTTTTAGTAGTGAAAAAATGTCCGATTCTGTGCCAAATAATGGTCATTTGCGGGAAGTGTTGATTTTCTTCTTTCATTCGAAGGAGACGGCTGCTGAAGCTCATAGAGAGCTTCAAAAAGTTCACGGAGATGCTGCTCCAAGTGAAACAATGTGCCGGGATTGGTTTCGCCTTTTCCAAAACGGTGGTTTCGATGTGAACGCCCCCTCGGCGAAAAATATTCTAAGAAGCTGAATTGAAGGCATAGCTCGAAGAGGATCCGTGCCAAAGGCAATAAGAGTTTGTTTCGGCCTTAGGAATTACCCGACATTCCAAGCGATTGCATGCGTTGGGAATGATTCAAATGCAAGGAACTCGGATTCCTCATGATTTAGAGCCAAATGACGTTGAGCGTCGTTTTTTTCGCTTGTGAAAAACTGTTCTAGCGGCAAAAAAGAAAGGTTTTTTTTCATCGAATCGTGAAGGGAGAAAAAAATGGATTCATTACAGCAATCAAAAGAAAAAAAAAACAATTGGGGATTGCCCGGTCATGCTCCTACTGCTTCGGCTGAATATTCACACTGAGAAAGTTATGCTGTGTATTTGGTGGGACCAAGTCGGCTTTATTTATTATGAGCTATTGAAACCGAACGAAACCATCACTGAGGAACGGTATCGAACTCAATTGATTCGATTGAGTGAAGCACTGCCCGAAAAACGGCCACAATACGAGCAGAGACACTAAAAAGTAATTCTACAGCATGACAACGGTCGGCTCACGTTGCCAAACTCGTTAAAACCTAGTTGGGAACGCTTGAATGGGAAGTCCTACACCACCCGCCATATTTCCCAGATATTGCGCCATCCCATTATTACTTGTTCCGTTCGATGGCACATGGTCTGGCTGATCAGCTGTTCCATTTTACCTCACTGAAACTTGAGTAGTCTTAGGGAAATAGTCTCAACCTGTATGTTTCACAGTTTTCAATTATAAATGGAAATTCGTTCAACGTAATGTAGACAAAGATACCACCTTTCTTTTGAGTCATCATTGGACCCATATTTCCAATCAAATGTACAAGGATTGATATTTCAGGCAAGTATTGTACCCCAACAGATGTCCCCCTTGAAAAAAAATTGACCAGTTTTTGCGTTTTGATCAGAAATGAATATATCGGTAGATATAGCCTCTGTTTAGTTTTCGTTGATGCACCCTGTGTAAATACAAATGTGTGGATATTAACTGAAATGATCGACTTGGTTTCACATGATATCTCATATCTTTTTACGGCAGAGTACATTGTTGTACATTTTATGTTTTTGGTGGGAATAATATTACGAGTTAAATGGTGTGTGCCAAAATATGTAGTCTGATTTGAGAAAACGGACTTTTTTTACCTTTGAATAAACTAAGATTTGGAAACACTCTATATACCACGAAGCCTCTGTGTGCATTTAATTTTACTGAATAAAGCTCTTCACTTACGATGAACTAGAAATAATCGATTTTGAATGATCTTTAGTATTATGATAATGCCTTCTAAGAGACATTCAAACTCGCAAAATTCCGATTGAAAATTCATATCTTTCTTCCAGTTGATTTCAAGTGGCATTAATATGACACAAAATTGTTCAGAATTTAATTTTCGACAATGAAAAAATTGAAACATATAATATGCAATTTGAAAAAATAAAGATGGTGTAAACTTCCGATATAACCAGAAGCGCCACAGTATTGAAAATATTATCGGAACTTAGTTCAAATAACATTCAAGACAACAACGAAAAATCACTCCAATTTGTCATTCCTATACCAATATACTTTTAATGTTCCATCTCACGACTCCCTTTATATTGAAAACTTGTAACGTGTTAAATTCACGTCACAACAATTTGAATTGAAACACCTGATTTCAGTCAACCATCCATCTGTGTCACGCCACTGGCTAACAGTCTGATGCGCATAATCCGGCTATCAGATGATATATCTTACCGGCTTCCGAACCTTCCCTAGCACTTTCTTTCTAACGCAGACCTCCTGTTCTTGAAAATTCTTTTTAATGGCATTTGAAATAATTGAATTATATCAAAATTCCGTATTGAAAATTAGAGATATATCGTTATCTTAAATATTGTGTAGTGACCTATATAAAAATATAGGTCCTAGGTGGAGATTCCTAGGTGGAGAGTCGTATATAAAGATTCCTAGGTGGAGAGTTGTAGGTGGAGAGTCGTAGATGGAAAATCGTAGGTGGAGCTCAGAGGTTGAGATATAACTTTTATCTGGAGTTCCGAAATCCAGATGAATCCGAAGCTGAAATAGAGGTTTTCCTCCATATGCAGTGGTAAAATACAAGAACTTTTTGGAATTTGAACTCCCTAAGCGATTGGAGACTCTAACATAGTTGATCACCAAGATATACAGGGATACCCACTGGGACCGTCCGTTAAAAACTTTTTGAGTTCCAATTACGATATCAAGCTGAAATTTTATACGCGGCCATAACTAGCGATTTCCAATTGAATTGAAATATTTTCGAAGTGATACCATTTCCGGTTATACCGGAAGTGTGTCAACACTTTGTTATTTCAAATGGCAATCTACATTTTTTATCATACATCTAGAACCGACATTTGAGCAAGGCATAAAATACCCAAGTTGTTGGCACTTATCGGTCAAAACTTTTCACCGATTTTTGAGGAACATTTAAAAAAATTGCAGCTCGTAGATCTTTCGCACTACAGACACAATTTTTGCTTAGGCGGATAGAAGGACGAGGAATTTTTTAAGCAGTCTACACATGTCAAATGTTTATTGCGTGTTTTGTAAGATTTTTTCAATTTGGCCTTTATCAAACAGCAATAACTTAATTTTTTCAAATTGCACGTGCCAATTTTTTCAAATGGTATGTGCCAATTTTTATATCGCCATCAGATGAAGCGTCAAATTTCAGATGGAATTGTATCAGCATGTACTATACCCATCTCTTATAGTTCCGAAATAATTTGGGAATATATTGAATTTTGATGATTTAACAAGAACTAACAGAGAATGCTTTGAAATATTTGAATCAAGTAGCTGAACTGGCTACGCTCACATGACAGGTGCCTAAAATTAAAGTACTTGTCACTTCGTACATTCGAATTTGATATTTCAACAAGAATTGTTATTTGAAGAGAAAATTTTTGAAAATCACCAGATTGATAATAAAATGGGTGATTATTCCAACGAGGATATGTTTAATCTCTTTTAAATTCATGGCGAATGTCAAAAAGTGGTGGATAGAACTTGCAGGCAATTCAATAACCACTTTCCAAATTTGGCGCCTATGAGTAAAACAAAATTTTGAAGGATTATAAGCAATTTTCTGCAATTTGAAGAAACAAAATACATAGAAACTAGAAGAAAACCAATTCTCGGGGACGACAACAATCAAATTAATACGCTAGCGTATTTTTGTGCTAATCCACAAGCGTCCATTAAGTCAGCATCACTGATAATTGAGTTATACTTCCATTCAAAGGATCCTTAAGAAACATAACATGCACCCGTATTCTTTTATCAGACTATAAAAATTGAAACCAACTGACCTTCCCAAGCGGCTAAATTTCTGTAAAAATTTCTTAATTCGGCTTCAAGAAGATAAGACAACTCTGCAAAAAATTATATGGTCTGATGAAGCCAAGTTCAATGAAAGTGGAATAACCAACAGGAGAAATCGACATTTTTGGGCCAAAGATAACCCAAATTTCATTGAGGTTATTGATTTTCAAAATAAATTCAGCGTGAACGTTTTTGTAATTTTAATGAATGATTTGTTGGCTTATCACATTTATGAAGAAAATCTAAATGGACAAAGACACCTGGAAGTTTGAGAGGAACATTAGTAAATTTTTTAGATGGATTACCCCTTCCCATTCTGAGGGATTGCTATTACCAAATTGATGGTGCACCAGCATATAAATCACGAGATGTAGATCGGCAGCTAACAGAAATATTCGAGGATAGATGGTGGGGTAATCAAAGACCAAATTTATGACCTCCGCGTTCTCCGGACCTGACACCCTTTGATTTTTATTTATGGTGCATAATTAAGAGGTGTATCTTATTCCTGTAAGAAGTAAAGAAGAGCGCATTCATAATGCTTAATGAGACCCATATTGAACATTTATTCCGATCGTAAATTAGTTTTCTCCTATGATGTATGCTATCATTTATTCGTATTAATATCATTATTTTCGATGATTGATTTTCGCTTAGTTCCTACAATTTTATTCATCCGAATTGTAGAAAATTGCTTCTAATGCTTCGAAGTTTTATTTTACTCATAGACGGTAAATTTGGAAATTGGTTATTAAATTGCTGGAAATTACTTTTGACATTCTAAAATGAATTAAAAAAGATTGAATATATTTTCTTTTGAATAACCAGTGGTTTCATTCCAAATAAGTTGTATTTTTTGAATATTTTCAATCTGAAATAACGACAATTCTTGTTGAAATATCAAATTCGAATTAACAAAGTGACAAGTACATTAATTTTAGGAACCTGTCAGGTGACCGTAGCTAGTTCAGCTACTTGATTCAAATATTTCAAAGCATTCTCTGTTAGTTCTTGCAAAATCATCAAAAGTCAATATATTCCCAAATTATTTCGTAATTATAAGAGATGGGTATAGTACATGCTGATACAATTCCATCTGAAATTTGACGCTTCATCTGGCGATAAAAAAATTGGCACGTGCAATTTGAAAAAATAGAGTTATTGCTGTTTGAAAAAGGCCAAAGTGAAAAAATCATACAAAACAACGCAATAAACATTTGACATGTGTAGATAGCTTGAAAAATTCCTTGATCCTTCATCTATCTACCCAAGCAAAAATTTTTTATACAGATGAGTGCCAACAACTTGGGTATTTTATGCCTTGCTCAAATGTCGGTTCTAGGTGTATAATAAAAAATGTAGATTGCCATTTGAAATAAAAAAGTGATGACCCACTCCCGGTATAACCGGAAATGGTATCACTTCGAAAATATGTCATTTCAATTGAAAATCGCTAGTTATGGCCGCGTATAAATTTTCAGCTTGATATTGTAATTGGAACTCAATAAGTTTTTTACGGACGGTCTCGGTGGATATCCCAGTATAAATATAAAGAGAAGCGTTTGTTGACATTGTTTACCATAATTATAATAAGTTATTAAATATCTAAGTAGAATAACCTTGATTTTTCTTCCAAGTCCTCGGTGACAAATATTGAATTAGAGTCTCATTGCTAATTTTCCTCTGAGCTTAACCAGCGCAAATCATTTTTGTTACACTTGTTCTCAAATTTTTTTCATCTTCAAAACTTCTAAATTTTCTTATTGTTCCTTAAAGTTAATTTTGTTACAAACGAATAGCGTTTTCTTTTATTCTAAGTGCTGATTCAAACTCCGCTAGGTGTAGACTAACTACAGTTAAGCTATGTACGATCACTTGTGAATCACCCTTTATGAATGAAGTCACAAATTAGACGAGAAAATATGGTAAAGTTATTGAATCGGTGCTTCAACTTATACTAACTTAGAGACAACGGCTATGAATCATTTAACAAATCTTACTTGGGGTTAGTCAATAGGTCCCTAATCTCCGTCGCAACCCTCTCTTCTGTAATTTCATGAAATCTTATCCATCTAGCATATCCATTCTCTGTAGCTCTCTGGGCATTCAAAATCTGGTCCCCGAAAATCGGAAACGCTAAACATGGAATTCCATGATAAACTGCTTCTATCGTACTAAATATTCCTCCATGGGTGATGAATAGTTTGATATTTTTATGAGCTGAAAAATTTGAACAATTTCAGAATCATTCCAACAAAATGAATCGAGAACATGTTAATTATTCCCTCAAAAATAGATTTTTCTTCCGAGAGTTAGGGATTGAGATTGAGAGTTTCTGGAGGGATTCATATTTGGATTACCCACGCCCCTTTTCACGACGCTTTTTCCTAGAGAGAAATGGCCGCAGCGATTATTCATTTCTTCTTTCTTTCGTTCGTCTTGATTCTTTAGACATATTTTTCGCATATCTAACCATAATTACATGCCTTTAGATTTGATGGGGATGTGAAATCAGCATTTCACGACATCATTTCAGAATATTCTGCAACTCAATTCAACTTCGTCTTGCCAAAAGATACTGATAACGATAGAGCTTTTTCTCAGGCCTCCCCCTCTAGTTCATTAATTCCTCAAATTCCCTTGATGCAGGACCATCTGACCGATGAGGATCCTAGCGTTGCTTCAATTCACAAATTGCATTTACGGAGGCGATTGAATAATAAAAAAAATAATTAATTTGAGAAAATCATCGAATGAATACTCATGCTCTGTTCAATGACAGAACATATCATTTACTGCTGGTAACTATCTGTTAATTTTGTTTCGATGAACATTATCTTTTGGTTCAAGGATCTCCTTTCCAAATGTAACCAACTTTATGAAAATAGAATCAACCAATATCAATTTGCATACAATACAAATAATTTCTTTTAATCAGTACATTTGCCCTTTGCATTGATACACAAATTAGCACGCGCCAAACAGTTTTCAAACAACTTCTCTATCGCCTCAATTAAATCTTGCCGCTTCCCTTTCATCGATAAATACAGCTTAGGGATCAGGTAGTAGTCACACGGAGCCAATGTGATTTTTGATGAAAAATTGAGTCACAACTCTTGTCACTTTATTTCGGGCTTATAAAGAGAACAGCATGTCTTGTCACCAGTCACAATCGTTCTTAAGAAGTTTGGATCCTTCCAAGTACATTAATGATGTCTTTGCTATACTCCATTTGATCAAATTTTCGGTCGTCAATGAGTTTGTATGGTACAAACCTCGAACTAACCTTCGTAGAGGCCGTCAAACATATTTTCCTTCAGATAGACTTTCTAATAGGTTGCGCAGTGAACAGCTTCTTTCAATGGTGAGTGTATCAAAGCTTTCGCTCTCGTGAACATCGTGAAAAACACTCTGTGCAACAATTATTTGGTATTAGTTATTCGAAAATGGAATTCAAAGCGAAAGTGGCGAATAAAGTGTTGTCGGCCAATCTAGGAAAGTAATAGCAAATACGATAAACTTCATGCCGCAAGAAGCAAGAAATGATGGACCACTAATAAAATAGTATAATTTTGAGTACAATAACAAATATTACTGCAGAAATGAGATCTGTTCAAGAAAGAGATTCGTCCTCATTCGCCACACTGAACCAGAAACGAGAAATAGGTGCTCCGATGGCTGATTTAGATGATAATAAACTATTATATTACGGAAAAGAAAATTGCAACTCTAAGACGTATTCGTAAGAAGTTTGTTGATGACAATGAATATTCTGGATCATATAAATCTCTAAGGAAAATGATGAGAGAGATGGAGTTTCATTGGAAAAAAATCCAAAATAATTGGAAATAACTTATGGGAAAAACAAGAAATCCAAATGCTCAGAGGAAATTTTCTTAGGTATATGAAAAAGTTCGGACAAGAAAAGCAGCCAATAACTCATATGCACGAAATCTATATCTATTCATTGCCCACACAAACGAAAGCATGGAGGGATAATTCGACTGAAGGTCTTTGTGTGCCAATTTCCAAAGGACAGAGACTCATTATCGCGAATGCTGGCGGCGATCACGGTTTTATGGAAATTCTTATCTGAAGTTTAAATCTAACACGAAGTCAAGTTACTATCACAGTAATATGAATTAAGTAACTATAAGAAATGGCTGCAGGAAATGCTGATAGCTAATCTACTAGCCAAAAGTGTTCTTGATATAAACAATGCTCCATACCATAACGCTCAAATGAATACATGTCCAAATATGGCCTCAAGAAAAGAAGAAATGCAAGATTGGCCACGATTAAAAGAATATGAAAAAGATAAAATAATGGGAGATAGTGGCCACACTGTTCTTCGACTTCTGCCTAATCACCCCGACCTGAACCCGATAAAGTTGGTATGCGCATCTAGGAAGCAATATGTCACAGGGCAGAATGTTAAATTTGACTCGAAAACTGTAGATACTCTGTGTGATGACTTTTTCAATTCATTTCCGACAGACGAATGGAAAATTCGTTGTGAACACGCCAAAAATTCAAGAAAGTATTTGAAGACAAGGAGTTAGCAATGACATTGTTGGTTTTGTCGATTAGGTTGTTGGTGCTTAGATACTTTCGAAGCTAAGGGCCCCTTTATGATGAAACTTGACATCCATGCTAACCTTATTCAGTATAGCTCCAGTAAGGAAAGCAGAAATCTAGCGGGCCTAATCTTCACCCTAGATAGGGTAAAGTGGGACACCAAAAGCTTCAAACCCTACAAATCACCAGGGACGGAAGGAATCTATCCGGTCATGTTGCAAAGAGGCAACACATATACAGCCCCGTGTCTGAAAGTAATATACAAAGCTAGCTACTCACTGGGCTACATACCCCAGTCATGGAGAAAAGTCAAAGTATTATTTATACCGAAAATGGGCAAGAGGTCTCCAGATGAGCCTAAATCATATCACCCGATAAGCTTAACCTCCTTTGTCCTAAAATCAATGGAGAAAATTCTCGACAACCATATGAGAAGTTTCATAAAAGTTTATAAAAAACAATTTGCCTACCAACCTGGCAAGTCTACAATTGATGCCCTACACGATCTAGTCAAAGAAGTGGAAGGAGAACTAGAGGCTGAAGAAATAGCCTCAGTTCTATTTGGAGACATTGAAGGAGCCTCCGATAATACCTCCTATACATCCATTAGCAATGGTGCAAACAATAGGGGTGTAAAAACACCCACCATCAAATGGATCAAAGAAATGCTCAAAGGCCGGATCATAACGGCCACTTTTAGAGACACCGAAATATCGGTGCCAGCAGTGAAAGGATGCCCTCAAGAAGGTGTCCTATCGCCGCTACTATGGTCAGTAGTTGTTGATGGCCTCTTAGAAAGACTGAACAACGCTGGCTTCAAAGCATAAGGCTATGCTGATGATCTAGTTATCATCATTAGGGGAAAGCATGATGGAATCTTATCGAACCTGATGCAAAAAGCCCTTAACATCGTAAATGAATGGTGGACTCAGCATCCATCCAGACAAATACATTCTAATTCCATTCACAAGACGTAGAAAGTTGAACTTAAATCCCCCCTTTCTGAATGGACATACTCTGAAATTTTCAGAACAGGCTAAGTATCTAGGGTTAACCCTAGATCAGAGACTCAACTGGAATATACACATTCACAAAACTCTTTCCAAGGTTACATCGTTCCTATGGGCATGCCGTAGACTCTTCGGAAAGACCTGGGGACTACAGCAAAAAATAACCTACTGGTTAGACACAGCGGTTATAAGACCCATTGTCACATATGCATCGTTAGTATGGTGGACGAAAACATCAGAAATAACTATGCAAAACAAGCTACAAAAACTGCAGCGGTTAGCGTGCTAAGGCATAACAGGTGCTATGAGAAGCACCCCGACTATTGCCCTGGAGGTAATCCTAAAACTCCCTCCCCTTCATATAAAATTGAAAAAGAAGGCGTTGATGGCGGCATTACGGCTCCAAGACACAAAAAACTATTACCTGGTGATCTGAAGGGACACCTGGGGATTCTAGGTTACATAGCGCCAGAAATCTTATCACAACCATCGGATATAATGCGGCTTAAGTTTGATTTTCACACACCCTTCGAAGTGGCCATAGAAGACCGCATCATCGTAAAGGGAAAAATAAATCAATTAGACCAAAAATCCTCCATTTGGTATACGGACGGATCAAAAACGATTGATGGAACAGGAGCAGGCATATATGGACCCAAGTACTCTTCATCAGTACCTCTGGGCTCTACTCCCACAATCATGCAAGCAGAAACACTTGCTGTAAACCTTTGCTGCCAGGAGGGACTACGAAGGAAATTCAAAGGGGCAAAGATTTCCATTTTAACGGACAGTCAGGCAGTGATAAAAGCTCTAAACTTTACAGTTATCCGAGCATCTCTGTCTGAGAATGCCGTCAATCCTTGAAGCAACTTGCTGAGGGGAACAAACTTTTCCTTTGGTGGGTGCCTGGCCACGAAGGCATACAAGGAAATGAAGCCGCTGACGAACTGGCCAAATCAGCTGCTGGAATCCCCCCCATCAAACCTGAACCGTTCTGCGGTCTATGTTAGCCGCACACACGGCAGGAACTGGAACGGTGAAAGAATCCAGCAAAAAAGAATACTGGAGGAAAACTCCAGGCCAAAAGCAAGCAAAAAAGTTCATTGACTATTCGCCAAAGAAGACAAAACAGCTTCTCGATCTCTCTAGGGACGAGTTGAGGATCATAACAGGCCTCCTAACTGGACACTGCCCACTGAGATACCATCTCAATAAAATGGGCAAATCGGAAACGGCAACATGCAAAATGTGTAAAGAGGGCCATGAAACTGCCGAACATATTCTTTGCAGTTGCATCGCAACTGTCCGTCAAAGACATATACACTTCGGTAGCGACAAACAAGAGCCGCACGAAGTAAAAGCGGAAGCTCCCAGGGAGATTCTTAATTTTGTAAGGGATCTAGACCTACAGGGAAATGAATAAGAAGGGTAACGAACAAAAGACGAATTTGGTCGCAGTTCGGAAAGGCTTGCAAAGCCAATCGACCCCCACGAATTTAATGTAATGTAACCTAATTCAGTCATCAGGATTGAAATATATTTTAATCATGTTATATTGTAATTATGCACATCCCTACCTCCTATATCTGAGGTGGGAAATTCGGTGGTTCGCCTCCCTCTCATTCTGATAGTAACGCTCCTCAATAACATATTAAGAAAATTGTCACCTCGTATATCTGAGAGTATTTAAATAAATGAAATGAAGTGATCCAGTTATATATAATTGGTTTTATTCATCTGTCAATACACCACAAGGATTAATAAGTATGACTTAACTCTCCGTTAAATCCGCGGGCTTAAAACGCACCCTCGTATGTTAATCGGAAATGTTGATTCACTTTCAATCATTATTGATGGATTTTCTGAAGCGAATTCTTTCGAATACTTCATATCAGAACAATCATGATAATGGATGTCGATATTTTTCGCCCATGATATTATAATTATGTTATAATAGATATGCTATCTATTTCATCACTTAATTTATCGAATAAAGTGTGTAATACAACGTAAATACTCCAGATAGATTAAACAACGAATTATATAATAGATATGAAACAATACAATTTGGCATTTTAGTCTTTCCTAAAAAAAATCATAATTATGAAGATATCTCATTTCTTTTCATAATGATCAATAATATAGGTAATGATAATTGAATGAGAAAAGTAATATCAAATGAATAATACACTCACGCTATTTCATTCTATTCCTGCTTCAGTTTAGTAATTGGTTGTGGATTTATAAACATAGCAATTGAGGATATAAATTCCAGTGGTGTCAGGTAATAGCATCATGATGACCAAATTGTCTCATAATTTTCGTGATACAAAATTAGAGTGCAAAATGATCCTAGTGGATTATACATTTTGATTATACATTTTGAAATTTTAAATTTTTTAAATTTTTCGTCTTCGTCAGAAATGTGAGCTGAATTAATATTATTCTTTATACCTAATTAAGCAATAGAAAACCATTGAAGGTAGCCCTTGTGCATGGTTTTATATGCGGTAAGTATTTAACAAAGAAGCCTTAGTAAGAGAAATACAAAAAAAAAATTCGACCAATACAGAACACGAAAAAAGAAAGATAACCATTCCCAGTGAAAACAACACAATTTTTTTTTGTAGGCGGTTGGTTTTGATTGATCTATCTGATTGGAGCATTTTTAATGTCGACCATAGATAACATCAATGAGCGTGGATTCGATAGTAGCCACTTTTTAACTTTTTTCTTGAACAAATTTATAGAGACTAAATTTCTTAACCTTAAAGGTAGCATATTAAAAGCTCTGGGCGCCAGAAATGTGAAACATATCTGACCCACTGTTTTAGCCATTCTAGGAAGCAAATAACTTCCTGTTGCATATCGGGTCCGAAAACCATGAGAAATTAAATGATCCTCACTTTTATTGCTTACAATATACACAAGCATTCTACTACAAAAAAGCTGCCTCAAATCCAGTAGCTCAGCTTCATAAAATAATTCGTCTGAGGGTAAGTAATATTTCTTCCCAATATACATTTAATGACTCTTTTATGTAATACTTCTAATTTCTTTAGGTAGCAAGTATCTACACCACCCCATACAAGGATCCCATAAACCAACAAAGACTGAACCAATGCCGAGTAGAGGACCTTCAATTGAGTCACATCACAGAATTCCCTACAGTATTTGAACAAAGGTAAGATACCTCGTACTTTCCTTGACACTAACAATACGTGAGAGTCCCAACGAAGATGAGAATCCAACACCACCCCGAGGTACTTGACTGATCTTGTCTGTCTTATTTGAATAATATCATTCTCCACTTGAATATTTAAATGATTGTAATCTGGCAATGAGGTTATATAACTCGCAAAAGGTACATATACAGTCTTTTCAGGATTATAAGTGAGACCCTTCTCCCTCAGAAAACTCAAGATCAATTCAAAATCAACTTCACACTTCTCCTTGAGAGATTTTCAAGAAATATCTTGGTAAAGGATAGCTGTATCATCAGCGAAAGATATTATTTCCCCAGAAGTATTCAAGGCAAATAGGTCATTAACAAAACTACAAAACAATATTGGTCCTAAAACTGTCCCCTGAGGGACTCCACATTGAACAATTGTCTCAGAGCTTCTGACACCGTCTATCTCTACAACTTGCTCTCTTTTACTCAAATAATTTCTCATTAACTTATGAGAGTTACCTCTTAATCCAATATTTTCTAGTGTTTTAAGCAAATCACAATGAAAGACGATATATATATATATATATATATATATATATATATATATATATATATATATATATATATATATATATATATATATATATATATATATATATATATATATATATATATATATATATATATATATATATATATATATATATATATATATATATATATATATATATATATAAACAGCTCTACAGGCCAAGTAGGCCCATGGCTTCATTACACGTTCTTCTCCATTTCATTTTATTCATAACTGCTCCTTCCAGTCCTTCACTCCTAGCTCTTCAATATCTTTCTCCACCATCTTGATCCATTCTGTGCATGGTCTTCCCTGCCTCTCCTTCCCGTTATTCCCATTGTCAAAACTTGTCTTGTTGTTCTATCGTCTCCCAGTCGGAAAACATGGCCAAGCCATCTCATTCTTTGTGCTTTAGCCACATTTGTTATTTAGGATTGTCCATACAATTCTTGAAGCTCGGCGTTCGTTCTCCTTTCCCAACGATTTTCTTCCTTTTTTCCATCATATATTCTTCTGATTATTTTTCTCTCGAAAACTTCTAATGTATATTTTTCACTCTGATTCAACTTCCACAGTTCGCAACCATATGTTACCACAGGCCTGATGATCTTCTGATAAATTTTCTTCTTCGCGTTTTTCGACATATTTTTGGACCTGAGCACTCTGTATAATCCTCCTAAGCATTTTGTTCCTTTAGCTATCCTTTTCTTTATTTCTACTTTCTCCTCCCCTGTTCTCGTCAATGTTACACCTAAATAGTTGAACTGTTCTACCTTTTCAAAGCAGTATGTCCTATCTTCACTAATTATTTGCAGATTTGAGTGCCTTTCATTTTCTTGTTGTCCTACTATCATATACCTGGTTTCATTTTCATTTATCATCAAACGCTTTCTTCTTGCAGCGGTTTCTAACTTCCTGAATTCATTCACCAAATGTTCTCTTGTTCTGGTCACAATAACTATGTCGTCTGCATACGCTAAAACTTGTGTCTTTTCACTGTATATTGTACCTTTGCTAGCTATACTGCTCTCTTCTATAATTTTATCCATCACGATATTGAAAAGTGTAGTAGAAATGGGATCTCCCTGTCTCAGGCCTTTATCAACACAGAATGATTCCGACAAATGTCCGCTCATCTTAACTTTATAGGTGGTATCCGTCAATGTCATTCTCACCAGTCTTATTAGTTTGCCTGTTATTATTAGTTCATCCATTGCTCCATATATATATTTTCTTATAATTCTATCAGAAGCCTGTTTATAATCGATGAAAACCATATGGAGTATCATGTTTTGATCAATACTATTATCTATAATTTGCTTCAACACAAAAATCTGGTTCATGACTGATCTATTTTTTCGGAACCCACACTGATACTGTCCTAGCTTTGGTTCTATTATTTCGATTAGTCTATTTTTGATAGATATCGCCATAATCTTGTAGATAGTGTCCATTAAGGCAATCCCTCTATAGTTCTCGCAATTGGTCGTATTCCCCTTCTTGTGCAACGGACATAGTGATATAGTTCAATTATAAAAAACAAGTACTGTGTTGTAACGAATTTTACTTAATAATTGCGATTCGTAACGCGTTTCGCTACACCGTAGCTTCTTCAGACCAATGAATATGATATGGAATATGATATTTTTCTGTACATTCATTCGTCTGAAGAAGCTACGGTGTAGTGAAACGCGTAACGAAACGCAATTATTAAGTGAAATTCCTTAAAACACAGTACTTGTTTTTTATTATTGATAATGGAATTTTACCAAGTAAAAGGCTTCCAAATTCAAATGTGATATAGTTCACTTACCGAATATATCATTCTGTGGCAACCATTTTCGAATAACCACATTATCTGGTTTTCCAGGCAAATCATCGTCTTCCCATTTCCACAAAACAGTCTCCTTCAATTTAGAAAATGCACCTAGTAGAGCAGCTAATGTTTCCTTAGGCATTTGTGAACTTTGAAGGTTTGAACCCATGCTGAAGTAGACCACACCGTTTACTGCATTGTCCAATATATCTTGAAGATCTTTAGGTAATGGCTTTGTTGGTTTTACATGAAACCCACCGATATCAACCATAGCAGGAACCTGAAGTTTATTTACATAATTATTTATGTTATGCACTATATTATATATTCTTGGCAGTGCCGAATCGATCAAATCTTCATAGTAAGTTAAAAATGAAATTACATGTGTTGTTACTTGACTCAGGTCGCTACACTGGATGTTTCCTACTACTCGTTGGTACACTGATCGTTAGCTGTTATATTTCATGTATATTCTGAGATTAGCATATTTTCATGACAATTGAGATTATTCTTATACAGGGATATCCACCGGGACCTTCCGTTAAAAACTTTTTGAGTTCCAATAACAATATCAAGCTGAAATTTTATACGCAGCCATAACTAACGATTTACAATTGGAGTGAAATATTTTCGAAGTGATACCATTTTCGGTTTTACCGGAAGTGGGTAATCACTTTGTTATTTCGAATGGCAATCTACCTTTTTTTATTATACATCTAGAACCGACATTTGAGCAAGGCATAAAATATCCGAGTAATTGGCACTCATCTGTCAAAACTTTTGACAGATTTAATTATTTTTGTTATAAGCTCGATTTTTGAGGAACATTTAAAAAAAATGTAGCTCGTAGATCTTTTGCACTACAGACACAATTTTTCCTTGGGTGGATAGAAGAAGGATCAAGGAATTTTTTAACCGATCTACACATGTCAAATGTTTATTGCGTTGTTTTGTATGATTTTTTCAATTTGGCCTTTTTCAAACCGCAATAACTCAATTTTTCCAAATTTCACGTGCCAATTTTTATATCGCCATCCGATGAAGCGTCAAATTTCAGATGGAATTGTACCAGCATGTACTTAACCCATGTCTTATAGTTCTGAAATAATTTGGGAATATATCGAATTTTGATGATTTTGCAAGAACTCACAGAGAATGCTTTGAAATATATGAATCAAGTGGCTGAACTGACTACGCTCACATGATAGGTGCCTAAAATTAATGTATTTGTCACTTCGTTCATTCGAATTTCATATTTCAACAAGAATTGTTGGTAATTTGAAGTGAAAATTTTTGAAAAACACTAGATTGATAATAAAATGGCTGATTATTCAAACGAGGATATGTTTAATCTCTTTTTGATTCATGGCGAATGTCAAAAAAAGGTGGATAGAACGTGCAGGCAATTCAATAACCAATTTCCAAATTTGGCGCCTATGAGTAAAACAAAATTTCGAAGGATTAGAAGCAATTTTCTGCAATTTGGAGAAACAAAATACATAGAAACTAGAAGAAAACCAATTCTCGAGGACGACGACAATCAAATTAATACGCTAGCGTATTTTCGTGCCAATCCACATGCGTCCATTAAGTCAGCGTCAATGGATATTGGATTGAGTTATACTTCCATTTAAAGTATCCTTAAGAAACTTAACATGCACCCGTATTCTTTTATCAGACTACAAAAATTGAAACCAACTGACCTTCCCAAGCGGCTAAATTTCTGTAAAAATTTCTTAATTCGGCTTCAAGAAGATGAGACAACTTTGCAAAAAATTATATGGTCTGATGAAGCCAAGTTCAATGAAAGTGGAATAACCAACAGGAGAAATCGACATTTTTGGGCCACAGAAAATCCACATTTCATTGAGGTTATTGATTTCCAAAATAAATTCAGCGTGAACATTTCTGCAATTTCAATGAATGATTTGTTGGCTTATCAAATTTATGCGGAAAATCTCAATGGGCAAAGATACCTGGAAATTTTGAGAGGAACATTAGCAAATTTTTTAGATGGATTACCCCTTAACATTCTTAGGGATTGCTATTACCAAACGGTAGATCGGCAGCTAACAGAAATGTTCGAGGATAGATGTTGGGGTAAACAAGGACCAAATTTATGGCCTCCACGTTCTTCAGACCTAACGCCCCTTGATTTTTATTTATGGGGCAAAATCAAGAGTGACGTGCATCTTATTCCTGTAAGAAGTAAAGAAGAGTTACTAGAGCTCGTAATATTGATCCTGAGGAAACTAGGAGGGCATCTCATCATGTTTGTATACGAGCTGTCAAATGTATCGAGCAAAATGGGGCCCATATTGAACATTTATTCAGATCGTAAATTAGTTTTCTCCTATGATGTTTGCTATCATTTATTCGTATAAATGTAATCATCTTCGATGATTGGTTTTCGCTTAGTTCCTATTTTCGGTAAAAATGGAAATGGTATCATAACGAAAATATTTCACTCCAATTGGAAATCGCTAGTTATGGCTGCGTATAAAATTTCAGCTTGATATTGTAATTGGAACTTAAACAGTTTTTAACGGACGGTCCCGGTGGATATCCCTGTATATAAGTACACTTATGGTACCATTAACCAGTGAAAGGGATATTTGTTTTAGCCCCGATTCTGGGTGGGGTGTTTATTTCAGTTACGGAGGAAGCAAAATATATGGGTGTTACCATGGATAGCAAGCATTCCTTAAATTCACACTTGGAAAACATAATACAGAAGGCTAGATATTCTATATGGGTATTTCAAATGACCTGTGGAAGCAACTTCAGTGGCTATATGTGATGGAGTGAGACCACGCATTACATACGGTTGCATCGCTTGGTGGGAGTGCAGCCTTGAAAAGTAATCCCAATCCAAGCTCAAATTGCATAGAAGGCCTGCATAATGATTACTGGAGCTTATCGCTCTACACCTCTAGCAGCCATGGAACTGATACTGGGCTTTGACTTTCTCCACCTGGTGAATAAAGGAACAGCTAGAATCGCTTTTTATAGATTCTATCAACTTTCCTAAAATTGAACTAGTATTTTCAGCTTCATGCCCTTGGCTTTAGAGTCTGAAATCGAGGACAACAAGATGCAATACCTCAAACCAACACAGAGTTGCTTTTCCATATCGTCATTCCTAGCAGACAGGCATGGCCCATTTCTATGGACCATGTGTTTGAGGGCCCTTGTTGATACACAGACGCTCCAAAACTTCAAAAGGTGTTGGAGCTGATACATATGGTCGAGGTGCAGCCATTGAACAGTCGATCTGTCTTGGCGGGCTTGGGACTCTTCGTCGAGCAGAAAAATTTGCCGTTGACCACTAGCTAACTTCTTGATTACGGGGGGGTTACAATAGGTCAATGAAAAGCATCATCGGTAGCCAGGCTACAATGAAGGCATAGACATCCGACACCTGTACCTCACTTATGGTGCAGGAATGTCACTACACCTTCGTCAAACTAGAAAAAGTTTAGTTTGATGTAGGTAATCATGGGCAATGAGAAAGCCGACCTATTAGCTGTTCGAGGAACATGCTTGGTATACACTGAGCCTTAGGCTCGGAACTCCCTCCCCTGGAAACTGCAAAATGAAAAATAACCGGTGGTTGGACCTAAATGTAAGAAAGCACTAGCTGATTCGACAGTGTTTGAGACCTATAAGTTCTCTCGACTTGCCATCAGTGGACCGAGAGTTAAGGCCTGTCTAAAACTCTCCAAAATGGACCTGGGAGTTCTAACTTTCATATTGACGCTGTCATGACTCCTCACAAATCACTCAAATTATTTAGGACTGATTGATGATCCTTCATATAGACTATGTGAAGATGAAACTTAGATCTAATAAAGGTGACTGGGCTTATTAGGCTCTCACCCACAAAGATAATATCCCTCATAATAAAGACGGAGTTCGTGGGTGACATTTAATACAGAGTATGCCACAATAGACTACTGGTCCGTAGTGGTTGGACTGTTAGGCAGCCTCACTCATTATCCATCTAACATAATGACACTCAGGAGTGTTTATATATGTTAGTGCTTCCCTTCGAACTGATTTCTGAAATTCAAAAACAGAAATAATTGAAGGCATCTATTTCCATACATCCACCCCATTCATCGATTATCCCTGAGTGAAAACAATGTTGAATATATATTTATGAGGTTGTATAACTCCTTGCCAAGAAGCTGCCTCTTGATGGTGACATGTATGGGGAAGATTATTCATTGTTCTAACTTTCATGAAAGAAAACCAGAATTAGATGAACCAATTTCTCATTTTCATTCATGATATTTTACATAAAAAACTTACCTTGGGAATTGGTGCGTTTATGCTCACATCCGCATTCAATAAAATCAACGCAGCTTTGTCAAAATACGCATCGATATCAGGTGCTCCTGGAAAGTGTTCCTTAACAACTTTATCATGTGCTGGTATATAAAGAAAATTTCGGATCAAAGAATTGCAAGTATACATAAACGTTCTGTCCAAACGAGAATAAAATGACAAGACATCTGAGCTGGCTGTAAGGTCTTGTACGGAAGAAATGGGCATCGGGTTAGCAACACTTGGATTGATCCATGAATTAGCATCTAGAGCACTGTAGATAATGACAGGCGCGTCGAAATAAACGCCCAAATATTTCAAAGCGTCCGAGAAGAAATATTCTATTATGATCAAGTCGAATTTCTCTTTAGTTTTCAACAACTTCTTGAATTCTGGATGTGAAAAAGTCTCATTGATCATCGATATGCTGATGGAGCTATAGATGTATGACTGTATGATAGGATGTACGTTGAAATTGAAGAAATTAGCTTTTCCTGTAAGAAAAAGAAAAATGTGAGTAAAATATAGGAAAAGAAATATACAATCCGTAAATTTATCGTAATAATAATAATATGTGTAATACCACCACATCATGCTCAGGCTTCGTGAAGTGGTCATTTCTTCATTTCAGTGGATTCTTAAGATAAAACATGATGAGCTTTCTTGGGACAGAGTTATTTGGAAGTAAACTCACTCATTGGTCAGATCTCCGAGGGGAATTGATTCGGAAGGCTTATGATGGCAATACGACTAATAACAGTCCTCTGGCGGACGAATGAAATCCCCAAGAAACCGATGAGAGAAGGCAACTCGTTTTCAACTTTTACAACAAAAGAGGACTGAGACACTTCAACATGAATCTGAGTACAGTACACCAGCACTAACGAGAACCCAACCTAATGTCCTACCGACATCACTTATCTCTGTTTCAATGGCTATGAGTCGTCCTAAAAGTTTCGGTTCAAAGCAGGGCTTTGTGTTTTTGTCAGATCGGTTGTCGCATTTCGAAGAAGAGTGTTGAGGGGTGACGCTCAAATAACATATATAATTGATATTGCTATACCCGACACACATAATATACAAAATAAATACAATGAAAAAATTTCTAAATATATGATGCTTGGCGACGAGATTAAAAAATGTGGAAAATGAAAGAAATTTTTATTCTACCGATTATCATTTCCACAACAGGTGTTATTCCTAGGAATCTTCACAAAAGTATTGAGATTTTGGGTCTGAAGAAAAATTTGTTTGAACAGTTACAAAAGATAACAGTCATCAAATCTTGTAATATTCTTCGTAGGTTTCTTTCCGAAACAAATAATGAGGTAGAGTCATAGGTTTTCTCTTTAGTTTATACTGCTCAAAATCTCATTTCATATTTTATTCATTTGTTTATATAAATGTAATATAATTAACTGACAATTTTGTCATATTTATATTCAGAGCAGTATTCTATTCGATCGTTAACCACTTCACACAAAGGAAGCTATTAATGAGTAACATTCTGTGTTACTTGATTAAGGTCCGTACACTGGATTTCTCCGGGGAGAAAGCCTCTGACACTACTCGTTGGTACATTGATATCATTGTCTGATGATGCTATAGTATATATATATATATATATATATATATATATATATATATATATATATATATATGTATGTATGTATATACTACTATATCTAAGAAAAAATTGATATACCTTGAGGCGCTGTGGGTGCCAACACTACTTCATTGAAATTTTTCGGAGGTTTCTTCTCTTTAAATGGACTAACCAAGGTGACCTCGTGACCCCTTTCTGCCAGTATTTTCATCAGTGTATTACCGGCAGCATAATGACTTTTCCCTGGTACGTGAAATACTCCCAGAATCCGAGCACATTGCGAAATACTAATCAAAAACAAAATTAATACAATGCATCGCATCATGATGATATTTTGTTACTGTGTCGAGTTACTGGCAAATTATTCAGCCTAACCCTCCAAACTTATTTTGTAGATAAACCAATTGAGTCAAATAACCTTGTAATTCGTTCAATATATCCATTTTCTAACTTATTTTGAGAGTTTCTCTATAACTATATCGGCTCATTGAAGTAAATGATGTCGAAATTGATTCCAGGCAAAATTCCATGAATTTATTCCATTTCAACGTGGATTGCTTTATTGATTTCAGTATCGCCTCTCTAAAAATTTACGACAAATAAGATACGAGTATCAAATATTCGTATATCGGGTGTTCCGTGAAATACGCCTCAAGCTATAGCTTCTTTAAATATTGATCGAATTCAATGAAACACAAACCGAATTGAATCTTCAATGATAAAAGCCCTTTCGTTCATTTGTCACTTCGCGAAATACCCGAAGTTGACCCTCACTTGGACTTTTCAAATGGTAACCATGTTTACTTGATAATACACGACCGATTTCGACACTTCGGTTATTTTCCAATGCCGAATACTAAATGAGGTGTAAAGATGATTACAAGATATATTTTTCTTAAATGAAAGTATTATTGATTGTTTTCCTGAGAGTATTAATTTCCAAACTTTCAAACAAGTCTGAAGGTATATGTTCTCTGAACCTGCATTCAAAATTTCTACCTATTTGACCTAATTTACCTGAAATGCATTTGTTATATTAGATTTTGTATGAAGCAGATTGTTCGAATTTATCTGTTTTGGTCTTGAATTAAAAAGTAATTTGTTAAGACAAGGACCGCACGAGAATGTTGGTTATTTTGAATATCGAAAAATAATGTTTTATTTTATGAGAACGTGGGCGGACCTAATTAAAACTAGCATATATTCTTTCAGGTTTTTGTTGAACGCAATATAATAATTGTGATGTTCGATTTTGTTCTTTGCGTCTAATGACTTTATTGATGAAAGCGGCTGGTATATTGTTGTTGGAATGCGAGCTATTTTGACGGCCTCTATCTTTACACCTAGATTTCAAGTCAAATTAACAAGGTGTTTTCTTTTCCGAGGCCATGTCTCATTTTGCCCCCTCTAACTGTTTTGCAGTACGCCAGTGATCTGCGTACAATAAATTTTCATCATCTTCGTTCAACAGCATGGTTTCCTTAGCGGTTGTTCAGTGATTACAAACCTGCTTCTATGTATCAACGATTGGAAAATGGCTGTAGACTGCGGGATTCCAATTGATGTAGTTTATTCAGATTTTTTGAGAGCGTTTGATAAAGTCCCACATCGACGACTGCTATATAAGATTGAACACTTTGGCATAAGAGGTCGGCTTCTAGAATCGATTAGAGCATTTCTACTTGGGACAAGCTTTCGCGTTAAAGTTTCAAATGAAAAGTCTTCACTCGAGCCGGTTTTAAGTGGTGTTCCTCAGGGTTCCGTTTGAGGCCCATTAATATTCCTACTGTATACTGCTGAATTTCCTTCTATACTTTCTTCCACCTGTTCTCTCTATGCTGACGATACAAAATTATATAATAATCCATTTTCTGACTTCCACACTCTTCAACAAGATCTTGATCATCTGTCCAGGTGGTGCACCGACTGGCTTTTACCCTTGAATTTGGATGAGTGCAAGGTCCTGCACCTTGGCAAAACAATCCCCATCGGATGTATAAAATCTATGGAACTGCTCTGATCACCACATCGAAGCAAGTTGATCTTGGAGTTATCGTCTCTAATGACCTAACGTGGACTGATCATATTCAAAGTATTTGTAGAAAAGCTTCCGGACTTTCGTTTCTGCTCCAGAGATCTTTTGAAGATTTGTCAGCCCAAAACTTGGAGTCTCTTATATAAAACTTATATTCGTCCATCAATGTAATTCGCAGGTTCTGTGTGGTCTCCCATTTACAAGTACGAGACGAATTCTCTCGAATCTTTCCAGCGGAGGATAACAAGAATTCTGTACGGGCGTCGACGGCCAAGTTATTCCGAACGCCTCAAAATATTCGATCTTCAACCTTTCAATAATAGACGGCTTCTTATTATTGTCTACAGGGCCTTGAATAACAGGTTCAGTGCAGATTTATTTCCACTTTCAACGATCAACCACAACACAGTCTACGAGGCTACAGACTGAAATTATATCGAGAAAACTTCAAATCCACCCCAAGACAGAGTTTTGTTTCCAATCGTGTCTTTACGGCATGGGATGATCTACCAACACATGTTATTTCTTCTACTTCTGTCAATGCTTTCAAGAATGTCTATGATCCATGTATATTATCTGAAACAGGTAACTGAATATTTCTAAGTACCTACAACATGTTTTTGATAAGCAATTATTGTATTGCATTTGAGTTTTCTGTAGGTGGGTTAAATGCTTGATCTACTTGGTTTTGAGAATCATTTTATTTTGTTTTCATGAGATTAGAATAGCTTAGCCTATTTTTTAAGTAATTTTGTATTACTTCGTTTTCACTGCTTTGCAACCTGTTAGACATAATGTGTATTATGATTTTTGAGTTATATAGGCATCACGCCTCAACTCTAATTCATATTAAATAATAATAATAATAATAATTTAGAAACTTTTATGACACCTGTAATTTTTGGTATCTCCAACCGTTTTCGAGTGAAAAATTATTGAATTTGAATTGTTTGAATGTTATTCGCTAAATAAAAGAAAATAATAGAAATACTCGATAGGTATGCCTAAAATTTGCTTTTATTTTGAAAGCTCGTCTTCTGAGACTCCACTTATCCTCATTCAATATCAAACAAAAAAAAAAGAAAAATTAAAAATTAAATAAATTGCTGGAAGTGTCTTCAACCTGCAATAATACAGGTCTCTGTCCCACTTCGCATATTATCACTCACTCTTTGAAATATTCCTTGGGTTTTTCTCATCGTGTCATAAGAGGTTATTATTGGATCTCTCGATTTCGATTTCTTCTATAGTGTTCACTGGGGTGGTATAAACTAAACTTTTGAGATATCCTCATAGGAGAAAGTCTAAACTATTTGAGTCTGAGGACCTAGGAGGCCATGGTTCTGGACCACCCCGAGCTATCCATCGGTTGTTGCATATATTGTTCAAGAATTCTCAGCTTCGCCACTGAAATGTGCTGGTGCCCCGTCTTGCATGAACCACATTATGTTATTCACCAAAATAGGCACATCCTCAAGCAATAAAGATATTTCCTCCTCGATGACTTGCCAATAAGCGGGACTGTTTAGTTTAATAGGCAAAAAAATGGCCCGTTCAAATAATTTCATATCATTCCGACTCAGACATTTAGTGAGAATTGTTCTTGATGATGAGATTCTTCAATCAAATGGGGGTTTTCCTCAGCCCAATATTGATTATTGTGAAAATTTGTGATAGCAGTTCTCGAAAAGTTAGCTTCGTCTGTGAACATTATTTCACTATCAAAATGAGCAGTTTCTTCAGTTTTATCTAAGAACCATCAGCAAAAATTCTGTCTTCACGGAAAATCTCGAGGAAGTAGAGTTTGGACGCGTTGAATATGAAACGGGTACAATAAAGAGTCGTGGAGAATCCTCCAAACTAGAACTTGTGAAATATTCAATAGATTTCCAATTTTTCTTGAACTCACATGAGGATTCAAATCAATATAATTCAAAACTGCTTCCTCAATATCTGGAATTCTCATAGTTTGAGTTGCACCCTTCCAATGATCATTTGCTGTAAAAGTACCAGTTTCCCGTTCTCGAAAAGATAGCTTCGTCTGTGAACATTATTTCCCTATCTTAATGACCATTTTCTCTAATTTTATCTAAGAAACATAGGCAGAAATTCAGTCTTGAAGGAAAATCTCGAGGAAGTTCTGATATATATCGAAAATCCACCTTTACTGGCATTTGCATCCCTTACGAATCAACACACCAAAAATCTTATAAATACGCTGCGTTTAATTCAATGATCCACAGGACTTTCTCTCTCAGTATCCTTAGAAAGTATATTCAGAGAACTGTAAACTATTAAAGAAATAGCTGAAAACAATATAATATAAAAACAAAGATCAGAAAGAACCAAACACAAATGACATATCATAATATTTATCAAGGTATAGGATGGAATAATACATATAAATAACTTTCATATACTTATTTTGGTCCTAACAGCAAAAAAAATTGCAAATGTTTTTTCAAAACAGCATAAAAAAGTAGATTTCAAAACCCACATGAAACTCCTCTTGTTTTCATAAGTGAAGATAAAACTGATCGATTTGAAAAAACTTGAGTTCACAAGTTGTCCTGTATGAATTGTGGAGGCGTTTTTATAGGTCAGAGTGGTCGTTCATTCAAAATTAGGTACGAAGAGCATCAATCAGACCACATTTATCAGAAAACCGACGAATATGATTCCGATTCACATTGTTTCGAAAATGGCCATCATTCTTTGCCATAGATCAACTTAAAATTATTCATAGAATACCTAGAGAACGAAAATTACATTCCTAAAGATCCATCGAAATTTTCAAACTTCAATAAACTCCCCATAGAGCTAATCTTCTCAATGACCAGTATGTCCCAGCTTTTTGGTCCATAATTGCTGCTTTCAACATAATTATTTCATTACTTCTTGTATGCACCCTTATTAATTTTGTATTTACCTGATTATGTATGCAAGTATTTCAACTTTAGTTCAGTACTTGTCAGCGAAAATGGTTGAGAGCATGAAACTGCAAAACCTGATTCTCACTAAACTCGTGTGATAGTATAATAAAAAGTTTAATTTCGTATTATCATCATGATTAATTATCACGTAGTAACGGAGGAATCAATTAACTGTATAAATGAATTATTTAAAAACAGAAACAAAATTCCTTGCTGTGCGATTGAACCTTGACATAATTAAGCATGTTCCCAATAAATCCAAAGAACTTTGAGTAGAACGACATAAATCTATATTATTCCCTAACTCATTCCAGTTATTTTTCCTACCAGAGTTTGAATATTGAGAAGAGCATCAGTCTTTTCCTTGGACGGACTTATTACTATTCGAACATATTCACTTTGAATAGAATTTTAGAAATACAATGTTCAATATCTACCCTTTGCTATATTCAAATCAAATATGGCTTAGAGAAGGAATGAAGCTCAATATTATCTCAGAAGTGGAAGAACAGCATAATATGCTTTCATTTCATTCGTAAACATGTTCCTGTTTCCCAAAGTTTTATTTACTTCCCCATTGGAACAAATTTATCACACTTTCTGTCACGATGATCAAATATTATTTGGTGTCGTAATACTCTTGTCACTTATGTGTAGAGCATTATAGGCCCGCTGTCCTCTAGGCAAGGATCAGACGTAAATAATCCTACGTAGGAAAATTTCGATATTATATAATAATGCAAATCCAAACAAGAATTTTGGGAGAACAGTCTACCAATTTTGAATTCCATTAAACTTGAGTATGCTTAACCTTAATATGTGAAAGTTCATCGATTAAATCTAAAATATTTTATAGGACTGGTATCACTTTTACAATCAGTTATGTTCGATGTTAAAAAATTCTGGTAAATTAATAAATAAGCTTGTTATAACTATTATAAATGATATTAATATAAAAGTCTGAGAAAAAACTTTCTTTGCATGTTTCTTGTTTTAGATGTACTGAATTCAAAACGATTTTCGTTTTGTCATAGAACTTGACGTTTTATAACAATGTGGATGTCTATGTTGAAATTATCATCTTGAAATATTAAAGACAAACATTTTTTCAATTTATAATTGTTACATAATAGTATGTCACAACTAGAGTTTTTAAATCTACATGCAATTTTAAGAAAAAAAGTTAATATAAACATAGGTCCGCAAGATCTTCGTTACGGAGCTACAGGGTGTTGAAATTTTCGGAAAAAATTGTTTTTTCTTCAAAACTCCTGCAGTTTTCGAGGTGTCCAGCCCAAACTTGAAATGCAAGCTATTTCTTACATCCTCCATTATAACACGTCCTAGATTTTAACTGAAATTCACAAGGTGTTTTCTTTTCCGAGGACATGTCTCCTTTTGCCTTTCAAACTTTTCTGCAGCACGCCACTGATCAGCGTAAAATCAATTTTCGTTATCTTCGTTCAATTTAGAAACTTTTTTGAAAATTGTTATTTTTTCCTTTCTCCAACCATTTTCGGGTGAAAAATTATTGAATTTGAACTATTTGAATTGTATGTTATTCACCAAATAAGAAAAAAATAATGGAAATACTCGATAGGTATGCATACTTATTTTGATAGCTGGTCCTTCGAGACTCAACTTATACCAATTCAATATCAAACTCAAAAAAAGAACAATCAAAAACTAAATAAATTACTGTATCCTCCATCTGCAAGAATACAGATCTCTATCCTTCTTCGCATATTATCACTCACTCTTTGAAATATTCCAGGGGTATTTCTTATCGTGTCACAAGAGGTTATAATTCGATTTCTTATCACTTCTACAGTGTTCACTGGAATGGTATAAATTGAAATTTTGAGATATCGCTATAAGAAAAAGTGTAAACTGTTTAAGTCTGGGACCTAGAAGGCCAAGGACCACCCCGACCTATCCATCGGTTGTTGAATATATTATTCCAGAATTCTCTAGCTTCTCCACTGAAATGTGCTGGTGCTCCGTCATGCATGAACTACATATTATTTCTCATCAGAAGTGTACATCTTCGAGCAATAAAGGTAACTCCCCCTCAAGAAATTGCCGATAAGCGGGACCGTTTAGTCTGTTAGGCAAAATGATGGCCCATTCAAATAATTTCAAATCATTCTGACCCAGACAATTAGTGAGAATTGTTCTCGATGATGAGATTCTTTAATCAAATGGAATTCTGTCAGCCGAATAATGATTATTGTGAAAACTTGTGATAGAAGTTCTCGAAAAGTTAGCTTCGTATGACATTGTTTCACTATCAAAATGAGCATTTTCTCTAATTTTATCTGAGAACCATCGGCAGAAATTCAGCCTTGAAGGAAAATCTCGAGGAAGTAGTGTTTGGACGCGTTGAATATGAAACGGGTACAATAAAAAGTCGTGGAGAATTCTCCAAACTAGAACATGTCAAATATTTAACTGATTTCCAATTTTTCTTGTACTCACATGAGGATTCAAATCAATACAATTCAAAACTGCTTCCTCAATATCTGAGTTGCACCCTTTAAATGATTATTTGCAGTAAAAGTAGCAGTTTCCCTCAACCTTCTGTGGATATTTGAAAATGTTCGCCTGTCTGGTGTTACTCGATTTGGAAAGCGCACTTGATATAATCGCCTAGCTTCTGTTGTGTTTCCGTCAGCCAGACCTTACATGTAGTGGATATCAGCCAATTCTCCGTTAGTAAAATTAGCCATATTTCTTACAGCAATAACTTCAAAAGTCTTAAAACTAATCGTTGATTTAATAAACAATTCATGCAGACTGGTTAAACTTTAGCAACTGTCAAAATAAATGAATAAATGAAAAAAATCAAAGCCTACTATTCATTTTTTCTAATTAGAAGTGCTTCCAAATCAGCGAATGCATACAATAATTTTTTGCTCGAGAACGGTCGGAGATACGAAAAATTCACATCCAAATTGAACGAAAATGACGAAAATTGGTTGTACGCTGATCAGTGGCGTACTGCAAAAAAGTTTGAGAGGGTAAAAGAGGACATGGCTCCGGAAAAGAAAACACCTTGTAGATTCTAGTTAAAATTGAGGACGTGTAATGTTGGAGGTTGTAAAAAATAGCTTGCATTTTGAAGAAAAAATCAATTTTTTCCGGAAATTTCAATATCCTGTAGCTCCGTAACCAAGCTTTTGCGGACCTATGTTTATATGAACTTTTTTTCTCAAAATTGCAAGTAGATTCACCCCCTCAAGTTGTGACATACTGTTATGTAACACCCTGCATAATAGGACTAATGTTTTCATCTAAAATACATAATATGAAAGAGAAAAAACACTCTTGTCAGATTTCTACTGTCATTTGTCAATACCCTTACTCTCACAGCTTTAGTACAAAGATGATTATACGTAAAAAATATGATTTCTTTTTAAATGTTAGTAAAAGAGAATTATTGATTTCAAGTTGTCTATTGAGAGAAGTATTATGTGGGGGTTTCCTTAGTTTATTGAGTTCCAAACTTTCCAACAGATTTATTCTACTTCCTTTATTGCATTTGTGAAGGACTCTTCGAGATTGTCTAAAACTGTTGTGTGGTTTATTGATTGAATATGCTCAAATATTAGGGATTTCTCTTCTGAAGATATATGTTCTTTGAATCTGCATTCAAAATTTCTACCTGTTTGACCTGAATAAGTTGAAGGGCATTCGCTACATTCGGTTTTGCGA
Organism: Cryptolaemus montrouzieri; assembly: GCA_013387265.2. NCBI lineage: Eukaryota > Metazoa > Arthropoda > Insecta > Coleoptera > Coccinellidae > Cryptolaemus > Cryptolaemus montrouzieri. The sequence continues at coordinate 104,326,874 of JABFTP020000021.1, forward strand.
ATACCAGATTGTTTGAGTTTATCTGTTCTTGTTATGCATTGAAAAGTAATTCGTTTAGAATGAGGTGGTTATTTTGAATTTTGAAGAAGTTTTATTTTATGAGAAAATTCATTTCCGTTTGAAAATCTCAAATCGAGAAGGGGATAGTAATAGCCCTGTGGACCATACAGTAATAGGTAGTGGGTTGATGATTCAAATGATTGAATGAGTCCATGTGTATTGTTTAGCAGCGAACGATTTTTTTCTACATACATCATAAGTTAGAAAGTTGTTTATGTTTGTTATAGTTGAATCTACCAAGTTTATACAGTTATTATATCAACTTCAATTGTAAGTTTCGTTCAAAAATGTATCTAATTGTCTATTTGAGCCATGAAAACCAACCAAAATATCATCAACGTACCGATATAAGAACATGATATATTCCTCTGCTAGGTCGCTGTTCAGTATTGATGTGTTTTCTAAGTTGTCCATGAAAATATCTGACAACACGGGGTAAGCGGCGATGCCATAAGAGGTCCTGATATTTGTTCAAAAAATTGATTTTGAAACTGGAAATAAATTTGGTCTAAACATGTTTTCAATATTTTGCAAAATCCAGAGGAGATATATGGATATATGGATATATGCTGGCTTTGTTGAAAATATCTAAACTTGTCACGTTCAAAAATTAAGGAATTAATTTTTAACGCAACAGTACTCAATTTACAGTTGAATCTATTTATCCTTTTTACTTGCAAGGAATAGCTCATGAGAGAGATAGCAGCTTCGCTTGAATAAAGGACGTAAAACATGCACTGCATTCGAGTTGCCCGATACCACTTTTTCAACCTTATCGCGGTAGCCGCTCCAGGAGGTCAGTTTTTCTTCTCGATCGCTTTTGATAAATTGATTATGAGATTCGGTGTGAAAACTGTTGAGAAGAATACAATTATATTTCATTGATCTCTTTATTTTGGTGTTTCGAAAAGGAATTTTTCATCTTCTCTTGATGATTTGTTGGCGACTTCAACATTCGTTGATGATTTTGATTTCCCAAAAGGATTGGAACCTCTACCTGTGTACATTTCTTGACATTTCGAGTCAAAAACGGAATAACACAATTTTGTCAACATATTTTCACAGACACAAACGGTTCCGATCTTAAAGCAATTGAAGTGAATATCTACGATGTATTAACATACGACTATTACTATTTTAGATGTTAAGTAGTGGGGAGAAATTACTGGCTAGTTAGCTATTGAGGATAGTATAATCGGGGTTTTTACAGAGTTTACTAATTTCCAAACTGAATCTAACAAAACTTTCCAACATTCATTTTCCATCCTTTGTTGCATTTATCAAGGATTTTGAGAATATTATTTATGGTATGGTTTTGTGATTCAGAGTTTCGGGGATTGGAAACTTATTATCTAATGAATTATGTACTCTTAATCTTCATTCAAAACTTTATCTGACTGTCCAACATAGGCTGCATAATATGTACAGGGAGTTGGAATTAGCAATAATACCGATTTGAGCGCTCATGGCGGGCACCGTTGGAAACATTGAACAACCGTTTCTCTCTTTTGTCTGTTAACAAAGTTCATTTAGATTGGAAGGGTTTTATAATTTCATAACGCTTTCGTATACAAAAATAAACCTGGACAAAATTTAGCGATCTGAGAACTCCCTTTGAGTTTTTGACTGTTATGTTGAAGGTGATTTAATAAATTAAAGTTTTATTGATTTTCTTCACGGAATATAGTCACGACGTATGATCAAAGTGGATTAAAGCAATACAGATTCTACTTGCTCAACGTAAACTGAGAGGTTACTTATCAGTATTGCCTTCAGATTTCATGAGACTAGATGTTCAAGATCACGAATAAGAGACCAACAATTTGTAGGAGGTGAGGATTTATAGAATCATCATTTTCTATTGTACAATATAAACGAAAATTGAACTTTTTGATCACAGCTATAAGAACAATACCGTGAGCTACAATTACAATAATTTATTTGTAGAGAAAAACACTGAACCCCACTAACCGACGTACATTGAATAATGTTGAGAAAATTCACTCATATGAATTTGGGAGGCTTTCACTTGGTATAATTCCATTTTACTTAATAGTTGCGATTCGTAACGCGTTTCACTACACCGAAGCTTCTTCAGACTTATCAATGTACAGAAAATAAGAATGAGAATATAAATACAAATGTTCCTAAGTAAAAAAAAGCTTATTGGGTTGCTCCTTCGTAAGTGGTTATTGATGACAGGTATATCCAATAAAATTAAGGAATAGATTGCTCCCTGAAGAGATTCAATAGAGGTGAAGGGATTAAATAGACTTGTTCATTGATGAGTCTACCTGAGTGCTTGTGTTTGTTGATTTCTGAAGTTTCTCAAAGATCTACCTTTCAATATTTATTACCTGTATGCAACATTTAAAAATGTGGGTCCAAAGAGTGGCTACTTTCTAGGAGATGATTCGCGTAATTCGAATCTGCTTTTTTCATTCGAAAAACTGCGTTTATGTTCCGATATTCTAATATTAAAATTTTTATGTGTTCTACCAATGTAAAAATTATCACAGTCGTTGCAATTCAATCTTATAAACACCTGATTTATTGTTTTTATCTGATTTGGTTTTATTATTTTTAATATATTTGCCTAGACTATTATTAGTTTGGAAAGCTATGTTGAAATTATTGCTTCTCAAGAATGATTTCAGTTTCTCACTTGTAATGCCAACGTAGGTTAAGGTGTTGAATTTTTGTTTCAATTTATAGACAAGGTAAACTTCATTCAGTGCGATTCTACTTTATTTTTTTTATATTATTTATTAGTTTGGGATTGTAACTACTATTTTTGGCCAATTGTTTAATCAAATTTAATTCTTTCTTGGCATTTTCTGGTGATAACGGGATGTTAATCAATCTATGAATAAAACTGTTGAATGCTGACACTTTATGTTGATAGGGATGATACGACGAATTATGTATTACAATATCTGTATGTGACGGCTTATGGTAAATTGCGAAAGCATGTTTTCCATTTTCATTGGAAATCGTTACGTCTAAGAAATTTATTGAATTATTGCTTTCTATTTCGGTTGTGAATCCAGTTTTGGATATAATAAATTTATATAATTTTCGAAAATTTTTAACTGTCTATCTGTTCCTGTGAAGAAAATAATGATACCGTATACATAGCGATACCAGTAAAAACAATATTTACTGAGTCGATGATTATGAATTAATTTCTGTAAATTATTCATCAATATTTCTGATAACAAAGGACTTAACGCATTGCCCCTAATCCAGCCGTCTTCACTAGTTTAATATTTGTTATTGAAATGGAAATAATTTTGATCTAAACAAATTTGTAATAGTGAAAGAATATCTGATTTAATGATCTTATTGACATGGTTCTTTTCTAATGATTCTTCAACTAAGCAGTACATATCTTTCGTAGGAATATTGGGAAATAGATTCTTAACATCGAAAGAAATGAGTTTGGAATTAGGAGGTATAATGATATCTTTGATATTGGCAATTAGTTCGTATGAATTTTTGACCGAAATTTCGATTTAAAATTGCAACGTTTATTTAGCAAGTCATTTAGTTTTATTCATAGATTGATGAACATCCCGTTATCACCAGAAAATTTCAACAGAGAATTAAATTAGATCAAACAAATTGCCAAAAATAATAATAACTACAAAATAATATTTTAAATAAAATAGTAGAATCGCATTGAATGAAGTTTACCCTGTCGATAAATTGAAACAAAAATTCAACACCTTAACCTACGTTGGCATTACAAGTGAGAAACTGAAATCATTCTTGAGTTGCAATAATTTCAACATAGCTTTTCAAACTAATAACAGTTTCGGCAAATATATAAAAATAATAAAACCAGATCAGATAAAAAAATTAATTAGGTGTTTATGGTTTGAATTGCAATGACTGTAATAATTTCTACATTGGTAGAACACATAGAAATTTTAATATTAAAATATCGAAACATAAACGCAGTTTTCCAAATAAAAAATCAGATTCAAATTACGCGAATCATCTCCTAGAAAATAGTCACGCTTTCGACTCACAATTTGAAATTTGGCATACAGATAATAAATAATGGAAGGTAGATCTTTGGGAAACTATAGAAATCAACAGACACAAACACTCAGGTAGACTCATCAATGAACAAGTCGATTCAAGCCCTTCACCTCTATTGAATCTCTTCAGGGAGCAATCTACTCCTTAAGTTTATTGGATATACCTGTTATCAATAACCACTTAAGAAGGAGGAACCCAATAAGCTTTTAATTACTTATGAACATTTGTTTTGATATTCTCATTTTCATTTTCTGTACAATCATTCGTCTGAAGAAGCTACGGTGTTGTGAAACGCGTTGCGAATCGCAATTATTAAGTAAAATTCCTTAAAACACAGTACTTGTTTTTTATTATTTGAATATGACTCATTTCGTTTCATAATTGAGATAGATTTCCATAAGATGGAAAAATTACAATACCATCGTTAATTGAGGATAATTCAGTTCACAAAAATTGCCATGAATTCATTTTACAGCTTCACGTGTCTTAAATATATTTCCCTCCCTTCTAAATTTTCTATTATTATCTAAACACATCATTCGGTACATATACGAAAGTAAACAGTAATCGAATGTCACATTTAAATGTCTAAAATTCAGTATTCGAAATCATTAGTCTATAATTTACTTAGTTGGTTGACCACATCTAACACACACGTTGTATATTTGGAACAACAGTCAGGCTGTGTCCAACACAGACCACATCGTTGTGGGCTTTCATTGGACCCTCGTGTTTTGGTTTGGCAATTCCGGCGCTTAAACATAGCTGTACATTTATCGTTTCCATAGGGACGTCCGTAATACATTGTCGCAGCTATTGCTAGAATATCTTTACCACATTCGTTTTATTAGGAATGATTATGTTATATATCATCTCTTCTCGAATACGATCCGCTATATAAGAATTGTTAGATTCAACTTATAGATGCTTATAATCAATTTTCTTAAAGAGGAACAGTTATTTTCATGTTACAATTGATGCTTCTAATACATAGAAAACATGTTTTTGTAATTGTAAATAACGAAATTGGAATGTAACTCTGTAACATCACATTTAAGACGGAGAATATTTATCTGAAATTTGATAGTTAGTATCGATGTGCGATAATATTCACACGTTACAGCGCAAAGCTATAAACTCGATCACAATTTGTGATCGAGTAATACTATTGTTGTTTTCTCAATTTATGATGCTTGTAGAAATTGAAAGACGAGTTTAAATACGAAAAAAGGAATAGTGTTACTTAAAGACTCGTTTGCTTCCATATCCACAACATTCAATGTTAATAATAAAAAACAAGTACTGTGTTTTAAGGAATTTTACTTAATAATTGCGATTCGTAACGCGTTTCACTACACCGTAGCTTCTTCAGACGAATGATTATGCAGAAAAATGTAAATGAGAATATAACTATAAATGTTCTTGAGTAATTAAAAGCTTATGGGTCGGCTCCTCCTAAGTGGTTATTTATGGCAGGTATATCCAATAAAATTAAGGAATAGATTGCTCCCCGAAAAGATTCAATAGAGGTGAAGGGCTTAAATCGACTTGTTCATTGATGAGTCTACCTGAGTGTTTGTATTTATTTATTTCTAAAGTTTCCCAAAGATTTACCTTCCAATATTTATTATCTGTATGCAAAATTTCAAACTGTGGGTCGAAAGAATGATTATTTTCTAAGAGATGATTCGCGTAATTTGAATCTGATTTTTATTTGAAAAACTGCGTTTATGTTCCGATATTCTAATATTAAAATTTCTATGTGTTCTACCAATGTAGAAATTATCACAGTCATTGCAATTCAATCTATAAACACCTGATTTATTGTTTTACCTGGTTTGGTTTCATTATTTTTATATATTTGCCTAAATTATTATTAGTTTGGAAAGCTATGTTGAAATTATTGCTACTTAAGAATGATTTCAGTTTCTCACTTGTAATGCCAACGTAGGTTAAGGTGTTGAATTTTTGTTTCAATTTATCGACAGGGTAAACTTCATTCAATGCGATTCTACTTTGTTTTTTATTTAAAATATTATTTATTAGTTTGGGATTGTAACCATTATTTTTGGCTATTTGTTTAATCAAATTTAGTTCTTTGTTGAAATTTTCTGGTGATAGCGGGATGTTAATCAATCTATGAATAAAACTATTGAATGCTGACATTTTATGTTGATATGGATGACACGACGAGTTATGTATTATAATATCTGTATGTGACGGCTTATGGTAAATTGCGAAAACATGTTTTCCATTTTCATTCGAAATTGTTACGTCTAAGAAATTTATCGAATTATTGCTTTCTATTTCGGTTGTGAATGCAATTTTTGGATGTAATGAATTTATATGATTTTCGAAAATTTTCAACTGTCTATCTGTTCCTGTGAAGCAAATAATGATATCGTCTACATAGCGATACCAGTATAAACAATATTTACTGAGTGGATGATTATGAATTAATTTCTCTAAGTTATTCCTGAAAATTTCTGCTAACAAAGGACTCAACGGATTTTCCATAATCAAGCCGTCTTCAATAGTATAATATTTGTAATTGAAATGGAAATAATTTTGATCTAAACAAATTTTTAATAATGAAAGAATATCTGATTTAATGATAGTATTGACATGATTCCTTTCTAATAATTCTTCAACTAAGTAATACGTATCTTTTGGAGGAATGTTGGGAAATAGATTCTTAACATCGAAAGAAATAAGTTTGGAATTAGGTGGTATAGTGGTATCTTTGATATTGGCAATAAGTTCGTATGAATTTTTGACCGAAAATTCAGATTTAAAATTGCAATCTTTTATTAGCAAGTCGTTGAGAATTTTGAAAGTTTGAACGAAGGTGCCGTTACATAAGAAACAACAGGTCTAATAGGGTAATTAGGTTTATGAAGTTTTATCAACGAATATAATTCGGGGGATTGTGGATTGGAGTTAATGAATTTATATTTTTCTTGGTCTATAATTAATGATTTTGCTGTCGAAAATATGTTTTTAACAACTTTCTGAAATTTTGCGGTAGGATCCTTAGTTGATGTTATATAGTTTCCGGCTGTTAAGAATTCTTCAGTTTTAGAAATATAATCGGTTTTACTAATCGCAATGACGGTGTTACTTTTATCTGCTTTAGTGAATACTAAATCGTTCTTGGTACTATTTTCACGAATTGTTTTTATTATCTTATAATCGGAATTGCAATGAGGTGATAATTTCGAAAAGTCTTCTTTGATGATTTTTGCTGTTTGATGTTTGGCTAAAATATTATCTTTGGAGTTTTTGAGAATAATTTCGGAGTCTATGCCTAACTGTTCAAAATTAGTTTTATTATGTTTTGGATGTAAATTATGTTTGAATCCTTTTTCTAATAGATCTTTTTGTGGTTGTGTAAAATCGGTATCAGTTAAATTAGTGAATCTTTCAAAAAATTTATGGTCTGAAAATTTATCAGTTGAAGGTTTGGGTGGAGAAATTTTGAATTTAAGTGAATTCAACTTTTTCTGTTGTTGCTGAAACTTTTATGAATTAAAATTTTGACATCGTATCTGGATTCAGAGTCTAAAATATCAAACTCAACAGGGTGCAATCTAAACAATAATTCCGTATGGATTACCTTCAAATATATGTTTGCAACGTCCCTCCTGTTGTACTGGATCTTCATATCCTCTTTGAGCCATATGCGTTGGCCTTTCTCAATTGCTCTTCTTGCTGGTCCACTGTTGTTATGTGTCTTCAACCGTATGTAATTGGGAATCAACCTGTTTTTCAAGCACATTGAGTAGAACCATATATTCTGCGTGTGAACTGCACATCTTAGTAGTATTTTGAAATACCACAAAGCCAAAAAGCCGGTATCAGCTTTCTTTAACATTTGAATTTGGGAGGCTTTTACTTGATAAAATTCCATTATCAATAATAAAAGTTGTAACAAAATTCAACACCTTAACCTACGTTGGCATTACAAGTGAGAAACTGAAATCATTCTTAAGTAGCAATAATTTCAACATAGCTTTCCAAACTAATAATAATTTAGGCAAATATATAAAAATAATAAAACCAAACCAGGTAAAAACAATGAATCAGGTGTTTATAGATTGAATTGCAATGACTGTGATAATTTTTACATTGGTAGAACACATAGAAATTTTAATATTAGAATATCGGAACATAAACGCAGTTTTTCAAATAAAAATCAGATTCAAATTACGCGAATCATCTCTTAGAAAATAATCATTCTTTCGACCCACAGTTTGAAATTTTGCATACAGATAATAAATATTGGAAGGTAGATCTTTGGGAAACTTTAGAAATAAATAAATACAAACACTCAGGTAGACTCATCAATGAACAAGTCGATTTAAGCCCTTCACCTCTATTGAATCTTTTCGGGGAGCAATCTATTCCTTAATTTTATTGGATATACCTGCCATAAATAACCACTTAGGAGGAGCCGACCAATAAGCTTTTAATTACTCGAGAACATTTATAGTTATATTCTCATTTACATTTTTATGCATAATCATTCGTCTGAAGAAGCTGCGGTGTAGTGAAACGCGTTTCGAATCGCAATTATTAAGTAAAATTCCTTAAAACACAGTACTTGTTTTTTATTATTGATAATGGAATTTTACCAAGTAAAAGCCTCCCAAATTCAAACATTCAATGTTAACGAATCAAATGTATGATCCAAAGATAGTCTGTAGCTTCAACTTTATTCTCGAGCGAAAATATTTCGTGGTCCAGCAATAGAAAAGATGGAAATGACGTTGTCTTTATAGATCGAAGACCGTAACCAAAAAATAGTGTCTCTAAGTGGTCCAATTATCCAACAGAAGGCAAAGTGTTCAACTTATATTTTCAAGACCTGGTGGTAATTGTGGTAGCGAAAGATTTCAATCATTAGTTGGTTCAATAATTTCAAGGTGCTACAATTATCGCATTGCCTTACAATTGTTCGAGAAACTGCATCTACAGACACTCCTGCAGCAGAAATATATCCAGAAGAATTTGTAAACCAAATAACCAATGGAACATACATACGCAAGTATTTAATGCAAACGAAAATATTCAAAAAGAGCGTTATTATTCAAAATTGACGAAACGAAATCGCCGCTGTCTGGCTTTGCCAAGTCGAAGTTATGTAATAGATCGATTGTCAAACAATTCATTCTTATTATTTTATATCAACTTTTCACTTACACTTATAGTTAACTTATAACTTCTTTCACTCAACTTATTTACTGATTTGGTTGATATGATTGATATGATATTTTGTTCAATCAGTCTCTGATTAATGGTGTATTTCCAAAAAAGTGGAAGGAGTCCGCCGTTGTCCCAATTTTCAAAAGTGGAGATAAAAATGATATTTCTAATTATAGACCTATTAACAAGTAACGATCATTGCTAAATTATTTGAACGTATAATTTATAAGTATCTTTTCTCTCATGTGAAAAATTTCATTATCCCACAACAGCACGGATTTTTTAAGGATAGGACTCTAGAAACTAATTTGATTGTTTATAGTGAGTACCTGCAGAGTGCAATGGATTCTCAAATTTAGACTGATGCTACTTACACAGATTTTTCTAAAGCCTTCGACAAAATATGTTTCGATATTCTCATTTTTAGACTAGCCGAAGCAAGTGTAAGTGGTTGGTTGCTTGAGTGGATCCAATCGTATCTACTGAATAGGTCACATTTCGTTAGTTTAAATGGTTTTAAATCTGAATCTTTCATTAGTACTTCTGGGGTACCGCAGGGAACTCATCTCGGTCCTCTTCTTTCCTTAATTTATATAAATGACATAGATAAATGTTTCCGGCATTCCAGATTCTTGCTGTATGCAGACGATCTGAAAGTTTTTAGATCTATCACATGCTTAAGGGACTGCCTTGATCTTCAACTAGATTTGAATAACTTGGTTGAGTACTGTAGAGAAAACCAATTATTTTTGAATTTAAATAAATGTTTCACGATAACTTTTACTAGAAACCATTCCCCTATCACTTTTCAGTACTCAATTGGAAATTCATTGCTGCGACGTGTGTCCACGGCTTTTGATCTGGGTGTCACTTTCGATTCGAAGTTGCTCTTCGATGCACACATAGATCGCATAGCAAATAGTTCAAGTCGAATGATGGGTTATATTTTCAGGAAAAGTAAGGAATTTAAATATGTAAAATCACTTATCACTTTATATTATGCTCACATCTACAGTAAATTAAATTTTGCCTCATGTATTTGGAACCCTCGTTATGATTGTTATTCCAACCGACTTGAACGCATTCAGAATAGATTCATACGGTTCATATGCTTCAAAACTAACTTTGTTATCCTGAACCACGACTACGCTCCTGCCCGTAAATATTTCAATTTATTGTTACTTGAAAATCGTAGAACTATATCTGATATTTTGGTTTTGTTTAAAATATTGAACTGCGTATTTCAGGTACCTGAGATCTTGCACATGGTTACTTTTAATGTTCCTATGAAATCATTGAGGCACCACGACCTCTTCTCTATAACTTTTAGAAAAACTTATAGTGCACAGAACTCCCCTATCTATAGGATGCTACGTGTCTGCAACACGAATAGGAGTATCAATTTGTTTGGGGTCACATTGGCCTCTTTGAAGAGAACATTACGCTTGCTCTTTACTGACTGATATAAAATTCATTCAATCGTTCGTTTCTGTAATATTCATTTTGTATTTCTTTTTTCATTCTTTCTGTGAATACAACTCACTATTAACGTCTTATATAATACTTTTTCTTAGAATACTAGATTCTATGTAACTAATATTCATCTAGTGAATGTCAGTTTGGCTTTGGCTGTGGACATTCCTTATATTGTACTTAAATAAATAAATAAATAGAAGCGAAGATTTATAACTGATTGAATTCTTTAGTTAATTGCTGGTAAGTACTGTGGTAGTTGAACTGAACTTCACTTCTCGAGTTGATGAAAATCAATATGTTTACCTCATGTCCCTTCCAAAGACATAATATAAATCTAACCATTAGAGCAGTCTGTTCACTTCAGTTAAATAGTGGGATTTAAGGATGTGAACGACATACTCCGTTCTTCGATAACTGTCATTATTTCTTCTAGGAATGAATTATTCACTAGGGCTAATTGGGAGGAGATATTGATATTTTCATGGGTGAACGAGTTAGTAATTTTGGTCTTTAAATTCTGAAAAAAAATTGAAATTATGGTCTACGATACTTCAGGCTTTTATTGTAATACATAGGCGTAAATTGAGTATGAGGTGAGTTCATGAATCCTGGGTAGATACATTATACTTAATCCAAAAAAGAGTAAAAAAACAAATTTGGCATGAAATTTGTAGAGATTTGATACTTATTATTATATCTTTAGTGAGGTATAATACTTACTTAATTACATTCTAAATGAGGTATATAAGCTACTTAATTATATAATTAATGAGATATATTATAAAACACATCATTAAGAATAGAGAGAAAGGAAAATATTTATTAAAAGAAAGTAAAGTAAGTTACTAAATGACCATGTTAAATACTTATCTAAATTAGTTCGATATTCTTTCGCTTTTTCTAGGTTTAGAGGTTGATGGTTCAAGGTTTAGGTTCTCGGTAGATCTCGTTAAATTCGATATTGTTATTGATACATTCACGGATGCGTTTGCCATTCTGCCTTTGAAACAGTTAATGTTATTCATTTAGTCATTCCATTATTTCCAAGTAAGCGTTCGAGTTTGTTGTTACAATACTTCAATAATGTGTGAATTAGGTGAATTCTTAAGATTTTTAATGATGTCATAAGAAGGTAGACGAAATAGGACTTTTTAAGTATTTCATTAGGTAGCGTAGTTTTTTATTGTTCGCGGTGTCTTCTAGATGATCTAATTTATAGCTCCAAAGATTAACAGTTTCCCTATATAGCGTGAATGAATGTGATGGATTTTTTATTATTTTTACAACAGTCATCTTTCGTTATGTCGAATGAAGGTAAAATAAAAGTAAATTCCCTTTGGAAATGGTCCCTCATTGTTTCCGTAAAAATATTACTGGTGGTGAAGAGTTTGCAATCGGGATTCATAGAAATGAATCCATCTTTATCTAGTATACTATATTCTGATTGAAATCCTTTGCAAGTGAATGTATCAAGAGAAGGTTTTGGTAACACGTATAACCAGGTGTTTTTCATTGATAGTGGGTCCCAAGTTTCATGCGCGATGTGCGATAGGCTAACATCGCATGATTTGGGTATGCTGAATGCTGATACTAAGAATTCTGTTTCACAAATTGGTCTTGTGTCAATAGAAAATATAAGTGAGTTAGTTAGGCACGGGTGAAAAATGCTTTGAATTTTCGAGCAAAGTGTAGGATGATTTAGGTTCTAAAATAGCTAAACAGTTGAAATGCGGCAATATAAAAATATATTGGTTATGATTAAATTAACCAATGAAAGGGAATTAGTTCAAATAAATTGTATCTTAATTGGTTAATTAAATGCTTATTAATAACAAAAATTATTTCGTTACTGGAGGAATGCTTTCAATAGGTGAAGCATCAGATCTGACGATCAGCAATCTGAAATGAAAGCTTTTAAACGATCGTTATGAACTGTTACTTTTTTATTTCTTATAAAAATAGTTGTACTGAATGGTGAATTTTTTGCGACTATTTTATAAGGATCGAGTAATGTTGGGTTAATTTCTTAGCATGATTTAATTTGGTTTGATTATTTTCTAAGCAAACTATGTCATCGGTTGCGGCCGTTAAATTTTACATTTAATAACGTAAATTATTTCATTGGTTCCTTTAAATTTTATTGAATTTCGCTGGTGATTTTGTTGCTTTTTTGAAATTTGAGAGTTAGATCTTGTAAGTAATCATCATAAATGCTTATTTCCAATGAAATTAAGTTAAAGTATTTAGATTTTCATTATATTAACAAACCTATGACCGGTTTCACCACACTGTCGCTTCATCAGCTAGATACAAACTAATGAACAGAGTTATTCCTTATATATTAGTCTTATTTCCTACTTAATATCACAATAGGTACAAGAGGTATGTTGGAAAACCCATCGGAGTTGCTTACTTTATGAATTGAAAAGATTGAGTAAAGAAGAAGGATTTAGATCTAATTGACTATTAAGTAACCTACCTGAATACTTTTCTTTGTTGATCTCTAAAATTTCCAATAGACTGAGTTTTTGTCTGTTATTTTCATTGTGAAAAATTTTGAAATTATCATTAAAATTATGGTTTCCTTCTAGCAAGTGATCAGAATAATAGGAATCTGATTTATGATAATTAAAACTACGTTTGTGCTCGGATAATCTAACTTTGAAATTTCTAAAAGTTCTACCAATATAAATTTTATTACAATCCCCGCAAGATAGTTGATAAACACCGGATTTATTACTTTTATCAATTTTAGATTTGCAGTTTTTGATATGTCGGCCTAAGGAATTATCAGTTCGGAATGCTATATTGAAATTATAATGCGGGAGGAATGATTTTAATTTTAGACTAGGATTACCAATATAAGTTAAGCTGTTGTATTTTGTGATAGAACTTTTTATACTTGGAAATACTTCCTGGATTGCTTTTTGAACTCTTTTTTGCGTGAAATCATGTTCTCAATCATAGTTGGACTGTAACCGTTATTGACTGCTATTTGTTTAATTATATTTAGCTCTTTTATGAAATTATTTCGTGATATTGGGATATTAATGAGTCTATGTACCATACTATTGTAAGCTGCTAATTTATGTGAATAAGGATGTGTAGATGAGCTGTGAATAGTAATATCTGTATGCGATGGCTTATCATTCATAAGCCACAATTCTTTAGGCAGACATATCAAAAACTGCAAATCTAAAATTGATAAAAGTAAAAAATCCGGTGTTCATATACTGTTTTGCGGGGAATGTGATAAAATTTATATTGGTAGAACTTTCAGAAATTTCAAAGTTAGATTATCCGAGCACAAACGTAGTTTTAATTATTATAAATCAGATTCCCATTATTCTAATCACTTACTCGAAGAAAACTATAATTTTAATGATAATTTCGAAATTTGACACAATGAAAATAACAAACAAAAACTCAATCTATTGGAAATTTTAGAGATCAACAAAGAAAAGAATTCAGGTAGGTTACTCAATAGTCAATTAGATCTAAATCCTTCTCCTTTACTAAATCTTTTCAATTCATAAATTAAGCAACTTCGGTGGGTTTTCCAACATACCTCTTGTACCTATTGTAATATTAAGTAGGAAATAAGACTTATATATAAGGAATAACTCTATTCATTAGTTTGTATTCATCTGATGAAGCCACAGTGTGGTGAAACCGGTCATAGTTTTGTTGATATAGTGAAAATCTAAATACTTTATAGTTTTATTTCATTGAAAATATGTATATCGATTTTCATCAAGTAACGACCTCCTCAATCAAATCATCATAAATGCATTTAGATTGAGGAGGTTGTTTTAGTTGTGAGGGAATTAAAGATGCTTTTCCAAAATCTAATTCATACGGTGAGAATTTAGTTGACGTGTGGATAGAAGTGCAGTAGGAAAAAGTTGCAAAGTCCAGCCAATCGTCCCAAACAGACTGCTCTAAGTTTATGTAATATTTTAAATAATCTCTTAATGTTTAATGCATTCTTTCTAGAGGAACATTAGTTTGTGGATGATGAATTGAATGTTTTAATTTCACACAAGTTGAATGCTTCCTTCAAAAGGTTAGAAAGGAAGTCGCGGTCTTGATCAGTAGAAATTGATTTGAGGATTCCAAAGTGACATATGAATCTATGAAAAAAAAATGTTTGCTATCATAGTATTCTCATGATCTGGAATTGCATAAGCTTGGGTGCATTAAGTTTGGTCGTCTTGTTGAGATCATATGAATATATTCTCTAATTTTGTGAGGAGTAGAGGACCTACTATGTCTAGTGCTACCCCTTCGAA
The DNA here is from genome assembly GCA_013387265.2 of Cryptolaemus montrouzieri. Taxonomy (NCBI): domain Eukaryota; kingdom Metazoa; phylum Arthropoda; class Insecta; order Coleoptera; family Coccinellidae; genus Cryptolaemus; species Cryptolaemus montrouzieri. The sequence goes on from JABFTP020000021.1 coordinate 104,341,954, forward strand.
ATGTTTTCTTAATGTTGTATTGGTTGTTGATTTCTTTTCTGAGTCTTTTTTGTCAAGATATGCATGTTTCAATAAAATTCGTCAGATCTGTTTTCATATTACATCATTTATACGAGTCTTTTATATATTTTTGAAATCCAGAAAACCCGAAGAAGGGTTAGAATGACCTTCTGTTATATATATATATATATATATATATATATATATATATATATATATATATATATATATATATATATTTCATTCACCATCAACAACTTTACGTTTTATGACAAGTCAATACTTATTATTTGATTAATTAAACTTAGAACTAATAAAATTATACAATTAAAGTAGAACACATAATGAAGATCATATTAAATTTGAGTTTGAAAGAATAATAAAATATAAACGCTAAGACGCATAGGTCGTAGGGATGTCAGTGGACATAAACTCATCGAAACTGTAAAAACATTGATCTATAAAAAGCTTTGAGAAGTCTCTTAGATCCCAAAGCTGGCAGCTGTCTCCAAGAACCAGGTAGCTTATTATAGAACCTCACATTCAGCGAATTATTAATAGACCTGGTCAGCCTGTATCTTGGGCAAACAAGGTTTGACCTGTTCCTGATTGAGTAATTATGTACCTCTGCATGAGAGGCGAATTTGTCCAGATTTGAAAGAACATGAAGAATTTGTGAGAAGATATACATTGATGGCACACTCATTATTCTATTTGTGATAAACAATGGTCCACAGTGATCTAAGTAGCTGGCTTCCGACAGAACTCTAACCGCTCTCTTCTGCAATTTAAATATTTTCTCCGAACTCGTGGAATTGCCCCACAGTATGACCCCATATTATATGACTGAATAGAACAAGGCAAATTGAGTTGACCTGACTATTCTATGATCGAATTGGGCAAATCGCGTTTTCCAGAGGAGGAAGATGATGGGGGAGAGTTTTCCAGCCAGTAAGTCTGTATGTGGCTCCCAGGTGAGAGAGAGAGTCACCGATGGTAATTCCCAGAAGATTCACTGTTTCTTGGAACGAGGCGCGATCTTTGGGAGGAATCGAGATTGATTGAGATTTTCGTCTATTGAGCAATAACTTATTCCTCTGAAACCACATATGCGCCTTCGAAACCGCGACCTCCTTCGAATCAGTTACTGACCATGTCAGGCCATGATCATGGTGTCGTCCGCAAACAAAAAGCAATCAAAGGGATCAAAAAAGTTCGAAAGATCATTAACATAAATGAGAAACAGTAGGAACCCCAGGACCGAACCCTGGGGAACCCCGTAATTTATCGGCATGTATTCGGAGACGACACTAAGAACCGAAACGCACTGAGACCGATCCGACAAGTAGGAGGCCAACAGCCTCAACGGTATTCCTCCAAAGCCACATCTCTCCGCTTTTATTGCGAGTCCTTTAAGCTCAACCATATCGAAAGCTTTCGTTAAGTCGCATAGCTCCAGGTCAGTGATCGCTCCATACTCCAAGCCATTGAGTCTGCACCTTGCAGTCTCAAATGTAGGTAGTTTAACGTGTCAAAAAAGTCTGAAAAATAGGTTACTGGGTTTTTTTGAACTCTGCCTACGCTCGTTTTGTTTCTTCAGTGCCAAAAACGTAATCAATTCATCACGGAGCTCAAATAGTCTTCCCAACATAATGCCTTTTGATAGCCATCGTACTTCTGTATGGAATAGCAGCGTTTTGTGGTCACTTATTAAATTATCACAAAGACTTTTGAACAGTCGAGTACTGAACTTTACGTAGTTGACTACTGTAATATATGCTTCAAAAGAGCATTGAGTTCGTTTGGAAGCATGTTTGCTGCCAAGACTTGGCGGCGAATGAAACAATAAATCCCAACAACGTCAGCATTCTTCTAATTGACCAACTGCACAAAGCCTGAGCAAGAACCGAGCCCTGAAGGAGCACCATCTGTGCATACACCAATGAGCTTTTGCCAAGAAAGTTCGTATTTCTCAAAAAAGTCTGATACTGTTTTCATCACATCTACAGCTTTAGTAGTAGTCACCAGCTCAGTAAAAAACATCAGATAATCCTTCATTCTTTCATTTTTAATTTAACGAAGATATAAAATCAAATGAGAACATTGTGCTACGTCTGTACTCTCATCAATCTGGATAGCAAAAAACGGGGATTTTTTATTGCATCAATCATCTGGTTTTCCTGTCCTCAACCATATCATCAATTCGGCGTTTTACAGTGTTGTCTGAAAGTGGTATTTGTGATAGCTTTTGCCTACTATCACTTCCAAGGATAACATCGGCTGCTCTTAAAAGGCACGGTTCAATGAGCTTTTCACCAATAGTGTGACTTTTTCTTTCCTTCTCAATAAGAAGAGATGGTTTATAGGAAGCTTCAAGCACTTTTAGAGATGACTGAGCAGCAGATCCAGATTCTGAGATTTTGCAGGGAAAAACTCTTTAGGTTCGTCCTTTAAAGAGGCATGTTTGGTTGACAAAAGTCTCAGAAGACGATAAAGCCCAATCGCGTCATTGCTTAATACTTCATAGAAAATAACGCACTGAGGGTGATCAACATGATCTTTAAGCAAGGAAACAAACCCGTATCGAATGAAATAGTCAATATACTTGCGTTTCTTCGCCGTGTTCATCTTCTCTGATTTAGCTTCACACAACCCAAAAACAATTACTCCAATTCAAACGTCGCAACAATTCTAGAACACCCACAATACAGCAAACACGCTGACTGATATTTCACGGAAAGCCCTGTGCCAGAACGGACTAGTTACAACTCAAGCACAGAACAAACTGCAAGGTTATTGACATTGGACTTATGATGCGGTTGGGGTAGAGGTGGAAGGGGTGCTGGGACACTCGCACTCACAGCAAGGCCAAACGGGGGGTATCGGTACACATGGCCGTTGCCGTCGAAGGGGGACGGTTTTGAGATCCTTGAACTCTTGTGTTCTTTGTAGTTTTAAAAACTGTAGCCTTATTTGATAAAGTTTACAACTTTATTAAAACCTTACAAAAACAACTATAAAAACTTAGAAAGATTTTATTTCAAAGATTTAAGGAAATCATTTTTGTAATTTTTTTATTTATTCCATTTGGCTGTCACGCCCCCCCTCTGGACTTTCTTCAAGCCCCACCAGGGGGGCAGGCCCCCAGTTTGGGAACCCCTGGTTTAGAACAAACAAACAGTTTAAGGCAATTAATTATTCCATTATCTTTATGTGAGTTTTCGCGTTTGCTTTTACAATATTTCATTAATCTGTAAGTTAGGTGAATTGCTAAGATTTTTAGTGATGTCATGAGAAGGTAGACGAAACAACCTTTAGAGCAGTTCGTCAACATTATTTAAATGGTAAGATCTATCGATGGTAACGACATACTCCGTTCCTCGATAATTGTAATTATTTCTATTGAAAATGAATTATTGACTCATAGGAAAGAGGTATTCAGATTTTATGGGAAAGCGAGCTAGTACGTTCAGTCAATAAGTATTGAAATAACTTGGAAATTTTGACTACGATATTTCAGGGTTTTATTGTAATACATGCGTATTTGAACACAAAGTTGCAGCTTTAAACAGCATGGTACATCGGTTACTCAATTTACCTTTATCAGTAGAAGATTATAATAAAGAGTTAAACATCATCAAACAGATAGCCATTAATAATTCATATAATCCGGATATCATTCGTAAAAACTGTATCAGAAAGCAATAAATGAAGTATATCCTATTCATAAAGACTATAAAATATTCAACAGTTTAACATTCTGCGGTTCTGCAAGTACAAATATTAAATCCTTTCTCGTCAAACAAAATCTTAATATAACTTTCAAAACTTCTAATAACTTAGGTAAACATATTAAAAATAATAAATCTCGTGTTGAAAAATCAAGTAAATCAGGAATCTATAAACTCAATTGCGGTTCTTGTGATAAAATTTATATCGGTAGGACCTATAGGAGTTTTGGCATAAGAACATCTGAACATAAACGTAGCTTCGATAAAAATAAATGATTCAAATTATTCAAACCACCTAATAAAAGAAAACCATTCATTCAATAAAAACTTTGACATATTACATATAAAATCAAAAAGTTCAAAATAAGATCTCCTAGAAGCATTAGAAATAAATAGATACAAACATTCGGACAAGCTTTTGAATGAACAGGTAGATGTGAATTATTCACCCTACTTAACTTGTTTAATTAATTTTATTACCTTTCATACTAACTGTACAATGGCTCGGTGTGAATTTTCCTGTTATTCATCCAACTTGTTCTACGATTTGTTTATAATACCATACTCTTCATTCTGTTTTTCATTCTTGATAAAGCTGCTGTGTCAGCGAAACGTCGTCGAATTTTTCCAAATAAAGTGTAGATTAAAGTTAAACCTTGTGTTTTTTATCTCATTTACATAGGCGTAACTTGAGTATGAGGTAAGGACATGAATACTGGGTAGGTACATTAAACTTACTATTTACAACTGTGGCTCTGGTATTCACACAACTAACCAGAGTCAATGACAACCTTAAGAATGAACTACTTACCAAGAATTTAATGGATGTCTGAACGACAGGAACGTGAATAATCGATGGTAGATGGTATAAGGTTAAAAATCAGAAACCAGCAGAAGTTTTCTTCATACATTGATACGAGATATATATTTATTTGATAATTTAAACTAACCTATAAAATAATCGAAGAAACAACAGCTTAATATTGTGTTAACAATCGAAGTTCGCCCCTAAGAGACACACTAACTGGATATTCAGATGATTATAATTCACCAACAAGTGCAATGAGATGTTTTCTTAACCACAACGTTCAAAAATAATATCAGGTCTGTACTCGTTCCTTTTAAACTATTCTAAGTCAACCACCACCTGATTATGACTCTTTCATAGAGGTTATAATGCTGAAATTGGCATATTGACTCCAATAGTTTGGAAGAATTATTTGTTGACGATAATGTTATTTTCACATGAAAGTAAATTTTCAACATGTGGTCCTTTCACATAAATCTTTCTGTTTTGGCAGATTCTGAATTCAACAGAATCGTGAATAACTAAAATATTTCAGTTTAAACAGTTGGTACAAATTCATTACTTACTGGTGCATTAAATTCTGCTGAATTATACAACATTTACAAGATAAATTCTAAATGAAAATTTACGAATTTCAGCAGAATGGTCGACACATTATAAATCAGAGACCGCTTGGAAAGAATTACGGTATTAAAAGAGGACTTTTGGGATCACTTTGCGGCTATAGAATGTTGCGTCATAAATAAACAGGCCGTGCGTGCTGTGAAAACCAGCATTTAGGTAGTATCGTATCTGGTGAAAGCAAGGGAAAACTTATAATTTGGTTTCTTTCATTGAATTGAATGCAGTAATCTGTAAAATGTTTCAAGGCGAGTCACATAAAGGAAATAGATTACTTCTTCTGGATTCAAGTACTTAATTTTCTAGATATTCATTCAACGTTGTTTCGCATTTTCCCTTCGGAAGCATTCTATGGTAGATATTTGTGTCCACGATTTTATGTGGGAGATGATAACTTCGTTGCTTGATCAATTAGAAGAAGAACGTCATAGAACAAATAATTAGGATCTAATTGGTCTGCATTTTCATAGTATTGTGGTGCTATATTATGTCTCAATATACCCTGCATTCCAATAATTATTCGACCTCACATCTAACTCAGAAAAGGGCGGTGTTAGCGAAAACGATAAATAACGTCACTTCTTGATTTGAAGAGAAGCGGTAGATTTGGAGCATTCGAAATCAGGCACCCTAATCATTATAGGGAGAAGAAGCCGAGTACTGCTTGGTTGAAAATATCTTTCAATTGTTTTAGTGGAATATTTGATCCTGAATAAATTAAATTTATAATGGAAAATGTGGCCTGATTTGAGGGTTAATTGATGTTCTCTTCTTACCTCACTGGGACCAATAATGTCCCATATAATATTTTGTAGCTCATTTTCTATCTCTAACAGTTTTTTGTCGGATAGTAGAGTTGTTGTGTTGTAAGAATCTATTTGCAAGTGTCGTTTACCATGGTAGCTTGGTCCACTCCGGAGATTCTCCGCCCTCTGCTTTTGATTGGATATGACCGCTACCATAGTCTTGGATCGTCGAGCTTCCAGAGATTGAGAGCCATTTCTGATTTTACCTTTCCATTTCATAGAATCATTTCGGCCCTTTTTAGCCATAAACTACCACGCTGGCCAGTGCAGGTTCGTAGGGGGGGAGTGCAGGATGGGTAGGATGAAAGTGGTACTAGTGAGGAAGAAGATGCAGGACATGATACCTTCTTAGATTTGTATAAGTGGAAGAGAACTAGGTCTAACCACTACCGGGTTTGTAGTGGAGTACCTAACCAATACCTATGTAATTAAAGTACATTATACAGGATGTCACAGTGATGAATAAGTTTTCAATTGGCAGTGAACATAGATTGATCAGAACGAAAGTAACCATCAATATAAAGAAAGAACGGACAAAACAAATATTGAAAACCAGAGGAAAAGGATGGACAGAACCTCAAAACCAGACACAGTTCCAGAATGAAATAGAATCGAAAGCCGCAGGAATAATTATTTCACTTGAAACTATATGGTCTATTCAAAAAAACAAATTTTCAAATGGAAAAAAAGAAGATTGTTATGGACCTAAACGTGTTACATTAACCGACTTTAGTTTCTTGCGACAAGAATCTGGTGAGTTTGTAGTATTTTATATTATTTCAAAATGCAAAATTTATATTTTGAGATGGCCAGACAGAAGTCCCGACTTGAATCCCATAGAACATGTTTGGGACAACATGGGGTGGCAAATTCAGCAACGTATGCCTTGTAGAAAACTCCAACAACTAGAAAATCTGCTTCCTGAAATTTGGAACTCAGTGACTCAAGAGTACATCCAAAATTTGTCTGAGGGGCTTCCGAGACGAATACTGGCAGTAATTAGGGCCCGGGGAGGAAACACTCGATTTGGAAAATGATTAGTAACCATTCAATGCCAGTTGATTGGTCTCTTCGAAAGTTTGAAGATGGTAGAATCTTAAAATTTTTCATTAACTCGAAAATTGTTGATATTTATTATCATAAACTCACCTCTTTTGAATGATATCTTCTTATTTTACACTACTGAAAGTTACCAAGCGACTCTTGAATGACCAACCTAAAAGCTTATATAGTATTGTCGTAAAAGTGGGGTGATGCGACAATTTTTGTGTGGAGTGTATTTTCCATTTACACTAAAATACATAAACATGAAAAAACATGCAGTATAAAACTGAAAAGAACAGAAGCTAATGAAAAATGTTCACAAGCTAAAAACTACAAATTTTCACCCGTTTTTTTAAGTTACATTAAAACAAAAACAAATTGATATTCTCGCCTAAATGAGTGTTCTAAACACTGGTACGAGTTTCTGACAGTTCCTTTGAGGCTACATACAGGCTCACATACAGGTTTTTGAGACCTACAGCGGGAATTAGTGAATTTCTTGAATTTCCGATTTCAAGCGTTTTGGAAAAAACAATTCAACGATGTGTAAAACTAGGAGTATTTCCACTTGAAAATTCGGACTTTTGAGTCTTCGAATGTACTTCGATTTGGCGGCTTCTTTCGAACCACTTTGTATAATTTAGAGCCCTAGCGAGTATTCAGTCTTGTAGAAGAACTTTTTACTGGGATTGAGCCTCAGCTACTCGAAGCTGAAGAAATGTAGTAAATATTTTGAATAAAGCTAAGAGAACCGGAAAAAAACAAATATTTGACTGTAACTTCTGAACTCATTATCCGATTTCAGTTTTAAGGACTGTTTTGAAAACGTATTTCAAATACCTTTCTATTGATGTACCACACGATAGGAGTTGCCATTTGAAATTTTGGAGTTTCCTACCCCCACCCCAAGTTAGGTGAAAATTTCAAACATAATTCAAATAGGTAGCCCTTCCTGACAGATCACAACTCCGTTGACAGAAATGGGTTTCTATTCTTAGTTTCAAAGATATCCACTCAGTGCGCGGACACTGTATATCGAATAAATCCTTTCATATACAACCATAAAGGATAACACAAACAGTCTCGAAGTTTCACAAATGAATCAGTTGAGTAATTTGAGATTTTCCTGGTGAGGTGCACTTTTAGTTAATGTTTTCCATTCTGCGCGAAATACAAAAGGGAGGTTTACGAGCATATCCACCAAAAATAATTGTTTGATTAATCCTTTAATCTATCTTTCATTCAGATCTAATTTCTATCGTAAAGTTAATTAATTAAAACTGAAATGGGCTCCGTTTTTATCAATTTGAAAAAGTAGCTTCCGCTCAGATTCGAATTACTTATTTTATGGCTGGATAGGGCCGCTCACGGTTAGTCATTTTATTCGATTTAAGCTGGGGATATAGACTTTCGGACAGAGCGTCAAGAAAATAATTCTGTTATGTGTGATATAAAGAGGAGGATTTTATTATCGACTTGAGATATATTTCTAAGAGTTATTATTTTTGTTATTATTTCTGACTTGTTTACGTGCATTATTTTCCTTGTCTTTCAGTATATTCGTTCGTATATTAAATACTTTTTAGTCATTACTACTTGGTAGTAGTTCATCAGGATTTAGAAAGAAAAGTTTTCAAACTTTTGTTCATCTTCAGAAGCATATAAAGATAATAGAAATTATAGTATATATACATTCAGGAATGTAGCTTTTACAAATACAAGTAAACGATGATTTCTACTAAAATATATTATTAAAGGCTCGACGCGTTTCGATACACAGTATCTTTATCAAGAGCGAATGAATACTACAAATATATCTTACCAACAAATTTTTATATATACTAAAGGGGCAATCCACTCGGAGTTGTCCGTACATGAACTAATGTTTAGGAAATAAATTTAATAGGGGTGAGTTGTTAATGTCTACCTGATCATTAAGAATTTCCGGTGAATACCTAAATCTGTTAATTTCAAGTACATCCAGAAGGTTGAGTTTTATACCTCTATTCTCAAAATGTAGAATATTAAATACTGAATTGAAAGAGTGACCATTTTCCCTAATGAATCGGGTTTTCCATTGATTAAACTGCGTTTATGTTCAGAGATTATAACATTGAAATTTCTTCCTGTTCTACCTATATCAAAATAATCGCAATCTGCACAATCCATCTATAAGCACCTGATTTATTTTCTTTATTAATTGGAGATTTACAATTCGAGATAAATGAACCTAAATTTGTTGATGTTTTCAACGCAATATTTAAATTTGAGTTTTTGAGAAGGGTTTAACATTATTGCTAATATTACCTTTATATGTTAAACTATTGAATTTCTTGTCTTGGTGTTCACCGGTTGGATATATATATATATATATATATATATATATATATATATATATATATATATATATATATATATATATATATATATATATATTTTTTTCTTATCTAATATGCTGCTAACTAAATTTGCATTATAACCATTATTTATTGTGATCTGCTTTATTGAATTCAATGCTTTGAAATAATTATCATTAGACATCGGAAAGTTCAAGTGTCTAAGTATATAGCTATTAAATGCTGCAACTTAATGTTGATAAGGATGTACCGATGTATAATGAATTGTGATATCTGTATGAGAAGGCTTATAATAAATTGAAAACTGTTGTTTATTATTCGATCTTGTTATTGTTACGTCTAAGAAATTGATCGAATTGTTCTGTTCTATTTCAGAAGTGACTTTTATTTTAGGGTGCAGGTTGTTGATGAAATTTTCGAATACAGTGAACTGTCTGTTTGTTCCTGTGAAACACACAATAATGTGATCGACATATCGATACCAATATAGGAAATGTTTACTAAGCGGGTGTTTTTGAATAGTTTTTTCTATGTTATTCATGAAGATTTCTGCTAAAAAAGGGCTTGAGGGTTTCCCATTATAAGTCCCTCATCACTTCTATAAAAACAATTGTTAAATCAAAAAATGAAAAATAACTTGAACCCAAAAATAAAATTCACTTCTGAAATAGATCATAACAATTCGATTAATTTCTAGACCTAACAATAACAAGATCAAATAATAAACACCAGTTTTCAATTCATCATAAGCCTTCTCATACATATATCACAATTCATTATACATCGGCACATCCTTACCACCATAAAGTTGCAGCATTTAATAGCTATATACATAGAATCTTGAACACACTGATGTCTAATGATAATTATTGTAAAGAAATGAATTTAATAAAACAAATCGCATAAAATAATGTTTATCATGCAAATTTAGTTAGCAGCATGTTATATAAGAAAAAACAAAATTAGCTTTACAACATATATATCCAATCGGTGAATACCAAGACAAGAATCTCAATAGTTTAACACATATAGATAATATTAGCAATAATGTGAAATCCCTTCTTAAAAATTCAAATTTAAATATAGCGTTCAAAACATCAACAAATTTGGGTTCATTTATCAAAGATTATAAATCTCCAATTAATAAAGAAAATAAATCATGTGTTTATAGATTGGATGGTGCAGATTGCAATTATTTTTATAAAGGAAGAACAGGAAGAAATTTTAATGTTAGAATCCTGGACAAAAACGCAGTTTAATCAATGGAAAAACCGATTCAAATTATTCAAATCATCTTAAGGAAAATGGCCATTCTTTCAATTCAGAATTTGATATCCTATATTCTGAGAATAGAGATATAAAACTCAACCTTCTGGAAGTACTTGAAATTAACAGAATTAGGTATTCACCGGAAATTCTTAATGATCAGGTAGACATAAATAGCTCACCCTTATTAAATTTATTCCCTGAACATTAGTTCAAGTACGGATAGCTCTGAGTGGATTGCCTCTCTATATACATATATAAAACTTTGTTAGTAGGATATATTTGTAGTATTCATTCGCTCTTGATAAAGATACTGTGTATCGAAACGCGTCGAGCGTATTTGTGAAAATGGATTTCTATCACGTAAAAGCCTCGTCATTTAAATTTATATAGCTATTAATTCTACAATAGATTCCCCATCAAAAAACATGAAAAAAATGAATAAACCTCTAAAAGACCTCCGTTCTTGAAATACAGGGTGTTGAAGATATTTTAACGTTTCTGTTTTCTGTTTAAAATTTTCAATTTGCATAGAAGAAATCCTGTGTCCACTAGCTACAAAACTGTATACGGTGATATTTTTTCAGGGTCATGCTCCCTTTAACGAAGATCAAACAAAACATATTTTATACTCTCTAAAATTTTATTTTCACAAACACTACCGGTTTCAACTGTCATTATCAATTGGTCAACCACAGAAAACGAATCTACTTATACAGATACTATCCTAATTAAGAAGTATGTAGTGGGAATGTATCAATATCTAGCTGGCTATTAAGGGTGATTTCAATTGGGTTTTTACGAAGTTTATTGATTTACAAACATTCCAACAGATTAATTTTCTTGCCCATGTATAAACTATGAAGAATTTTAATATTCAGAAAATACAAGGTTTGGTTTACTATGCTTCACTACGAATCAATTATTAAATGTACCCTGTTACTGCAATTTTAATTGTCAAAAATTCATCTTCAGACAAAATAAGGAAACGGAATTCAAAATACGATTACTAACTATATTTGGGATTTAAAGGGTAGATAGAAAGACCCCAGCAAGTAGTAGGGGATGGTGCTATTTAAAAATATCATAGATTTGGGACTTACATAGATCAAGCTGGTCGTTAATTATTTGTGGGTTACTATTATGAATTTGATTCCAAGAAGTTCAGTTTCTTGCTTTTAGGAGCAAAGTGTAAAATTTCTAAACTGTCTATACTTTTTGAGATATTTCAATTGAAAAAAGAGATGAATTATTGTTCGTTTTAAGAAAGAAACAGATAAAAGAAAATAAGAGACTCTTTCTGCATGTTGTAAAAAAATTGTGAATTTTTTCTCACGGAGTAGGTGTTTTTTTCTGGATTTCAGTAGCTTATGTCATCTCCTCTTACCCTGATACAACCCTGAATCCATCCAGGCACGTTTTGGATCAGATTTTCGACCTCCTCTGGGATGATATTGTGCCACTCTACCGTGGCGGCTTGGATGAACTGTTGTGGGGTTCTTGGATAATCCTGGTGCGATCTCTGTTTCAAGATAATATCACGCGAGGTTGCTGGTATGCGGAGGAGCATTATCTTGCATAAAAGTGAGATTCTCACCGTGAGCACCTCACCAGAGTCTGACTTTGGGCTCCAGCACTAGGTGCACGTAATTTCTAGCCGTTACACTCACAGAATACTAAATCTAATCTGTTTTGCCTCCCAGCATGATGCCACCCCAAAACATTACACTGCCCACTTGGTATTTTGGAACTCGTCTTGCTGCTCGGAGTCTAGGTTTGTCTTCCATGACCCCCTTAAAATCCGAATCCGACGGTCATCTGATCGAACACCAATTCTGGTTTCATCCGAAAAAAGAACATTTCCCAATTCTCAATATTTCAATTTTGGTGCTCGATACAACAATTGAGTCTTTCAATTGTTTGTTGTCTGGGTAGCTCTGGAACACTTAAAGGCCTTTTGATGTTTAAACTCCTTGAAAGAAGTCTTTGACGTATCGTTTCGACTGATATATTGATGCCTGTTGCTTCCAGAAATTGCCTTTGGAGTATGAGGTGCGACGACCTAGGGTCTCCTATTGCAATTTGGCACAAAAGCGGTCTTGTTCTTCAGAAGTGATCTTCCTACGACTTCTTCTAGGCCTATTTTGCAGAGGTTGTAGCTCCACGTATCGAGCGTAGGTTTTTGAAATCATCCCCTGTGATACCCCCATTGTGGACGCTTTATTCCTCTGTGTCACTTCTTCGCCAACGAAAGCAATTATTCGACCCCTCTGCATGTCGGAGAATCCAACGTTAGGCATTTTCAATTATGATTATAGGCCTTGTTGAATTTTTAAATTTAATAGTTTCAAATCTCAGTGACGACTGAGTACAATATCCCGTACAAGTGGTAATAATTCAATATTTCTTAACAGACTATCCAGCGAAAGAATCTTATTTGGATAGAATCCATGAGAAAACACAGCCGCATAAGTCTATTTTCAAAAGACTGAAGCACAATTTCTGTAGGTTCTTTCAAGCACAACAAAGCAAAACATATGACATTGAAGATAGAAGAGATGATATCGTCGAAGATTTGAGTGCAGTTGCAGTCCACTTTGGAATTCCAAGCCGTCAAATGGCAACCGAAACTGGCATTTCCAAGTAAAGTGGTCTCAGAGTACTAAGGGACCCAACAGAATGAGGAAATCGCAATTCCTCCATCTTGATGATAATCAACGACGACTTACTTTCAGTCATTGGCATCTTCAACAAACAGAAGAAAACCCAGAAGTGTTATATGAAGCAATGAAATTTTCTTTAAAGGTGATCAAATTCTCAATAAGTATAATGAGCACTGTTGGTCGGATGTCAATTCCCAATAGAAACTAGGGGACCTCTGAAATTGCCATCCCTTGGCCCAGATCTGACTCCCCTAGATTTCTCCCACTTGGAGCATCTTGAGAATTTATTTTTTTAAGAATAAAAGGATAACGATGATGAGCTTAAACTAATATATACCGAAATATATTTTCTCTCAAGTCCAAAATTAAATTTTTCACTAAAAGTACTCCATATAAACATAAAATTGTCTAAATGAAATTTTGGACGCACACTGACGAACCTCTTTTATTATAAAGTTGTGAATATCTGGTATGTGTCAAGTGGATAGATACTAATTTTCAATTTTTATCTTGAAAAAAGCTTAGATGAAGGAATTGATATAACACGTGACGTAAAAAAATAATCCTCTTTATTGATCTCAATCATCTCTACTTCGTGTATGAAAAAAACACAAATTTGATTCATAAATCATAAAGCAAGCTGCAAGAGAAACATTTTACTCAAAAGGGCCTGTAGATGTGTAAATATCTTTCGTCTAATTTCAACAGAATTTGAGATATCGTCGAAATCCCGAAAAATCTAAGATTTCTAAATAATTTGAAAACTGAACAAGATGGCTGAACTCCTTTTTCACCAATGAGTTTTCTGGAAAATCTATATCATTTTCTTCCGTCTGCAATATTTCGAATAGCTGCCGCACTAAATCATCGAATTTGGTCTACCCTGTAGATCAGGGGTTCTCAAACGGTCGATCGAGATTGCGAGTGCTTTTTGATTAGATCTCGAGAAGAAAGAAATTTTTAATAAGTAGGTAACTAAACTACAGAAATTTATTACGTAATAAAATAACACTCTGCTAATGTGGCTTTACCAAAGGAACGCGCGTCACTTGCCACAGAAAAGCCGCGTTTCTTATTCTTGCCTCTTTCATAGAAATTTCGGGCGGCGCGTTTGACGAGAAAATTAGAGACTTTCGTTCACGCTGACATAAACATTGCGCCCGCAGAAATTGGAGTCATTCTGAATTGTAACTTGAAGTCAATAATACGTCGATACAAAGTTTATTATTAAATAGTACGAAATGAGTGCAGTTAAGAAACCTAAAACATATCATTTCAATAACGATTGGGAGGAAGAATTTTTCTTTTGTATGGTGAAGGATAAGTGCATTTGTCTTATTTATCGTGCATCAGTTGCAATATCTAAGCAAGGTAACTAAGAGAGGCATCATAAAACGGTTCATAAAAACTTTGAAAGGGATTTTCCGCCACCGAGTGCATTAAGGAAACGAAAAGTACGTGATTTAATATCTTTTTTGAAATGAGAACAAACCATGTTCACAAAACCAGCCAAACGATCAAATGGCGCTACGATGACATCATTCAAAATATCTTATATATTGGCGAAACACAAGAAACCATTCAAAGATGGATCGGTTGTGAAGGAAGCATTTGTTGAAGCGAGTGAGACTTTATTTGGAGATTTTAAAAATAAAACAGAAATTATGTCTGCTATTAGAGAACTTCAGTTATCTCGTCCGACTGTCACATGGCGTATTGAAGTCATGAGTCAGGACATGACACATAAACTAAAACATGAAATCATGAAATGTACATACTTTTCTTTATACTTCGAATCCACCGATATGACAGACACTGCCTAGCTGTGTATTTTTATTAGGATGGTTTTTAATGACCTGTTGGCTAAGGAAGAATTTTTGACAATCATTCCTCTGAAGGGGAAGACACTTGGCAAAGATATGTATGACTTTTTTTCAATTTTGTAAAAAACTATAAGCTACCGATATATAATTTAGTGTGCATTACAAAAAACGCTTTTGTGGCATTTTGTCGAGCTAATGAATATTTCCCTTCATTTTTTCACTCCATTGCATTATTCATCAACCAGTTTTGTGTTCAAAAATTTTGAACATTGAGTAAACTTTGTCATTGCAACAAAATTTGTAAATTCCATCCGTGCACGTAGCTTGCAACGGCGGCTCTTTAAGTTGTAGTTGGAAGATAGGGAGTCAGCTGACCACACAGATTCAGGTCCTCACACGGACGTCACGTGGTTGAGTCACGGAAAATTCCTAGAAAGGTTTCAATAATGAATACCCGACATAATAGCTTTTCTAGACGAAAGAGGTGATAACACTCAGAACATGGCTGACTGATTTGGCATATTTGACTGACATCACTATGCACTTAAACATAATTAACTTGGAGCAAGATAAAGGAAAAACTAAGTCTATATATGTCTATGAAATTAATTTGAATGTAGATGGAAGTTATTTAAATATTGAAAATATGGGGGAATATGAATGTTTATCTATTTTACATACTGTACTTTTCTCTAATCGTGTTCGTGTCACATCTTAATTCGACACTATGACATAAACCATGTAGACTTCCAATTTCGCCACGAACTATTTTTTTTTAATAAATAAATGATAAACTACTTAAATTTATAGGCAAACATTGTTTTTCCGTATTGAAATTCATCCTTCCCACACGAAGAATAATCAACCTAAAGTAATTCCATTAAAAGTTTTTATTGGGAGAGTATTTTCAGAAATTGTTGTGGTTCAAGATGGAAACAGGAAAACCACCCTTATAAAACGGAGAAACATTTTAATCGGAGTTAGTAAATTTTTATTTATGAGGAGACTAAGCATATACAAATGTAATGGAATTTCAAAAAGGGTCACTGTTCCCCCATAATTCTTATTTGGATTTGCATTATTATATATGATTGAAATTTTCCTGCGTTGGATTATTTACGTGTGGTCCCTGCCCGAAGGAAAAGCAGAGTCCTATATGTTTTTCAAGTGACGAGGGTGTTACGATACCAGAGAATATTTGATCATCGTGCCAGCGAGTGTGATAAATTTGTACCACTGGGGGGAGTAAATAAAACGTTCGGCAAACAGGAACATGGTTACGAATGAAATATATGAATATGATGTCTTTCTTCTACTCTGAAAATAATCTCATCAAAATATAAAATGTGAAAAACATGACTCGAAACACAGTCCTTCTGCCGCAAAAAGTTGTTGGATTTCAAATCAAACCAAGTTAATTCAGTCAGTATCCATGGATACGAATCACTTTATATAAAATTGTTACCTGATTTATCATATTAAGATGTCGGTTTCTAAGTATACCGTGTGTTCGAAAGGAAAAGTTCATATAAACAAATACTTCGTTACCGATTTACAGAGTCTTAAAGTTTAGTCTAAAGATGCAGTTGAATTTGATTTTTTCGTAAACCGCTTGAGATATTGGGGTAAAATTTTGGGGTTGTCGAAAAATTTCAAATACAGAACAACATCTTGGATTCACTACTGGCGCGGTATGAGACAACGCAGGTTATTCTCAAAGAAGAAACTAGAACGCTACTGATTTTTCGAAAAAAAAATATTTTTGAATTTTCTAATTATTACAAGAAAAAAATTAAAAAAAGGTATTGAATAAAAAAATGTTGAAAAGTTTTCTAGGAATCCTTGCGATTGATTGATAATATCTATTCTCTGCTGTCATAGATGTGTTCAAAAATGGTTAACGTCAATGTCATTTGAGTATTTCCTTTTTTCAATTTTTTTTTGATCCCTTAACGTGCTCTATTGCTGCCTTTCGGTTAATGACACGCAAGGAATTCTATAATCTCACTAACCCGGGAATTTTGCCGAATCCCTCTCGTGTCGAGGGAAGGGATCTTTAATGTCCAACACATCTCTGTTAAACAGGACCGACGGTTTTGCATCTCCTCCGAAAGATGGGCGCTCAAGCGATTCCAAAAATCCGAAAAATCGCACCGACTTTGTGGGGATTGAACCCAGATAACTCTGCGCAGAGGTCGAGCGACTTAACCTCCACGCCACCAAGCCAGTTTAATTTTGAATCTACTGAATTTGAATTTCAAATCGGCTATCATGAATCGTTATACGAACGCTAAGATGATCGACATGCACTTCATGTATGGACGTCCTGACAGAAATGCATTAGAAGCTCGGCGATTATATATTAAAAGATTTCCAAAATCGTATTGCTTCCGATAGAGAAACTTTCGAAAGCAATCATTGACGCTTATATAAAAAGACTCATTAAGAATATATGAAGGAGCAGGAAGGCCAAGGGAAGTAGGATCGGTAAAGCTAGAAAATGAGGTTCTTGCAATAATTCAAGATGATCCTGGTACCTCCACTGACAACGCGTACAAGCACTTCTTCTTATCGATTTTGTGGTCTGTATTGCTTATTGTCAATGGCTTCTGCGTAAGGTTAGGTTTTTCAAGAAGTTACATAAGGAATTTCCATAATAAATATATGTGATGAGAAGAAAGTCCACATCAAACATATAAAGATCGAATTCAACTTATCTTCTCGTTGAATGTTTGGATCGGCTATGGGCGTGACTACCTAATTGCATCAGCATTTCTACCAGTGATATTTACGGGGAAGCTGTACCGCAACTTTTGGAACAACACGCTTCCACAATTTTTGGAGGATGTACCTTTGGCAATAAGACAAAGGATGTGGTTTATGCACGTGACTTCCTAACTCAAGAGTATGGAAATCGCTGGATTGGTCGAAGTGGCCCTCAATTTTGACCTGCACGGTCCCCAGACTTAAACCCCTCGATTTCATCCTATGGGATCATTTGAAATTGCACTACCCCCGTGACAAATGTTGAGGACTTACAAAATAGAATTATCGCTGGGTGCAACTCGAAAAGAACAGATCATAGTGTTTTCGAAAGAGTTCGCCAATCAATGAGGAGAAGACTGTATTCGAGCTGGAGGAAGTCACTTCAAACAGCTTCTGTAATTTTTTAACAGTAATTTGTTATACTCAGAAGTATTTGTTATGTCATTGAATTAAACTGCTGATTTTCAAACATACGTTATTTAATGATAAAAAGAAATACACTATGATGGTTCCTTCAATCAAAGACTACGTATCGTACAGAAATAATGAAAGAACTATTTTCTTGAAGATTCGGAAAGATTTATAATTTTCGAAGAAATCAGTAGCGTCCTAGTTTTTTCTTTGAGAATAACCTGCATTGTGCACATATGCGCACCATTTATGAGTCCAAGATATTGTTGTGTCTTGAAAATTATGCGTCTTTGAAAGTTTCCAATAGCCCCAAAAATATTACCTCAATATCTCAAGCGGTTGAATAAAAAATCAAATTTAACTGCATCTATCGATTAAACTTGTACACCACTTAAATCGTTGACGAAGTATTTGAGGATCTATGTTTATATGAACATTTTTCATGAAATGAATTCAGCAGTCACCTGCTTAAATATTGTCGTATCTTTTCTCAAATACCCTGCAGTTTTAGGAAAGTTCTTGAAATCGCCAGAATTTATTTTATCGGGCAATCACTTATTCACGAAAGGGTTCTGCCGAATGTCGCTAAATGTAATAAACCTCAACCAATGGATTATTATACTTAGACTTGTGACCGCTAGGCGACGACACTAAATACAATTCTTTCAGTTTTCTATATATTTTCACAAGGAATATTGAGTTTTCAATGAATGAACCTCTGAAAAATTCATTTCATTTGAATCAAGTCTATATTATATAGAAATATATTGTAGATTGTAGGCGACATCAATATTTGGTTGAATGTTGTTGTTGAATACAGAAATTGTTTACATTCTGGTTGATTCCTTCCCCTGTTCCGTTAAGTTAACCAAATTTTCTCGCGGACCTTTCTGTATCTACTTGTTGCACTAGGAAACGAATTCACTAAATTAAACGTACTTAGTTTAGAAATGCCAGTATGTCGCAGCTAACTGTATGACTAGAGATACTACCTTCTTCTGTTGCACCTGTACTGGTACGGAAACAAGCGGTTAGTTAGTGATTTTCCCTTTATGCTCTTGCAAGTATGAAGTTTTGAAGTAGCTTGAAAAAGCTTGATGTGAAGTCAAGCTTCTGAGTTCAAAAAGTAGTCAAGTCAAACCTTTGATTTTTCAGGAGCTTGAATTTGTAGTCGATTCACGTTTTTCGAAAATTTTTCAAGCTGCTTGACTGGTAAAACCCTAATTGCTATGATCGAAATATTTTCCATGGCCACAAATCTATGTTAGGTTAGGTTAGGTTAGGTTATATGGGACAACGCAGGTTATTCTCAAAGAGAAAAATATAACGCCACTGATTTTACGAGAAAAAATTCAAAAACTTTTGAATAAAAGAAATGTTGAAAAGTTTTCTAGGAATTCTAGCGATTCCATTGATAATACCTGTTATATGCTGTCATTGAGGTGTTTGAAAAATGATTAACGTCAATGTCATTTGAGTATTTCTTTTTTTGAATTTTTTCTGATCCTTTAACGTACTCTATTTCTGCCTCTTGGATAATGAAACGCCAGGGAATCGTCACCTCACTAACGCGGGAATTTTGCCGAACCCCTCTCGTGCCAAGGGAAGAGATCTTCAATGTCCAACACATCTCTGTTAGACAAGACCGACGGCTTTACATTTCCTCCGAAAGATGAGCGCTCAAGCGATTCCTAGAATCCGAAAAATCACACCGACTTTGTGGGGATTGAACCCCGATAACTCTGCGCAGAGATTGAGTGACATTACCTAGACGCCACCAAGCCAGTTTAATTTTGAATATACCAAATTTGAATTTCAAATCGGCTATCATGATTGTTATATGAATGCTGAAATAATTGACATGCACTTCATGTATAGACGTCCTGACAGAAATTCATTAGAAGCTCGGCGGTTGTATATTGAGATTTCCGAACCGTATTGCTCCCGGTAGAGAAACTTTTAAAAGCATTCATTGACACTTACATGAAAAGGACACATTAAGACGATTTGAAGGAGCAGGAAGGCCAAGAGAAGTAAGAACGGTAGAGCTAGAAAATAAGGTTCTTGCAATAATTCAATTCGATCCTGGTACCTCTAGTTACAACGGGTACAATCACTTCTTCTTTTCGATTTTCTGTATTGCGTATTGTCAATGGCTTTGGCGTAAGTTGATTCAAATTCCTCAAATTCTTATGCTGATCATGTTCACTGATGAAGCAAGTTTTTCAAGAAATTCCATAGAGAATTTTCATAATAATCATATGTGGTGAGAAGAAAGTCTACATCAAACATATAAAGATCGTATTCAACATTTGTTCTCGTTGAATGTTTGGATCGTAATTGGGGGTGACTACCTAATTGGACCAGCATTTCTACCAGTGAGATTTCCGAGGGAGGCGTAACTTTTGGGGCCACACAAGTCTATGAATTAAGCTGTTGATTTGCCAACATATGTTATGTAAAGATAAAAAGAAATATTTCATGATGGTTCCTTTAATCAAAGACTACTACAAAAAATGATGAAAGAATTTTTTTCTTGAAAAATTCATAAATATTCATAATTTATGAAAGAATCAGTAGCGTCCTAGTTTTCTATTTGAGAATAACCTGCATTGTGCCCATACGCGAACTACTGATGAGTCCGAGATATTGCGGAGTCTTGAAAATTATGCGTCTTTGAAAGTTTCCGCTACCCTCAAAATATTACCTCAATATCTCAAGCGGTTTACGAAAGAATCAAATTTAACTGCATCTATCGATTAAACTTGTACACCCCGTAAATCGGTGACGAAGTATTTGAGGACCTATGTTTATATGAACTTTTTTCATGAAAAGACTTCAGCAATCACCTGCTTGAATATTGCCGTATCTTTTTAGACGCCCTGTAGTTTTAGGAAAGTTCCTGGACTCCCCCGAATTTCTTTTATCGGGGAATCACTCATTCCCGAAAGGGTTCTGCTGAATGTCGCTAAATGTAATGAACCTCAACCAATTGATTATGGTTATGGTATTCTAACTACTAAAAAAGACAACATGACTGACGAGATTACACGAAGAGTGTCCCTTTCGTGGGCGGCATTTGGCAAATTAAAACATGTCCTGATATCAGACATACCCCACAACCTCAAGAAAAACCTCTACAACCAATGCATTCTTCCTGTGCTTACATATGGAGCCAAAACATGGTGTCTTACTAAGAAGTTGGCCCAAAAATTGACGAAAACCCAAAGAGCCCACGAGAGAATAATATTAAATATTAAACTATCAGATCGCATAAGAAATACTTGGATAAGAGAACAAACCAAGCTGACAGATGTCATAGAGAGGGCAGCTCAACTAAAGTGGTCATGGGCAGGTCACGTAGCTCGAAGAAATGACAATCGGTGGACCAAGAGGCTCATGGAATGGAGGCCGAGAGTGGGGCATAGGAGTATCGGCAGGCCAAACACAAAGTGGAGAGACGATATTAAAAAATCAGCGGGTCTTCTTTGGACGAGAAAAGCTATTAGCAGAAAGAAATGGTTCAATATGGGAAAAGCCTACATCCAGCAGTGGATTGAAATAGGCAGATCGTGATCGTGAATTGATTATGATGAATACATTTCTGACCGCTAGGCGACAACACTATATACAATTCCTTCAGTTTTCTATATATTTTCACAAGGAATATTGAGTTTTCAACGAATAAAACTCTGAAAAAATCATTTCATTTGAAAAATAGAAATGCCAGTATCTCGCAGCTAACTGTATGACTAGAGATACTACCTTCTTCTGTTGCCCTGTACTGGTACGGAAACAAGCGGTTGGTTAGTGAATTTCCCTCTATGCTCTTACAAGTATCAAGTTTTTAAGTAGCTTGTTGTCAAGATAAGCTTGTGGGTTCCAAAAGTAGTCAAGTCAAATCTTTGATTTCTCAGAAGCTTGAATTTTTAGTCGAGTCACGCTTCTCGAAAAATTTTCAAGCTGCATGACTTGATGAAACCCTAATTGATATGACCGAAATATTTTCCATGGCCATGAATCTAGGTTAATTAGATATCAGTATATCCTCAAATACATTTGAGGTATTTGAATTTGGGAGGCTTTTACTTGGTAAAATTAGTACTGTGTTTTTTTAGTAAAATTCCTCAAAACACAGTACTTGTTTTTTACATTTGAGGTATATAAATGTTCTCAAATTACACCAAGAATTGTGACAGGCCTTTATCACTGGCATCGGTATATTCCGAATAGTAATGGCAACCAACCTGACCCTTTTCTCTAAATATCAGTTCAACTGAGAAAAGATACGAGTAAGTGTGGAGCTAATATTAACTTCATGAATAACACACTGCACGTTTCCGAATAGAACGACACTCTATTTTATCCTCCCCAAGGTATTTGATTACGTCCCTCATGATGCGGATTTGTCAAGATGCATAGAAGCCTCATTCTTTCCTCTTTCGAGAATAGAAATCAAACAATTCGTATGAATGGAAATGTCTACAGAGAAAATTGAAGATGTAGGAAAGAGTTGATAATCTTGTGTTTCCTTTCAATGAAAGAGTTTTCATATTACTTTTAATACATACTGACGATATTCCCAGAGCAACTCCAGGATCCTAGCAAACAGAAACAAAGGAATACAGGGTGTCTCCCAAGCTGTAACAAATTTTGTGAGGTTAGATTTCTCAGAAAAACTAGTGAGAACTCTTATCTTTTCAAGTCAGAGATATTCAGCTTCAAGAATTTGATCCTCTCGTGTCCGAAAATTTTCAACCTACCACAGCGATTCTGTAGTGTCACCATAGATGCAACGATACACGTGGAAACACGTGGAGTCTTTTCTAAGTAGTGCTGCGGTCAGTGTTATGCGCATGCACACTGGGTACCTGCATCTCTTGCCTACGCACTGACGCCATTGCAGTCTGATTCTCCTTTTTTTCATCCATATAATACAAAAGCAGTAAGCCTTATTTCGAGGAAAATGGAGGGGACGGTTGGAGTTTGAACCGGGCGGGAAGAAAGGATCGGCTCGGAAAAGCGGGGTTCGTTGGCCCCCGCGAATAATTTTTTTTCGGTAGAGAAACGTCTGAGGAAGATCCGAGCAAAATTCGGAGTCCCTAGCTCAAACGACGGAGACGCGACGATTTTTCGAAAAATTTCGCCGAAACGTCGCCCCGGGCGAACGGAACGTCGAAACGACGAGATTTCTTCGGAATCGTTAACTCGGATCTTTCGGAGGGCGATCGGAGGGTCGATCGGGCGAAAATTCCGGGAAAAAGTTTCGAAAAAGCAAAAATAAAATACGTCTCCGAAATCTCCGGGATGGAGGGGATAATTTCTATGGACTTTTGCAGCTATACAAAATATTTCTATCGCGTTCGATCGCTACGAAACCTGGACGATGAAAAAGCCTCGAGTTTCGCATTTTGCGCCGCCATAGTTAGATTCTCATAAAACCACGGGAAAACGGAAAAATCTTCCATCGAACGGAGGGGTATCGGTCGACTTTCGCAAATTTTCGCTTTACTTTCCATATTCTGAAAATCTCCGACGGCCAGAAATTCGCGAAATAAACAAACCTCGAGCTGTCAAAATACAGGTTTTTGTTTTAACCATCCTACTTAAACGGGGTCACCGGGAGAAAGAATTCGACCTTCGAACGATTCCTACATATCTCGAGATTGGGTCTCCGACGAGAAATCGTCATGTCACGACTTAATTTTCGAATTTGGGACGGTTTTTGAGACCTACATTTTCGAAGAATAGAACGGAAACACGGGGGTGGAGCCAGTCACTGCTCCTTCTGCCCTTTATATCGCTATTCAATGTCGGAAGTGAGCGTTACCAACGTGTAAATTGTAATGCTCTCTCTCTCTTCCGAACGAAAATAGTGAGATGGAAATAAATAGTAACTTTGATTTTCACCAACATAATTTCGGTACTAACAACACCTAGAATATAGTGCTCTCTCCCTCTTCTGAGTGACATTCGAATCTAACCTTATTTCAATTAGTCTTATATTCGGTCAAAACAAGTGATTCCGAATTTTATTTGTATGAAAAGTTTGACGAAACTTGAAATAAACTTTTAGAGGTAAGTGATCGTAGTTTGATGTTTATTTTATCCATGTTAATGTATAATTTGTTTAAGGAAAGAAACGATAGACTTCCAAAATTCATAAACTAAACATTCTGTGGTTACTCTAACCTAAACAATATGATTCAAACGAAATGTTATAATACAAAGGAATTAAGGAGACTTACAATAATGAAAGGTAAGTGAATGTAATTTGAGGTTTATTCATGCAATTTAATGTATATTTTTTAGGCATGCTCAAGAAATGTACTCAGAATTCACATATTTCATTTTTCTTTCATGGTTATTTTAACCTCTATGCATTGAAAAATATCCTGGAATTACTAGGATTTTTTAACGAATCAATTGGAGGATCTTACAAAATGATGGGAGATATCCTTCGAGTTGCTATTAATAGGTATTCAGCTCTTTTATATAATAATATTTTTTCTGAAAGGAATTTAATAAAGTTTTCATTAGGTCATTTAGAGTGTGTATCATAGGAATATTGAAAGCTATCCACTTAAGGCTATATGTGTATTAAAATACTTCAAGCTGGATGTCAATATGACCGTGCCATTTCAAATTGAATTTTCGTTTCAGTTTATTCAAGTGGAAGTAAGTTTCTATTCTACAATTATTCCAATGTAAAAGTTAATGAGATTCAATGTGTTTGACAATGTTCAAGTTTGAACCAAAGAAAATAAGATCTCAAATTTGCACAAAAGGTAATTATTGTGAGTTCCTTCCATTTATAACTCATAGTTACTGTTTCTTAGGAAATTTTATCAAGGTTGTTGAATGAATGACAGGAATTCCTCATTGATTTGAAGTTGAAAGTTTCTCTGTTATAGGTGTCTGATAGTGGGAAACATGATGTTCAAAAATGTAGAAGTAGCATATGAAGTTCCATTTTGTACAACTACAATTTTCAATCCGAGATTTATGAAAGTCACAGGAAACATGCTGCTACTTATGCTACTCATATTTTGGAAAAATTCAACTATTACTTGGAGAATGCTAAGCGATTTGACAATTTTTGTAATGGGTAGTTGTACTATAGGTATTTCACATAATTGTGTAAAATGACTATGCTTATCACGTAATATGGAAATATGAAGTTGTTTTAATGCAATTTTTTCCTTTCATTTTCATTTCATAGTATATTATAAAGATTCACAAGAAAATGAATTGAAGAGAAGTAATATTGAAGAATAGAAATTTCAATTATTAGAGACCAAGTTTATAAGAAGCTGACTACTCGAAACCAACTGCCAATTCGACAGTTAAGGATCTAGGAAATTGACAGTTACAAGAAACAGTGAAACTGATATATAGTTAATATCATTGTATTGTATATGAGGGTCCATAATGTAATTTACAAATTTGTGGATCTCATTTCTGCTTTCCATAAGATCACTTCAATTCAGAAGATGTTTGATCTTTCTGGTAAGCAAATTGTGTTAATTTTGGTCAATTTGAATTTATACAAAATACTTACATATAGGGCAATCACATAAGGTGAAATTTCTATGTGTTCAGTAGTGAACACTCAAATTTTAATTTGAGAAGAACTTTCATTTTCTATTTCATTAATATACTTGAGAAGTCATTCTTCCGTCTTGCTGTTTCAAGCTCATATTTTTGTTTATTATAATTCATGAATCTTATTGGATTCTTATCTGATATAATACGAATCAGAACTGTTGAGTAAAAATTAAAATTTGAAACTATAAATCTGCTTATATTGATCTTTCTGAAGTATATATTTAATACTTTGGGAACTAGAAATTTGGAATATTGTGAATTAATATTAGAGTTGTTGATGATTGAATTTCTATGCCTAAAGGGTGATTGAACAATTCGCTTTTTTGAATCAATGTTGGAATGTTTTTAATTTCATCTTATGCTAGCTCAATTGGCGAAAGTTGAGATTTTCAAATTCAATGTATCCCTTTGAATTGGGATAGTAGTGATAATGTTGAAATTTTTGTGGTTGATGATATCCATAAAACCATACTTGAAGCTGCGTTACCCTAAGGAAGACTGAGGTAATATATGACAGATTTTCATGTAACATAAAGAACTATTGAGTAAATATATGAATAATGAAGTGAAAATAATAAGGCGTTCAGTATAGATACAGTTGGATATAAAAAGGCGTTCAGTATATTACACGTTTAGTATATTGGCTATTTAGATATAAAAGGCAATCTTAATGGGCTCAAGAGTGTTGTTTACTAAGCGTTTAAGATGCTTCCGATAATCGTGAGTATCGCCGACAGTGAAGTACAGGCTGTTATAAGATTTCATAGTGCTAAAGGCCTAAAACCAATTGATATTCATCTTGAGATCTGTGCAGTTTATGGACAAAACATTAGGAGTGAAGTTTATGGGCAAAACATTAGGAGTGATAAAATAGTTGGAAACTGGGTAAAAGCATGTAAAAAAACGCACGAATGTGCATGACGAACAACGTAGTGGGAATCCTACGGTCGTTAATTAATGTTTGGTTCCAGAATTGAACACTGGGCTGAGAGAAAACAGACGCTATACGATTTCCTCCTTGCGTTTTTACTTTCCTAATGTATCTCGTAGTGTTTTGTTCAGCGTTGTGGCCGAGTACTTTCATGACCGAAAATTGTGCTCATGTTGATACCGAAAATGTTGACAGATGTGCACAAAACTAAACGTTTAGGCAGTGCTTTGACTGTTATTGAGCGGTACCACAACCATGGTGATGATTTCTCACCCACATTTTCACGGGCAATGAAACATGGGTGGGCTACGTCACACTAGAATCAAAGAAACAGTCCATGGAATGAAAGCATTTAGATCCACCCATAAAGGTAGAGTTAAGTGAACAAATTCTGCTTGAAGGGCATGTGCACAGTTTTCAGGGGCAGAAAATGAGTACTGATTGTGGAATTTCTACCTCGTGATGAAAAAATGAATGCAGTGGCTTATTGTGAGACAATAAATCTGCGCTCTTCAATCCAGAACAAAAGACGTGGCAAGATGAGGATGGGCATCGTTTTGCAACCTGACTGCATGTGGCTAATCAGACCAAAGATCTCATCACATCTTTTCATTGGTGAACTATAGATCATCTTCCGTACAGCCCTGATCTGGTGCCCAGTGACTACCATCTGTTCCTACATTTGAAGAAACACCTGGGCGGTCAGCGTCTTCAAGACGATGACGAAGTCAAAACAATTGTGATGCAGTGCTCTATGAGGAGCGTATTCAAAAATTATTGCTAATATTGCCTATATATGTTAAACTATTGAATTTCTTGTCTTGATGTTCACCGATTGGATATATATGTTGTGAATCTAATTTTTATTCATTTATATATTATTTTACATAAAAAAGGACAAAAATTAGCAATACAACATATATAACCAATCGGTGAACACCAAGACAAGAAATTCAATAATTAACATATACACTCGGAGGCAAAATTAGCGGAACACTCGAAAATTTAACCAAATTCGAAGTTCGATATTTTTCCTAATTCTCAACTGATTTAGATTCGTTCGGCATGTTATAGATCAACTCTTCTGCTTTGTAGGAATTATAAGAGAAAACAAAAAAAAATTGAAAAAAATTTTATACGGGGGCAAAACTAAAAGTGTTTTTTTTGTCAAAAATTCGTAACACCCTGTAGAATTTCGTGGTCCGAGTTGAACGTACAATATCATGGTCTGTCAAGACACATCTTCCTACAGTAACGCCCTTCTTGTTTCATGCGTTTATCTCTATTTTTTCAAAATATATTTAATTTCAAGTGGAAAATCACCATTTTGGAGAAATTCCATTGAATCAAGAAATTGTCATTAAAATTCGTCTATCAATTTGGAATTTTCTTATTATCACTCAGGCGTGTCGAAATTGTCGTTTGCGATTTTTATGTTCGACTTGCATTAGTTATTGATGACAATTTGGTTAATTTGGTGAAAATTAGGAATTCATAGGAGATAACAGTCGGTAGGTATTAAATACAACTCACGTTTTTTTGTATATGACCACATTTGCACTTGTTTAAAGAATGAGAGTTTTCCATTCTTCGATTTGATACAAATTCGATCGGTTGCGGTGTTTTGTGATTCTTTTACTGTTTACGATTCGAAACGGTATTTTTCATTCAGAATGAGAGATTTACCACCAACCTTAGTAGCAAGGGCAGTGACATTGATCGAGGAAGGGCGCTCAGTCGGTACCATGTTGGGTGTCTCGACGTCGGTTATCCATCGAATCTACCGACGTTACAGGGAAACTGGATTGTACGTGAGGAGGCGAGGACAAGGAAGAAATCGGGCAACCCGCGCTATACATGACTGTTTCATCGTCAATCAAACCATAAGAAATACTCGTCTTACTGCTGTTCAGGCACGTAACCTTTTACAAGCAGTGGATAACATTAACGTCAGTGTGAGGACAGTCAGAAGACGATTAAATGAAGTTAGTCTAAGATCATACGCGCAAGCAAGAGCACCAAGACTCGATAGAGCACATCTGGTAGCAAGATTGGCGTTTGCTAGGGAGCATGTAGCATGGACAATCAATCAGTGGAGACGAGTTTTATTTAATGATGAGAGCCGATATTGTGTGAATTCCGTGGATGGTAGAGATAGAATATGGAGGCATCGAGGGGAACGGTACAATCAAGCGAACTTCGCAGGAACTTCGCGATACGGTGGAGGGTCAGTTATGATATGGGGCGGCATATGCTTGGGAGTACGAACAGTAGGTACTAGAGATTATTGGCAATGGATCACTTAATGCCCATCGGTATATAACAGAAATCTTGGAGCCCCATGTTGTGCCTTTTGCTCCTTACATAGGGGAAAATTTCCTTTTTATGAACGATAACGCGCGCCCTCATACTGCGCGTATAGTGATAGAATATCTCAATGAAGTTGGGATCACACGAATGGACTGGCCGTCGTGGTCACCAGATTTAAATCCGATCGAACACGTTTGGGACATACTTGGAAGAAGGGTTCGACAACGGAATCCAGGCAACGTTGAAGAGCTGACATTGGCCTTGGTGGAAGAGTGGGACAACTTACCTCAACAGATGATAGACAACATCATTGGGAGTAAGCGAAATCGTATGCGCGCTGTAATAAGAGCTCGGAGGGGTCATACTCGCTACTAAAATCAAATGTTTTTTTCATCATGAACATTTTTCTCAACATGTTCATTTCATTTCACGAGTGTATCGCCAGGATACACACCTGCTCTAAATTTTTGACAGGAATGTTAATTATTATAGAGTGTCACACAAAAAAATTCGAAAATAAATGTGCAAAATCAACGATTTTTCCAGTGTACTTCGAGTTCTCCCGGAGCGTGAAATTGGCGAGTGAATTTCAAAAGTTTTCATTTCGTTAGATTTCCGCTTCTCTAATCTTGATTTTATTTTTTGGCTAACCTCCGATGTTATGCACCTACGCAAGATTAAAAATAAATTCTTGATATTTGTGACTTTTCGCTTCAAATTGGATATCTCTTGCGAAAATAGAGATAAATGCATAAAACAAGGAGGGCGTTACTGTAAGAAGATGTGTCTTGACAGACCATGATATTGTACGTTTCAACTCGGACCAAGAAATTCCACAGGGTGTTACGAATTTTTGACAAAAAAACAGTTTTGGTTTAGCCCCCGTATAAAATTCTTTTCGATTTTTTTTGTTTTCTCTTATAATTTCTACAAAGCAGAAGAGTTGATCTATAACTTGCTGGAAAAATCGTCTAAATCGGTTGAGAACTAGGAAAAATATCGGACTTCGAATTTGGTTAAATTTTCGAGTGTTCCGCTAATTTTGCCTCCGATTATATAGACATTACTAGCAATTATGTGAAATCCCTTCTTGAAAATTCATACCAAATATAGCGTTCAAAACATGCACAAATTAAGGTTCCTTTATCAGAAATTATAAATCTCCAATTAATAGAGAAAATAAATCAGGTGTTTATAGATTGGATTGTGCAGATTGCAATTATTTTTATATAGGTAGAACCGGAAGAAATTTTAATGTTTGAATCTCTGAACATAAACGCAGTTTCATCAATAGAAAAACCGATTCAAATTATTCAAATCAACTCAGGGAAATTGGTCATTCTTTCAATTCAGAATTTAGAATCCTACATTCTGATAATAGAAGTATAAAACTCAACCTTCTGGAAGTACTTGAAATTAACAGATTTAGGTATTCACCGGAAATTCTTAATGATCAGGTAGACATAAATAACTCACCCTTATTAAATTTATGTCCTTAACATTAGTTCAAGTACGGATAGCTCTGAGTAGATTGTATATATGAAAACTTGTTAGTAAGATATATTTGTAGTATTCATTCGCTCTTGACAAAGATACTGTGTATCGAAACGCGTAGAGCATTTAATAATATATTTTAGTAGAAATCATCGTTTACTTGTATTTATGAAGAAAATATCTATAGAGTTTTTGCACAGAATTTTATCTCCTTCCTTATAGATTGATGAGATTTAATGATTTTTCCAGTCTTCTGGGATAGTCATCTTTGATTGATGTCTTTTAAACGATGCATTAATTATCTTGTAAATATTAATCTTGACAATTGTTTGTGTGGTCAGGTCACTACCTTAATTGATAGCAACTCTCGAAAGATAAAGGTTGTTTATTTATATGACATTGAAAAACTTCCTGAGAGATGGCATGGACGCACACTGTAATTTATTGACGTCATTCTGTCGAGACGGGATTAGCTGAAGTATTTTCGGGACATAAACGATGAATACTAAATGCTGAATTGTTATTAGGAAGGCAAGTTACTTTTGGTGATTCCGAAATTTGTACAGAACAAAAAAATGTGTTATTCTCATATTTTTAACTCCATAAAAAAATTTAGTGGAATGCAACAGTTTTCGCTGTGGGCTCATTTCTTAGAGTAAGCCTTGCTGATTATGATCATGTGAAAGACTTCTCGAAAAGTCATGTACACAATCAGTATTGTTAATATAAGCTATTTTATTAAAGGAACGAAATATAGACGAAATTGGTATATGCGTTCAAGAGTTATTGTAATTAGAAAATTCCATACAGCAGCCTGTATATCGACAACGAGTCGCTTGCATTCTAAGTGTCGATTTGATTTTCCCTTGGTTTACTAGAACTACAGTTAAGCTATGTACGACTACTAATGAAACACTTTGATAGCACATTCGGAGATATTCTCTTCCATCTATATATATGGATTCAGAATAAATAAATAGAATGTCCTTTGATTTTCAGTATTTTATTAATTGGAAATATAGCTTTTAGTAAACAGTTTAGGTAAAATCTGAACGCCCCAATAAATTGACAACATTTCGGTATCCCTTCTGTTGACCGAAGAGGTTTCACATGATTCACGTAGCTATTTCGTTCGTAACCTGGGGCTATATTCCAGGCGCAATTTAGTTTGCTCATCGTTCGGCTTTAACGTCGGCCCTTTGTGGATTGAATGAAGCCCCAGTCGATCCTAATACTCCCCACAATGTTGGTCTAAATAATTCTTTTTGCTTTGTAGGAATCATTAGGAAAGTAAACAGATTATCCTCTGTAGTGGGCAGGCCAAAATTGGGCAAGGTTTTTTTTATTTCATGCTTAGTAACTTTTACCCGTGCTTTGGAAGACATCAAATTGTATTAGTCCCAGGAAATTATTTCGAATTGTTTTCTCCGAACTTCCCAACACTTGTTCCCAATATTCAATTTTGTATTGAAGGGTATTGCATGAACTCACTTCTAGGTTTCACAAAACTAAACTTATGAATTCTTTGAAGCGTCAAGTGATACAAATTACAATGAGTTTATAAATGAAAATTTTATCATAGAAAAATATTTGGTTTTTATGGTGATTTAGTAATGATATACAGGAATCCCATTTGTTTGAATGAAATCTGAGTTATTCTGAAAGAAGCAGAAATGAAATATTCATAATACTTACTCTTTTGTGAAACTGAATATTTCAAAAAGTATTTGGCTCACTCCGATTCAGAGGAATAAGTCAATTATAAAAATTTGTCACAAGCGAACCTCTCGTCATATTTTTGGTGTATGAAATCTTGGGGGTACAGATTCTGAGCTGTAAGACATTTTTTTCTAATACGAGGCTGTATATTTCGAGATACAAGAGATACTCAAAGCGTATGATGCAAATTGGTTTATTTTTGTTCAAAGTACAGTAGAACCTCGAGCATTATTGTATTCGAAAATGACGATTAGGTTCCCTTCAAACCATTGTCAGTTTTTTGGTCTATTGCTTATCTCAATACAGGAAAAACAAGGTTTATCAGTCGAAATTAAATATCAGAAAATTCTTGTTTTCTCTCATTTTCTCGGCATCGTAACTAAGCAAATATTGATAGTTTTTATCTTCATGAGTTCCTTATTTGTGTATCTCAAAGCTGCTTCAGTGGATATGTGTGATGGAGGTGAGACTCCGGTTCGTATACAGATATATTGCTTAGTGAGAGTGCAGCCTTAAAAAACAATACCAACTCAAGTTCTTTAGATTGCAGCGAACGACCTGCATGATGATTGCTGAAGATTTTCGCTCTACTCCTACTGCGGCCATGGAACTGATACTGGGTCTTATCCCTCTCTACTTGGTGATTCGAGAAGTAGCTAGAATGCCTTCCTGCAGATTCCATCACCTCTCCCGAGATGGCGTAAGTATGTTCAGCGTCTTGCTCAGATCTTTACAGTCTAAAATCGAGGACAACCAGATGTTTAGTATGAAGCCTGACATAGGGATACCCAAAATCATTATTCATTCCATATCATCATTCCTAGCAGACAGGAATAAACCAGCTCCAAGGACCGTCTACCTGAGGGTCTCTGTATACAGACATTCCCAAAACTGCGAAAGATTTTGGAGCTGGTGTAGATGATCAAGGTGCTACTAAAAACTAGTCGATTTGTTACTAATAATGATAATTATCATTATCAACTTTGAAGCGGAAAGAAGGAGGACGCGGATTAATAGATATTGTCAATTTACACACCGAACAGATGAAAAATCTTAGAGAATTCTTCTCAGCAAAAGCTCTCACTTCTGACCTCCATAGAGTGGTATCGTTGGCTGATAAGAGATATACACTTCTAAATCTTGCTACCAGAGATGACCTTCTGAATCTACCATTCCTATCAGATACTGAAAAACAACAGCAATGGTCAAGAAAAGAATTGCATGGACGACATCACCATGAGATTAATCAACCACACATCGACAAAGAAGCCTCCAACAAATGGTTGATGAAAGGAGATTTATTCGCAGAAACAGAAGGATTCCTTATGGCCATCCAAGACCAAGTGATCGCTACAAAGAATTACAAAAAGTTTATTATGAAGGACGGAACATTACAAACAGATAAGTGCAGAAAATGCCATATAAGATCGGAGACTATCCAGCATATTACGTCCGGATGCGAACAACTGGCCAATACGGAGTATCTTCACAGGCATAATCAAGTGTGCAACATTATCCACCAGAAACTTGCACACAAGTATGGACTTCTGAACACCTTCCAGCCATATTACAAGTATCAACCGGCACCCGTATTGGAAAATGACTCTATCAGATTATACTACGATAGGCCTGTTATCACTGACAGAATGGTGACGAATAATAGGCCGGACATAGTGGTGTATGATAAGAGAGCCAGAACAGCAATGCTGGTGGATGTCGCCATACCGAATAATAACAACGTGCTGAATGAGTTCCAGGAGAAAAAGTCCAAATACACTGACCTTGCTATTGAGATCAAGCAGATGTGGCACCTCGAGAAAATAGATATTGTTCCTGTCATCGTATCCTCGACTGGGTTAATACCCAAAACTTTGCATGATAGTCTTAAGAAATTAGAATTGCATAAGAATACCTATATGAGATGCAAAAAGCTGTAATTCTTAATACATGTAGGATAGTTAGGAAATTTATGTCAAGTATATTGTAATCGAACCTATTCCCTTTGATTGCTGAATCTGGGAAAGGTAAATTAAATCCAGCTAACAGCTGAGATAGTGCATAAGTCCACGATAACAAATAATTATCATTATACGGAAATATTCGACATTGATCCCTCTGCTAGCCTCTTGCTTGCAGAGGATGATTAACAAGTAGGTCAATAAAAATCATCATCGATAGCCAAGATGCACTGAAGACCTTGGCATGAGACACCTGTATGTCAGTTACGGGTTGCCCCAATCGCACCAAACTGTGAGAACGGAACAAGCTCCGTCTGATAAGGGTATCCAGATACTCAGGAATCGAATGCAATGAGGAGAAAGACTAATTTGCTGCTCATTAAACAGGCTTGGGATTCACCAGACCTGAGTCTAGGCTCGGAATTCCCCTGGAGATTGCAAAGATGGAAATCTGACTGAAGGAAGGTGAGCACTGACTGAGTCTCTCAGGTCTCAGGCATTTTGGACTTACCATGAGTAGACTTTCCACTGCGAGAGCCAAGGCTTGGCTTAAACTTTCGAAGTTGAACCTGACAGTTCTAACTGCCGTATTAGCAGAGCCTTGTCGCATCAAGAATCACCTAAACAATTTAGGATTGAATGAGGATCCTTCATGAAGACTATGTGAGAAAGAGATAGAATCAATGAAACATGTTATGTACGAGCGCCCAGCTGGAGACAGAGTCAGGCTGAAGGAAATGAACAAAATGTAACTGACTGAGTTTATTGAGCTGTCACCTTAGAGCTTATATCTTTCACAAGACGGATGGAGCTTATGGGTGAAACTTAGCACAGAGTGTGCCACATAGGCCTCACTTATTATCTATATTTATGTCCCTATGTTTATTTGTATCATTTTCAATAATGATTTATTTCTCACTCTGGCTGATGCCTCATCACTTACTGATAAATTAATTTTTTAATTCGTCCCTATTTTTTGCTCACAGAGAAATTACAGCAAACTCACAGAGAAATTCGATAAGTAATAATTCGAAGCACATATTTTCACATATTTCAAGGTTTCAAGGTGTCGAATTTACACTTCATCTTGTATTACGAACGTGAATTACCGGTTGCAAAAAAGAGCCTTCTGAAAATGTACATAAGGAATTTTGTTATGTACCTTTTGCAGCAATACACGTGTTTGTCATATTTCAATACGAAGAAATGCTGAACCTCGGTGAAAACTAATTTAATAATGAGTATGCAATGCTAAATATCAAAGGATGCTCAAAACCAAGTCAGTCGGGGTTGATTTTATTATGAGCAATATCCAATTAGAAGCAGCTGTCAATATTGAAAGATAGATTCCGTTTGAAGTATGTATTTCATTAGATGTTCAATTATGGATGAACTAAGTTATTCAAAGAGTAACTTTGGTAATGATGATTGGTAAGGCAAGCAGGCACAGATATCTTCGAGATGTATGCAATATATATATTTAATGCAATATTGCTTGCTAGAAATAATGCAAAGTCAACAATCTCAATTAAATTGCGGAAGTTCAATGGAACGAAAAGTATTGCAAATTGGCCAAAGTCCAATGCAGAATGAAATTCAATAGGTTTCAAGAAGAATTCCGAAACGACAAATTTAGAATTGGCATCATAAATATCGAAGTATTAATGAGAGAACAGTGAAGAGGATATATATAAAAAATAATTATCATTCAGACGAAGTATAACACTGGACAGCAAGATTGCATTTTCTTCTGATGTATCACTTTTGTCATTAAATGTTTACTATACTGGGTGATTCACCAGTGCGCGGTGCTCTGTAGCTCGTACACTCTTGAAGATTTCAATTTTGTTCGAACGGTATTCTATTTAGAAAGTAAAAATCTTTTTCAGCAATTTATTTTACAGTAAACAGGGTGTCCCAATTTTCTATGAAAAAATCTTGGGTGGTTTTTTCTGATTGGAAGACCACTTTTTTGTTGAAGATTCAGGAGCGGCCTAAACTCTGCTAAAATGTCTTTAAGTAATTAGTTTTTATGGTGAGAAGTTTCGTCACAATATTTTTTTTTCCGTAAAAATTCATGAAAATAGGCTCTCACATCATCGCATGCTCCTTCGGCCAGAGAGGATCAATACATTTTTCCTTTCGTTTTCTTATTGCCCAAGAATAGCTTTATTGATGGGATGAAATAGATTTTCCTCATTTCATACACGAGTGACTCCAACAAATTATTGAATATTGTAATTTTCAAAATATTATATCGTGATTTTTTCAAGTGGAACACCCTGTATTTTAATATTCATGATCATTTTCGAAATATTCGATTATTTGTAAACATTTTTGATGAAAATTCTACAAACCGTATCAAACTCATCAACATGCATCATTATTCGCACAGAAGTTTTTTTTTCTGTAATGATTCAAGTAGTAAAAAATGAAACCTAAACAAGATAATTCTTTTAACGAATGATAAAATCAAGATGATTAAAACGTAAATCGAGGTGTGTTGACAATTTTTGTATTTGTGCCTTCTGTCAGGTGTCCGTACATATCGTATTCTGCATTTTACATGGACATGAACTTGTCAGTGTTTCGTTATTGGACATTGTTAAAGTGAGGTTTGAACCCAATTTTCTCAATTGACTGCCATGAAGTTCTTCAAAGAAGGAATGGTTGATATGATTTTTATTCTGCGTGAGTGTGATAGAAATTCTTTATTGGTAAGTAGAGTTTATGCACAAAGGTTTTCTGATAAGAGCATCCTGATGCAAGATGCTCTGAAATACTTCGAATCAGATTATCGAAACGGGTAATATCGCTTACAAAAAATATGAAAAACCAAAAACTGCTACCGCTTAAGACAGCCAGATATCAGCTTCGTTGACAGTGACACAGGACCCATATAAAAGCCAAGGAGAGATATCTCAGTTAACAGATATAAGTCAAATTTCCGTCCAGAGAATCTTGAACGTGAATAAATTTCATGCATCAAAATCGAATCAATTTCTGCAATTGGGCAAGTGACAAAGTAGCGGAAAATCCAAATATGTTCAGCAGAGTTCTTTTCTCGGACGAGGCAACTTTCCACAAGGATGGGCTTGTTAACAAGCACAACTTTCATTATTACGCCACGGAAAATCCACACCTCATGAGACAAATAGATCACCAGCATCGTTGGTCCTTGAATGTATGGGCCGCTTTAGTAGATGGATATCTAATTGGGCCGCACTTTCTCGACGGGCACCTCAATAGTGAAATGTATTTAGATATTCTGCAAAATCATCTACCAATGTTACTTGCCGATGTACCAGAGCATATTAGACAAGATTTGTGGTCTCAAGAGGATAGAGCACCGGCACATTACTGACATCAGGTTAGGCAGCATTTGAATCATGTATTTCCAAACAAATGGATAGGACGTGGTGGTCTTGTTAGATGGCTAGCTAGGTCTCCGGACTTTACAAGTCTGAATTTTTTCTTGTGGGATTATAGCAAGGGCATTGTTTATCAGATTTCTTCTACAACACAGTTGGATATAAGACAACGACGCCTTTCAGAGAGTTCCGCAAATGTTGTCGAGAGTTCAACGGTCTTTCCTCAGAAGGATTGAGTTGTGTCTACAAAGAAACGGGCAACATTTCGAACACTTATTGAAATGGTTCAACATCTTCTCACCAAAATCGAATCTATTACGTAGATCATCTCACCAACCTCTGATTTTTATCGACACATTGTAGACCTTTATTCACGAAACTGTGGCCCTAATTCTTCTGTTTGGTTGCTGTTCACCTATTGCACTTATGGACTAAAAAGTGAGAAATACAATAAGGGTAAATTTTGAGTCAGTTAGCATCACTTAATTTTCTATATCAAACCCAAAATATCGAAACTAATTTAATTTTCTCTGAAGCAGTTTAAATTTAAATATAAAAAGGAGGAAGACTAAGTGACAGTAATGGGACCTATAATTCATAAATATCGATATTTTATCGCAATAAGATGCATTATGGAACAGACTACTAATCCTTTCTGTGGACCCTTTTCCCCAAATAGAGATAATTAGTTAGATTTTGAGACTTTATGTTGCGGTTTACTGAAATAAATGAATGAAGGAAAATCAGCATTCGGCTATATAAACTAAATGATATGTATTTGAAATTGACTTTCGAAATCTCAAACTAAGAACACAAAACGACAATTTATTTCCTATATCCTTCAACAGTGCAGAATTATCTGATATGCATTTTTCAATAAAATACAAGATTAAAATGTTTGGAAATAAATGGTGGTCAATATTCAATTTTCCTTATAATGTTGAATATCCTTCCTGATTGATTTACCGATTCATAATCACCGACAACCAGCGCCACACAGCATTTGTACAGTTCGTTAGGATGTAGACTTATTTTTGAGATGTCTAGACACATTGTAGATGCTGAGTGGCCTCTGTGTCTTTATTCACGAAACTGTGGAGGGTGGATCCCTAATATTTATCTTTTGGTGTGTTATATTATACGTACTCTGTTCTTCTCTCTTCGAATTTTCTGTAATTATTATTATTATTGTGCTGAATAGTGAGCGGCAAAGTCGATCAAACTGTTCTCAAGCATTGCTGATTCAATCATCTGCTCATTTAGTCCATTTCATTAGCAGAGTACTCTGTTGCTCAAAAAATTTCCTGCTTGTTCGAAAATGAAATCACCTCTCAATTTTGGTTGGCAGGAGACACAAACCCTGACCTGGGCCCGGTTAATGTAGTATGGATATCTTGAAATACTGCTTTCAATGTGGAGTATTGAGCATTTATCATCCTGGAGGGCATTTGCCATTTGGTGGTCTTCTTCTTCTAGTAACTCTATCCTGTTGCAGATCCACATGTTGAGTCATGGAGTTGCACCAACAGCTGGTATCATCATTTGAAAAGGAGATGTTTGTTTGTATGCCGACAATAAGACAAAAGAGGTACCAGAACAAAACCCTGAGGAACTTTGCTGAAAACATCTTCGAAATTCGACAGACCAAAACCAATTGTAACATAAAAGTGGTGACCCTGTAGAAATATATTGAAAAAGTTGAGCAGATCCTCTCTGATGCCAGAGAGGTCTTATTCTAGCTCCAGTCTTTTGTGAGGTGTTTTGTTAATGGCTTTCTCTGAATCTAGGCTGATCACATCCACCGCCTGCCCTATATCTTCCAGCATAGTCCAATCCTGCAGTTTCGAAAGCTGAATTGCCACAGCTGATCTTCGTGGCAGGAAACCATGCAGGTATGGTGGAATCACGCGGTTCTCGATAAGAAAAGACGTAATCTCTCAAACTGTAATATACATTTGCATGCTGGTCGAACTGATGGGTCTATAATTTGCTGGTAACTGCTTGTTTCCTTTTTATGGGATGGAGACTACTATGGTGATTTTTATTCATTTGGAAGTTGTCGTCCTTCAAAGATCTTTGTCATAGCGGCTGTAAAATATGCAGACAAGGTTGTAACACATCTCTTGAGGTGTGTTACCTTCTGTTATCTTTCAATGACAGTATAGTTTCCGGACCCGTACGATGGTAGAGCATCAGTAACTACCGGTCACCTTTTCTAGAATGAAATGGATCAGCCTAGAATTTAGTGACGCTTGATATATGTATAGGAGTGTTGAGTGTCTCCTGAGTTCAAGATGACTTTTTGTAGTCTCTTCTTGATTGGAAAATGCGTTTCTTCACTTTGTGCAGGCAGGGTTTTGTAGGGTTAACGATTCTTCTCTTCAAAGAAACATATTAATCTACTACATTGGATGTCATTCCTTTGTGGTTATAGTTATCAGGTTTTCCTCAAAAATGCATTTATTTAGTCGTTATTCCTGACCAGAAAGATCTTTTATAGACTGTATACTTAGGTTTAAGTGTAAGTTTTACTTGCGTCTTGGCGGTAATGACAATATCTCTCAACTCATGAGAATGTCATAGACCAGTTTTTTATCTTCACCGGGAAAAGGTTGATTGATCAATGATACCTCTTCTTCTCAATGTGATCTATCCGTTGCGGACATTGGCAATCAGCATGGCAATCATCACTTTGCTGATGAATAGTTCTACTGAACTGGACCCGAATCGTTGACGCAGATTATGTAGCCACGAGTGTCTTCTTCTCCCAGGGCATCTTCTGCTGTTCAATTTACCTTCTATAATCAGCGTGACTAATCAGTTGACCAAGATATTCTAGTTTCCGCTTTTCTATTGTTTCACGACTTCTTTTTCTGTATTGACTCTCCGTAAAATTTCCACATTGGTAACATGGTTTGTCCAAGACACCCGAATCATGCGTCTTCCTAATAATCGTCTCACTCACCGTCCACGCCTCCAATCCATACAGTGAACCAGGAAATACGTAGCAGTGTATCATTTTTATCTTCAGTGACAGCGATAAGCAGTTACTGACGAGTAATTTTTTATTTCATTGAAAGAAGCACGAGTCTTTTCAATTCTTGCCCTTATCTCGACAGACTGATCCCATCTAGCATCCACGACTGTTCCTAGGTAGTTATATGATTCAACATACTCTATATTTTTGTTGTTAGGTGAGAGCTGTGTGTTTGTCTATTCTTACTTATTAACATCCATTTAGTTTCAGATGCGTTGAGTTCCAGACATTACTCCTGAGTGACTGCATATATTCGATTTATCAGATCCTGAAGTTCTTCAATGCTGCTTGTAGGTATTACCGTATCGTCAGCGCATCTTTTGTAGTTTACTATCTCCCCGCTTATCGATACACCCGTTGTTGTTCTAATGATTTCTTGAAAAATTTCCGTAGAATATAAATTGAAAAGTAGAGGAGACAATACACAACCCTAACGAACGCCTTTTTGGATCTCGATGTCTTCAGTGTACCAACCTTCACCCTAGAACACTGACCCAAATACAAATTTGCAATAACGCGGATATCTCTGTCATCTATTCCAGCTCTTTGGAGGATCTCATGGCTGCTCGTGAAGAACTTTATCGAATCATGTTACCGTGTTAACCTCGCTTTCTTAATCACAGATCGCTGTTGGCCCATCGACCAGGCGAGGCACAGAACGTACTCTGGGCCTACCTGAACCGTGGGTTTAAATATCCGTGCATTTTCGGAGACTCTCTCACTTCCTCTTCAACGACCTCTTCGACTTCACATTGTCTCAGAACACCGGCTACAGCACGCGTTGCCACGAGCCGGTTTTCCGTACCCACGCCATATTGCCAAACCGCCGTTGTTTACCAACGAACCACGTGTTTTATTTCATT
The DNA here is from genome assembly GCA_013387265.2 of Cryptolaemus montrouzieri. Taxonomy (NCBI): domain Eukaryota; kingdom Metazoa; phylum Arthropoda; class Insecta; order Coleoptera; family Coccinellidae; genus Cryptolaemus; species Cryptolaemus montrouzieri. Next base: position 104,383,541 of record JABFTP020000021.1, read on the forward strand.
TTAAATTTACGTTCATAAAAAGTGTTTGTGTTAACCATCAGTGTTCCCATTGTGTGCGTGACCCCATCCCGGTAGCAATATGTATACATCCATATGCATATCCCTGCAGTGTTGAATAAGCAGTTGAAGACTGAAAATAGCCTCTCTCGTTCCTAGGGCGCTACGGAACCCAAACTGTGACTCACTGATGTTCGCTTCGCATTTGTTGTAAATTCTGTTATGGATGATTCTGGTGAAGAACTTCAATATGTGATTGATCAAACTGGCAAGCCAATGTAGGTCACATATTCTAGTATTCAGATTTTTTGGTATTGTTATGAAGGTAGAGCGCAGCCAGTCTTTGGGGACTTCACCTTTATTGTATATGTTATCGAATAAAACTATGTGAGTTTGAAGGACATAAGCTCCAGTAATTCGGCATGAATGTTATCCGGACCGGGTGCTTCATTGTTCTTGATGGTGTTGATGGCTTTCTCTACCTCGAATTTCAGGATAGTAGGTCCCGTCCCCACGTTTTCTGTGACTGAAAATTCTTTTCGACAGTGGGAATCGAATAGTGTCCCGACAAATGATTTCCACACTTCTTCTATTCTTAAAGGATCTGTTATATTTCCGCCTGGATCCATTATGCATATGCTCAATCCGTTCTTCCTTTGTTTCGTCAGCTCTTTTATCCTTTTGTATAGATTGTACGAGTCAAATTTTCTTTCACATTCCTCAATTTCCCTGCACTTTTCGAACAACCATTTCTCCTTCGCTTCTCTGATTTTCCTTCTTATTGAATTATGTATTTATTGGTACTTCTTCTTGTTCTTATGCAGTCGCTTTTCTTTCATCAGACCGAGTATGTCTTGAGTCATCCACCCCTTCTTCTGAATTCTTTTTTGCTTCAGGAACTTTAAGCGTGTTTCTTGTGTAGCTGTTGTTAGTTTTTTCATTCTTCTGTTTCCCCAGTATCTGTTTCACTGATTTCCTCTATTTCTTTTTTCAGCTCTCTGATAGCTGAATCAGATAGCTTTTTGATGTTTATTCCATCTATTTTGTTCTGTTTTTCGAGTCTTTTCAGTTAACTTTCACTTTGCACATAACTGAGTTGTGGTCCGATGAAACATCAGCTGCTGGATAAGTTTTCGCCGATGGCGTTTCTGAATCTGATGGAAGCTGCATAAAGTCAATCTGATTCCTCATAATGTGTTCAGGAAAGTCTGCAGGGGATCTCCAAGTGCCTTCGAGGTAGCAGTTTGAAAAATGTATTACACAGGACCAGATTCTGTTCTTGACAAAAACGAACAAATTGATCTCCTCGATTATTCCTGTCCCCGAGTCCAAAATCGCCAACGACATCCTGTATCCCACCTTTTCATAACTGGGGATACTTCCCGAGTTTTAGTCATTTTGATCAAGGAATGCAACTTATAATGAATAGTAAAACAACAAGTTACTATGTTTTAACTATCACTAACTTATTGATGTAAAGAATGACAAAATTTCACATTGGTTGGACCGGTTTCGGACATACGTCAACAACAAGCTAATGAAAACTGAATAGTCATGTACAATACAGGAATTACCATCAATAAAATGCTAGTAGAGGTCACAGTAACCCTTTCTACCCTAGATGCCTTGAAAATTTTCATCGATTCAAAGAAATTGAGTTTATAAGATTTATCACAGGAATGAAGAATTTTTAGCTGTTGAAGTTCTGATGTACTACTACTACATCAAAAATATCATTCAGCTTTAGCTGCACATTGTCTGAATGAATGCCATCCTTTTCCAGAACTTCAACAGCTAAAAATTCTTCATTCCTGTGACAAATCTTATAAACTCAATTTCTTTAAATCGATGGAAATTTTCAAGGCATCTAGGATAGAAAGGGTTAAGCTCCTTAACGACCAGGTAGACTTAGTTACCTACCAGTCACCATTATTCAAGTTACTGTGACCTCTACTAGCATTTTATTGATGGTAATTCCTGTATTGTACATGAGTATTCAGTTTTCATTAGCTTGTTGTTGACGTATGTCCAAAACCGGTCCAACCAATGTAAAATTTTGTTATTCTTTACATCAATAAATTACTGATAGTTAAAACATAGTAACTTGTGTTATTTCATTATTCATTATGAATATCAACTATCACGTAGTTCAGGCTTCATCATCAATTATTTGAGTGCAACTTATACGATACCAGTTCTCATTCATGTAGGGAATGTGATCATCTGATGGGCATTCATTGCTTGATAGTTACCGTATAATGAATAAATGAATAATTTTTCACCGTTTTTCTCTTCTGACTCACTAGAATGTCTTATGAAATCATTCAAATTTTCCATTGATTTCATGGTACGAAATACTCGCCCTCAATTTCACGGATTTATTTCATCGAGAAGTTAAAACATAATTCAGACATAACTCATTATTACTTTTGTATCACTGTTGTATTTATACCTTCGAATAAAAGTTGATGAATATTTGAATATTTGATATTTGTTACACCGAGTTTAAATTTACTCGAAATGAATATTTCAGTAGATGCAAAACAAAATTTTATTTTCTAATTGAAATTTGTTCAGCTGCTCTTATTATATTTTGACGTATTAATGTAAATATTAACATAGTTACAGATTCGTTTCCTGTGAACCCAAAAATTACACACTGCGATGGTTTTATAATTATCCCCCTCAAGTACTGACTCAGTTATGTTAGCTTTAATCGACCGACTGGAGAAATTCTTTCAACCTTAATATTTAATGTTTTGTATTACTTTTTGTTTGTTTGAAAAGACATCGGGCCAAAATTTCACCATTAAACTTTCTCTGAAGCGGCGATAGAAATCTCCAGTGAGTAATAAAGTACCCCTTTAATATTATCGCTTCCATTTCTGAATAAATCTTAGAAAATTCAATGAGACGCAAGGGATTTCTATAAAAACTCAACGACCGCATGAAATTCATAGCAAATTTATTCTTTAGTGGCGGAAATATGTGAAAGAAAACACTTTACCATCCAAATTCATATTTCTCATATGTGATTCTTTATAATAACCTTTCCATTCGTATTGGAACAGAGGCAAGAATTGATTGAAAGTACAAATTCGAGTTGTGAATATTTTTTTCGCTCGTAAAATGACATCAGGTAAGTTGAAAAATGGTTATATTCAATACGAATTATAGGCCATATAAAATTCCTCCGGATTCTCGTCGTTTCGAGTTTGTAATAAAAATTGTTCCAAGAAAGTTTGATGTATATCTGGCAGATAAGCACCTTCTGAAATCCTCATATTTAATTTATGGCATACAGTAAGACAATTTAGGAATCAGAAAAAATTCAATTTGAAATAGTACTTCTTCTTCAAAAGTTAATAGATAGTGAAAATTTAAAGAATGGACAAACACATAATAGCAACACAATTCGAAAAAAATTGTAACCTTTTCTATGACCCTTGTGAGTTTTTGAGTTGAAATAAAATAAATGTTAGGATTTTCGCAAATATATCATGAAAAGATTTCTCATATTTGAAGATGGGACAGGAAAGAGCAACAAATCTCTTGAAGAGAATCCCTACCTCCGAAAATCTACGCCAATACAGTAAAACACAATTCTTGGATAAAAAAATGCGACCCAATTCTTAAATTCGTGGCTAAAGATTTATTTTTCACGGATCTAATCGGTACAGCGGTACATATATATGTATTAATGAATGGGAATCAATATCCTTTGTAAACGCGTCGCCAACTGGACTAAATTGAAAGTAGAATAGACCTTATTGCTACTACGGCTAAAGAAAGTTTCTTAATGATATCTTCGCTGGATTGGTTCGGAATTTCCTATGACATGCGAATATAAAGAAACGACATGTTTAAGTAAAGTAACTTTATCACTAAATGGATAAACTATATTTGTTAAATACCAATTATCAGACGTTCCGTCCGTTGGTAAACACCGATTTGCTGTTGAAAAATTGAAAAACAAGTTTCGATACGAAAAAAAAATAGTGTTACCGCTTAGCCTTCCTATCAATACAAAAAAATTGCATTCTTAGTCAATGCAGAGGGTACCGAGGTACCCATATATTTTTTTAGAATTATTTTTAAGTTCATGTTTAAATATACTAGGTGCTTCACCAGTGGCGCGGTGCTCTTCAAATTGCACCAATGGGACATGACCCGGAAAAAAATATCACCTTGTATTCTTTTACATAGTTTCGTTTTATCTGGTGATGAAGATCTCCGTAAGTGACTGGTGTAACGATTTTGAGCTTCAAATTGCAAGAATCGACAAAATATCTGAATTCATTCGATATGAATAGAACCTTGAAATTATTTTCAATTTTCAGCTGTAAATTCTTATAACGAGAATTCTGAGATTGGATTCTCTATTGGTATATATATATATATATATATATATATATATATATATATATATATATATATATATATATATATATATATATATATAGCAGTACTAAAGAAAATATTAGAAGTTCATACTACAAAAGACTTAGAATTATCATCAAGAGTCATTTAACTAGTAAAAACCTTTTCAGAGCTATCAACTCCTATGCAGTTCCTATTCTTACATCTTCTTTTGGAATTATTAAATGGTCTAAAACTGATCTAAATGAATTACAATGTCAAACGAGGAAAATGCTTTGTAAATATCATAAGCACCACCCAAAGTCAGCTGTTCAGAGAGTTACACTACCTAGACATCTTGGAGGTCGTGGATTAATTGATTTGAATAATCTTCAGAGTAAACAGAGTTTTCATCTACGTTCCCATTTTCATGATAAACAGAGAACGTCTAAATTACATGATATTGTTGTTGCTTCAGATTATAATCTTACACCTCTGAACTTGACAATGCAAAAAGTAGATTTTGATATATTTGATGATAATTCTAAAAGAGAAAGTTGGATGCAGAAGGAATAACACGGAAAGCACCCTAAAGAATTGAAAATGATTATATTGATGAAATCGCATCGAATATGGTTAGTATCTGGAGTGTTGTTTGCTGAAACAGAAGGCTTGGCAATTGCGATCCAGGATCATGTTGTTTTCACGAGGAATTATAGAAAACACATCATCAAACAAAATATAGATGATTCTTGCCGTAGATGTTTCTATTCTTCAGAAACAGTTTTCATATATTATCATCTTGCTCAGTCCTTGCTTCAACAGATTATTTAGAAAGACATAATGCCGTCGCTAATATTATTCATTTTAATCTAGGAATTAAACATGACCTAATTCCCAAAAGAAAAAAATTTCACAAATATGAACCAGAGATTATTTGTGAAAATGACAAGTATAAACTTTATTTTGATAAAACAATTCTTTGCAACAGAGCTGTAAAACACAATAGACCAGATATCATTCTTAATGATGAACAGAATCAAAATATATAAAATTGATATTGCTATACCCGACACACATAATATACAAAATAAATACAATGAAAAAATTTCTAAATATATGATGCTTGGCGACGAGATTAAAAAATGTGGAAAATGAAGAAAATATTTATTCTACCGATTATTATTTCTACAACAGGCGTTATTCCTAGAAATCTTCACAAAAGTATTGAGATTTTGGGTCTGAAGAAAAATTTGTTTGAACAGTTACAAAAGATAACAGTCATCAAATCTTGTAATATTCTTCGTGGGTTTCTTTCCGAAAATAATAATGAGGTAGAGTCATAGGTTTTCTCTTTAGTTTATACTGCTCAGAATCTCATTTCATATTTTATTTATTTGTTTATATAAATGTAATATAATTAACTGACAATTTTGTCATATTTATATGCAGAGCAGTATTCTATTCGATCGTTCACCACTTCACACAAAGGAAACTATTAATGAGTAACATTCAGTGTTACTTGACTAAGGTCCGTACACTGGATTTTTCCGGGAGAAAGCCTCTGACACTACTCGTTGGTACATTGATATCATTGTCTGATGATGCTAAAGTATGTATATATTCTGGTAGATTGATATATTCTCATAACATTTAACGTTATCCTAATATATAATTACTCCAGGATATGTTTTAATTATAATCATTGCCTGGCAATGGTATTAATTACCGGGTGGTGGATTTATATTTTTCATGAAAACAGTTTGATTGCATGAACAGATATATGGGCAACTCGTCGGGGTAAAACCCTATATATATATATATATATATATATATATATATATATATATATATATATATATATATATATATATATATATATATATATATATATATATATATATATATATATATATATATATATATATATATATATATATATATATATATATATATATATATCTTGGATTTTGTCAAGAAGACAATTAACCATAGCAGCACTAAAGAAAATATTAGAAGTTCATATTACAAAAGACTTAGAATTATCATCAAGAGTTATTTAACTAGTAAAACCTTTTCAGAGCTATCAACTCCTATGCTGTTCCTATTCTTACATCTTCTTTTGGAATTATTAAATGGTCTAAACTGATCTAAATGAACTACAATATCAAACGAGGAAAATGCTCTGTAAATATTATAAGCACCACCCAAAGTCAGCTGTTCAGAGAGTTACACTACCTAGACATCTTGGAGGTCGTGGATTAATTGATTTGAATAATCTTCATAGTAAACAGATTTTTCATCTACGTTCCCATTTTCATGATAAACAGAGAACGTCTAAATTACATGATATTGTTGTTGCTTCAGATTATAATCTTTCACCTCTGAACTTGACAATGCAAAAGGTAGTTTTGATATATTTGATGATAATTTTAAAAGAGAAAGTTGGATGCAGAAGGAATTACACGGACAGCACCCTAAAGAATTGAAAAATGATTATATTGATGAAATCGCATCGAATATGGTTAGTATCTGGAGAGTTGTTTGCTGAAACAGAAGGCTTGGCAATTGCGATCCAGGATCAGGTTGTTTTCACGAGGAATTATAGAAAACACATCATCAAACAAAATATAGATGATTCTTGCCGTAGATGTTTCTATTCTTCAGAAACAGTTTTTCATATATTATCATCTTGCTCAGTTCTTGCTTCAACAGATTATTTAGAAAGACATAATGCCGTCGCTAATATTATTCATTTTAATCTAGGAATTAAACATGACCTAATTCCCAAAAGAAAAAAATTTCACAAATATGAACCAGAGATGTAAATTCTTATAACGAGAATTCTGAATTTGGATTCTCTATTGGTATATATATATATATATATATATATATATATATATATATATATATATATATATATATATATATATATATATATATATATATATATATATATATATATATATATATATCCATCTTTAGTACTGCTATAGTATTTTATTCTTCCTGGCTTATTTTTTCGCCTGATATTTCATTATTATAGCATAGTACCGCTTTAAAGAACCAATATTAGAATTTGACGTTCTCTTTTTTTATTAGTTATATCTTTTTTGTGTTCGTGAAAAACAATAGAAGCTTCTAGTGGACAAATATCTAATATATTATAAAACATGGCAACTAACCAGCGTTTAGTAGCTTGATTTGTTCTGTAATGACTAAGCACTTTGTCCATTGAATCCACACCGTCTTTAGTACTGCTATAGTATTTTATTCTTCCTGGCTTATTTTTTCGCCTGATATTTCATTATTATAGTGCATAGCGGAAATCACCGCTTTATGTTTTAAGAACCAATAGTCTTACTGTTTCGAAATCGAAATAGAGATGACTCCACAGGTCATGTCTTACTTTTTAGCATTCACTTTGGTATGCAAGCTTAATTGGCCCGTAAAGTACCAACCAACGTAAGATCTTTACTAAGAAAATAATCGGCGACATCCATGAAAGTGAAAAAGTTGCCCGTAGTAATAATGTGCCAAATCCTTCATAGTGACGAACTAATCTCTTAACTACTTTTTCTCCCACTTGAGTTTCCCGTGGCTCATTGGCCAATTTTCCTGTATATATTTCGCCTTTTGAGAGGTAATATGCTTGAGAGTCAGAAACCCACCATAGTTTTATACGATATTTTGTTGGTGAGATAGTATATACTGGGTGATTTTTGTTCTAATTCTATAGGGACATAATTGTTCATCAATTGTAATGTTCTCTATTAGTTGGTAATCGAGAATTCTATTCAAGGAACAATATTCAATCTTCAGTGGAATGTTAAATATCCTTGAAGGAGCTGGTTTTCTGCTCCATCCTTCATATTACCCGTCAACCGTGGCCACAGAGAAGCGGTACCGTACAGTAAGATGTCATGAATAGGAGCAAAAGACTGCAGTTTCGGTCGCATTTGACCTCGTCAGTATTGCCTACCCATTCACAATGTCAGGCTAGACCGTCACCCACTTCATCTCAATCCGTTGGAGCGTTACGAAACTTGTATATGCTATGGCGTCCTCCAACGGACCGACACAGAAGCTACCCATCATCGCCACAGGCAAACCATGAAAGCGAAGAGTAGATAAATAGAAAACCCCAAGAAGTCACACTAGTTCGACTATTCACCGCAACGCTACACACGGTGTCTGCAAGAAAGCGGTGTGTCGAAGAACCAACGCTTCTGATACATGTCTGGTTGTCAACCAGATATACTTCAAATCTCAGCAATCAAAACCTGCAAAATTATCGCTATATGTGTAGACATAATGAAGAATTTTATTCAAGGAACAATATTCAACCTTCTGTAGAATGTTATATATCCTTCCTTGAAGGAGCTGGTTTTCTGATCCACCCTTCATATTAAACGTCAACCAGGGCCACAGAGAAGCGATACGGTACGGTCAGATGTCAAATGCTGTATTGATTTTCAGTAAGGTACTATGATTTCAGATTGTTTTCAGTTGTGAAGCATTAGGTTTTATTAACTTGAACTTAAAAAAGAAACCCGGGTACCCTCGTATTGACGCGAAGGTTAAACTGAAAATAGAGAAGCTTGATCGGCCAAAAAATCCAAAGATAAAATAAGGTCGTCTGTAGCTTCAACTTCACAGTCACAGAAAATTGTTTGTGATCGAGACATAGGAAAAAGTGAATTTGTCACTATGGATCGAAGAAGGCTATCAAAAGAAGTGTACCTGAGTGATTCAGTCACTCAGGAGAAAGCGAAGCATCGTTACGCACGTTTTGAAGAACTTAGTTGCGGTAGTGGAAGATTTCAAGCATCGAAAGCTTGTTTTGATAAATTAGAGGTATAACAATCATTGCATAGCATTAAAATTGTTGAGGAATCTTTGTCTACAGACTTTGAAGAAAGATATCCAGAAGAATTTCTAAACCCAGTAGCTGATGATGGGTACAAACTTTGACGAGTACTTAATGCACTGTTATTGAGGAAAATGCCGAACGAAAGATTCCTTTCCAAAATTGAGAACTTAGCTTCCAGATCTAGAATGCAAAGGATAGAGTTGTACTGTTGCCATGTTTTAATGCTTCTAGAGATTTTGTCATTCATCCACAGATGCTTTATAGGTCACTCAATTATTGTGCTTTAAAAATCAAAACAAGAAAGACCTTGTTTATATAATATATATATATATATATATATATATATATATATATATATATATATATATATATATATATATATATATATAAGAATTGTAGATAAACAGAGAACTTCAAGAAGTCACACTACTTCGACAATTTACCGCAACGCTACACACCGTGTCAGCAAGGAAGAGATTTGTCCGAAGACTAACGCTTCTTATCTTGTTTTGTTACGCTTCTACGAATTGAGATGAGTAGGTGGTATACTGGCCTGATGTTTTGATTTTATATGTAATACTGACGAGGTCAAATGAGAACAAAACTGCAGTCTATTGATCCTATGCATGAGATCCGACCAAGCTGTACCGCTGCTGAGTGTCTCTGGTTGACGGTGATTATGAAGGGTGGATCGGAAAACTAGCTCGTTCAGGAAAGGATATTTAACATTCTACGGAAGGTTGAATATTGTTCCTTGAATAAAAATTAGGGATATGATATGGCAGGTAATCGGGTAATAGTATAAAAATCATTTCCATTCACGACACAAATGTCCTAGTGGGATTTTTCACCGTTTAGCTCCTCAGAAGATTCGGTGATAGATAATGTAATTACCTGGGTTCCAATTGTTTAATTGACATTCTTGGAAGGAACATGATTTTTGAAACTTACATAATTGACGAAAATATGGAGAAATATGTAACAATACCTCGAAATATGCTTCTTTGCTACAATCTGGTAAATTGGCAAAAATATGTGAAAGATATAAGGTGCATATAATCTGATCTTAACTCATGATAATAGAAAATCGTACAGTAATCCATAACATTTTTTTGGTTTCCAAAAAACCTTTTTTCTAGAAAGACTTCATCAGCTACAGAACAATCAACATCTTAATCTCTTTCGGGGCAGTATTCGAATAGCAGATCCGCATCTTTCTGTTGTTTGAGTTTTTTCGTACCCTTATCTGATACTTCCGTCACATTAATTTTATCAGAACTCAGAATGAATAATTCATTTGGATTTGAATGAATTACCACTCTATTTCCGCTCTTCGGTCTGAATAGGACCCGGGCAATCGGAAATGCTCGTAATTCCCAAATTTAATTATTTCGACATAAACTGGTTAGAGGAAGTTCGGCAAACTTTCCAGACCTAATAATCTTTTCTTCGATCTCTTTGTCTCCGCTCTGTACTTACTGACGATTTCAATTTAGATGAGAGTGGTTGCTTGAATGATTATCTTTTTGGATGTACCGCTCATAATTGGGTAACCGCAAGTAAAAGGGAAAATATTAGAACCTGTCAGTTTTTGGGCAAAAGATTTATGATCCTCAAAAGTAGCCTAAATTCATTGAAATTATTCTTTGTTTTGAGTGCAGTATAAGTTCTTCATTCACAGGGTATTTGTTCCTTGATTATGCATTTTGTACAGAAACCGTATGGAATGGTAATTTATATGGGACTATAGAGTATACGTTCCTAGGTGAAAAAATCAGTTCAACTGAAGTTTCTGACCCTACAGATTGATCATAATCTTCAGGCTTAAGCACTGATTCAAAAAATTTTGTAATTTTCTCTTGCTTGACAGTTTTTAAAACCTCTATCAATCCAGAACGATATTCAGCAATTAGCAATTTGCCTCAGTGCTGAATAGTCAATTATACAGAGAGCGATATCCGGAAAGACTTCATCCGAATAGAACCTATTTGTCTAAAGTTGAACGAAAATTTCGTGAGGTGAAACCTGCTGAAGAGAGGGATTTCTTTATCGACGACGATACCGAAATAGACGTATTCACATTTGTTGATATTAATCCAACCACATCAACGAAGGAAATTTCCGAGGAGCTTAAAATTAGCCACTAAAGCATTAGTACATCTCATTTAAAAAGCAACTTCACCAACACCTGTATGTTAACGATAGTTTTAGGCGATTCCAGTAATGTGGAGAGTACCTGAGAAAAATGGAGTGTGATCCACAATATCCATAAAAGATTTTACTCAGTAACGAATCACGTTTCAAGAACAATTGGATGTTTAATAGGCAAAACACCAGGCACAGATGTCTAGATGAAAACTTCCAAAAACGTTTTGGGTGGGGATGATCGAAAGATATTTAGTAGGTCCTATAATTTTTGAAGGTTCATTGACAGGGGAGAGAAATTTGGAAATTTTCAGGACCCACATACTAGACAGATTGGACGAGTTGCCATTTGCTGTTGTGAATGAAATATATTTTCAACAAGATGGTGCGCCTCCTCACAACACAAGGGAGGTGTCGCGGTATCTCGACGAAATTTTTCCCGAAAAATGGATAGGTATAAATGGTTCTACAAGATGGCCAGCTAGATCGCCAGATTTGAGTCCACTAGATTTCTTCCTGTGAGGCTATGATTAATGAGGTTTACCGAACACCTGTTAGAACCCAACAACAATTGGAGAATCGTTTGCTACAGGCTACAGGCTATTGCAGGCATTATATTCAAATGAGGGGAGCCATCAATGGTGTGCAATGTTGTGTTCGTGGGAATTGTGGTATTTTTGAACATTTATTATAATTATTTCGTTTTCGCTGTTCGCTCTTTTGTTATTAACTTTGACACCTCGCAAAAAAAAGCAAATAAATTTTTAGATACATTCTTGCATTTCCGTTATAGGAGATGTTGAGCTGAGCGTTACCATCGTGATAATAAGGCCTGAGCGCTGTGACGTATCATGACGTTACACATCTCTAGTAGTCATAACAAGCATGCGAAACGAAAGCACAACAGGTGACACGGTGTAATCGAAAAGCCAGTGCATGTCCTTTTGTTTTCTGTATTTCACCTGAAAATAAGTGTTTCTAGTGCTTAATTTATGTGGTGATGCATTTATAAGACATCAGCATACCGTATATTGCTGTGTGTTTACCGAAAAATTCGCGTAAATTATAAGTTTGAACGAATTTCAGTGATGTGAATTGTGAGTGCGGTTAAAAAAGGCGTATTAGGGTACAGTTAAACTTTTCGTTTATAAAACTAATTTTTTTTTTGATATTTTAATTGTGAGAGTGTTAGTGTCTTTGAGATATCATGCTGTTCAGGTATTGTGTTCCTGGTTGTTCAGGAAACTACGGTTATGCAGAAGCACCGAAAGTGGCGGTATTTTCCTTTCCGGAAGATATCAGTTTGAAAGGTAAATTGTTGGAATCTATTCCGCGAGCTCATTTTGAATCGTCGAGGTATAGTTAGGTATGTGAATTACATTTTCGAACAGATGACATAATCATGGATACTACAAAATTTGATAAAGAAACTGGCAAGTACTATACTGTGCCAGTAAAACGTCTTCACTTGAAAAAAGCTCTGAACCAGCTATTTTCCGAATTGCCCCACATATTTATCAAAACTTGATCAAAATCGTGGAGGGAGGAAAGAGAAATTCATGGAAATAGAAAATCAGAACCTGTCCAAAGCTATTAATGAAAGTAGAGCTGAATATGCACTCAGAAAGATCTCATTTCTTTTGATACTTTAAATAAACTTTTAGTAGTTCTAGATCAAATGCCGCACAGTCCTGGCTTAAAGTTATTGATCAAGAGAAAGTTACATTTTTCAGTTAGATTATACCACATGCCCCACAACCTATGGTATTGTTATCAATTCTAATTCAATAATGGAAACATATTCTTACGGTCAGGAAATTTTTGTGAATATTAAACGGGTAAGTACATTATGCGATATTGAAATCTTTAAAATGTTAAAAATTGCTTGGAGGTACTAGATTCTGAAACAGAATCGTCGAAGAGTTCCCTAAAGGTCAATAATAACGTTGAAAATTTGAAACGTATAATTAATAATTTGACAACCACTTTGGACTCTATTGATGTCGAAAACTTAAGGAAAAGTAATTGTCTCAAATTCAAACTGAAACTAATAATAACAACGCCAAAAGGAAGATATGCCTATTCAACTAGCACTCTAATTTTGTCTTCCATTATGCCTACCATAATTTCGCATGCTTATAAATTTTTACGACACTCAGATTGTTTGATTCTGCCACATCCATCCACTTTAAATAGCATTTGTTATAAGTTTTTAACAGATCCAACTCACACTCAAGGCATTATTTCCTAGTAGTTTCGAACGCCAAAATGTAATGTTAGCTTTAAAAATTTTCAGTCCATTTGTTATAGAAGCTCTAATGAAATTTGGAAGTAATTTAGAACATTCAACCAAAACAGCGGATTTTTTAAATATTTTATTTACATGGCGGAAAATCGAAAAGGTGAAAACTCCTCTGAAAGGACAGAGACTCAGAGATGAACTGCAAATTTCAATAACACCTAAATTTTTTTCCGTTATAACTTTCGCAATTTTAGAGCAATATCTTTCGTTGTTGCTTATTGGAAAGCCGAATGACTAGGTTTCTCAGAAATTGTATGGAAATTTCACTTTCGGTTAAAATCCAAGATAAGCAATATTTTGAGATCGCTGGAACGTTTTTTCACTGAAAATTCCTTTCTGAACAATTTTACATGTTGATCCTGAAAATATTCCAAGAATTCGTGAAAAAGTAGCGTAAAGAATTTTTTTCATTCTGATTTTCAGCTGAAATCGAAATATTTCTTTCACCTCGTGGCGTTGGCACTCCTGAAGTTAATTTACTTTTCATGAATGTTCTAAGAAGACAAAGAACCATATTTTACTAAAATCAATCTAAAATTTGGTTTTCGTTCGAATTCGATATAGCCGACTTCCTCAAATATTAACGAATTTTCCGCACATTAAAAAATTTTACGCGGTCGTAATGAATCAACTGCGTAATTCAATCACTAGATTGAATCTTTCCCATCATTTTGAGGGGTCAACCTCGAATATAACTATATCACAAAAAAAGCTACCTACTCTCAACTGGCCTTCAGTGTACAGGGTGTCCCAAATTAGATGTATCTGAATAAAATCTACTCCAATTGATGGATGGAGCCATATGTCATAGCAGTCACTATATATGGATTATCTAAGATAACGCCTAGACGATATCATCGAACCAGAAAAATGACTCCAAATAGTCCCGATCTTAATCCGTGCGACTATTTTCTGTGGGGTCATTTCGAAGAAATGGTGTATTGAAATTGTATTTTATCCAATAATTGTGAGGAGCTGAGGCGAAAAATTCAAGTATGTTGGAACAATATTGATCATGAAGTCATTTAGAGATCCATAGAGAGCTAAATAAAACAGGAGCAGATGGTTGTGGATGCCAATGGAGGTCATAGTTCAATCTGAGTACCTCATTCTCTTTGTGGAATGTTTCACTCATGTTATTTGTTAAATAAATTCATGTGGTATTATTTTCTCGCAGATGTTTTTAACAGTTGGCATCTCTGAGATATCTGAAAAACAGTCATCCTGATCTTCTTCCTAATGAAACTGTTGTCCGAAATTTTTCCTCCAGATCATAGATTTTACTTCTTTGGTAAGTAGGGGCTGGAAAATTGCGTAATATTGGTCAAGCAGTATAGCCACGCACGAATAAACATTTAATGAAACGCTCATCCTCAATCGAGCTCGTCGTTTAAAACTCGATGACATTTCATTATTTTTTGTTTATCATAGAGTAAATGCATGCATTCTATGTTCAGAGGTTGCACAACAGGAGGTACCTATGATGGTGAAGAAATGAAACATTATTGACGACAATTGGCACAATTCTGAATCAATATTCGAGTTCGGCACCTCAAAATGATGTGAAAGGTTCAATCTAGTGATTGAATTACGCAGTTGATTCATAATGAAAGCGAAAAAATTTTTAATGCGCGAGGAAAATTTTTAATATTTGATGAAGTCGGTCATTCTGAATTCGAATGGAAATGAAATTCGAGGTTGGTTTTAGTAAAATATCGTTCTCTGTCTTCTTAGAACATCTATGAAAAACACAACAACTTCAGGAGTGCAAACGCCATGAAGCGAAAAAATTATTTCAATTTTAGCTTGAAATCAGAATGAAAAAATTATTTACGGTAATTTTTTAACCAATTCTTGGATTATTCTCAAGATGAATATGTCAAATTGTTCAACAAAGACTGAGTTATCGACTGAATGCCCCATTCGAATTTTTTAGTGAAGAAAAACGTTCCAGTGATCATGAAATATTGCTCATTTTCGAATGAGTCAGCCATATTGGATTCCACTGGAATTGAAACTTCGATACAGTTTCTGAAAATGCTAATCCTTTGGCTTTTCAATGAAGCAAGAACAAATTATCTAGCTTTGAAATTGCGAAAGTTATAACAGAAAAAAAATGTCCGGTTTTCTATGGCGCACCCTATATAATCAAATCAGAATAAATTGTGTTTCCTGTCATTGTCTGGCAGTGATATCAATTATCAGGTGGTGGATTAAATTTGCTTTGATTACATGAACAAATATATGGGCAACTTGTCAGCGTGAAATCCCATTTCCAAATTAATAAAATTTGGGGAAATATAAGATGTATTTATATTTTCTTATGAAAGATTTGGGGTGTTTAGGATTATTGAATTTTTTCCTGCTGCTCCCTCGAATTTCACATTCGGGATTGTTATGCTGAAAATACGAAATTTCAGTATTGAAAGAAAATCTCATGAGAATTGATACAACTCAAACGAAATACGTCTGAAATCATCTGCATCCTGATGCTGATTCTACCTCTCTTCTGAAAGATCCGGGGGAGAGCAAATCACACTGGCCCCTTTGTTGACTAATGCCTGCTTTGAATTCTTTGTGATGAACTGAACAAATTGGCTGACCTCCTTTGAAGTATTTCATTTGTGTGAGTATCTATTGTCCAATACGTATCCCATTTATTCCTACTAGAATTGCAAACAGCGTTTACCAGATATGTTCACCTGAAGAATAAATTTGTATGTTGAAATGTTTTCTTTCGAGAGTTTCAATTTATAAACTATACAATTTGATAAATCTTTGATTTTGTTATAGAAAACAACACAATTAAATTATATAGAATACACTGTGCATAGAAACCAATGCAAAAATTCAAAACTAATTATTTGACCGACAAAAAATTGTTGTAGATGTTATATAAAGCTGAATAGCATTTCATGATAGAATGAACTTCCAAATTAAGAAATAAGGGAAAATATGAAACACGTGATGTTTTCTCGATACATTTATAGAACCACATTTAACCCTTAACCGATGTGGTGCCTTAACTACGTTTTAGATCGCTGGGACCCCAACTTGTTCAACTGCTAAAATGTTTGTCTTTGTTATGAGATTCTTTTAATTGCGATTCAATGAAAACATGAAAACGTAGTAGAAATTTATTCAATAGTTTCAACCACTGTAACAAATCAACAACAAAAAATAAAAATAAAGTATGCGAATTGAGAAAATATCTCCCAAAATTGTGTGAATATTTAGACGACCCAGAACCGGAGACTGTTTTTGTTAGTTAATTTGCTAAAGCTATCCATATATTTATTGATTTTCATCTGATTGAATTTTATCATCAATTGTGATAACTTTTTTTGTAGATCTACCTGCATAACATTTCATATTGTTCATCTGAATTCACACTTACAGTGAAAAGACAGTCATTTGCCAGAATGATTCAATAATTTTATTTTAAATTCTCAATATAGCAAAATATTACGTATTCTTAAAGCAGCTTAAAATCACCCAAAAGCGTAAATATCGGGGCGAAGGAATTTATCTAAACTCAGATGAGAAATCCAGCAAAAACGATATTCGACTTTAAAATCCAAGGCCATTAAGCACCCCTTCGTATATCCACGATTCCATACATCTCGTATTTCCTAAAACAGCAATTCCCACTTCGCGACTAAGGAACGCGTCTGTAAAAGACTATGTAACAGGTACTTGAGTACCAAGGGCAGAGGGAAGTGAGGGTGTAAGGGCTGCTGGGTCACGCAAATATAAGGATCACGATCGCGACGTTAACGGATCATTATCATTATCATTATTATTATTGAGTTATTTTTCTTCCAAGGTGCAGTTACTCTTATTATTCAGTTATCCAGTTTTCGAAGTTCAGTGAATTTAATCACTCGTGTGAATCGGAATTAAATTTAAAGTTAATTAATCGTGCATAACATGAGTCCAGAAGAAAGGAAGACGAAGATTGTTCCCCTCCGAAAAGCCGGACAGGGGAAGAATAAGCACCGTTCTCGCTGTGTCCCACAGGTGATTACTTTCTGAATTTCCTTCAATATTTCGGTTTATTATTTAATCTTTATGAATTTCCTGAAGTATATGCTACGTAATTTCCAAACGCACCGAGGACAAGTTGAAATAATCACTTCTCAAATTTCAAATTATTTTCACATATTTTTTTTCTTGGCAAATGATCTATTTTAACTGCACTGACATTTTCTAATATTTATTTTGGAGAGTTATTTTCATAGACTTATTTAAAACCTTTGCTTTCGTATCTTTGTAGAATTTGAAATGTACTGAATTTATTCTATATTGATTTCCACGGTTGTTTTAACTTAACACATTATTTTGAAATATACTAAAATTCTTTAGTATTGATTTCAACATTTGTTTATCAAACTGGCAACATTATTGAAACGTAATTAAGCTATTGTGTACTGATTCCAACAACTTTGAGAACTATTTGAATTTGAAATGTTATGAAGTTAAATATTGATTTGAAACTTTACTTTTATCACTCAGAAAATTGATCTCAGTGAAATGTTACTTAACCATTTTGCCAATTGAAATCTTTTGTTATAATCTGATGAACGATACGTTCGAATGTGAGAACATTTAATATTGATTCTTATCTTTGCTTCTATAATGGGCCAATTATCTATTTGAAATATTACAATCCTTTCATTCAGTATTTCTATTTATCACATTTTATAACTTAGCAGAACATACTTAAACGAAGATGTTTATATTTCATTGTATCCAACTATCGGGAAGATCTTACTTTCAAATTATTGATTTGATGTCCGGTACTCTTAGGCTCAATAAGGGAACTCTCCCTGCCTTCAGGTGTAATGATCACCTATGAATAATATCATTACTCATTAGTATAAATAAATGGCTTTAGAGACGATACGCATGTATGGACCCACAGACATTGAGGCTTGCATGTTGTCGGTATGAAAGTTTTGAAGAATGTCTGAGATGGTGAAATGTATGTGACGTTTTTGGTACATACAGGTGTATGATCAGAGAGCATGATTCCCTGGCTTGCAAATCCACGATATGGGAATAGAATATGATCCGGAGTCAGTGACACAATATAATTAATGTTGCGCAAACAAAACAAAACAATAATAATAATAATACTTCCCGTTGGCGCTCAGTTGAGCAAAAAGAATCACGTATGGCTTTACGGGCTTACCTCTAGTTCCATATATAATGTTTTAATACTATACGAATCACTGAATTCGATTAAAAATACGCGAGCAAATTAACGCTTGCAAGTTGTCAGCTGTGGACGTGTTCCTTAGAATT
This sequence comes from Cryptolaemus montrouzieri, assembly GCA_013387265.2. NCBI lineage: Eukaryota > Metazoa > Arthropoda > Insecta > Coleoptera > Coccinellidae > Cryptolaemus > Cryptolaemus montrouzieri. The sequence goes on from JABFTP020000021.1 coordinate 104,402,524, forward strand.
TTAAAAGCAAATCTTCCAGAGTTTTGAGTATTAGGGCAACGACCTCTTCAGAAAACATGATATCATATTACCAAAACTCTTTGATTAGTTACCACTCATCAGATGGTCGAGGGCCGGTTAGGCCTGTCTGAAATAATCTCATATCCGGATTCCATCCAGAATATGGATGAGGGCCGATTAAGCCTGATTATAATGATTAAATATTCCAACTTCCACTCGTAATATGGGTGAGGACCAATAAGGTCTGTATATAATAATCTAATGAATCAACTTCCACTCAAAATATGGGTGAGGGCAAATTGGGCCCCTATCTAAATGATCTGATGTTTCATTTAATTCATTAAAAGACGCCAAAGAATGCAAAGATAAAAATTTAATACAAATGCTGCAAAGATCAAATAGACATTATTACCGAATCTGTTTTTGATTTTCTAATTTCCTTACCTATGGTTTCAGCGACAAAGAATTGGTCTTATCACATCAAACCTCACATAAAAGAACTTGAGTAGGTTACCACAAATACACAACACAACAAAGAAAAGGGTCCTTTTTTATATAAGAGAATTTCTTTTCCAATATTCGAGGAAAACTCATTCAAGTCCTCAGGTGATAAAGTGCTCTTGTTTTCGTCTTTTGTGCTTTTATGTTTGATTTTCGAATTGATCGTAATAGCACAAAAGACGAAAACGAGAGCACATTATCACCTGAGGACTCGAATGAGAACATCCATTCATTCATGGTAATGCGGTATCTTGTTTTTTATTGCCCATATACTGCGAGTTGTTACTGCTTATGACTACAATATGGTGGGAATGTAACTTCAATGATTGAATTTTTTCTGGCAAATTCAACCACTCTAAGATTTACATGCGAACTTTAATTATCCATTAATATCAATGCTGGATTGTCCTCTGGTGGCTAAACAGTCATCACAACGTGTTCTAGTGTAGTGATCAGACTTACATCTAGAACAGGGATGCTCAAAATTGAACTGCTGGCGATCTACTTCAATATGTTTAGATTACTTACGATCCACTCTGAGAGGCTCCAAGTATGTGTGATGCAAGATTGTCGTACATACACTATACACCCTACCTACCTAGGTAGGGTGTAATGTAGCATATACATTATTATTGCTAGAAAAACACTTAGCTCAAAACTTGATATACCATTTGAAAGCCAGTTAAATGTAGTACTTTTCAGCAAAAAAAAACAGCTACTTATCTATCAGTTTTCAGTGGTACAGCTAACGAGAAAATACCACAAATTTAGCCTTTTACAACACCTATTATATAATTTTTTAAATTAGTACTCATCTATCTTATAGCAAATTCAATGCTCTTTCTGATTGTATGGCCAGATTTGATGTAGCTGTAAGAGTAACAGAGATATTCTTGTTTTTATAGAGAGGAGCAAAAAATTTCGTAAAATCAAGAAGTGTTAAATTACTCGATAATTATCAACTTTTCGAGAAAATGTTATAGGACATTTTTCATTGCAAATGACTTGAACTATCACCTGCTGAAGTTTGGCACCTTTTATAGTAGACACCTTGTATAGATATTAGTTTTCCGCACAATATACATTATTTTAGTCAAGGTTTGGGTTAGGTTTAGTTAGGTTCTTCTCTATAATATCAATGAAATAACTCGTAGTTATTCAAAGTTGCGAGTTTATTGGTAGTTACAAGACAATAGAGTTACATTTGGTGTTAAATTCAACTAAGGAGTGACTTTGGATGTTGCATGTCCTCAGCATACTTCTCATAATATGGTAAGTAACCACTGAATGCTAATCGCAAGCATGATGACATATGATCGTCAGTTAGTTCATTGGGATATTTTGACTCAACTATCTTCATTCCAGGAAAAGCCGACTCGCACAAGTGAGTTGACTCAAATATCGCCGTCAGTTGAAGAACGATTTGACATAGATTCGGATATTTATCACCAGAAATTTGCATCAGATGCTGTAGCTTTGGGATGTATGTCAGATATTATCTGCACCAACTCATTTTCAACAGAATATGAGTTTATATTGAACTAACTTGCTATTTCAGTAGCTAATTTCCCAATGTTCTAACCTGAAAAATGATAACTCATAAATGATGCTATATTTGACAATTTGCTGCAATCTTAAAGACGCATTTCGAATTGTCCCAAAATATTTGATAAATCAGCCTCATACGAGTCATAATTCATGCTTTCAAAGACGGAAAATGTTTCAGGTCCTTTCTTTCCCGTTGATCTATCATAAGTTGCAATTTATTTTTGAAATCATCTGAATAATAGTTTTTCCTTTACCTTGAAGCTCCGAGTTAATGGTGTTCAAGTGCATTGTGATGTAATTCAAAGATGCCAAATCAATCTGCCATTTTTGCTTTTTCAACGTCTGAGTGTCATCACCTCTTTCGTCTAGAAAAGCTGTTATTTCGGGTAATAATTCTTGAAACCTTTATAGAAATTTTCCTCGACTCAACCACCTGACTTCCGTGTGAAGAACTAAATCAGTGTGTTCAGCTTACTCAATGCTCATAATTTCCTCCGTGTTTGAAACTTTTGAACACAAAATTTTTGATGTGTAATGTAATGGAATGAAAAAGATGAGCTTCAGCTGTCAATCTAACTCCTTTTTTTCCGTAGTAAGGAATTTAAATTATCATTATACATTCAGTCTACCATTGAGAATTATTTGCAGAAGTTTTTAGAATGATATCTCATTTTTTGTATTATTTTCCATTTTCATGGTTGATTCAACCACCTTATCACCCCCTTGCAAGGAATTGAAATTTCCACCATAAATTCAATCAGCCATACAGAATTATTTGCGAGAGAAATAATAATATGTCATTTTTCGCGTTCTTCAAATTAAAAGGGGATTGTTTCAACCCCCTCTGAACTCTGTCAAAAAACATCTTGATCACAGAATGACGTAATTCGGCAATTAGGAAAGTTTAGATGGATTTCGTGAATCTATTACCAACTATTTCATGATTTTCCTTGATGCTTTTATATTTTTCACGTGTTTTCAATATTCTGTAACTCCAATAAATAATTATACATCATGCGCTAAAGAAATTTAAGTTCAAAGCATTACTTCAATATATTCGTCATCATGATTATATATAAAATAATCCATAATACCATTGAATGATCCATTCGTGTGTTTCCGTCATTTTACCAGCTATCTTTCACCAGCTAACTGAACGCCGGTAATTATTTTGGAGTAATATGGAATCATCCCGTAACATTCTTTCAATATCAAGGTGCCCAATATACGAAACAAAATACAACATCCGGCAATTTCCTACAGATGTGCATCCGAAACGTTGAACGCGTATTCTGACAATACGAAGACCGGTGCACCCATCTACTTGCATATGTGAGTTTCCAGAATAGTTGGCAAGATATTTCTTAAAATTCGACTTTTGGGACGAAATTCTCACATACTTTTGTTATTCCTGTTTTCTCATATGAAAACTTAAGCATTCAATATTCATGTAGAAAACTCATTCCCGAAAAATGTGCGATACGTTTCGTGAAACTAGATCCCTCCCTCGAATATTAAATTCATGAGAATCCGCTCTCGGCTGTCGAAGTTCTCGAAAGTAGTTTCACGAGAAGGGGGAGAAGACAGGGTGATCTAAGTTTGTAACTGATATTGTTGAATTAAAAGGATTTTGAAACCACATCTTGAAATGGGAATTTCGGAACGACTTACATTTACGTAAGTTGAATTTGTATGTTTAATATACAGGGTAGTCCACATTTTTATGTCAGGACGTCGAGGTTTGGTAGAGAATCGATGATGATGTTCACTTTCACAACAAACATACGTCCGAAAACGATTCGTTTTTTCAATACACAGGGTGTCAAAGTTCGAATACTGAAAACGAAATATGATCATAGCTACGGAACCCTTGGTAGTAAAAAGCCGAAATTAGGCACAACACATACTGATAATTGGGTTATCATTCAACATTGGAGGTCATTCTTGAAGAATAAACCAGTGGTGTCACACGCTGTTGATCGACCATTTTTTTCTGTTTAACTTCTACTCCTCCGCTTTTTTCACAAATTTGATCACGAGTGAAGAAACCTGTGGAAAAAGCTCGTTTCCCTATAGCTATTGCACTACTAATAGCTCTTCTGTTTATGGTGTGTTAGTGTTGTGTGTTCAAAAAGAGTATCAAAAATTTTTCTGCTTTGCAGCTTCATTCTCTCATTATCAACTTGCAGTCCATGATTTCCAGGACTTCTTCACGAAGACAAGGGTGAAAAGGAAGGGGGATTGGGACAAGAAAATCTGTAACAATGGAGAAAGAAAGACAGTGGAAAAATATTTCATCAAAACGTACCTAACTCTTATATGTCTAAACTCACTTGAATCTGAGAACTCAACTAATGCTCCTCGGTTTTTCAACAAGAAATTTCTCAAACACCTTTTGGGAATGAAGCCCTACATGAGTGTAGCCCTTGCCTCATCAACATACACCATGGAAAAAACACAAAGGAGGAGCAAAAACTAATCTCTGAATAGACTTAAAGTTCTCTACCCAGTTAATGAAATTATCTGAAACGGAATGAATTTCTTGAAAACCACCCTTAAAATGGTAAATAGGACATTCGAGGACTGAATGTCTTATTGTTTCTTCAGCTGCGCCACATTCACATTCCGGACTTTCTAGAGTATTCCATTTGAACAACATACTATTATTACGACCATGTCCTGTCCTGAGACGACTTAATGACACCAATTTTTCCTACTTATATCGAAACCTGCAACCCTTTGGAAGGATTCTCTATGAGAACTTCATTGAAAACATCAACTTCCTGCCATTCAGTTTTCCAAAGATCAACAGCCTTCACACGTGTACGCAAAAAGTCAATCGACCAAATAGGTTTCCTAGATTTCAATCTCAGGTTAGGTGGAGTTTGAAGATCGTGTATCGTCAGGAAATGAGTGATACTTATCCCAAGACGATTTAAGAGCTAATTTCCTGCGAATATGGGAAGGAACTATATTACAAATAACCGGAAGCCATGGGGTGGCAGTCCAACTGATACATCTACTTATAACTCTCATAGAACAGTCTAACCGAGAATCAATCTTATTGACATGAGCACTGTTCAACCACACCTGACAGCAATATTCTGCTGCTGAATATACTGAAGCTAAAGCAGTAGTTCACAAAGTAGAGACTCCGGCGCCCCAATTAGATCCAGCTAGTTTATGTAGTATATTGCCTCTTGTTTTCAACTTCTGACATAATTCATCAATATGAAATTTGAAAGTCAAAGAACGATCAAGCTTCACACCAAGATAAGTTGGAGTGAAGTTATGAGTTAATAGTGATTGATGGAAGAATACTCTTAGTTGCCTATTCTTCTCATGATTATTCAGATGAAAACAAGAAACCTCAGTTTTCGAAGGATTTGGACATAAACGCCATTTTTTGAAGAAAATGTTCAGAATTTCTAAATCAAAATCAGTGTTTGCTCAATTATTTCGAAGTCATAGTGTCGAAAAACCGAAGCAATATCATCAGCATAAATAAACTTTGTAGAGGAAGTTTCAGGGATGTCAGGCATATATAAATTGAAGAGAAGAGGTGCAAGAACAGATCCCTGAGGTAGGCCATCATTCAGAGTGTAAAATCTACTGCTTTTTTCATCGATGAAAACTCGAAGTCTTCTGTCAGATAACATATTTTCAATCAAATTTACAATTTTTCCACATTGAACTACTTCAAAGAGTTTATAAACTAAACCATTCTTCCAAACTGTGTCATATGCCGAAGAGAGATCTACAAATACATCGCCTATTTCAAGTTTAGCCTGAAATCCTGTCTCAATGAAGGTGGATGAACCTAAAACCTGATCAGAACAATTCCAGTTTTTTCGAAAACCTCCTTGAGAAGTGGACAGAGCTCTGTCAATGATTGGTTCTAACCTCTGATAAAGAATTATTTCTAAAATTTTGAAAGAAACAGAAAGTAAGCTGATAGGTCGATAACTACTAGGAAGTTCTAGATTTTCCCTAGGTTTGAGAATGGCAATAATTTTAGCCTTTCTAAATTCAACGGGAATACTACCTGAGCTGATTATGTCATTGTAACCACTTTTTAGAGTTATTTCCTAGATGCTTAAAAAATTCAGGGAAAATGCCATCAAATCCTGGAGCTTTACGAACTTTAGTAGATTTTATTGCAGATTTGAGCTCTTCTTCCTCAAAAGGATTCGATAAATCCTCAACCGTGATAGCATCCCTCCTCCTTTTATGTAAGATTCGTTTGATTCTATTCTTGTCATAATTATTAATCTTCACACTTTTAGAGAAATTAACAAGCCTAGATGCTACCAAAGAACTTGCGAATAAACATGTTACCTTCACTCTACATAAATAGATCAGAAAGTTGGTAGGACCAAAATAGTGGCCCCAAACTGATTGATGGAAACAAAAAGCTTCTTGTTTAAGTCACTTCTCGTATTTATATGAGGGAGTGGAGGGCAGTTTTGAACTATTGGATTTATGAACGTATCATTTGTCATTCCTAACCTCCAATACACTTTTACACGTCTGTCAGTTGCTAATTTACGTCAATGTCAGTGTCAAACCGAATAAAATTTGTCGAATACTTTACGGAGACGAAACCAAACATTTTTATTTTTTATTGCAAGAAGATTACTGAAATTGTATGTATTATTTTCGAGTTTGGACTATTTTATAGTTATATAAGTTAATTAAATACAAGTTAATTGGTCGTCTAGATAATTATGTTTCTGTAGGGTGGTATTGAGGCAAATTTGAAAAAAATGTTGCATAAAAATGTTCAAAAGTGCCCCAGCTATGATATTTATTTAATTTTTAAAAATCATTGATAAGAATAATTAAATAAGTCAATTTTATATTCTTTTACAGTCATGAATCACTATGGTAAGAAATTATAAAAAAAAGACAATTGATGTTAACCAAGAAGACGCTGAGCGAGCTGTTTTGTGTCTAGTCAATGAAAGCATGAAACTGCTGCTATATATAATATAAAACCAACCCCTTTGTACTATAGAGTGAAGAAAAATAAAGAGAATGTAATGCCAAAAATATAAACTATTGCAGCACATACTGTGCATCAAGTTTTCACTAATGATGAGGAGCTTATGCTGGAAAAGTACTTTTAAAAATAATAAAGAACAAGTACTGTGTATTAAGGAATTTTACTTAATAATTGCGATTCGTAACGCGTTTCACTACACCGTAGCTTCTTCAGACGAATGATTATGCAGAAAAATGTAAATGAGAATATAACTATAAATGTTCTTGAGTAATTAAAAGCTTATTGGTCGCCCCCTCCTAAGTGGTTATTTATGACAGGTATATCCAATAAAATTAAGGAATAGATTGCTCCCCGAAAAGATTCAATAGAGGTGAAGGGCTTAAATCGACTTGTTCATTGATGAGTCTACCTGAGTGTTTGTATTTATTTATTTCTGAAGTTTCCCAAAGATCTACCTTCCAATATTTATTATCTGTATGCAAAATTTCAAACTGTGGGTCGAAAGAATGATTATTTTCTAAGAGATGATTCGCGTAATTTAATCTGATTTTTATTTGAAAAACTGCGTTTATGTTCCGATATTCTAATATTAAAATTTCTATGTGTTCTACCAATGTAGAAATTATCACAGTCATTGCAATTCAATCTATAAACACCTGATTTATTGTTTTTACCTGGTTTGGTTTTATTATTTTTTATATATTTGCCTAAATTATTATTAGTTTGGAAAGCTATGTTGAAATTATTGCTTCTTAAGAATGATTTCAGTTTCTCACTTGTAATGCCAACGTAGGTTAAGGTGTTGAATTTTTGTTTCAATTTATCGACAGGGTAAACTTCATTCAATGCGATTCTACTTTGTTTTTTATTTAAAATATTATTTATTAGTTTGGGATTGTAACCATTATTTTTGGCTATTTGTTTAATCAAATTTAGTTCTTTGTTGAAATTTTCTGGTGATAGCGGGATGTTAATCAATCTATGAATAAAACTATTGAATGCTGACATTTTATGTTGATATGGATGACACGACGAGTTATGTATTATAATATCTGTATGTGACGGCTTATGGTAAATTGCGAAAACATGTTTTCCATTTTCATTCGAAATTGTTACGTCTAAGAAATTTATTGAATTATTGCTTTCTATTTCGGTTGTGAATGCAATTTTTGGATGAAATGAATTTATATGATTTTCGAAAATTTTCAACTGTCTATCTGTTCCTGTGAAGCAAATAATGATATCGTCTACATAGCGATACCAGTATAAACAATATTTACTGAGTGGATGATTATGAATTAATTTCTCTAAGTTATTCATGAAAATTTCTGCCAACAAAGGACTCAACGGATTGCCCATAATCAAGCCGTCTTCAATAGTATAATATTTGTAATTGAAATGGAAATAATTTTGATCTAAACAAATTTTTAATAATGAAAGAATATCTTACATCTTTCTGCATAATCATTCGTCTGAAGAAGCTACGGTGTAGTGAAACGCGTTACGAATCGCAATTATTAAGTAAAATTCCTTAAAACACAGTACTTGTTTTTTATTATTGATAATGGAATTTTACCAAGTAAAAGCCTCCCAAATTCAAATACTTTTAAAAAAGTCAAAAATGAATTATTGGCTTACCTACGTACAAGGTCGAAAATTGGCATATCAATATGCAACAGCGTTAAAACAGTGTCCTGAAAAATGGTAAGATAACAAGAGTGCGGGCATTGAATGGATGAAAAACTTTATGGAAGGGCATCCAGTATTATCTTTGCGTAAAACTAAAAACACCAGTCTTTCCAGATCAACCAGTTTCAATAAGCATAATGTCATGATGTTTTCTGATAATTATGAAAAAGTGTTACAACGTCGAAATTATACTCCAGACTGCATCTATAAATTAGACAAAGCAAGTATTATGACCGTTGTTCAAGCACCCAATGTTATCTGTTAGAACAGGTGTGGTATTGTAGATGCTCTTGGAAATAACATTCTTCCGGTTTTCTTTTTTCAAGAGCTAGGTTTCATGAAAATATGCTTATTGGAGCTCCAGTTGGAAGGGCCGGGTTTGCGAATAGTTCTACCAGCGGTTGGATGACGTACCTTCATTTCTGAAAGTTTTACAACACATTAAAAAAATGAAAGATGCATCAAAGAGAATAAAATTCTTATACTTCTAGACAATCATTAATGCTATTAATTTTGCAAGAGAAAACGGTATAACACTGTTGACATTACCCCCTCATTGTACACATAAACTGCAACCACACGACGTTGCAGTCCTTTTAAGGCGACGCTCTCAGTCGAGCAAAAAACTATTCACGATCTCGCAAATATTGTCACCCTTGTATATAATGCTTCACATACGAACAACATCATATCGGGATTTTCTGCGCCAGGAATATATCGTTTCCTAGAAACAAATTCACGGACAATGACTTTGAATGTTCAGAAGTTACTAATCGGGCTGATTCTTCGCAGGTTCCCTTGATAGTTGCATCTGAAAATTTAGTTCTTGGTGGTGTAATAGATGTGGAGTCTTCAATTTTATGTTTAAGATTTCTTAATTCTTTTATTTTTTTTTTTCACATTTAACTTTGATATTGCGTACAAACTAACTCATTTTTTAATGTACATTTTTTCGTTGTGTTTGCTTTCATGAGACTGGAAGTTATGCGAGAGAACTTTTTCTTCCGATTTCGCGGCATTCAAAATTCGTTTCATTAAATTAAAATTCAAATACATATTGTCTTGGCGCTCTTTATCGGTTTTCAATTTCCCGCACATGTGTGAATGGAAATCGTGCCTCAGGGTAGCGCGCCAACCAGTCTGCTACAGAGAGTACTATCGACCGTATAGTGCCGCTCGAAATATAAAACTCGCTTATATGAATTGCAGTTGCGCCAAAAAACCTAGTTTTCACTTCCATGTGGAATCAAGTTTGTCTATTGTGACATAAAAGACTATTGAAATACATTTACCTTATAAATCATTAAAACCCAAACTAAGACATTATCCAGGCCTGGACTACAGTGAAACTACAGTGCATAAAACCTAGTGCCCTATAGTGATTGTGAACTGAGTTTGAATGCATAGCTGTTCGCATCCTGGGTCTCCTCTATAAGTAAGTCAAGACAATAATTGAACAATCTCGGTACTTTTGAATTGTGGAGGCCGTTACTTGATGTAGATCCATGATATAAATGAGATAAAAACACAAGGTTTAACTTTGATCTACACTTTATTTGAAAAAATTCGACGACGTTTCGCTGACACAGCAGCTTTATCAAGAATGAAAAATAGAATGAAGAGTATGGTATTATAAACAAATCGTAGAACAAGTTGGATGAATAACAGGAAAATCCACACCGAGCCATTGTACAGTTAGTATGAAAGGTAATAAAAACTAATTGAACAAGTTAAGTAGGGTGAGTAATTCAAATCTACCTGTTCATTCAAAAGCTTGTCCGAATGTTTGTATCTATTTATTTCTAATGCTTCTAGGAGATCTAATTTTGAACTTTTGATTTTTTTTTTTTTTTTTCATACCGAGTTATTGTACAGACTTCATCCACTTGAATTCGATTCATTAGATTACAATAATAGATTCAAAATTAGATCAATAATACATAATAAATATACCATCCAATACCGCAAATTAAAGTTTCTCGTGTCACGAAAACCGAAAGCTACTCCACGTAAAACTAAATTTTCTGACCATCAATTTTCGATAGATTCGTTAACCTTTCTGATACTAATTTCACAACTGATGAAACAAATCTCTTGGAGAAAGGTTTCAAACACAATATTAAATCAAACAAGATAAAATCTGATTTAGAGGAACTTGGCATAGATACTGAAATTTCTCTGAAAAATATTCCTAATAACACTCACCTTAAATACTTAGCATCTAACATTATAAAAATGAATCATTAGCTGACTTTAAACCGAGTAAAGAACAAAATATTTCAAAGGCCATCAAACAAAAATCTCAACTAAATGAAGTTATTTTTACAAAAGCAGATAAGGGTAATACTGTTATTGCGTTAAATAAAAATGACTACTTTTTAAAACTCTAAATTTCATTTCGTCCGGAAACTTTACAATTTTAAACAAAGGTCCAACTATTAAATTCAGAAAAATATTAAAATTGCAATAAATGACGCAAAATCTTTAATTAAAGCAATAGATAAATACAAATTAATTTTACCAAACCCTCAACCACCTCTACTGTATTCACTCATTAAATTGCATAAAGTAAATAACCCCGTTAGACCAGTCGTATCTTACGTTACAGCCCCAGCCGTGAAATTGTCGCACTACCTTATAGATATTATTAAAATTATTGTTCATTCAAATCAAAATTTTCTATAAAAATTCATTCGAATTGATAAATAACATAAAAACGTTAACCTACCCCTAACGCAAAACTTATTTCGTTTGATGTTGAGAATTTATACCCAAGTGTTCCTCCAGGTGATGTCAAAATATTAATCGAAAACATGTTGAATTCGAATCATGTTAACCACATAATCAAATCAGAAATATTGAATCTGTTGGACGTTTGCATTGAACAAAATTATTTTTCTTTCAACAACATCTATTACAGTAGTGAAAATGGTTTGATCATGGGAAATCCTTTGAGTCCACTTTTAGCAGAGATTTTATGAATAATATTGAACAGAAAATTCATACACATCCACTCATTTCCAAATTTCTTTATTGGTATAGATATGTTGACGACATCTTAGTATGTTTCATTGGAACTACTCGTCAATTAGACTTATTTGTTAATTTCATTAATTCCATCCATTTGAACATTAAATTCACGATAGAAATTGAACAGAACGATTCCATAAATTTTTGGACTTAAAATCACTAAACAAAATAATAATCATGTTTTTCGGTCTTTCGTAAACCAACACATACTGATACAATTATACATAATTACTCATTACATCCCATTCAACACAAAGTTGCAGCTTTAAACAGCATGGTACATCGGTTACTCAATTTACCTTTATCAGTAGAAGATTATAATAAAGAAATAAACATCATCAAACAGATAGCCATTAATAATTCATATAATCCGGATATGATAGACCTAATCATTCGTAAAAACTCTATCAAAAGCAATAAATGAAGTATATCCTATTCATAAAGACTATAAAATATTCAACAGTTTAACATTCTGCGGTTCTGCAAGTACAAATATTAAATCCTTTCTCGTCAAACAAAATCTTAATATAGCTTTCAAAACTTCTAATAACTTAGGTAAACATATTAAAATAATAAATCTCGTGTTGAAAAATCAAGTAAATCAGGAATCTATAAACTCAATTGCGGTTCTTGTGATAAAATTTATATCGGTAGGACCTATAGGAGTTTTGGCATAAGAACATCTGAACATAAACGTAGCTTCGACAAAAATAAATCTGATTCAAATTATTCAAACCACCTAATAAAAGAAAACCATTCATTCAATAAAACTTTGACATATTACATATAAAATCAAAAAGTTCAAAATTAGATCTCCTAGAAGCATTAGAAATAAATAGATACAAACATTCGGACAAGCTTTTGAATGAACAGGTAGATTTGAATTACTCACCCCTACTTAACTTGTTCAATTAGTTTTATTACCTTTCATACTAACTGTACAATGGCTCGGTGTGGATTTTCCTGTTATTCATCCAACTTGTTCTACGATTTGTTTATAATACCATACTCTTCATTCTATTTTTCATTCTTGATAAAGCTGCTGTGTCAGCGAAACGTCGTCGAATTTTTTCAAATAAAGTGTAGATCAAAGTTAAACCTTGTGTTTTTATCTCATTTATAATCTCGGTACATTCGTTTCTTTCAATCTTTCGTAAATTTTATATATATTTTTCGTTCAGCACTCATAACTGAATGATACAATTTAGCGTATCAGTTTCTCCTATGAGTTTTATATATACAGTCCGCAAAATCTAACCTATTAATTACCTATTCCTAGCTAGTTCAGAGACCCTTCATCTCAGTGTGTGAGAACTTCGTCTAGAACCTACGTCTTAGATATAGCCTTAAGAATAATACTTATCATTTCTTTCAACTAGATTTATAACAAGATGTATATCGAAATCACAGTAACTGATTAATAAATTACTAACTGTAGTCATGGTAACTAATACAAAAAAACTTAACTACAAAGTTTAACCAATTACAGAAAAAGGAGTCTCAGACGAAATAAATTCAAACTACAAATTTTCAACTTAAAACAATCTGAGCTTTTCAACAAAATGAAACCTAATGATAGAGCTCAGTCAACAATTAACGAAGATAGAAGAGAAGAATTTGATCATAAAGAGAAACACTTAGTTTTTTAGGAAGGAGATTAATTCACGATGATTGAATTTGGTGTTTTACATCAGTCTTCTGGTAATCCTGTATCTTACAGCTTACAGGTTACTCGATTGGCTGAATATGGTTCGCAAGGTGACTGACCTTGGTGGCAAGACTAGTTCCCTAAAGACGTGGTTACCCCAGCTGTGAAATATCAAAGTTTGGCATAAAGATGAAAACTCAAAATATCTTGAAGGAGAAAAATAATCTATAACTATACCATATCTCTCGAATATATATTTCAAAAATGAACAGAACGAATTTGACCCTTGGAATAGCAGATATCAATCTAGGTTAATATAACAAAAGAAGATTCGAAATCTCTCCACTCTTCAATTGAATTGGAATTTATCTATAAAATCAAAAATACTTAATTTCTATTATTTAAAATTATTTACTCCAATCACTACAACACAGCTCCAATAAAATTACAAACGATTCCGAAGATTTCTAAATGGAAAGAAAGCGAATCTAATGAATTCCGATCTTAAATAGACTCGGTACTATGAAAAACTATTGATTAAAAAAAAACTAATAAACAACGAAAGTATTCCCTTCACATCAATAACGTGGAAACGAAACATAGAATGAGTACTGCTTTCCGTTCTCCTACAGAAAGTACTGATTTCACAATTAACCGGTGAACATCCTAGATCACACCCTACACCTTACGGATATAATTATAATTTTCATGGGGTATCATTACCCTTAGATTCTTGATTCGAATTTCAAACTGTTTGAATATTTAACTTGATGAAATTAGATTGAATCATTAATAAAATCATGAAGCATGAGTTTAAAAGATATAAATGATTAAATCGAGGAATCGAAATGTTAGAATATTATCAATCATAAAACATCAACTAAAATAAGTGTTATGAGTTTCTAGAGAAATGTATTCATCCACGGAACTATTTTTATATCATACTGTATTGTATTGAATGTATTCACTGGAATTCTCTCGAAATATAATACAAGGTTTTCACGAAGCAATCTATGATATATTACTTGATATAAATAAGCTAAAGCTGCAAAAACTTCGGGTTTATCATAATCACGAAACACCTTTATTTGCAGGACACTGTTGGCGGTGAAAATCTAATTTGCAGCATAGATTTCAACTGATTACGAATAGAAGCGATGAAAACGGCTATTTTCATTAAAGCATTCACATTACAGTAGTTTTAATTGCAGATAGATCATTAGGATCGAGGATGAAAAGCTGTTAATTGGAATAATCCAGTTTAACGACCCAGGTGTTCGCTCGATCTCGATTAGATTAATGAGGATGAGGATAGATTTTAGAATTCAGATGGAAAGTGTTTGAGATGAGGGGATGAAATATAAACACATTCTAAAATTATTAGTATAGCCTTCTGAATGAGTTATTCAAAGGGTTTCGATATGCTAGTTTAATCAAGTTTTGAACAATCGCTCAATGTCAGAGAAATATTAATGCTATGCTAGATTATGTGGAATATAGGAAACAAGATAGGGTATTGACTGAAGCAAATTGAGAGCGCGTAATACTTTCACATTTTCAAGAAGTTGTGTAATGTTATTTTCTTTTGGACATGCAGTAATATCTAAGTACACTGCGCCAAGAAATAAATGCACAAAATCCAAAATTCAAATTTATTGAGAAAAATAGGTTGAAGATGCTAATGAGAAATTAAATTATGTGTTATACTATTACAAGAGATTTATTGAAAATCAGGATTGCAATTTTGGTCTCTTTACCATCTTCAGTTGACAATAAGTATTGAACTAAAGTTAGAAATACATAAACAAATAGATACAAAATTGATAATGGTGCAAAAAATTATGATAAAAGCAGGTATTATATATCATCATCAAATATAGACGAATAAACCAGGCTATACTGGTCATACTTTTGATATTCTGTGAATAATTTTAAGTTGATTTATGGTTGGAAAATGTAAGGTATATTTGATCCATTTCGTTTCAAATGGATCAGATATTTCCCAACCTTATCCACTGAAGCTGACTGGCTTTACTGGCTGCATAATCTTCTATTGAGACATGTCCCAGACATGTTCGATGGGATTCAGTTTTCGACTTCGTGCAGTTCAGTCCATTGAGGTGATTTCGAGATCTTGATGGTAGACTTACCATATGCTTGGTGAGGTCTGGCGTTATCATAGGTTATACGTAAAAGTTAAGGCCCAAATGTAGCCACTGAAATTACGCAACTTGATGTTTTAGTACCTTGGCAGCAGATAGTACGAACTGTTCCAAAAACTCCGTAACAAATAAGGCTACCTGATGTTTTAATATTATGGATCAGACAGTACGGCTGTGCAAAATATTCGAGCTGTCTGAAATAGAGACAATTAATTTCTGGAGTGAGAATGATTCAAATTACATTCTCGACAAATGGAAAGTAGAACGTATGTAGAAAAAATTTATTCGACACGTTTCAAATTAGAAAATAATCGTTCCCATACCCGAGAAGTATAAGATAGAGGAGAAGCTGCCCATAAAAGTTGATGAAAAACTATTGTATAAGAGTTTGAAGTCTTCTTCCGAGAAAAACAAAAAAGAATGAATAATTTTTATCCGTGTGATCTTGTACAATCTTTCACACAACAACAAATTTTCTTATTCCTACTATTAAATTGACAAATTTCCAACAATTGCGTTTCTAGAGAATGAAATGAACGATCACAAACCCAAGCGTAGATACCATATTACAAAAATTCTCCTCCCTCGTCTATCCCGTAAAATACTTCAAACTAAATAGTCAACAGCCGTTAAAATCAGATGTTGCTTAGAATTATCCTTCTGCTTCTCCTATATCCTATACCCTTTGCCCAAATTCACTTCGAATAAAAAGTACCATGTAACTAATAAATGGTGAATGCACTTATGCATTAACCCAAAAACTGAGTAGACCTAAGGATCCAAATACTCAAAGTCTCACGACTAAGAAATAAAGTGGAGAAACTTATTACTCTTCTCGAACGGAAGAATAAAGAAAAATGAGAAGGAAAGGATAAATGATATATTTACGTCATCCTAGTAATGACAGCATATGATTCAATGGTTCCTTAATGAAAAGCGACAAGATAAAGTATATATCAAACAGAATCAATCCAGAAAAAAAACTGCTTGAGTTGATAAAGAAGAATTCAAGCTGTAAATGAAATGTGGTATAGATGAGATCAATATTAGCATGTTGAGATTGGGTTGCCCCATTATGATAAAGTACATTGTTCATATAATAAATTCATGCATCATTGACAACTGTTTCCCTAATTTATGGATATAGGATGTCGTATGCACAATCGCTTAATCTCACCCATTAAGCGAGTATAAAGATCGATATCCGATTTCTATTTCACCAATCCTTTCAAAATATGTCGAGGAAGTTTTTAACCAGATGACGGAACATTTGAATAGTTTGGGGGTCATTTCCGAGACTCAATCAGGTTTCAGGGTGGGTCATAGTTGCACAACCAGTTTACTAAAAATCACTGATGACATTATGACAGCTACTGATCTCGGCTGTATAACTATAATGGTCCTACTAGACTATTACAAAGCATTTGATGCCATCTATCATGATATACTTGTAGCGACTGTGTCCTTCGTTGGCTTTTCTGGAGGTGCAACAAATCTCATCAAGAACTATCTGTCCAACAGAACCCAACAAACAAAGTTCTGCGACAGTCTATCTTGTACTTTGCCTGTTACTGATGGTGTACCCCAGGGTAGCATTTTAGGTCCTCTGTTCTCTGTGCTTTAAACTGACAACTTTCAATGGTACTTGAAACATTGTCTAGTTCATTTTTAAGCTGATGATATGCAACTTTATCATAGTCTCAGCCCTGAGAATTTTGAAGACGCCATTAGTAAGTTACAAGAAGATCTTGATAGTATTGTTTGAGTATCTGAGGTTCATAGATTAAATATTAACCCTAACAAGCCCAAAGCTATTCTATTTGGCAATAAAGAAACGTGTAATCATCTGGGAGATATCATGAGGCAATCTATCGGCGGGGAGTACACCTCAATTGTAAAGTCAGTTCGTAACTTTGGTCTCATTACGGATAATTCATTTAGATATCTCGTAAAAATTGCCAGTTTTATTCGTAAATCTATGCGTATTCTACGTTTTCTATATCCACATAGACAATCACTGCCTCTAAAATTGAAAATATCCTTATGCAATACCCTTGTGCTCTCTAGTTTCAATTATTGCTCGCAAGTTAATTATTCTTGCCTTGATCAACAAACAATATACACTGTTCAGAAGATTCAAAACTCCTATTTGCGTTTCATTTATGGGTTGCGGAAATTTAACCGAATAAGTCACGAGTTGGTGGAAGCAAAGTGGCTCAATATGACCAATAGATTTCACTCAGCAGCGTTGATTTTATATCACAAAATATGGATTACCAGGAATCCTTTCTATATGCACCGGAAAATCACTTTTAGATCTGATGATCATAGTCTAAACACCAGAAGTAGAGATCTCATTTCTACTCCTATATATACTAAAGAACTGTATAAACAAAACAAATACTACACAAAATACTCTACAGATCTGAAACAACATCTCGACCTTATAAATGTATTATCCAACCACAAAATGTATTCCCTAGATGCTATTTCCTATATACTAACATCGAAATAACCATAATACCAACAATAATTAATATAAAATGGACTGAAATCAAAACCGACATCTCCATCCCAAAAGAAGAATTTATTGAAGTCATGGAATATTTGGAAGAATCAATTTCGAATAATACACAGTTAGACATCACATTATTCAAAAGATATGTAGAAGACTGTTTATTGATGATGAACAGAGACGAAGTAGACCAAATTCTTGAAACCTTCAATGAATTCCACAGAAGGTTGCAGTTTACTTTAGAAACTGAGAAAAATAACAGCATCAACTTCCTTAATATAACAATAACACGAAAAGACAATAAATTACTAATGAGATGGTACCGAAAAGAAATAAACGAAGAAAACATCTTAAACTACAATTCAAACCATCACGCATCCCAGAAATAATGCATTATAAAAGGATATATTGACAGAGCACTGAAACTCACCTCACCACAATTAAGAAAAGACTACTACTAAAGGACGCAAAAGACCTATTCAGAATGAACGACTACCCAGAAAACGTAACAAACAAAATCATCAAAGAACGAAAACATATACTGTACAACACAGAAAAAAAAAAGGAAAACGACATTACTAACATCACACGACACATAACTATCCCTTACATACCTCAACTAACAGAAACCATCAAGAACATCCTCTAACAATAAGAGACGTACATTCAAAACTGAAATCCAAAATACAGCACATGGAGGAAACCCACATAGGATACGCCATACCCTGTAGGAATCGCGGAAAGGTCTACAATGAACAAACAGAATAACACCTCAAAGAACGTCTCAAACCCCATGAATACGCAAAAAAAGATAGCACTGCACCAAAAAAACACAAAAAACAAGAAAAACACGAATTTGAAAATGACCAGACAAAAAGTCTTGACAAAGAACACAACTGAAAAAACAGATAATTACTTGAGATGATACACATACAAAAAAACATAGACAACTCTGCAAATGACCGGAAAAACATAAAGACACTAAGCTCCATATACATAGATCTTCTACAAAACAGGGCACAAAAGAAACACGTTTCGAGGAGGTTGACAATTACAGTATTACACAGAGAACACGGTACAAACAGATCCCAGAAACACCTAAAAAGTCCACAAAGACAACAGCACCATGGAAAACTTCAACACACATAACCTCCGAAAACTGACATCTCTAAAACACAAAGTTTCCACAATGCTCACAAATAAAAATAAAACAATCATCCAAAGATTAAAGGATGAGATACATTTTGAGAATAATTTAATATGAATCGTAATGTATATTTCTGTAATATTGTGGATAGGGGGTTTTACCCCGACGAGTTGCCCATATATCTGTTCATGCAATCAAACTGATTTCATGAAAAAATATAAATCCACCACCCGGTAATTAATACCATTGCCAGGCAATGATTATAATCAAAACATATCCTGGAATAATTATATATTAGGATAACGTTAAATGTTATGAGAATATATCAATCTACCAGAATATATACATACTATAGCATCATCAGACAATAATATCAATGTACCAACGAGTAGTGTCAGAGGCTTTCTCCCCGGAAAAATCCAGTGTACGGACCTTAGTCAAGTAACACTGAATGTTACTCATTAATAGTTTCCTTTGTGTGAAGTGGTGAACGATCGAATAGAATACTGCTCTGAATATAAATATGACAAATTTGTCAGTGAATTATATTACATTTATATAAACAAATAAATAAAATATGAAATGAGATTCTGAGCAGTATAAACTGAAGAGAAAACCTACTCTACCTCATTATTTTTCGGAAAGAAACCTACGAAGAATATTACAAGATTTGATGACTGTTATCTTTTGTAACTGTTCAAACAAATTTTCCTTCAGACCCAAAATCTCAATACTTTTGTGAAGATTCCTAGGAATAACACCTGTTGTGGAAATAATAATCGGTAGAATAAAAATTTTTCATTTTCCACATTTTTAATCTCGTCGCCAAGCATCATATATTTAGAATTTTTTCATTGTATTTATTTTGTATATATATATATATATATATATATATATATATATATATATATATATATATATATATATATATATATATATATATTTGTAATGAATTGCGTCCGTTCATAGATTCGTGAAAATGTAGTCTAAAATGTGTTGACTTACACAGCGGGAATGAATTAGGGTCGTTGCGGGTTGCACATTCTAATACAATAATATACATTGATTTCGTTTTGAACAAAATATGGTATACAGAAAAAAACTGGCTCATATGTGTTGATTTGAAAATGGTCAACTTTCTTGTAGGCCAACAAAGTGGTGACACAAAGTATTCCTGTTTTCTCTACCTGTGGGATAGTACATGATTAAAAATCACTTGCATACTCGGGAAGCGCTAATTGCAAAAAATAGTGCTAAATCCACCTTAAGGAGCAAGGAATTGCACAATATTGCCTCTGTTGCATTTAAAATAATTTGTTGAATCTTATAACGAAAATGGAAATAATTTCCTTCTATTACTCATACAGTTACGAAAACTGAGTGCAGCAAAGATAAAATCGCGCATCTTTGAGGGGCCCCTGACTAGATCATGAATAAAAGACACAAATTTTAAGTGGACAAAGATTGAGAAAAATGCTTGGAATGAGTTTGTATTGTTTATTCAGAATTTTTTGGCAGTGATTATTCTCAAAACGTTGAAAAACTAATGAGTCCCATTCAAATGCTGGGATGTAACATAAGCGAGAAGTTATACATTCTTTACAACCACCTAGACTATTTTCCTGCTAATCCTGATGATCTAAGAACAGTGTTCAGTGTAAATAATATCTTATTTTCTTCATCATTTGTAACACGTGCATGAACTAACTGCCACTAGTGTTCAACTTTATCTTTTTTCATATGAATATCGAAACGCTTATAACTAAAAGCTAAATCAATTCAAAATTTACCTATAATTTGAATTGATGACTCACCCTTTGAAATGCAATATTTGTACCCAACATGAAAAATTCTCGCAGCTTTTCCGCGAAATTATTATTTACCTCATTCGTAATATGGCTGCACGAATTCTCTTTGTTATTCAAATTTTGCGCATAACTATGCGTTGATTGCTATACAAAAACTCGTCTGGCTCTTTCTGTACAATTTAATAATATTTGGCTATTTGCATTTTTCAATTATATTTTATGCTTTTCTCTACTAAGAGAGCGGTGTACTAGCACAGCTCCAAGTTTATTTTGTTATGAAGTTCTCGATTTATCAGGGAGCTTATTTAGTTTGCTGTTTTAAAGTATAAACATGGATTTTGGAGGAATATATGTTATATACAAAGTTTTCTAGAATCTTGATCAAAATTTTTGCGGGAAAGGTGAATTTTTATTTTTAATTTGTTATCTATCAAATGTAATAGATTACAAGAACAGGAATAAGCCCAAAATTCTATTTTTCAAAAGTTTCATGTTATCCGATTCGCAAAAACGTTAGATGAAGTGAAATTCGTGTACCAGACGAGGAACATAGTTCAACACTATTTTAAGGAATTTCTTGTAGACTCCACCCGATTCAGTTTGATGTAGGGAGAAGGGGGGACACAATGAAGCAAGGAGCACACAGATACACAAGCAGTATGATCTTTTTGGTAAAGACGTTGAGTAATAAAAGCTCATTAATTAAGCAAATCCCTTAGAAATGTGGTACGTGGCAAATTCAAAAATAAATGTAGTTTCTATGATTTTGTCTTGAAACAGGCACCATAATCATGTGCCACAATAAACTGTCAACTTATCGATCATCTTTCCAGTTGGTTTGCCTTTTCCACCGAGAGTTTTTTTTTTGTATCTTTTTTCCAGTTTTGATTTCAACTATTTCAAAATTTTTTTGTCATAATCTCGGAGTTGCGTGCCCAATTTGTTTCTGTACGTGTCCAATACATTCTTCTTCCACAATTTTTTGATCACCGTGAGGTGCAGCCTTTAAAATTTCCGAGTAAGTTTTGGAGTAACCGTATCCTATGTAATTTTTATCATGACTCCAAGAAGAACCAAAATGATCTGCAGTACAAGTATTTTCCTGTTCTGCATTATCATTCATTATATTGTAGTCTTCGGTATTGAGTTTCTCCTTCCAAGTTTCACACATAGTTGAGGAAACGAAGCACTAAAAACCAGTAAACCTACCAATTTTTCCTAGCAAGTTCAATCTTTATGAAACTTTTGCATTCTGTTTGAAAAAGCATCAGAAAAGTTTGCGAACTTAATCGGGAGTGGTAATATGAAAATTGCATTTTCTGCATACGAAAATGCATTTTCCAATATATATATATATATATATATATATATATATATATATATATATATATATATATATATATATATATATACCATCATCAGGGAGTGAAAAAGAAACAAACTGTAGATAGATAGACATTAAACTAATAAGAATACACTTACAGCTATGCGAAATTCAATAAACTGAGACACCGGAAGGACATAGATCACACCATACATACAATCATATTTTTCATAGCAATTCACAATTATTTAAGTATTTTACAGAATTGGAGGAGCACACAACAAAACGGAAAACGTTGAGTTATAACCACACATTTTTTTGTTTGGCCTTCGGAGGTTATGGACTCAACGTATCAGTTATGTGTCCAGACTCTCCTATGTAATTTTTATATACATACGTGGGACAAACTTACCAACATTCATACTACATCCATATCTTACCTAGGATTCGAACCCGGGGGACTCGGCGTGGGAGTCAGTACCTCTACTGACTTACCAACGGAGGGAGATAACCACACATATTACTTGAGTTGTTATCTTGAGTGAGACATCGAGAACCGATCCATATCTGTTCTGCCTGCTCTGACAATAGACCAATCGATCGAATACTTGTTCTGTAGACGACAACATTAATCGATACCTATTCTTAAATTCGATATTAACGATTGGGATGTTTTATTATCTTGTAAAATCCAAGTATGTATGAGTACATGTTGCTCAATTTTTTCATATTAGCCTTTTCATTAATTAAAGGACCCAGTGAAACGTTAATATGGCACATTTAAAAAAACACTCTGTTCTAGTCTCTTTTGTGGCAGTCTAATATTTTTGTTTCCTCGTACTTCATAACATGACCTTTTGAATGCACTTATCTTGCCAGAGCACATTTCTCCGGATGCAACCTTGAGTCACTTCGGAGTTGAGTAAGACGCTTATCTACATGCTGTATTGTTTGGCCAATGTATGCTGCATTGCAGCTACCACACGGAATATAGTAAATGACATTATACCGTTTTTTTAATGGGGTAGGATCTTTCAGTTTTGAAAAAAGCCATCTATTAGTTTTCAGAATGCTGTAGGCTACCTGAATGTTGTCATATTTCTGGAAAATCTTGGAGATTTTGTTGGTGAGGCTGTAAATGTAAGGAAGTGTGTCAAATCTTTTTAGAACCACTTGGCCTGGCAGATTGATATAGCTGAGGTTATTCTCCGAGAATCTGTCAAAAAAATAATGAAAAATTTGAAAACAAAAAGGAAGAAAAAATACAAAAAAACTCTCGGTGGAAAAAGCAAAACTTAATGGAAAGATGATCGATAAGTTGACAGTTTATTATGGCTTAGCAATAAGTAGAAATTGTGATTCCTTTAAAAAAATGTATAATGCTATCTGGGCTACATATTATCATTATTGTTCAACTGACGAAAAACCTCAGCACGACAAGTGTCTGGATGGATGGTGCAGCAGGCAGAGGGCTGCAGCTGCCAATCAATTATCCTCTTTCAAACATGATTAGGTGTCATTACCAAAACATGCTGCTGAGATTGTACGTCCGATTTTACAGATCTCAGTTTATTTATTAGAAAGATGTGTAGGCAGTTTCAACCAAAACAACTGTCGGCATAGTTAATGAAGCAATGGCATCACCATTGTTTTACATGAAGGCAGTAGGAATTACACTTGGGCCCAATGCGCAATGAGCGCTTGAGAGCACCCGAGATGGAAGAATGGCCCGTAGACAACATTATCTCGAGTTGTTAAAAGCTGCCGAATTGGCGGAGGGTGTATTATTTGATTCTGGAATAGATTATTTCATTTAAGTTAAAAAAAAATCATTCTATGTAAAGTGCATTCCAAACTTTAAACGCATTTTTCTCAAAATGGTATGTTTAAAAACGGTGAACATCATTACTCGAAAACGGCTAAACCGATTAGTCTCACATTTCAACACGAGCTTCTTCAATCTATTTTTCAGTAATTTATCGAAGATTTTTGTCACCGATGAAAATTCTCTTCATGAACAATTTTGGGCCAAAATTTTGGTCAAAAATCGATTTTTTCTTTGAGAGACCGCCATTTTGTCAAAAAATTAAATTTGTATATTCCTTCGATTAATTACTATATTTAACATAACATTAATGAAATCTGTTTAGTTCCTTAATTTCAGAGGATCCAGTTCAGAGATATAATGGTCACCGCAAAACGTCTTTTTTGTGAGGAGCTCCCGGAGATCATCTGTAGCTCAATTCCAAATGAATATTTTAATGCTACTAAGTTTCAAAATACAGTTGAAGGATACCACAATATGTGTACAGATTTTCGTATCAAAAATTTGAAAATTTTCTCATAAAAAATTCTGGGAAATTGCTTTTTTCGGCCTTTTAGATGTGTATAACCCTCAAATCATTCACACAAAATTAGAAAAACAAGGTAAAGAACTGAAATCTACACTTAGCAGAAATATATTCCAATAATAACTTACAGCATGTAAGGAATATATCAAAATTTGGTTGACGTATAATTTATTTATCTAAGGTTATGTCCTTACTCTGAAATGAATTCATTCGAAAAAGATATAAATTTTCACCCATGCGGTAGAAGTCATTTTAATTTTTTCTTTTAAATTCTAGTGACGCTCAATGAATAGCTCCAAAAATTAAAAGATCTTTCAGAAACCGTCATGTTCAAAAAGATAATCTCACTCAACAATCAAAACCAGAAAATTCAATGAAGGTCCAAAGAATTTGGACTTATGATCTCAAGATCATCAAAGCAGAAAAATTAGTTGAGACAGCTAAATGAAGCATAATTATTAGAAATCCCTAATGATCCCACAGCTAAAATTCAGAACCATTAAAAAGCAATGTATCTGACATGACATCTTATATTTTAACACTGTCTAATTATTGTACAAACAGGAATACAAGCCCGTCACAAATGAATGGTATGATAAAAACCCTTAAGGGAAATGATCCGATCCGCCCAGTTGTTTCATTTATTAATAATCCCACGTACAAATTAGAAAATCAATTGAATATGATATTCAGAAGAAAGACAACCTTCACTGTATGAATCGTACCTCCTACGCTTAAATGTAGACAATATGTTTCAAACATTCCTAGAGATGGCAGTATCAACTTAACGTTGATAATTTGAAACAATCACAAGTCAACGCTTTGGTACGTTGCGAATTTATAATTCTTCTGAGGTTATGAATACATATTGATTATATTCAATTTAATGAAGAGATATATGGACAACCAAGCGGTCTCGCGATGGGATCACCATTAAGTAGACACATTCATGTCTAGCGCAGAAAACAAAGTACTCACTTTTATGAGCCGTATCCATTAAAAAAAGAAATTCGAATACTAAAAAGAAGAAAAACATCAAATATGAAAGAAGTAATTGGCCATCTTCTTCTTCTTCTTCTTATGACGCCGTCTCCAAACGAAGGTTGGCGATCCAATTGGCGATAATTGTTTTCGACACTGCAGCTCTAAAAATTTCAGTGGACGTTCTTCCAAACCACCTCCGTAGATCTTTCAGCCATGAGTTCTGGCGTCGTCCAACTGATCTCTTTCCTTGGACTATCCCCTCAATAATCAGGCGAAGGATCTCATATTTTTTGCCGCGCATGATGTGCCCGATGTACTTTAGCTTTCTTTCTTTGATGGTTCTCATCAACTCTCGTGATTTTCCCATTGTATTTAGGACGTCGATGTTTGTCCGTCTTTCCATCCAAGAGATACGCAATATTCTACGGTATAGATACATTTCGAAAGCGTCTATGCGTCTCTCCATTTCTGGATTAAAAGTCCAACTTTCACATCCATAAGTAAGGACAGGAAAAACATAACAACGAAGTAGTCGCATACGAAGCTGAAGATTAAGTCCGCGGTTGACGAAAAGTTCTCTCATGCCAACGAAAGTTTTACGGGCTTGTTCGATTCCAGATTTGATCTCTATTTTCGGGTCACTTTGGTCGTTCACCGTGGCTCCTAAATACCGAAACGAATGCACTTGTGCCACAGGTTGGTTGTTAATGCGTATTACAGCCTCCACTGCTTGCTTAGAAAATACCATACTTTTAATTTTGTTAACGTTACCAGATAGTCAAAAGCGTTGGCTATGCTCTACAATAAGGTTCATGGCTCTCTGCAAGTTTTGAAGGTTGTTAGCTAGTACCACGGTTTCGTCTGCGTAGCGGATATTACTAAATAGTTTTCCATTTATTCTAATGCCTATGTTTATGTTTTCAAGTGATTCTTTGAATATTGCTTCTGAGTAAATGTTAAACAATAGAGGCGATAGCACACAGCCTTGACGTACACCTTTCCGTATTGCTACCTGTTCAGATGTTAGCCCATTAACTCTCACTTGTGAAGTTTGGTGCCAATAAAGGTTTGTAATTATGCGTAAGTCTTCTGCATCAACACCGGTATTTTTTAGAATTTCCGCCATTTTTTTTATGTGAAACGCAGTCAAAAGCTTTCCGATAGTCAACAAAGCAGGCGTAAACATCGACATTCATGTCTCTACATCTTTGGGTGAGTATATTAAGAGAAAAGAGAGTCTCACTCGTTCCTAGGCCATTTCTGAAACCGAACTGAACTGGATCGATTTCTCGCTCGCATTTCATCACAATTTGTCGCATTGGTCTTTTTGGGCAGGGTGACTTACACAGATTTGAGCCAGTCTGCTGGGATTTTACCGGCCCTATAGATGTTATTAAACAGTGCTGTTAAGAGCTTAAGGCCAGCCCCTTCTTGCTGTGTCATTAGCTTAAGCGTCTCTGCATAGATTCCGTCGGGGCCAATAGCTTTAGCATTTCTTTGAAGCTTTATTGCTCGCATAACTTCTTCCGATGTAATGCAAGGACTAGTTTCATTAAATTCTTCAGGTTGCGGGCTTTCCGTTCGATCTTCCCCAAAAAGTTCTTCAATATAGTCCTTTCATCGTTTCAGGTTTTCTTCGACTCCGATCAGTAACTTGTTGTTGGCCCCCTTTAACATTCCACTGTTAGCTTTGTGTTGTCTTCCTGTTATCTCCCTGATCTTTTAGTGCATGTTGAATAGATCATGCTTTTTTTGGAGATTTTCAATTTCTGTGCATTGGTTATTTAGCCATTGCTCTTTGGCCTCCCTACATTTTCGTCGAATTATTTTGTTCAGTTCTCCATATCGTTCGATGTTTTTTGTTTTCAGCAATTGGCCATACTTGTCGTCAATAATATCAAATCTTTAGAATTTGATTTTTATAGAGAGGGCATAAGTCATAAGTCATAAGGTATATTATTTCAGCCTTCACCAATTACAACGCTGCTAGTCTAGTTAAAGAAGGTTTTGGCAGCACAGGACACCAAGTATTGAGTTCAACTGATTGTTAGAGATATATCAAAAGGCTTTGAATAATTATTATTGATTAACTGTTGCTCAAGTTAGGCCATATGGTCTGATAGGTTCTTCTTCGAAAATTATGAAATCCTACTGAAAAACTCAAAGACAACAAGTCCTCTTAGATAAATTTCTATCCAAATAATAGTTATAACTGTTCCTCAGGTGCCAATTATACGATCTGTGATTTTCATTTTATATATTCATGACCTAAAAACTGAAGTATTAAATGAAAGTGCTCACATCCTTGCAGATGATGCAACCTATATATTGAACCCCCCTACAAGTTCAACCAAAGAAGACGTAGAGCAACAAGTAATCTTTGAATCTGATTCTTGATTCGCTTGCAATAAACCATGACACAAAATCCAACAACTACACTTTACTTTGGCAGGCACACACTCGAGAAGTAATAACGAAGAAGTAATATACAGACAACCACATTTATATGCAATCACTCGGTATTTCACATTATTGATGTTTTTAACCATGGAACTATGACTACTTGTGAAGAACGAAGTTTTTTGTTGTAAAAACCTGGATAGTGCGATAAGAAATGTTAAATTATAACCACATGTTCGGGATATTGTACTCAGTCGTCACAAAGATTTGAAACTGTGAGTTTCAAAATTTGAAAAAGCCTATAAAAATAATTGAAAATGCCTTACTTTGAATTGTCCGATGTGCGGAGGGGTCGAATAATTGCTCTCGTTGAAGAAGGGGCGACACAGAGGGATATAGCGATCACAAAAGCTGTTTTACATGGGGTGATTTCAAAAACCTACGCCCGATACGTGGAGCTACAATTCTTGCAAAATAGGTCCAGAAGAAGTCGTAGGTAGATCACTTATGAAGAACATGACCGCTTTTTGAGGCAAATTGCAAGAAGAGACCCTATTGCGTCGTACCCCATACTCCAAATGTAATTTCTGGAAGCAACAGTCATCAGTGTATCAGTTGAAAGGGATATTCGCAGCAGAAGACCCTTTAGAGTTCCAGAGCTAACCAGACAACAAAAAATTAACAGACGTAATTTGTGTACCGAGCACCATAATTGGAATATTGAGAGTTGGCGAAATGATCTTTTTTCGAATGAGACCCGAATTGGTGTTTCAGATGTCCGCCGGATCCGGGTTTTAAGGGGTCGTGGAAGACTAGCTAGATTCCGAGCAGCAAGACGAATTTCGAAATACCAAGGGGACATTGTGATGTTCTGGGGTGGCATTATGCTTGGAGGCACAACAGATTTGATTTCGTTTCCTGCGAGTGTAACGGCTAGAAATTACGTAACCTAGTGCTGGAGCCCATAGTGAGACTCTGGCGAAGTGAATACGGTGAGAATTTTATATTTATGCAAGAAAATGCTCCTCCGCATACAGCCAACCTCGCGTGACATTATCTTGAAACAGAAGGAATCGCTATTTTGAACCAGTCAGCTCGCTCTCTAGACCAAAATCCCATTGAACATTTATAGAATAATCTGAAAAAAGAAATTAGATCGCGCCAGGTTAATTCAAGAACCACACAACAGCTCATCCAAGCCGCCACAGAAGAGTAGCCGAATATCAGCCCAGAGGGTTTCGAAAACCTAATCCAAAGCACGCCCAGATGGATTCAGGCTTGAATCAGGGCTGAGGGAGGTAATATAAGCCACTGAGGTCGAGAGGAAATTACATACTCCGTGAGAAAACAATTTTCAATTTTTGTACTTCATGCTGAAAGGGTCTCTTATTTTATTTTGATAGTTTCTTTCTTAAAATAAACCTTAATTTATATATTTTTTCAATTGAAATATCTCAAAAAGGATTAGTTCTGATAATTCTTCGATATTTCCAAAATCCTTGAGAAATTATTCAAAATATCGGGAGATTCCATATAAATTTGGTTGTGTGTACATATAAAGACTTTTAAAAATAGTTGATACGAATGAGACAGTTAGAGCAGCGTACTTCGCCTATTGGCCCAGCATTCTGACACAAGCAGTCTTTCTTTGGGAAACCTTGCCTTCTGCACGGAATGGTGTTGTCAAAGAAAAATGGTCTCTAAGAGTGCCCTGTAGGTTAAAGAAAAGAGACAGTCGTCCGAATTAACTTTCAATACAAAAATCAAATTCATAAACAATAGTATAGCACTACCATGGGAAATTATCATGTGTTTAATTGTCAACATAATCATGAGTAAATTTGAAACAGCTAGAAGTCAAAGTTTTGCATATGAGATAGAGAAAGAAAACTGGTTGTCATCACAAATAACAAACCTTTAGAATTTGATGTTTAGAGAATGAACACTGCCACAAGTAGGTATATTCCTTCCGACTTCACCGAATACAGAGCTGCTAGAATGGACCACAGGAGTGATGACGTAACGACGGCCATTTTGTTGGGAAAGGTCAGTGTCTACTTTCCAAACAAAGTTAGAAGCAGTATTAATTTCCATAAGGACAATTTCAAATCGTGATTATTTTTTATCCAGGAAGTTCCTGAACATGTGAGTATATTTTATGATTGAATTATGTGATAAATTAAAGAATTTCACTAATAGCCAATTCTTATGCTCGTAAGAATATGTATTTAGACCTAGTTATTGAACTAGTGAGGTTAGGATCTGTAGATGATTATATACGTTTTACATATTTGGTGTTTTTGAAACTATTTCAGAAGAATTTTCAATGACATCTAAACATGTTCTCAATTTATCCTCAATTTTGGAGTTCTTTAAAGACAATGCCAAGCTTGTAGCTCGAGGAGAAAATGCTGTAGAGTTCGTTCATGTGAAAGACATGGCATTTGATGGAGAACTTCTCATCATTCGCGGCAATGTTCATGCTAGCATGCGGGATCGTTTAAATAAAGTAGAGGTATGCGACCAAAGTAGCGAATGTTTCTGTAGCATATCATTTTCTAGATAAAACTTGACACAGACAAGTGTATCGAAGAAGCCAGTTTGTACTGCATTGGTATGAGGTTTTCTGCTTTTCCATGTACAAGTTATATCTGTTACAGATATATGTGATAACCAAAAATCGACAATGCTGCCATGTGATGACACACCAACTGACCTCTTGGGCATGTACAACTGGCTTCTTCGATACACTTGTCTGTGTCAAGTTCCATCTAGAAAATGAATTTTTTAGTATGCTACAAACACATTCGCTACTTTGGTCTCATACCTCTACTTTATATAAACGATCCCGCATGCTAGCATGAACATTGCCGCTAATGATGAGTTCTCCATCAAATGCCATGTCTTTCACATGACCGGACTCTACAGCATTTTCTCCTCGGGCTACAAGCTTGGCATCGTCTTTAAAGAATTCCAAAATTGAGGATAAATTGAGAACATGTTTACATGTCATTGAAAATTCTTCTGAAATAGTTTCAAAAACACCAAGTATGTAAAACGTATATAATCATCTACAGATCCTAACCTCACTAGTTCAATAACTAGGTCTAAATACATATTCTTACGAGCATAAGAATTGGCTATTAGTGAAATTCTTTAATTTATCACATAATTCAATCATAAAATGTACTCACATGTTCAGGAACTTCCTGGATAAAAAATAATCACGATTTGAAATTGTCCTTATGGAAATTAACACTGCTTCTAACTTTTCTTGGAAAGTGGACACTGACCTGCTTCAACAAAATGGCCGTCGTTACGTCACACTCCTGTGGTCCATTGTTAGAGGAAGTCTTGACAACACAGGATTCCAATCTCCAAGTGGAGGTTATTGCTAGAGATCTATCAAAAGCCTCTTTCCAATCAGTATTCATCTGTTGTTACTAAAGTTGGAATGATATGATTTGAATTGCTCTAACTCCAATATGATGAAATCCCTCAAAAACTAAACAAAACCAATCTTTTTTTGGGGTACATTGCATCTAAACGAGATGGTTTTGTTGAAGAAAAATAAGCTCTGTGGGTTGATGAAGAAATACATTGGTAGAGAAGCCTTTGTAAAACAAAAATACTGACCATTTCGTCAGCATACATCCTTGAATTTGTGAAATTTGTTCATAAACATCAGAATAAATCTACAATAATCGGCCTAACCTAAGTCTAGATAAGTTTGCACTGAAAATGAAGAACTAGCTACTCAAAAATCCATTAAATAGTTTGGAGGAATATATGGAAAATAAGTTGAAAATTGTGATATGTATTGAAAATTGTTTTCGTACAGTTGATTCTTTAACAGCGAGTGAGAGAGATATCGATGCAAATGACTCTTCAAAGCGTAAACGATCATGCATTTCAATTCAATTCCAGTGGTAACACTAATTTTTTTCGTATCGAAACTCGTTCTCGATTTTGTTAGGTGACATCGACGATAGAGTAACGATTAGAAAAATGAGACAATAAAAAACGCAAAGAGGCCTTCACCCAACGACAGAATTTCCAATGAGTGGCATTTACCAATATACTCTACGCATTGAGTAAAAACGTCACTTTACTTGAATATTTTGTTTGTTTACATTTTCAAAAACACCGCCGAAGGCGGCTTATGTCGAAGGAAAATCCAAACCAATGCAGCCGCGATATACTATATAATAAGGTCTATTTTACTTTTTCATTAGTCCATTCGACGACACTTTTACAAAGGATACCCAATTCTATTTATTAATACATATGTATGTACCAATTGGATCCGCTAATGATTAAATCCTTAGCCGCGAATACAGGAATTGAGTAGCATTTTTTTTATCCGCGAATAAAGAAAACGCGAATATGAAGCTTTTTCTGCATATGCAATAAGTTGTTGAAATTATGAAAAGAAGTAAGTTGAACAAACTAAAAGATCAATGAAACTAGATTGAGAGAACATGAAACAATTACATTCAAAATACAGACCTACACCAAAATTTAGTTCTGCCAACATGCTTTTGATAAAGATATAGGTTTTGAGAGTGTAACATTATTAAAAAAATGTTAAATACACTTAAACGCTGAACTCTTTCAAATTATCCATATAATATAATACAAGCATTTGCTAAACAATGGTCCGATTCCATTCAGTGTACTCTAAAACTTGTTGGATCAGACACGTGCAGGAAAGTCCAGCTTTGCCAACATGTCTTTGATCAAGGTATGGGTTTTGATAATGTAAATTTGATAGAAAATTATTCCGAACCCGCATATAATAAACGATTTTAAAAGTTCCTTCATAATGAAAAACGAGAGTCCACTAAACAAGGAGAATGGACAGATTCAGTTCATAGGAAAGTACAAAATACTGGCTGAACGCCTAAGAGGGAAAATGGCCATAGGAATATCCCTTGCCTATAGGACTGTCTCTACAACAGCGCTGGAGGTAATAGCCGAAACAATTTCTTTATATCTGTTAGCAAAGGAGAGGAACAGCACTTATGTGATTGGTAAGGAAAGAATAATCACAGTGGAAAAATGGCTGGAAAGATGGTCGTCAGAAACGAAGGGAGCTTGGACAAGGAGGTTGATACCGAACCTGGTCCCCTGGTACAACAGGATGCATGGAGAGGTAGATAACCACATCATTCAGCTCATCTCGGGACATGGATGCTTCCAGTTTTATCTGCACATAATAGGTAAGGCTGAGAGCGCTCATTACCGCTATTGTAGAGAAACTGATATGGCGCAGCATACTGCTTTCGAGTGCGTCAGATGGTAATAACACAGAAGGGAGATTAACAAAAGAATAGAAAAGGTGGTGGCCGAGGACACCATTGTTAACTGTATGTTGGCGTCGCAGGAGAGTTGGCTTAGTGTCAATGAATATGCTGTGGAAGTCATGAAAAGGAAAGAACAAGACGAACGTAAAGGTAAAGCGGAAAGGGAATAAACGACTGTAACGGCAAGTATGCATGGAAGTAATGCAAAAGCGGTACCCATGCATATCTTGGAAAACAGAAGGTGTTTTAGTTAGGGTATATTCCGTCAGATGCTGATGGTGACAGAGTCAAAGCGTTGGGTGTCCATAAACATTTTCCCCTACACCGAAAACAAAAGATCAGACACGCTTCATCGAAACACATTTAAACTACAGACGTACAGGAAAGTCTAGCTTTGCCAACATGCCTTTGATCAAGGTATGAGTTTCGATAATGTAAATTTGATAGAAAATTATTTCGAACCCGTATATACTAAACGCTTTTAGTTTCTTCATAATGAAAAACGAGAGTCCGCTGAAGGAGACTGGTCAGATTCCGTTCAGTGTACTCTGAAGTTTTTTAGATAAGACCCGCCCATTGAAAACGCTTTCGACTATTAAGGATGATTGTTCGCCGAAACCGTCTAGTAGCAAGGATGGATTGGTTATAAATGATGTAGAATTAGATTTGGTGCCCTATAATTTTTTTTTGATGAAAACTCAGTTGCCGAAACGCGCATGAAGTTTCGATATGAAATTTTTTGTGAAGTCTTCTACAGTACCGCCTTTGTATATACCAATATTGATTTGAAATGAACATAATCTTCATATTTAGGAATGAATGCGTAAATCCATCAATATTCTTTTCTAAAATAGTGGGGTATTCCCTCATGATGATGATCGTTAAATAGACTCGTTCCCGCTGCCCCATTAAAAGAATGATAATACATTTCCTTGTCAAAAAGTTTCAAATTATCCACGGAGAAAAAGTTGTTGAAAGAAATTAACTTAATAGAAAGTGGGGTCTCTTACCGACGAATGTTCCAATAAAACATTCGTTGGTCTCCAAGGAAATTGCTGGTAATTTAGTAAGAAAACTCCTCTCCTTGATATAGCAAAGATGTGGAATAGAAACTATTCATTGTTGGAGACTTTTTTAGGTTTTCCATCAGGATTTACAAAAGAAAGAAACAAATAAATGGAAAATAACGATGAGAATAGTATTCAGTATCGAAATGATATTACTGTTGATTCAGACTTTATGGGAGCCACGATTTTCTTTGTTTATTGATAAGCAAAGTTCTTAGTTCACTTTAGAAATTAAGATTACACGAAATTAGGATCACGAAAATCAAATTATACATGATAATGATAATTTCATTCCTCATTGCTATTTCTAACTTTGCTCAGTTTTGAACGGAAGTGAGTTGAAGGCTAAATGCAGGAAATTGTAGGGCAAAGTGAAAAAGTTCTTAATGAGCAGAGTGGGTGGTTGAAAGAAAGCAATTAAAAAGTAATTAATATAACAGTTTTGAACCAGTTATTTGATATAAATTCAGATAGATGATAAAAAGCAACTATTCAAAAATTTAGAGTATCAGTTTGAATTAATTTGCTGATATGTATGTGGTCAAAACCTCATTTCAAATATGCCAAATTTTTTTTAGTTAATCCATTCTTAATTTTTTCTAGAAACAAGTATGAATACGTTTTCATGTGGGAGAACAATAGGATTATTCTTAATACAATGAGAGCGCAAGTAGATTTCATCTAATTTTATTCCGTACCCCAAAAGAAAGGCAGGAAGTCTTATGGCATCATATCGTTATGAAGATCCTTTCCTCAGAACGATGTGTACTAGGTGGGCTGAAAAATTGTAGTCAAATTTAGTAAAACACATTTTTCTGGTAAAATCCAATTTTTTTCATTGAATATAGTCACCTTCGAGGGAGAAATAGCGATTTTAGCTATGAATAGTTTTTTCGCTGCCATTTTTAAAACAGGATTTCTCTTTACCTTCAGAATAGACCTCCGTGTCGGTATTTTCTATTGACTAATCTTGAATTTTTCTCTAGCTAGCATTCTTTTCAAGTCAGAAAGGAGAAAAAAGTCGCTGGTGGCAAGATCTGGTGAATAAAGTGGATGGGGAAGTAATTGAAAGTCTAATTCGTACAATTTCGCTATTGCTTTGATAGATTTGTGGCAAAGTGCATTGTTTTGATGAAAAAGATGTTTCTTTTTCAAATGAGGCTTCTTAGTTTGGTCCTCCAATTGGTCCAATAACTCAATATAGTGTTTGCTGTTTATCGTCTGGTATTTTTTGAGGTAATGGATGATTATAATACCGTGCACATCCCAGAAAACAGATAACATAATCTTGGCTGTTGCCTTTTTGCATGACTTTGATGCAGATCACCTCACTCAGTCCACTCGTCTGACTGTCGATTGCTTTCTGGAGTATTGAATCCATGTTTTATTTATTGTGGAGGTCAGAAGAGTGAGCTTTTGCAGAGAAGAATTCTCTGAGATTTTTGATCTGTTTTTGTTCTTATCACAGACGATTTTGGATGGTGATTATTGTACTTTGTCAGCATCGTTCGGGTTTGCCTTTGAATATCATCCAGTTCTGTCTTAGTTCATCTGATTATTCCAAATGAGTAAAGCAACACTGAAATGGCGTAGGTGTTAATTGCTTCAACTAGATTCCCCGAGTTCAACAATGACTTCAGCACAGTCTTCAGACGCTGATTGTACTCTGAACGAATATTTTCCTTTCACTGTTTTTGGTCTAGCAATCTGGCTTGTTGGTATCCATGATATTTGTACGTTTCGCCATCCTTCAAACACTGTATAATATCACCATTTGGGAGTTGTGTTTCACCATTTTTGACTTTCCCTCTTTGAATGTTCAGGGTTTTACATTTTTCAGTGCCGAATTACATATAAATATCTGCCGAAAAGTCACTGACAACTCTCAGCAGAACATCTAGTTGCCGCATAGCGCTTCTCAGCATCCTATCAAGCTACATCGGGGTACCCTATCCTACGTAGGTGTGTCCTTTCTGGAATCGATAGGGTACCCCGATATAGCTTTATAGGATGCTCAGAAAAGATATGCGGCACTGATGACCTCCTAATGAGGGCGAAACTGCAGTCTGCCTCTTCGTTTCTCGGCACCCTGCTTAGTTGCACTATTGTGGCTCTGCGTGCATGGCAGGCAGATTTTGGAACTAGCTCTTGTCAGGAAGGATTATTCATTGATCTACAGATTCTTGAATAATTTTTTTTGTCTTATATATACACCGGAACAAAACAGGTGCTAGAGGGTGTAAGGAGCTTTTGGTGATCGACCCCATTGAAGAAGCTACGCAACATCTCCGTAGCGTGGATCGATTACGCAAGCGCGTTTGATTCGGTACCCCCCTCGTGGCTGCTTAGGGTGCTGAGCACTACCTTCACAATGAGAACCCAAAGCGAAGAAGTTAGAACATCAATCAAAAGAGGAATATTCCAGGGTGATACCTTAAGCCTGTTTATATATATATATATATATATATATATATATATATATATATATATATATATATATATATATATATATATATATATATATATATATATATATATATACGTTATTTTCTTAACGTCTTATTATTATAACATTCTATTCGAATCGCAATATTAGGTTTGGTTAGGTTGCTCTAACCTAAACACAGAATATAAAGTATATAAATTTTAAGAGTGATTTCTTGGCTAAAACAAAATATATATAAAAATGGACAAAATAAACCTTCAGTTACCTTCGCTTACCTTTGAAATATTATTTTGAAATTCGTTAAGCCTTTCAGTGATATAAAGTTCCGAATTATTCATTCTGACAGATCGAATGTATAACCGAGCTTGAATAGCGAACTTAGGGGTGGTGGGAGAGGTGACTGGCCCCACCCCATTGTTTCCAGTCTTTTCCTCGAAAATCTAGGTCTCAAAAATCGTCCCACATTCGAAAATGAAGTCTTAGAGTATCGATTTCTATTTGCGGACCCAATCTCGAGATATGTAAGAATCATTCGACACCCGAATTCTTTCTCCCGCTGAACCCATATGAGTAGGACGGATGGAAGAAAAACATCTATTTTGATGGCTCGACGTTCGTTGGTCTCTTTGATGTCTGGCCGTCAGAGATTATCGGAATGAGGAAAATAAAGCAGAATTTTTCAAAAGTCAGCCGATAGCCCATCGTTGGGTCGAAAATTTGTCAGTTTTCCCGAGGTTTTACGGAAATTAGACTATTGCGGCGCAACATGCGAATTTCGAGGCTTGCTCTTTGTCAAGGTTTTGAAACGGTCGAACGCGATGGAAAAATTTTTATAGACATAAGTATCCACTCTACTCGCAAAAAATCGGAGACCTTTTTTATTTTCATTTTTTCGGGGTTTTCGCTCGATCGATCGTTCCGATCGCCTCCCGAAAGTCCAAAGTTTCCGATTCCAAAGAAATCTCGCCGTTTCGACTTTCTGTTCGCTTCCGCGAAAATTTTCGAAAAATCGTCAGGGCTCTGTCGTTGGGGTGGGGGGCTCCGAAAGAAAATACTCGCGGGGGCTATCGGCCTCGGCTTTTTCACCGTATCCCTTTTTCTCCGCGCGGTTGGAAATACCGTCATCCCATCAGATATCTCCCGAAAAAAACCTTTAATATCTTTCCAAAGTGTTTGGATCGATAACATAGTCGTCACCCACTCAATTATAGAGATTGGATATAATTTTCCTTTCTACTAATTGAAATTAAGAAGCCCTTTCTGCTATTTTCGTCACATTGATCGTATTAGCCAACAATTTCTTAAATATTAAGTTATCCTTCAATGAGTTAATCCTCGAGATAGCCGCTATCTAGGGAGAGACAAACATATAAGATTTAATTGAGAATCTTAGCATGAAAAACAGATCGTAGTTCCATCCCTGTTATGGAATGACGAGCTGGGAAAACAAACCGTTTTGACCAAACTAAATGCGCACATCTAAGACAAAACCAATCAATATAAGTACAATGAGTGGCGATTGCTGTAGAACTTAGCAAATCTCGACAATACTAGTTGAATAATCCTTCAAAAGGAGCAGGTTTCTACGACCGATGCCCAAAATAGAGGATATCGGCAACTGGCTTTCGAAGAGAATTGTTCGATAATTTGCGAACATTTCCAATTGAAAACAGTTGTTCGAAATGGAATATATAGGATGTTCTCAAAGTACGTAGACGTACCTACTTCAGGTGCTGATTCCTCACCATAATAGGGACTTGACGTATGATGATTGTTTATTAGGGTTATCCTTTTCAAGATGTGGAAACAATCTGTATTGATTCTAATCGTTTCATCGTGAAAAAAAAAACAATCAATTTGGTATTATGCAGAAAACCTCACTTTGGCACGGATTTTTGTGTCTGCATTTTTTTCCTTCGACCATTTCTTCTAGAAATCGATAAAATCCTCAACCTTTCTAGATACTCGATTCTAGATATTCTATATATATATATATATATATATATATATATATATATATATATATATATATATATATATATATATATATATATATATATATATATATATATATATATATATATATATATATATATATATATATATATATATATATATATATATATATATATATATATATATATATATATATCTGTTCATGCAATCAAACTGATTTCATGAAAAGAAAAATATAAAACCACCATCCGGTGATTAATACCATTGCCAGGCAATGATCATAATCAAAACATATCCTGGAATAATTATATATTAGGATAACGTTAAATGTTATTAGAATATATCAATCTACCAGAATAAATACATACTATAGCATCATCAGACAATGATATCAATGTACTAACGAGTAGTGTCAGAGGCTTTCTGCCCTGAAAAATCCAGTGCACGGACCTTGTTCAAGTAACACTGAATGTTACTCATTAATAATAATAGTTTTCCCTTGTGTGATGTGAACGATCGAATAGAATACTGCTCTGAATATAAATATGACAAAATTGTCAGTTAACTATATTACATTTATATAAACAGCAGTATAAACTAAAGAGAAAACCTATGACTACCTCATTATTTTTTTCGGAAAGAAACCTACGAAGAATATTACAAGATTTGATGACTGTTATCTTTTGTGATGTCGAAATTTCCACTATATTGAAGTACTTATGGCGTGATTCACTATACTGTGAATATTTACAGGGTTGATTCTTCTGAGAACTGAAAAGGTTGAGTAATGGTAACGAATTTAGTTCTAATTGACTATTGAGTATATATCCGAAATTTTTCTGTTATTGATTTCCAATTTTCCCTTTGTTTCAGTTACAGTCTATTATTTTCGTTATGTAAAACATAAACATTATTATTTAAAGTATGTTTTTCTTAAGGTTGATGATTTCCATATCTTAATATCGAAATGTTGAGTCTATCTGGTTTCTCAAACAATCTCGAGAAATCTAACAATTGCCCTTCTGCTTATGTAGGTGAAACAGGTTAAATTTTGAATGCTGGTTCAAAGAACATATATCTTCTGACAATAAATCCCCAATATTTGAGCATATTTATACAACGAACAACACAATGTTTTCAGACAGTCTCAAAGTCTTCACAAATGCTTTAAATGAAGTAGTTCCTGTTGGAAAATTTGAAAATTAATAAACTCGGGAAAACCACACGTTATACTACTCTCAATAGCCTTCGTGAAATTAATAATTCGCCTGTTTTCAACATTTAAGAAAAATTATATCTTGTAATTATCTTAGTATTCACCACTTGAGGTTGACCTAAAGGTCAAAGCTGGTCGTGAATTAACAAGTAAATGTGGAAAACTGACAAAAGTAAGTTTTCCAGGTTCTCTTTCATATTATGAAATGGATTTCCACAAAATGAATTAGTCATCAATGTCATTAAATAGAAAACTAATCATTTTTTATATGATCTACATGTTTTCACGAAAAATTGAATATTATATACACAGAGAGTATGAAAAATGCTACTGCCATTCAGTATCGTATTATGATTTTCGCTTGGAGCTGGTGATTTCATTCAATTCAATAAGTTGAATATGAACTTCTTTTTCTTATTTGATGTATCTTTATTCTATTCATGAATTGACTGATATGCATGATGAGTAAAGAGTATCGGTAAGAATTGTATGCTGGAAGATTTCGTCGAAAAATTTAATAAATATAGAACTTGCTATCTTTCATGCAAGGCTATGTGTAAATGGCAGATTTATGTTCAGTGCCGATAAGATTGAAAGTCTTAGATCATTTTAGAATTTCAAAATCAAGAATTTGTTGAACAAGTTCTGGTGGATGACCTGAAACAAGAACAAGTATCATGTAATCTATGGCCATGGAAGGTTTTCGAGTACCACATACAAATTTCGACCTCTTTTGGATCGGGATTTTCTTTTCTCTTAATTAACTTTTGTTTTGATTAGCAACGCGAAAATGTACTGAAATTATCTGGAAGATCCAGAACTTTTGTAGGATATCGTTTCTGCTACATCATAATATGTGGTACATGCATGATGTAACAAAATATCATTTTATTTGCTCTACGACAGTTTTGCATCATTTGCAGAATCTATAGAAAATCAAACATGATTTCATAATTTTATTTTACTTCCTTAATTTTTTCCAAAAGTTTAGTTGACTTAGGAAAAACTCCCGAATGATATTATTAATATTCAACCCATTGCCGCCCACAGTACATATGCGGGTACACCAAGAATAATAACGAAATTTTTTGTGCTAGCCATTAAATCAGTGAGAAGGTATTTTTACAGAAAGATATAAGTAAATGTAATTAATCTATACAAAATGGATCAGGTTGATACTTTTTAATTGAGGGTAGACTGTGATTTCTTTAGTGTTCAACTGGGGGTGTGCATAATCTGTTGTTTTTTTTTTAGTTATCAAACATATAAATGAGATAAAAAACACAAGGTTTAACTTTGATCTACACTTTATTTGAAAAAATTCGACGAAGTTTCGCTGACACAGCAGCTTTATCAAGAATGAAAAACAGAATCTGCGAAACTTCGTCGAATTTTTTCAAATAAAGTGTAGATTAAAGTTAAACCTTGTGTTTTTTATCTCATTTATATCATGGATCTACATCAAGTAACGGCCTCCACAATTCAAATTTTATCAAACATAATTTATTGCAAAACGTTTCTGAAACAATAGTTTACATACTATATTATTATTATTATAAATGATTAAAACTTAAACTAAGTATTTTGGTTCTTAAAAAATAACGTTATTTACTACTGTACCTGATCAGGTACAATAGGCAGATGTATATAATTTTAGATATTTTTTTTATAAATAAGAAAATGGCTCACAGACGAAGAAATTTGCTACAAGACCACTATTTTCAATTAGAAAAGGCAGTGAATTCCATAATTGCTGAAGAAGACGATAATGCATACGACTTTCTAATTGTTCCGCCTGACCCTAGTGCGATAACTGAGGAAGAGGTGGGTCCAGAAGATGATTTTGTAACAAGATGATGCTCCTGGAACTGTAAAAGTAGTACGACGTTAAAGACTATCTTCGGATGGTGATAGCAGTGACGATGAGCTGCTTTTGACATATGCCCTAACTTCAAAACGCCCTCGTATGTCTGAGGCTGCTATTGTAGCTTCAGGTAATCCTATTTGGCCGGAAACCTTACCAATTTACTGTAATTCAGATTAGAAGAATAACGGTATTGAAGAACGATTGAACAATCTGTATAATAATATAAAAGACTGTAGTCCAGTTATACTTTTCGAGAAGCTTTTTGACCAACAAATATGTATTTTGATAGTGAAACAGAAGCTTTTTTATGTGGCACAAAACAATAGGCATGGCTTTCAATTTGGCATTTTTAGAGATACTTCTGATATCAGGCTAGCACCAATCGCTTACAGAACGTGCATGTTGGTTTTTGGACGAAGATCTATGCGTGCCACTCGTTTCAGACTGTATGTGGAGAAACCGCTACTTGGAGATAAAACAAAATATACATTTTGTTGACAATACATTGATAGCTTTATCTAATGACAGCATGTATAAGGTAAGGTCCTTGTTTGATATTTTACAGAAGAACTTCTGGCAGTGGGGAGTATTCCATGAGAATTAGGCTATTGACGAATCTATGATCAAATACTGTGGCCATCATCAAGCCAAACAGTTGATTATGGGAAAACCAGTGCGCTTTGTATTTTGAAACTGGGCGGGGACTAGCTGTGATGGTTATTGCTACGCATTTGATATATATTGTGGAAAGCATCTACAGACCCCGTGGGATCGAGGGCGGTAAAGTCTCTTCTGCAAAAACCGCCCACAAATCCAAAAGAACATATCGTTTACTTCGATAACTTTTTCACAAGCTATAATTTCTTGAGTGACTTACGAATGACTGGCTATAGAGCATCAGGGACACTTAGAGAAAATAGGACAAAAAAATGCCCGATAGATACAGTGAAGGAAATGAAAAGAAACCTCGAGCTGCTTATGACTATCGCTTTGATAAAACAATGAAATACTTTTTGTGCGATGGAAGGACAACAATGTTTGCACTATTGGCACTAACTTTAATAGCGTAGAACCATTTGCTAAAGCAA
This sequence comes from Cryptolaemus montrouzieri, assembly GCA_013387265.2. Taxonomy (NCBI): domain Eukaryota; kingdom Metazoa; phylum Arthropoda; class Insecta; order Coleoptera; family Coccinellidae; genus Cryptolaemus; species Cryptolaemus montrouzieri. Next base: position 104,445,582 of record JABFTP020000021.1, read on the forward strand.
CACGTTGGTGTTTAGTAAGAAAAGAAAGTCGACTTCAATATGCCGCAAGCATTTCAGAATTACAATAGGGGAATGGGTGATGTGATCAAATGGATCAATACGTTAGTATATATCGTGTGTCAATGAAAGGTAAAAAATAGTGGTGGGTAATTTTTACCTATCTTATAGAAATGGCAATTTCAAATGCATGGCGTTTGCATTACACTGCTAGAAGAGAGTTCTGCATTTATGGATCAGTTGTCATTTAGACGAAGCATCGCTCGGGCTTATTTCATCGAGTGAGGCAGTAGATGCAAATCATCCAGATAATGGCTCTGAACGTCTCTGAAACTGAATAGTTTACATACTATATTATTATTATAAATAATTAAAAATTTAAACTAAGTATTTTGTTTCGTAAAAAATAACGTATTTTGGTACTGTACATGAACAGGTACAATGGGCAGATGTATATAATTTTATATATTTTTTCAGAAATAAGAAAATGGCTCACAGGCGAAGAATTTTGCTACAAAACTACTATTTTCAATCAGAAGAGGCAGTTTATTCCGTATTTGCTGAAGAAGACGATAATGCATACGACTTTATGATTGTTTCGCCTGACCCTAGTGCAATAACTGACGAAGAGGTGGGTCCAGAAGATGATTTTGTGACACAGGCATTGTCGAGAGATGCTCCTGGAACTGTAGAAGTAGTACGACGTAAAAGACAATCCTCGGATAGTGATAGCAGTGACAATGAGCTGCTTTTGACATATGCCTTAACTTCAAAACGCCCTCGTATGTCTGAGGCTGCTATTGTAGCTTCAGGTTATCCTATTTGGCCGTAAACCTCACCAATTTACTGTACTCCAGATTAGGTTAATAACGCTATTGAAGAACGATTGAACAATCTGTATAATAATATAAAAGACTGTAGTCCAGTTATACTCTCCGAGGAGCTTTTTGACCAACAAATGTGTATTTTGATAGTGAAACAGAAGTTTTTGTATGCGGCACAAAACAATAGGCATGGCTTTCAATTTGGCCTTTTTTTGGGATACTTCCGATTCCAGGCTAGCACCAATTGCTTACAGATTGTGCATATTGGTTTTTGAATGAAGATCTATGCGTGCCACTCGTTTCAGACTGTATGTCGAGAAACCGCTACTTGGAGATGAAACAAAAAATACATTTTGTTGACAATACATTGATAGCTTCATATAATGACAGGATGTATAAGGTAAGGCCCTTGTTTGATATTTTACAAAAGAACTCCTGTCAGTGGGGAGTATTCCATGAGAATTTGGCTATTGACGAATTTATGATCAAATATGGCCCTTATCAAGCCAAACAGTTCATTATGGGAAAACCAGTGCGCTTAGTATTTCGAAACTGGGCCGAGACTAGCTGTGATCGTTATTGCTACGCATTTGATATATATTGTGGAAACCATCTACAGACCCCGTGGGATCGAGGGCGGTAAAGTCTCTTCTGCAAAAACTGCCCACAAATCCGAAAGATCATATCGTTTACTTCGATAACTTTTTCAGAAGCTATAATTTCTTGAGTGACTTACGAATGACTGGCTATAGAGCATCGGGGAGAAAATAGGACAAAAAAATGCCCAATAGATACAGTGAAGGAAATGAAAAAGAAACCTCGAGCTGCTTATGAATATCGCTTTGATAAAACAATGAAATACTTTTGGTGCGATGGAAGGACGACAATGTTTGCACTATTGGCACTATCTTTAATAGCGTAGAACCATTTGCTAAAGCTACACTTTGGTGTTTAGTAAGAAAAGAAAGTCGACTTCAATATGCCGCAAGCATTTCAGAATTACAATAGGGGGATGGATGATGTGGATCAAATGGATCAATACATTAGTATCTATCGTGTGGCAATGAAAGGTAAAAAATGGTGGTAGGTAATTTTTACTTATCTTATAGATATGGCAATTTCAAATGCATGGCGTTTGCATTACACTGCTAGAAGAGAATTCTGCATTTATGGATCAGTTGTCATTTAGACAAAGCATCGCTCGGGCTTATTTCATCGGGTGTGGCAGTCAATGCAGATCATCCAAATAATGGCTTTGAACGTCTCTGAAACAATAGCTCACTTTCCATATTATTATTATTATAAATAATTGAAAATTCATACTAAGTATTTTGGTTCGTAAAAAATAACGTATTTTGCTACTGTACCTGAACAAGTACAATGGGCAGATGTATGTAATTTTATATAATTTTTTTGAAATTAGAAAATAGCTCACAGATGAGGAATTTTGCTACAAAACCACTATTTTCAATCAGAAGAGGCAGTTAATTCAATATTGCTGAAGAAAACGATAATGCATACGACTTTCTGATTGTTCCGCCTGACCGTAGTGCGATAACTGACGAAGAGGTAGGTCCAGAAGATAATTTAGTGATACAGGCATTGCCAATAGATGCTACTGGGACTGCAGAAGTAGTACGACGTAAAACACAATCCTCGGATGGTGATATTAGTGACGATGAGCTGCTTTTGACATATGCCTCAACTTCAAAACGCCCTGGTATGTCTGAGGCTGCAAATGCAGCTTCAGGTAATCCTATTTGGCCGAAAACATTACCAATTTACTGTACTCCAGATTAGGTTAATAACGCTATTGAAAAACGATTGAACAATCTGTATAATAATATAAAAGACTGTAGTCCAGTAATACTCTTCGAGAAGCTTTTTGACCAGCAAATGTGTATTTTGATAGTGAAACAGAAGCTTTTGTATGCGGCACAAAACAATGGGCATGGCTTTCGATTTGGCATTTTTTGGGATACTTCTGATATCAGGCTAGCACCAATTGCCTACAGATTGAGCATATTGGTTTTTGGACGAAGATCTAAGCGTGCCACTCGTTTCAGACTGAATGTAGAGAAACCGCTACTTGGAGATAAAACAAAATATACATTTTGTTGACAATACATTGATAGCTTAACTAATGACAGGATGTACAAGGTAAGGTCCTTGTTTGATACTTTACAGAAGAACTTCTGGCAGTGGGGCGTATTCCATGAGAATTTGGCTATTGACAAATCTATGATCAAATATGGCCCTTATCAAGCCAACCAGTTCATTATGGGAAAACCAGTGCGCTTTGTATTTCGAAACTGGGCCGGGACTAGCTGTGATGGTTATTGCTACGCATTTGATATATATTGTGGAAAGCATCTACAGACCCCGAAGGAACGAGGACGGTAAAGTCTCTTCTGCAAAAACTGCCCACAAATCCAAAAGAACGTATCGTTTACTTCGATAACTTTTTCACAAGCTATAATTTCTTGAGTGACTTACGAATGGCTGGCTATAGAGCATCAAGGACACTAAGAGAAAATAGGACAAAAAAATGCCCAATAGATACAGTGAAGGAAATGAAAAAGAAACCTCGAGCTGCTTATGACTATCGCTTTGATAAAACAATGAAATACTTTTGGTGCGATGGAAGGACGACAATGTTTGCACTATTGGCACTATCTTTAATAGCGTAGAACCATTTGCTAAAGCTACACGTTGGTGTTTAGTAGGAAAAGAAAGTCGACTTCAATATGCCTCAGCATTTCAGAATTACAATAGGGGGATGGGTGATGTGGATCAAATGGATCAATACATTAGTATATATCGTGTGTCAATAAAAGGTGAAAATAGTGGTGGGTAATTTTTACCTATGTTATAGATATGACAATTTCAAATGCATGGCGTTTGCATTACATTGCTAGAAGAGAGTTCTGCATTTATGGATCAGTTGTCATTTAGACGAAGCATCGGTCGGGCTTATTTCATCGAGTGTGGCAGTTGATGCAGATCATCCAAATGATGGCCATACACCTCAAAGGACTACAAATCCATTAAGATGTCTTATTTTCTATAACAGAGTATGCTGGATTGGTCAAAAATGTTCAAAAATGCTCAAAAATGCTCAAAAATGCTCGTGCAGATAGAACATGATTCGATATATTTCACACTTGATCTGCCCATTGTACAGACGCGTGGATACACTTTTTCTATCCGTCCTTGTTTTGTATTTTTCTTCTTCTTCTTCTTCTTTAAACAGGACGATGTGCCGTTTTTCTGTTACAGCCCCTGCTGCGAACCGGAGCTCCAGTACTCATGCCATCGCTTTTTCGGCCTTCCTATGGGTCTTCTAGTGTTGGGTTTTTGTGTTTTTGCCCACTTCGCCATACGTTCGGGGTCCATTCTGTCTACGTGATCTCTCCATAGGCGTCGACGTGGTATTGTCCACCTCACCACATCCTGGACACCTAGCTCCCTTAGCGTATCCTCATTCCTTATTCTATCTCTGCGTGTAATACCTCTTATAGCTCTTAGTGTTCTCATCTCTGTTGTCCTCATTAGTTGTTTTGTTTTTGTTGTCTTAGCTCTTGTCTCAACCGCATATGTCATCACGGGTCTCACACAGGTTTTATAGATTCGGACTTTTCTTTCTGTGCTTATGTACTTATTCCACCAGATTACATCTCTCAAGAAGCCAGATATTATCGATGCTTTCATTGCCTGCTGTTTTGCTTCTTGTAATAGTTGCCTATCGCTCGATACTTCTACTCCTAGGTATTTAAAGTGTGACTTGCTCTATTATATGGTCGTTCACTACTAGTTTGCATGTAATTGGATCTTTCGCTATTACCATCGATTGTGTTTTCTGTGTTGATATTACCATGTTATATTTTTCTGATGTTACTTTGAACTTTTGTAGTAGGCGTTGTAGGTCGTCCTCATTCTCGGCTATTAGTAAAGCATCATCTGCGTAGCACAGTATTCTCATAGTTTTGTTACCCATCCTATAGCCTTGGTTCATTTGGTTAACACCTGCTATTATTTCATCCATGATTAAATTAAATAGACATGGGCTGAGGCTGTTACCTTGTCTAATGCCTGCGTTAATTTTGATCTCGCTTGTAAGTCCCTGTGTAGTTTTTACTTTCGTCTTATTAGAGTTATTTAGTTCATTCGAATTCTGTCGAATGCCTTTTCCAAATCTATAAAACATATAAACATCGGTTTGTCAAACTCTATGGACTTTTCCACCAGTTGCCGCAATATAAAAATTGCATCCGTTGTTGATCTATTTGGTCGGAATCCCTGTTGTTCTTCAGACACACCTACTTTGTAATATATCTTTTGCGATAGAATTTTAGTGAGGTTTTGTATTTTTAAGTATATAATTAAAGCTAAATCATTTAAAATATAATTTGGGCGTTAATGGGTTGAATTGACCCAATTTCATTTTATTTTTAATTAAGCGCAGCATGCAGCACAGTCGTCACTTTTTACCATCAACAAGTTGACCGCAGTTTCATGCAGAAATCTTAATAAATGTAAAAATAACTCTGTACCGGAAAAAAAACAGATAAATAACCGGAAGTTGACACCCATACAGGAAACACTTATAGCTTAAGTTTTAACCCCATCCGTTGTTTCACTAACATGAATTTAGAGTTCGGGGTGTCAAGTGTGTCTAAATACGCTTCCGCGAATCAGCCAGCATTCTGGTGCACCCCTTGGATCTCTATTACTCGCATTGAGCAGGCCTGCGACTGGAGGATCCTCCAGCTTTTAGTGTATGCCGGTCTGCAAGTTCGCGAGGATCGTTCCGTCCGTTTTTTCGTGTGTCGAACTTCCGCGCATTCTACGTCAGACTAGTGCGATATCTTGCGAAGTAATTCTATAGAATTTTTGGTGGCAACTTATGTTGTAATTTGAATTTAGGAGTTAAAGTGGATAATTGGGTGAAAAAAAAACTGATGTACGTATTCAAAATTTTATCGAATGATAATCGTATTGAATGTGAAACTTTTATATTCATTTATATATGAATTGCAGTCATCATTCTTTTGAGATGAAATGAGAACGTTCTGTGAAGTAGATACGCAATATTTAAGGAAACTGATGAAATAAACCACTCGTTTGAATATAATTAATTACCAAATAGTTTCGTTTAATCATTATGATAAAAAAAAAGTTTTTGATGTGAGGTGAAAACTCCTCCATATTGAAGTAAAATGTTTAACAATACGTCCTGACAAATGTTGACGAATGAAAGGAATGTTTTAGGGGTTTTTCGAAGGAAAGTGAAGAGTCAAAAATTTGATGGTCAAATATGATGAGAAACTTACCAGCAAGTATGTCCCTTCGGTTTGAAAGAACCCTCAAAACATTCCATTTTTTTCTGATAGTTAATATATTTATATATATATATATATATATATATATATATATATATATTATGATGGTATTCATAACTTTTGTTTCAAGAAATTCTCTTGCGTTCATGAAAAATTGGCTGAATATTTTCATTTATAATAAAGAACCCTCAGCTACTCCTTTATTTTTCACACAAGGAATTACTTATTTAAAACCGAAAAGCGCTAATACTATTGATCCGTCTCAATATAGACCAATTACTTGCCTTCCAACAATATATAAAATTCTAACTGCATGTAATACCCAAAAAATTTATGCACATTTGGAGAATTATAATATTCTTTCCGAACATCAAAAAGGATGTAAAAAAAAACACCTTGGTACTAAAGAGCAACTTGTAATTGATTCTGTTGCTTTGAATCAAGCTCAAACTAAGAAGAGAAATATTCATACAGCCTTCATTGATTACCAAAAGGCCTTTGATAGTTCTCCCCATTCATGGCTTCAAGAAATTTTGGAAATTTATAAAATTGATAAGACACTTCGTCTTTTTCTTGAATTTGTAATGAAAAATTGGAGAAACAATCTTCATTTAAATATTTCAAAACAATCGTTAAAATCCGAAGTAATTCCAATCAAAAGAGGCATTTTTCAAGGTGATTCTTTAAGTGCTCTTTGGTTTTGTCTTTGCCCCAATCCATTATCTCATGAATTAAATGCTTCTAGTTTCGGCTTCAAAATAAAGAGTCTATCAACTGAATTCAAATTAAGTCACTTAATTCATTTAGATGATATTAAATTATATGTCGGAATCAGATCTCATTTAAAAAGTCTACTTGAGATTACTTTCAACTATTCCAATGATATTCATATGAAATTTGGGCTTCCAAAATGTAAAAACCTTTCTATTGAAAAAGGAAAGATCACCTCTGATTATATAAAGATTTCCAATATCGAAATCGAGCCAATGCATCAAGGAGATACATATAAATATCTTGGATTTTGTCAAGAGAAGACAATCAACCATTGCAGCACTAAAGAAAATATTAGAAGTTCATATTACAAAAGACTTAGAATTATCATCAAGAGTTATTTAACTAATAAAAACCTTTTCAGAGATATCAACTCCTATGCAGTTCCTATTCTTACATCTTCTTTTAGAATTATTGAATGGTCTAAAACTGATCTAAATGAATTACAATTTCAAACGAGGAAGATGCTCTGTAAATATCATAAGCACCGTCCAAAGTCAGCTGTTCAGAGAGTTACACTACCTAGATATCTTGGAGGTCGTGGATTAACTGATTTGAATAATCTTCATAGTAAACAGATTTTTCATCTACGTTCCCATTTTCATGATTAACAGAGAACGTCTAAATAACATGATATTGTTGTTGCTTCAGATTATAATCTTACACCTCTGAACTTGACAATGCAAAAGGTAGATTTTGATATATTTGATGATAATTCCAAAAGAGAATTGTTTACTGAAACAGAAGGCTTGGCAATTGCGATCCAGGATCAGGTTGTTTTCACGAGGAATTATAGAAAACACATCATCTAACAAAATATAGATTCTTGCCGTAGATGTTTCTGTTCTTCAGAAACAGTTTCTCATATATTATCATCTTGCTCAGTCCTTGCTTCAACAGATTATTTAGAAAGACATAGTGCCGTCGCTAATATTATTCATTTTAATCTAAGAATTAAACATGACCTAATTATCAAAAGAAAAAAAAATCACAAATATGAACCTGAGATTATTTGTGAAAATGACATATATAAACTTTATTTCGATAAAACAATTCTTTGCAACAGAGCTATAAAACACAATAGACCAGATACCATTCTTAATGATAAACAGAATCAAATAACATATATAATTGATATTGCTATACCCGACACACATAATATACAAAATAAATACAATGAAAAAATTTCTAAATATATGATGCTTGGCGACGAGATTAAAAAATGTTGAAAATGAGAGAATATTTATTCTACTGATTATTATTTCCACAACAGGCGTTATTCCTAGGAATCTTCACAAAAGTATCGAGATTTTGGGTCTGAAGAAAAATTTGTTTGAACGGTTACAAAAGATAACAGTCATCAAATCTTGTAATATTCTTCGTAGGTTTCTTTCCGAAAAAAATAATGAGGTAGAGTCATAGGTTTTCTCTTTAGTTTATACTGCTCAGAATCTCATTTCATATTTTATTTATTTTTTATATAAAAGCAATATAATTAACTGACAATTTTGTCATATTTATATTCAGAGCAGTATTCTATTCGATCGTTCACCACTTCACACAAAGGAAACTATTAATGAGAAATATTCAGTGTTACTTCTAAGGTCCGTACACTGGACTTTTCCGGGGAGAAAGCCTCTGACACTACTCGTTGGTACATTGATATCATGTCTGATGATGCTATAGTATGTATATATTCTGGTAGATTGATATATTCTCATAACATTTAACGTTATCCTAAAATATAATTATTCAGGATATGTTTTGATTATAATCATTGCCTGGCAATGGTATTAATTACCGGGTGGTGGATTTATATTTTTTATGAAATCAATTTGATTACATGAACAGATATATGGGCAACTCGTCGGGGTAAAACCCCCTATATATTAACTATCACATTTTGTTTGATTGAAAGAAAAAAGTAGAATGGTTTGAGGGTTCGTCGAAGGAAAGTGAAGAGTCGAAATTCGTCGAGAGGTGGTCAAATATGATGAGAAACTTACCAGCAAGTATGTCCCTTCGGTTTGGAAGAAGATCGATTCCTTCAACGAATCCTCAAAACATTCCATTTTCTTTCTGTCAATCAAACAAAACTATGATAGTTAATTGACTCCGCCGTGACTACGTGATAGTTATAATGATGATAATAAAAAACTAAACCGTGTATTATACTATCACAAGGGTTTTTTGAAATTCAGGATTGCAATTTCAGTCTCTCGACCATCTTCATCTGACAACACAGAAATTCTTCGTAAAAAATTTTTTGTGTTGAGATTTTGAAATCCGCAATGATACCTCTTTCTCGGGATATGTCGCATACTGGATAATTTCATGCGAATCTGCATTTTATTGAGTGACTACTGCTGATATTTACATCCCTGCGTTCAATTCAATGACTCATGGGGTTTTCCTTCTGCCATTATCCGAAGGAAATATGTCCAGCGAAATATCAACTATTAAAGAAATAGCTAAGAATGATGGTTATTCCTCCAATATAATAAACGGAATGATCAGAAAGAAACAAACAGAAATAGCATTTCATAATATTCATCCTCAACTAATATAGATACAAACATTTCATCAACATATTTTGGCCTTATCAGTGAAAACACTGCGTAAAATTAGCATACAAAATAGCTTTCAAAACCCACATGAAACTTTTCCAAGAATTTTTCAAAGATAGAGATGAAATTGATGAATTTGACAATACTGGAGATTACAAATTGTCCTGTAGGGATTGTGAAGGAGTTTATATAGGTCAGACTGGTCGTTAATTTACAACTTGATTCAAAGTGTATCAATCAGATCACAATAGCCTAAGAATTGATGAATCTACTTTTGCCTCACATTGTATTGAAAATCGACATCATTTCTGTTCAGAGATTGGCAACAAGAAAAAAAGACGAACTCCTTTTCTGCAAATATTTCACCTTCATTTTTGGTGATTCATTGATGAATTGAAATCATCAAATCTATAAAAAATTTATTCAATCCTAAAAACAAAAATAAACGTGAAACACGATATCGATATTTCAAAGTATAAACTATCCTACATGTATTAAGAATTACAGCTTTTTGCATTTCTATATAGGTATTCTTATGCAATTCTAATTTCTTAAGGTTATCATGCAAACCCAGTCGAGGAGACGATTACAGAAACAATGTATATTTTATCGAGATGCGACATCTGCTTGATCTCAATAGCAAGGTCTGTGAATTTGGACTTTTTCTCCTGGAACTTGTTCAGCAGGTTGTTATTATTCGCTGTGGCGACATCCACCAGCATTGCTGTTCTGACTCTATTATCATACACCACTATGTCCGGCCTATTATTCGTCATCGTTCTGTCAATGATAACAGGTCTATCGTAGTATAATCTGAGTCATTTTTAAATACGGGCGCCGGTTGATACTTGTCATATGGCTGGAAAATATTCAGAAGTCTTTACTTGTGTGCAAGTTTCTGATGGATAATGTTGCACACTTGATTATGTCTGTGAAGATAGTCCGTATTGGCCAGTTGTACGCATCCGGACGTAATATGCTGTATAGTCTCCGATCTAATGTGGCATTTTCCGCACTCATCTGTTTGTAATGTTCCGTCCTTCACAATAAATCTGTTGTAGTTGTTTGTAGCTATCACTTGGTCTTGAATGGCAATAAGGAATTTTTCTGTTTCCGCGATTAATTCTCCTTTCAACAACCATTTGTTTGAGGCTTAAAGAAGCCACACATCGACAAAGGTCGATGTGTGGTTGATTAATCTCATGGTGATGTCGTCCATGCAATTTCTTTCTTGATCATTGCTCTTGATTTTCAGTATCTGATTGAAACGGTAGATTCAGCAGGTCATCTCTGGTAGCAAGATTTAGAGGTGAATATACCATATTAGCCAACGATACCACTCTATGGAGGTCAGAAGTGAGAGCTTTTGCAGAGAAGAATTCTCGGAGATTTTTTTTTATTATCATTATAATTATTATTATTATTAATCTAACCCCAGTTTCAGTTACACCAGGTATACTGTAATCGTACTTGAACCTCAATTAAAAAACTAAATGATTCTCGTAAACCTAGACTTCCATAAACAATAAGTAATTGTTGATGCAGCTCTACAAGGTGTTTCCTTGATTGGATGTCAATTTATTTTGTATTTGAACCTCATTATTTTTTTTATGTCAAATGGAACAATTTGTCTTGATTGAAGATGAAACGAAACAAAATTTCAATAGCTATTAAACAGTATAATTATTTACGTATATTCAGAATTGAGAATAATTTTGTATTTTTGTGTTTAATATTGGAATCAATCTTGTGAAATTTTCAAACATAGCCTTACTAGGATTAGATTAAGATTAGATTAGATTAGATTCATTAGCATGATGTACAATTTTGTTTACATTTGTCAATTGTGAACTTCAAAACAGGAATAAAATACGTACTCATATATAAATATTGAAATAAATATGTCAGATAAATCACAAATAGGCACATATAATGTAGACTGAAAATCAGATGAGGTCATTTGATGAGAATCGGTAAGAATGGAACTCGTCAATACTGTAAAAAGCCTGCTGCAGTAAAAACCTCTTTAGAAATTGCTTAATAGGCGTATTTTGTATACTTTCGGGAAGCTTATTAAAGAACATACTGCTATAGTAATTGAAACTACAGCGACTAGAGTTAAGTCTTAAGAAGGTTAAACGAATATCATTATTCTGTCGAGTATTATAACAATGAACTTGATTACCTTATCATTACGGCTTTTACCTGCAAGGAGGCTATTAAGTATGTAAAGTGTAGGAAAAGAGGAGATGCTCATATCAATGAAAGAATTCCCCACATTAGCTCTATATGCTTTCCTAGCCTATCCTAGAAAGAGGCGAATGAGAGACGCTATGGAATATGTTCAAAGTTTCTTCGTTCTTCTCGAATGTTTATCATAATTTCCACTCACATTATTAAGATTGTCCGAGGAGGTGTTATGGAATGCATCTAGAATCATTTACATCATAAGATTTCTTGTGATAATTCAAATAGATCATAATGTATGTAATGACAACGTAAGAATTATTGAAATGAATTTGTTTTCTCATACACATTTTCATCAGATGAGGAAAAATTACTAAATTAATTGAACATATGTGGGACCCCCTAAAAATATTTCTCCCTATAGATACATAAGCTTTGCTTCGCAGTCATACATGCTTAAGGTCAAGATTTTATCGATGATTTAGAATAGAGTATCCCAAGACTCTACCAAAGTGTTATTAATAAAAAATGAACTTTCTCAATACGGAAAACGTCGAACTGTACGAATTTTACAGAAGTTTTCTCGAACGAATTTAATTTTTTCCACAGAATTAGTATCTTAAAGACAAGTGGTCACTGTTTTTCTTCAAATACTTGGTTTTCAATACTATCTGTAAATTGAATCATCTCACTGGGACTTTAATTCTCCAACGTTCCTCAAATTTTACTTTTGATGTTTATATGTTTATTCAAGCTTCATATGTAAACTCAAAACTCATATTTGCTCAACAACGTAATGTGAAAGGAAGAAGCTTGCCACCGTTTTTATTAAAAAACTTTCGAAAACAGTCTTCACTTTCATATAATGGCTCTCTTAAATTTTAAATTACACTCCAGAATAACAATTCCGAGAATATTCGATGTAGGCAACCGACAAATTTAAAGGGACTCTTATACCCCATATTTCTCTGAGACCCTAACTTTCACCCAAATTGTTAAATGGAGAAGATCGCTTTCGATGAGTAATCAATATCAACGCCAGGTAATGAATAACAGCTTCAATATATTTTGTAATTTTCTTTCCAAGTGTTAATAAGTGTTTGTAGCAATTTACTTTAAACGCATAATATTGAGATCGAGAAGTTCGTTTCAGCCTTTAGTATTTTACACATTAAAACAATCATGAAAAATATTGGACCACGTCCAGCTTCATTTTAACATACATAAAGAAGTAGATACAAAACTAATAAGGATGCAAACGAGAGGTAATAAACGAATTATGTTAAAAACAGGTCTTATAGAAAGATATCAAATAGGGACGTATAAGCCGAGCCATTCTGGTCGTTCAGAAGATTATTTCTTGGGGTAGTTAAAATTTCTCGATGCATTCTAAAATGTTGATCTATGGGTGGAAAATGATGGCTATTTTCGATACAATGTGTGTCGGTTTTCACGTGTTCGTCATCGGATTGATGCTCGTTGTATCTAGTTTCTACTGGACGACCAGTCTGAACTAAATGCCTTCACAATCCATACAGGACAATTTGTAGACTCCAGTATTATCAAATATACCAGTATTATCTTTACTATTGAAAAATTTAGGGAGAGTTTCAATTGGGTTCTGAAAGCTGATTTTTTATACTGTTCATGTATTCATTCATGTGCTCATGTTATATTATGTATTTATCTGTATTAGTTGATTCTATGCGTAGATAAATATTATGCTATGCTATTTGTGTTTGTTTTTATATTTCATGAATTTGGCAAGTATTTCTTTGAAACTTGCCATTTCCCTGGACATATGTTCTCCGGATAATGGCCGAAAGATAGCCTTATTATGATCGAAGGGCTTTCTCGCTGCCAATATTCCAAGAAATCATGTCCACGGAAATGCCAACTTTTTCTTCAATACCAGTTGAGGGTTAACATTCTAGGGAAGGTTGAATATTGTTTCCTGAATACAATTCTTTGAGATGTTTACACGTATAGCGATAAATTTTGCATGTTGTAACCAACCAAACAAGTACTTGGGGTGTTAGCTTTTCGATACATCGCTTCTTGAAGCTGAAGATAGCGTGTAGGGTATCGGTAGATAGTCGAACTCTTATAACTTTTTGAAGTTATTTTTTGATCTACTTTTTGTTGCGCTGGAAGTACATCCTCGTCAATTCGTTTGAGGTCGCCAATTGTATATATATATATATATATATATATATATATATATATATATATATATATATATATATATATATATATATATATATATATATATATATATATATATAATCAAACTGATTTCATGAAAAATATAAATCCACCACCTGGTAATTAATACCATTGCCAGGCAATGATTATAAACAAAACATATCCTGGAGTAATTATATATATTAAATGTTATGAGAATATATCAGAATATATACATACTATAGCATACTGATTCAATTACTACAATAGCTTGAGATGAGTAGGTGGCAGTTTGGCTTGGTGCTGTAAATGGGTGTACAATACTAACGAGGTCGAACTAGACCGGTACTGACTGTTGCTCCTATCAATAACATCTGACGGGCTCTACACTACTGTTTGGACCTGAGTGATGATGATTAAGAAAAGTGGATGGGAAAACCGGATCTTTCAGGAAATGATATTCAACATTCTAGGGAAGGTTGAATATTTTTCCCTGAATAAAAGTCTTCAACTGGCTTACACCTGAAGCAATAAATTTCACGTTATCATTATTTTTATTAATTCTTAATTAGTCATTCCTGTTATCCTAAAGTTATGAAGAAGTTATGCATTAAAGAAGAAATACGAAAACTATTAAATGATATGGAGAAAACAGGAAGTTTTCTCCATATTATTCAGGAGTGTTGTGATAGAATTAGGAAAAAGAGTTGGCAATATGTACTATTGTCGGGCATACTACAAGAAACGGCCTTGGAATAGAAAGTAGACTACCCCCACTTCTGTCTTAGCAGGAGTGATTTCAACAGCTGTCGACGATCATTTGTCGGTATCTTCCGAGCATGAAATTTCGGTGTTGCAAAGCCTTATATAAGTCTTTTAGATAATATTGGTATTCAAAAATTGATAAAACGAAAACCTACTTCAATGAAAGAGTTACGAATAGATTCTTGGAGCACAACAGTTTTGGTCTATGGGAAGACAGACATTAACAACTTAACAAATGATCCTTCCCACCTTAAATTAGAGATGACGGTTCTATCACATCATCGCCTGCAGCAAAGGGGTTATTTTTTCGTTGAAACCTGTTGTACATATATCGAACGCAGTGCTACCAAGCACTCCACGTGTTCAATCGAATATGTCTGTACGTACAGTAAGGCGCGTGTTCCAACAACTGAATTGTAAGATAGCAATGAGTCTTGATGGAATACCACCAACTGTTTCAGAGGAATGTAATCCAGCGTTAATACATATTCTTAATCGTCTGTTCAACATTTCGTATGAGAGCCAGAGTTTTACCGAATCTTGGATAGTTGCGAGTCTATCACCGATTACAAGGGAAAAGAAGAAATGCCAAAATTACAGTCGAATCGCATTCCTGCCCACGGAAAGATATCTTGAATTCCAGGGTATCATCAGTGAGCGACATATGATTTCTGTATCGATCAACTGGTGACCTCCTTGTATACGTTACGCATTTGTGGACATCAACAGTCGAAGAGCATGGCGAATTAAGAGCCATTGCTCTTGATATCTCAAGGGCTGTTCACAGGGTTTGAATGAATGAAGTACTCGTATATGGGCTATTCGAAAAATTGTGCGGTTGGATTAGTTGCATTGTCTTCAGCAGATCGATTCGCGTGGTAGTAGATGATGTAACGAGTGAATCTTTTCAGGTTGGCGCAGGAGAACCTCAGGGCTCCATACTCTTGCCAACTCTTTTTCTGATGCAGATTAATGATTTACTCCACTCCACCGAAAACATAATATTTGGTTTCGCGAATGACTGTATCCAGGTGTCCTCATTTTCTAGTCACCGTCCTATAATTGCTCAAGAGTCACACTGTCAAAGGTACCAACCGAGAATGTCTCTGAGCTCGGAGAACGGACTTCAGAAAAATCGCAGCTAAAGCACCTCCTTGCAAGATCATGCAATACATCGAATTTCCTCAGATGCGAACATGCATCTACTCGGCATCACAGTGAACACTGGGGTATACTGGCATGATTCTGATCAACTCAGTTTTCAGTTTAGGGCTAAGCAATACTTCGCGCCATCACTGCAGATGCTTCTGCACAAAGCACAGATGTGAACTGGTTTGAAATGCTGTTCCTATTTTAGGGGTTCCGTACCCAAACATTCATTACAGCTATTGGATAGTGTCCAGAGAACATCAGTGCACCTCATTGACCAGGCGGATATCACGCCTCTCACTCAAAGGCGGCAGTTCCCTGTCCTTTTTTTTCACAGTCACTTCCATGGTAAATACTCTGAAGAACTGAAAAGATTGGTTCCAGAAAGAATCCAGTTCGAAAGTAAAATCAGGTTCGCAGAAAAATCTCATCAGCGGACAGTCTAACTGGAAACGTCACTTACCTCTATCTATAATAATTCTTTCGTTTATGGTTCCAGTGCTGTGAAACTAGCTTCTATTGAACATCTTCTAGATAACTTACAATTTGTCGAACCGAATAAACACACACATTAACACTTTAAGCGCCACACGCGTCCCGCGCATGGTACTTAATGTTAATTCTTGTCCAGCCACCCTACTAATTATTTTGTTGGTACTGGCGGTTCTTGTGGCTTGGCAGCAATTTCTTACTCCTAGCTGAGAAAGAATGAAATATTTAAAAATAAAAAACTCAATCAGCAGGAGAGAAAAGAGCTTGCCGAAAATATATCAGACATTGAAAGTGAAGTAAATAAAGGCAATGACAATACAAATTATGAAGTGTGGTCTGAAGACGAATACTCCGACGATAATGATAGTTTAACAGAAAATGACGATGATTCAGTGGGTACTGATGCCAAAAATATACCTTCATCTCTTCATTGGGATGATGTAACTGGAAATAATCAAAAAAAGCTTATTTTTAATGACAATACAAGCATTAAGATTCTGTTTTTGGTTGAAAATATTACTACTTTAACCAACTTATGCCTGAATTAGATTTTCTCTAATAACGGTAGATTTTTTAGAGAAAATTATTTATTTTGGCTCGAAGGCAGTACAAGTTTATTGGTTTATTGAAAACATTAGAAAAAATACAAAATTTTAATGAAACATACGTCCTATATATATATGTGCTACTACGATCAGATTTTTGTGTGGAACATTTGATGTGTAACCTAACGTCACATTTTAGACATCTGGTGGTAGTTTTTGACAATGTCGACATTTGGTCTGCTTTACTTGGGGACCTACCAAATGACCAATGTTATCATAACAAATACTTAAGTTGTCTTCTTCTTTCGGTCTTCCTGTTGCGTTACTGCTTTCTTCTTTGTTATTCTGAAGCAGATGCAATGCAATCTGACGTTTGCATCCTGAATGATCCAATTTAACTTGATTGATTTCATGAATTTGCCAAACATTGTGTATACTCAGGTCGATGCAGTAAGCAATCAGAGGAAAATACCATTTTTTACCTGGTATAGACGTTCTTCATAAACTTATGTTTTCATTGCACCTGTCAACACCTCCCATGTTCTTATTATACAGGGTTGTCGGATTTGCACATTTTTTTGGGACAAATCCAAAAGAATTCGAAGAAATAGTGACTATGTTGTTCCCGTTCCATTGCACAGCTACAATGTTGTTATTTTTCAAAATTTTCGGTTTCTTTTCAATCAAATATGGAGTAAAATTCTATAAATTTTGCGATTCTGAGGCCTATACCTACAAAGTATCAATATATAAAGGAAAACATCTAACTCAAGGTAAATCTCCTAAGGATTTTGTAATGAATCGCGGTGATTCCTACTTTGACAAAGTTCGAAAATGTTTTACTGATAATATTTATACTTATATAGGATTGGCCGAAGAACATGAAGAAAACTCATTCAATAGAAACGTTCAGAAGAAATAGAAACGGTTTACCGAAAAGTATTGTAGAAAAACAAATGTAAAAAGGGGAAGTTAACAGAAAAGAAAATAGTAATAATTATAAAGAATTATTGAAAACTCAAAATAATAATGAGTCATACAACACTACCTTTGGGAAGCTACATAATTGGCTGCGCATATTTCGATACCACTGTTCAATGAAGATCGAATGACCTTCTGAAAATGATGGATGTTATGAGATGTGAGATCCGAATCACTGTTTTCAATTTTGCTGAAAATAGAAACGCTAGACCGATTGCTCAAGCTGAAAAAGCAAGTTCGTCCGCTTTAAAAGAAGCGCGTACAGCGAAAAGAAGCTTCACTAGAGGAACACTTGGCATATGAGGACTCAGGACAACTTCTGTATGGTCCAGACTGGCGGGTAGAGTACTTCTTCTTCTTCTTCTTCACCGTGTAGAAGGCGTAGCGCCTGTTCAGTTCCGGTTTCCCTGCAGCAGTTCTTGTGAAGTTGATGGCCATCTGTCCCGCCATCGTTTTGGTGGTCGTCCAACGGGTCTTCTTCCGTGTGGTATGTTGTTATATACGATTTTGGCTATTCTATCTGTGGTCATTCTGTTTACATGCTGGTTCCATTCTCTTCTTCTTTTTCTTACCCATCTTACAATATCGTCTGTTTCACATTTTTCCCTTATACCGGTTATAGTTCTTAGCGTTTTCATTTCTGTTGTTCTTAGTATCCTCTTTGTTACCGACGTTTCCGCTCTTGTTTCTGCCCCGTATGTCATAATTGGTCGCACACATGTTTTGTAGATTCTGGATTTGCATGGTATACTGAGGTGTTTATTTCTCCAAATTGGTTGTTTAAGATGTCCCGATACTGCAGCTGCTTTGTTCACTTGTCTCCTCACTTCATCTTCAAGGTATCCTGTGCTTGTTATTTTGCACCCTAAGTATTTGAATGACATGACTTGGTCTATAGTGTGTTGTCTATTGTTAACTTGCAGCGCAAAGGTTCCTCAGCTATGGTCATGCATTTTGTCTAACTTGTTGAGATTTCTATATTGAAATTTTTTGCGCGTTTGCTAAAGGCGTATAACATTCTTTGTAGGTCGTCTTCTGATTCTGCAATGAGTACGGCGTCATCGGCATAGCATAAGATGTTAATTTTGTTGGTTCCCGGTATCCTAGTCCCAAGTTTTAACGGTCTCTACAAGTTGGTCCATAACACTATTAAATAGTGGAGGGCTAAGACTATCACCTTGGTGGATGCCCGACGTTGTTCCGAAATGCTGCGTTAGGGTGTGGTTTGTTCGTATTTGCGTTGTTGTATTAGTGTTCAGATCTTTTATGAGTCTTATATATTTTTTGGGTACCTCTTTGTTTTCCAGTATCTTGATTACATCCTTCAGTTGGACTCTGCCGAGGGCCTTCGTTAAGTCTATGAAACAAAGATAAGCTGGAGTGTTATATTCAAGAGACTTTTCTACTAATTGCCTTGTTAAAAATAGTGCATCGACCGTGGACCGGTTTTTTCGAAAGCCTTGTTGCTCTTCGCTGATTGGCATTGTTGACGTTATGTCATCGGCAAGAATCTTTGTAAGCAGTTTGAAAGAGGTGCTTAATAAGGTTATTCCGCGATAATTGGCAGGATTTGCTTTGTCCCCTTTTTTTAAATATAGGCACTGTTACACTTCTTTTCCATTTTTCTGGTATTTTTTCGTGTTGAATTATGATGTTAAACAGTTTTCTATACTCTTCTCTCATGGCTTCTCCGCCATATTTGATAATCTCATTTGTTATCTTATCTTCATTTGGAGCTTTCCTATTTTAAAGGGGGTAGAGTACCCCCTTGAAAAATGCATATATGCATAGATTTGTGGAATATCGCCAGACCAAATGGCCTGCTTGAAATCGACACATACAGTTCGCCGGCGTCCATAGTGACCTTCCAAGAATTCAACAGCATTTTGATCATTGCGCTTTTAATATTAAATCATCATAGGCGGCCACAGCTGTGGCATGATAGGCGCCGCCTCCTCCTGGATATTGAAAAAAAACGATATTCTAGACAGAACAAAAGTCGTTCTATTGATGCAGGCAGAATAGAAGTAATTCAAAAAGCAAGTAAGGGAAAAATTAGGAACTGCTGCAGCTTCAACATTTCCGAATCATTGATCCAAAGAGGTAAACCGTTCAGTTTCGGTAAATTTATGTATCACACAATTTTGAGTGTAGTCGAGATTTTACTTAATCACTAGCCCCATAAGAACACAATAGTGGCCAGGATTAGGGACATTCGGTTTCAGAGTAGGATATCGAGAGAAGAATTACCGATGTGGCACAAAATGTCCAAACATAGCAGACAAACGCTAAATGGAGTTTTATGTTTAGTGAACTTTGGATGAAAGTGTCGATATTAATGACATTGCCTGTCTGGCCATCATAACGCGATACTTTCATCCTGTCACAGTGAGAAAGGAGCCGATATTTTTGTTCCATTTGCATGGAATTACAAGAGGATATATTATCAGAAATCGTGAAATATTTGGAAAAGCGATATATTGATTTAAATAATCCAGGTTGTTCTTCATGGCTCATTTCAAATCTACAGTGTCTCATACATATTGATAATCTCGTCACACAAGAACAGAAATACGAATTATTTCATCATAAATTATCAAATTCATTCAATGAGAATTTGCTTCTAGAATCAAGTATAAGGGTACAGTTTATGCTTTTTTAGAATTCTGTGAACACTTCTATGAGGTAAATTCAGATTATGCTCTGCTGTTGCCAATGATGCACGTGGATTAACATCAAAATAAGCAAATACGGTAATTACATTGTTTTCACTGTTTACTATGGGCGATGAAAAAGATGTCTTATTCTGGACCGTTCCAGTTGAAAGAGAATTTGTTACATATCTCCTGATTTTTTTAGCTGCCATTGACAGCTTATTTGGATAGAATTCGTTAAATCTCCTAAAAGTTCTGATCACATTCTGTTCGAATTAGTTCGACTGATAGTTGAAACAATAATAGTTTGTTATCTATGCTCGGGAGCCAATCTATACTCTGGGATATGTCTATGCACTTGTAAAAAGCTAAGCATCCTTTGCCAACTTCAGGTAGATTTCGCCATAACTTGGAAACTTGAAATCTCAGGTACATGGTACGTATAGGGAGCTCATTTAGTTTTTTACGGCGAATCTAATGAAGTGAAAAAACCATGGGATACAATTAAAAAACACGTAGTTTTGGATATTTCTCAGTTTTGAAATGAGGAGTGGACCAAAGAGCACTCTGTATACTGACTGAGTTATGTTAGGTGTTTTTGTCATTGAAATAACAGGTGTTATCGAATCTGTCATCAATATAGAGGGTGTTCTATATTAAATAACAAATTTGGTATGCTTTTCCGGTATAACCGTAAGTGCTATTGAAGTAAAAATATTTTAAAAATAGAGTTTCGAACCAGCTGAATCAACTACCAAAGTTTTAAAATGATAGCAATATTAGTTCTCTTTAAACGTACAATAGGGATACCCTTTATAAGGGAGAATATAGTTGGTAGATCATGTACCCAGTTATTGAAATTAACTCGGATGTCTAGTCGATAAAATATGAAGAGATAATCGATCATTACTGAAACCCCATGCCAACAATATGCACACGTTAAGACTATTTTGCAACAGATATTTTATTCATTTATGGAAGAGATATAAAATTACATAATCATTTATCAATCTCAAGCTCCTGATTAAATTTATATTAAATGAACACAACAATTGTTAATTCAGTGACATGTAAATTGTTCACAATTTATTACTAAATAGGCTTTTCATTTCCTCTAGATGATAAAGTTAATTGGGGTGTTATGTTTCGGTTCAATACTCGGCGTTATACATAATATCAATTTCAAAATTTCATATGAATGAATGATATGAATATGATAATCACAATGCTCTTTTGTCAGTTTCCTGTAATTGCTTTCAATTATTCGAAGGGTGCATCAATTATTGAAGCCATTTTAATTTTGAAATAAAACTAATTGGTTAACGTAATTAATTTTTATTTATCTTTATGGGGAAGTAAATAACAAATATTGAAAGGAATATTTTTATTGACTGTTATAATGTGAAATTATCATGTGAGTGAAAATACGATTGGAGAAAAGTTTCGTGGATGTGATAGATACAAATTCAATACGCTTAACCTCACTTGTTTACCCTTAAAGTCTCAGTTCGCAATAATGAAAGCAAACAATGGAAATACACTATTCGCACTTGCTACGTTCGCGTTTTCACTAATCGCGGATAACAAAAAATGCAATTCAATTTCTTTATTTGCGTCTGAAGATTTCTTCATTCGCGGATCGAAGCGGTAGAGGTAGTTCAAGATCTCATGGCACATGCGTCATTAATATTCTGTGAAATTCGGTATTTCTAATAACAAAACTCTTCGCCACTAAAGCAGAGAGCGCGAAGCGGATAAACAATACAGGGGTGGACTCACAAAACAGATAGTATGCGATAATTGCGCTTTTCGAATGAATTGTTCACCGATATGATCACAATTGTTTTTAAAACTATTCATAGGCGGATATTCAGTGGACTTGGTAATTTCACCTTTCTATTGAAGAATTAGTCCTGGCTTTCTGTCTTTGATTTTGATATTTTTTCCGGTTCCAAATCTTGAAATCAATATTTCTCCAAATTAACTTGTAGTATGTGTGATATCGATTTTCTTTTCCTCACGAAGTTTGATACTAACCTCATATAGGAATGAACGTCTTTAATATTGAGGAAGACTTCATTTCCTGAACTATATCCAATAACATTTTTGTAATGCTAATATTCTCTTGTTTTCATGAAATATTGAAGAGAACATGAGTGAGCTAATAATCGGTAAATGATGAAATCAGTCGAGGGAGAGGTTAGAAAATATATTTCCATATCGCCGGTCTTTTACAGAGTTGGATTCATCAACTGTATATATAAATATTCGGGTCCGCCGCGTAAAACTTCTCAGGCTCAAAACTGTATCAGTTTTTGTCCTAGAGAGTTAAAAGATATCTCAAATTGTAGATATTTCAGAACTCATTGAAATGATATATTGGTATGGAAAATATCGTTTATACAAAAAAAAATAAATGAAGAAAATGAAATTATTTTCCTGATTATTTTTATCCCACCCTGTATATTGAATTCGATCTCATGCGTTAAATACCATCATCAATACCTTCTATTTGAGGTATTCGAGTCGCAAATCCGTGAGTTTTTTTATGATAGAAATAAGTTATATAGAATTTTCGCATTAATAGGAAATTCAAGTGAACCTATAACACAAATACGAGAAAATTTCCTAGCTTGTCTATGAACAACTCACTTTAAATTTTATCCCTTCTACAAAAAATCGTAAAATTAAAATAAAAATTTTTTTTATTAAACAAATACTGATACAGAAGAATCTTTTTTTGTTCATTCTGTATATCAAAAACGAAAAATGTGATTATGTTACGCCAAAGGCAAAACTCACAAATTCGACAATTCGATAGTATACAGACTGTGTAGCTCTGATTGTAACGGTGTATACATAGGCCAGACAGGAAGATCTTTTCGCATTAGATACAAAGAACATCCTTTTGTAAAAACAACAGTAACTCCACCATCCCACAGCATTTCCTAGATAGCAACCACCGCTTGCCTAATACAGATTATCTTAACATTATTCATCGTGGTCCGAAAAGCAATAAACTCAATTAATTAGAATCTCTGAAAAATTGCAATGCTAAACACAATAGAAACCATCTTACCCTTCTTAACAACAAAACAGACCTATGTTATTCCCCACTATCTGGGATTTTCAAGTAATTATGAATTTTCCTTTGAATACCTATCTACAGGCTGTTACATAGTAGTATGTCACACTTGAGGGGGTCAATCTACGTGCAATTCTAGAAAAAAAAAGTTATTCAAACGAAAATCGAAAGCTTCGTTGACATTTCTGGAAAAAATTGTTTTTTTCTTCTTCTTTTTGTGATATTCAGCCCAAATTTGGAATGTAACCTAGTTTTTACAGTCTTCTCAGCCCAATAATGATAATTGTGAAAATTTGTGAAAGCAGTTCCCGAAAAGTTAGCTTCGTCTGTGAACATTATTTCACTATCAAAATGAGCATTTTCTCTCATTTTCACTAAGAACCATCGGCAGAAATTCAGTCTTGAAGGAAAATCTCGAGAAAGTAGAGTTTGGAGGCGTTAAATATGAAACGGATAAAATATAAAGTCGTGGAGAATCCTTCAAACTAGAACATGTGAAATATGCTACTGATTTACAATTTTTCTTGTACTTACATGAGGATTCAAATTAATACAATTCAAAACCTCTTCCTCAATATCTGAAGTACTCATAGTTTGAGTTGTACCTTTAAAATGATTATTTGCAGTACAAGTACCAGTTTCCCTCAACCTTCTGTGGACATTTAAAAATGTTCGCCTGTCTGGTGTTACTCGATTTGGAAAGCTTACCTGATATAATCGCCTAGCTTCTGTTATGTTTCCGTCATCCAGACTGTACATGTATTGGATATCAGCCAATTCGGCGTTAGTGACATTAGCCATTAGAGCAATAACTTCAAAAGCCTTAAAACTAATCGTTAATTCAATAAACAATTCGAGTAGATACTGGCTCAACTTTATAAACTGTCAAAATAAATGAATAAATAAAAAAAATCAAAGCCTACTAGTCATTTTTTTAATTAGAAGTTTTTGCTCGAGAACGGTTGGAGATACGAAAAAATTACAAGTGTCGAAAAAATTTTTAAATTGAACGAAGATGACGAAAATTGATTGTACGTTGATCAGTGACATACTGCAAAAAAGTTTGAAAGGGCATAAGCAGACATGACTCCGGAAAAGAAAACACCTAGTAGATTCTAGTTGAAATTTAGGACGTTATGATGTAGGCTTCCATTCCAAATTTGGGCTGAATTTCTACACCCTGTAGCTCCGTATGGAAACTTTTGCGGAAGTATGTTTATATGAACTTTTTTACTAAAGATTGCACTTAGATTTACCCACTCAAGTTGTGACATACTATTATGTAACACCCTGTTCATACTAATAGTGGAAACTTGATGTTCTTCTCTCCTTTATAATTCATATCTGTTCTTCTATATTTGAGACAAATTGTACAGATGTACCTAAATTTTAATTCACAATGTGTAAACGTCTGATGATGATAGAAATATGGAAATAGCTATCATGTTCTTGAATTGAATATTTTCTACCTAATTTTGTGATATTCTCTACAAAGTAAACCAAAATTACCGTTAAATAATCAAATATCACTTAGTAACGGCCGTCTTGATAAACTTACAAAATTCTTCAAACCATTGCCTAAGCCTAAAGATGATAATAAATCAGTATGTTCAGAAAATTCAATGAAAATGAGTTTTTCAAATATTTATTCATTATTCTTCTAATAGTATCCCTGTTCTCCCATATAAATTACCTTTACATATTCACGGTTTCTGTATTATTGATAATATGATGTATATGTAATCTTTATATATAAATTCTATCGAGATCGAAATCCAGAACCATCTTTGTTGGATTTTGTAAGGGAAACATTACTCTTCGCGAGAGAAATATGTGAAAACCAAGCTTCCAATACAGTTTTCAAGATTCGAAACTCTGAATAAGTGCACATTCGTGACTGATAAGGAAGAATTCCGGATAAGACCAGTGACTTAATGAATGTAATTTAATGTTATAATTTCGAAGAACAATCAGTTTGACCTATATAGAAATTATTGCAGTTTGGACAAGATAACTTATATTTTCTTGTTTTATTTGGTTAAGTTCATTATTTCCTACCTACTTTTGATTCCAAGAATATTTTTCCTAATCGTTTAAATGAAATTATTTGATTTGTTTCCTTACCTCAGACAATCTGCATTGAAAAATAAAATAGAAATATAAATTATATTTTAAATTACATTTGGAGTACAAGAAAAGGATAATAACTTGAGGAATAGCATTCTAGACGGGCGTCCCCTGAGCAAAGCTTTGTTTTTTGTAACAACGTTACAAACAAATTGAAAACGTGATTTCAGAAAAGAAAACACAGATCGAGCTGTGTATAATGAAATATTGGTTGGTATGTATGAAGCTTTTGTCAGTATTTTCAACATAATATTATCAAGAATTACATTGTGGCAAAAAAAGATCTGAGATAATATACTCCCAGCAAATTATGGATTCTTCGCCTTCAGAAATATGCGGATTATGGACAAAGACGCTTTACTCAAGATAACGTATTAAGTAATCATGAAGTTTGGCTCATGGCTCATGCTTATGTAAGTTGGGTTGCGTAACTTAAAACAAAAATGCGAAAGTGAAAGTCGTGTTCACGATGAATGTTTTCTTAAAAGTTAAGTACATTACATTACATTCGTGGGGGTCGATTGGCTTTGCAAGCCTTTCCGAACTGCGACCAAATTGATCTTTTGTTCGTAACCCTTCTTATTCATTTCCCTGTAGGTCTAAATCCCTTACAAAATTAAGAATCTCCCTGGGAGCTTTCGGTTTTACTTCGTGCGGGTCTAGTTTGTCGCTACCGAAGTGTATATGTCTTTGACAGACAGTTGCGATGCAACTGCAAAGAATATGTTCGGCAGTTTCATCGCCCTCTTTACACATTCTGCATGTTGCCGTTTCCGATTTGCTCGTTTTATTGAGATGGTATCTCAGTGGGCAGTGTCCAGTAAGGAGGCCTGTAATGATCCTCAACTCGTCCCTAGAGAGATCGAGAAGCTGTTTTGTCTTCTTTGGCGAATAGTCAATGAACT
Organism: Cryptolaemus montrouzieri; assembly: GCA_013387265.2. Taxonomy (NCBI): domain Eukaryota; kingdom Metazoa; phylum Arthropoda; class Insecta; order Coleoptera; family Coccinellidae; genus Cryptolaemus; species Cryptolaemus montrouzieri. The sequence goes on from JABFTP020000021.1 coordinate 104,472,157, forward strand.
TTTTCGCTTGCCTTTGGCCTGGAGTTTTCCTACAGTATTCTTTTTTTCTAGATTCTTTCCATCGTTCTAGTTCCTGCCGTCTGTGCGGCTTAATTAGACCGCAGAACGGTTCAGGTCTGAAGGGTAGGATTCCAGCAGCTGATTTGGCCCGTTCGTCAGCAGCTTCATTTCCTTGTATGCCTTCGTGACCAGGCACCCACCACCGGAAAAGATTGTTCTCTTCAGCAAGTTGCTTCAAGGATTGACGAAATTCCCAGACAGAGATGCTTCGATAACTGTAAGAGTTGAGAGCTTTTATCACTTCCTGATTGTCCGTTAAAATGTAAATCTTTGCCCCTTTGAGTTTCCTTCGTAGTCCCTCCTGGCAGCAAAAGTTTACAGCAAGTGTTTCTGCTTGCATGATGGTGGGAGTAGAGCCCAGAGGCACTGATGAAGAGTATTTGGGTCCATATATGCCTGCTTCTGTTCCATCAATCGTTTTTGATCCGTCCGTGTACCAAATGGAGGATTTTTTGGTCTGATTGATTTATTTTTCCCTTTACGATGGTAAAGTCTCAATTTTTGAGTAGAGAAGAGGAAATTGGAACATAAGTGATAATTTGATGAAAATATTATTATGTAAAATTTGTGGTTTGATTGAGGAGGTCGTTACTTGATGAAAATCGATATACATATTTTCAATGAAATAAAACTAAAGTATTTAGATTTTTCTAAACTTTGAAATTCTGAAAGTTCTACCAATATAAATTTCATTACAATTCCCGCAAGACAAATTATAAACACCGGATTTATTGAATAAATTGATAAAAGTGATAAATCCGGTGTTTATAAACTGTCTTGCGGGGATTGTAATAAAATTTATATTGATAGAACTTTCAGGAATTTCAAAGTTAGATTATCCGAGCACACGTAGTTTTAATTATCATAAATCAGATTCCCATTATTCTAATCACTTACTCGAAGAAAACCATAACTTTAATGATAATTTCACAATTTTACACAATGAAAATAACAGACAAAAACTCAATCTGTTGGAAATTTTAGAGAACAACAAAGAAAAGAATTCAGGTAAGTTACTTAATAGTCCATTAGATCTAAATCCTTCTCCTTTACTCAATCTTTTCAATTTCTGTTCTGTTCATTAGTTTGTATCTATCTGATGAAGCCACAGTGTGGTGAAATCGGTCATAGTTTTGTAAATATAGTGAAAATCTGAAAACTTTAGTTTTATTTCATTGAAAATATAAAATTTGTGGTCCTAGTTTCATTTCTAAATTTCATTCATCATTTATATGTTCTTCAATATAAAATATTTAGTATTTTTTACATAATTTAGAAAGTTGGCTGTATTTTCTTCAACTTTCGTCTGCTAATTGAATATAAGTTTGAATATCTTTCGATTTACGTTTTATGAGTTCTTCTGTTCATTTTTCAACACTGACCATGAAATTTTAAATTGATGCATATTCTTATTTTTCATCCTTAAACATTTATAACAAATTGAATAGATCGAAAATATGAATTTCACAGAGCTATCGTGAATTTTGTTTTAATCTTCTAACAGGTTTTTAACAATTAAGAGAATTGAGTGATTTTCATAAGAAAGCGGAAAAAAGGTATCGTAAGTATTATATTACTCTTGATAATATTTTTCGAGTATTTTAATCAATATTTGTGAAACCTTTGCCATGTGATAAACCAATCATTTATTCATTATGTTTCACCAAGTGTTAAGCGAGAATTCCATACATATCTTGACATGTGTCTCGAGAGAAAGTAAAACATATAGAAAGTCGCATTTGCAGAAACTGACTTTATTATCATGAAATTTCTGCTAGAGCAGGAGTTCCCAAACTTTTTTGTACCACGCCCTCCTTTGGTTATTTGGAGACCCCCACGCCCCCTTTGTACGTATGATGAAAATTAAAACAAGTATTACATGAAAAACGATCATAATTACTGGTAAAAAAGGTAAAAAAGCAATAGGCTTACCTAATTACAAACACAAAAAATTAAAATGTAATTTAGTGAGATGGGTGCGCTTGCATGTTCTGGATAAGTTGACAGATCCTGGATTGAGTTTCAGACGAAGCACAGCGTAGATCACTTTCGACATCAAGTTTGTTGCGGTACTGGTTTTGATCGCCACAAGAGTTGAAGACGCCTTTTCGCACATGTATGTTGTTGAAAAAGGCAAGTGCATCTGAACAGTATTTAATGCACTGTTCTTTACATAGTTGACTACTGTAATATATAGCTTTAAAACAGCATTGAGTTCGTTTGGAAGAGTTTTAGCTGCCAAGGCTTGGTGGTGAATAAAACAATGAATCCCAACCACATCAGCATTCTTCTGGTTGACCAACTGCACAAAGCCTGAGCGAGAACCGAGCATTGAAGGAAAAAAGGAAGTTCGTGTTTCTCAAAATAGTCTGATACTGCTTCCATCACATCTACAGCTTTAGTAATGGTCACCAGCTAAGTAGAAATTATCAGTTCATCCTTCATTCTTTCATTTTCTATGTAACGAATATATACAATCAAATAACATTGTGCTACGTCTGTACTCTCGTCAAGCTGCATAGCAAAAAACGGGGATTTTTTCATTGCATCAACCACCAGGTTTTTAATGTCCTCGTCCATATCATCAATTCGGCGTTTTACGGTGTTGTCTGAAAGTGGTGTTTGTGATAGCTGTAACCCACTATCAGTTCCAAGGACAACATCGTCTGCTTTTAAAAGGCACGTTTCAACAAGCATTTCACCAATAGTATGACTTTTTTTTTCCTTAGCAATGAGAAGAGATAATTGATAGGAAGCTTCAAGCATTTTAAGAGATGACTGAGTAGCAGATCCAGTGCTATCTAACTTCATGAGCTTTAAATTCTGTGATTTTGCAGCGAAAAACTCTTTAGGTGTGTCCTTTAAAGAGGCATGTTTGGTTGACAAATGTCTCAGAAGACGATAAGGCCTTATCGCGTCATTGCTTAGTACTTCATAGCAAATAACGCACTGAGGGCGATCAACATCATCTTTAAGCAAGGAAAAAACCCAAATTGAGGATAATCGTCAATATACTCGCGTTTCTTTGCCGTGTTCATCTTCTCTGATTCATCTTCACACAGAACTCATACAATAAACAATTGCTAAAATCCAAACATCGCAACTGTTATAGAACACCCACAATACAGCAAACACGCTGACTGATATTTCACGGAAAGCACTGTGCTTGAACGGACTAGTTACAACTCAAGCACTGAACATACTGCAAGGTTATTGACATTGGACTGATGATGCTGGGAAAAATTCCACTTAACGAAAGTGAATGTAATTTCATTATTAATTTTTATGTTCAAAGTATAGATATATCATTATTACTATTGCGTCCATGAATATAGAGGATACAATTGTAAACAAATCGATTAAAGCAAAACAACTTTCTAAGAATAAAACAATATTTGATGATGGCTTTTGAACAGCATTTCTGTTCAATATTTTCATTAATCAAAATTTGTAATAAGCAGATTCCAAACGAGTCGTGAGCCATTCGCAACCCGAATATATACTCAGTCCCTATATTTTAAAGGTGATAAATAATGTTTCTGAATTTTCAATATTTGAAGAAACTACGAATAGATATGCTTATTTGTAATAGAAGCCTGTCTTGTGAAAGAAAAATACACATTTACTATTCTTTTATTTCTTAGTTTTCTATCAAGTAATCGCTGTTTGCCGAACAGAGAAGAACTAAAGATAGGTGGAAATCCAATAGAGAAAGCAATAAATATCGGGTTTCGAAGAAATGTTGTGAGATAAATCGACGCAGAGGAAAAACAGGTGGATATGAGATAAAGAATAAATTTCGTTCCCCAAATCAATCATCAGATTGAAAAGAGTGGCATATACTAAGTGACTTTATTGAAACGTAGTCTGTTAAACATACTTTTTAGATTTGTTTAATGGTTAGACTAATGCATTTTATTACGGGCAGCGATATAAATTATTTTTGACTATACAGGGTATCCCAATTGTGTGAATTACATCATTCTATTTTTATTTCGATGGAGTACCCTAATTTTCACCGCATTTACGGATAGTACCTCAAAAGGAGAATAGATTTTATTATAACTTATCTAGACCTATGTCTTTGCGTATTCTAATTATTTTGAATTTTAAAAAAATTCAAGGTCTCTTGGATATTTATTCACACATATTTGTGATAAATCAGCTTTATTTTACTACAGCAGAGACATAATCATATGTTCCCGCAAAATTGGCGAATGATTCACAAGTACACACGTACTCTTATCAACTATTAAAAGATTTTTTATTCTGAAAACTATGACGTTACTCTTATAGTTACTGTTGAAGGTGCGCTATCTCCTTCTGAACTATTTGTTGGAGGGATTCCGCCTACTTTTAGAAATATCTTATATAATTATATGACGTAAAGTATAGCTTGGCACTGATAAGAAAACTGAGTTTACCTGATGCTGACTCAGCTATTGCCGATACATATTCATGCCAGTAAAACCCGGAGTTTTCCGTTATTTCGAGAACGTGCATCGAATCTTTGGATGCACTCTGTTGGCCTTGCATCATTAGAGGAGGTTATCCAGCCGAAACTTTTCTAGAAAACGTAGTTGCTTGCGTCTTGCTCGCATTGAAGCTCACCACCAACTGACCTCACTCAGATACCCTCTGTAAGTCAGAGTTCAAGTTATTAATTTGTTGACACCTCTGATGCTGAGACTCCGTAGCTATAATCGGCTGCCAACTACTGAAAGACGAAACCAGGGTACAATCGTCTGCAAAAGCGAAGATTTTGTTCTCTGTAGATGACAGAAGATTATTCATCTGCTACAGAAACAAAGTTGGCGACAGAATAGATCCCTGAGGTACTCTTGCTTGCAACTGGAAAAAATAAGATGTTATACTAGCTACTAGCTACTTATCCAACCCAGCAAGTATTCAAGAAGCCCATATTCAGCAAGTCTATTCAACAAGGCTGCATGCCAAACCCTATCGAAAGCCTTAGCGATGTCGAGCGATTGCTCTAGATTCCCCATGCTTTTTCATCGTTGATGTACAAACATAAGTGACGTAGGTGAGCAAATCCCTTTTCGGTCTTTGCCTGCGAAAACCATACATACAGTCGTTAATAATTCTCTGCAACTCAAAATATTTGACGAGTTGATCATATGTGTCTCTCTCCATCACTTTGAACATAATCGGAAGAAGTGCAATAAAGTGGTAGGTTTGTTTTGAGGACTTCTTTCCACTCTTTGGAATTGGTTGAATTTTCGCTTTTTTCCAGCTCCTCGAAAAAGTCTGGCTTTCATAAGAAATCTGGAACAGACGGTTAGGAATAGGTGCCATTTCGGGAGCACACTTTCTCAGGACAATTGACGTACTTCGTCTAGACCAATTGCTTTCTTGAAGTTCAGGTGCTCGAGAGCCCGAAAAGCAACTGTGTCACTTAATTCTCAGTTTCATTTTCAAAAGTAGTGCTAAATTTGAGGATAAAAATGAACTGAGTTTGAGAAATAGCATAGGAGTTTTTATTTTCCAAGAAAATACAGAAGAGAAAATAGAAACTGAAAAGTGTTTTAATTTTTCCTGCTCAAGTGTTTCTGTTTCTTGCTCTAATTGTATCTATGTTATAGTAAATACTGAAAAAAAAACTGAAACTGAAGTATAGAAATTGCGAAACTAACATCTCAAAGTTTCATTACACAGAATGAATATACAAGCGAACATACAGGTGAAGCTAATAGGATCGTGTTGAAAGGATAGTGATTGTATTACTGGTGGATTATACAAATTCCTCAACTTCACCATCTTCTACTCGTTGCGCGTAATGATGTATGCTTATTCTACCCCCAAGATAAATTATGCAGTGAATCTTTTTCAGCGGTGAGATCTTAATTGAGCCGAGAAGATGGAGAGTGAAAAAATTGAAAAATTGATGGCCCCAACTATTCGTGCATTACTCAAAAGGGTGATCGATTTAAATTTCATTCGAAGTTGTGGAATCTAATAAAGGATGGGCTGCAATGTTCCGCATTTAAATTTCCATGAATTTGTTGTCGAGCGAATCTGAGCCTGGTATAGTACGCGCTTTTTTGACACTAAGATAGTATTATGGAAATCCTTCTACTTCGGTCCCATTAATATGTACATTTTGTAGCGAGTTCAACTTTTCCCCACTCAGCCTGATTATCTGCATTATCATTGCAAATGTTATTTGTACTAAGATTGTCACAGCTGGCTTTATAGTTATGTGGTTCGTTTTCTTTGCTGGCATCAAATGCAAGTTTCTCGCATTTACTCTCAAAGCCTAAGTGGATGGGATTACACGACTTGCTGAATACTTGCAACTTTCACATGAGTATCGGATAGAACTAATTGCAATTACATGTGATGCAAGTTTCTATTCGAAAATTATTAAACGCAATCGATGTAAGGACTATTAGATATTCGAATTTGGGAGGCTTTTACTTGGTAGAATTCCATTATCGATAATGAAAACAAGTAATGTGTTTTATGAATTTACTGAATTATTGTGATTAGTTATACATTTCGCTACACCGTAGCTTCTTCAGACGAATGAATGTACAGAAATTATGACAATTATATATAGATAAGGATGAGAATATAAATACAATTGTTCTTAAGTAATTAAAAGCTTATTAGGTTGCTTCTTCTTAAGTGGTTATTGATGATAGGTATATCCAATAAAATTAAGGAACAAAATGCTATCTGAAGAGGTTCTTTAGAGATGAAGGGCTTAAATCGACTTGTTCATTGATAAGAGTACCTGAGTGTTTGTGTTTGTTGATTTATAAAGTTTCCCAAAGATCTATCTTCCAATATTTATTATCTGTATGCAAAATTTGAAACTGTGGGTCGAAAGAGGAGATTCGCGTAATTTGAATGTGATTTTTCATTTGAAAAACTGCGTTTATGTTCCGATATTCTGATATTGAAATTTCTATGTGTTCTAACAATGTAGAAATTCAATAATAAAAAACAAGTACTGTGTTTTAAGGAATTTTACTTAATAATTGCGATTCGTAACGCGTTTCACTACACCGTAGCTTCTTCAGACGAATGATTATGCAGAAAAATATAAATGAGAATATAACTATAAATGTTCTTGAGTAATTAAAAGCTTATTGGTTGCTTCTTCCTAAGTGGTTATTTATGACAGGTATATCCAATAAAATTAAGGAATAGATTGCTCCCCGAAAAGATTCAATAAAGGTGAAGGGCTTAAATCGACTTGTTCATTGATGAGTCTACCTGAGTGTTTGTATTTATTGATTTCTAAAGTTTCCCAAAGATCTACCTTCCAATATTTATTATCTGTATGCAAAATTTCAAACTGTGGGTCGAAAGAATGATTATTTTCTAAGAGATGATTCGCGTAATTTGAATCTGATTTTTTATTTGAAAAACTGCGTTTATTTTATTGAATCTTTTCGGGGAGCAATCTACTCCTTAATATTATTGGATATACCTGTCATAAATAACCACTTAGGAAGAAGCAACCAATAAGCTTTTAATTACTCAAGAACATTTATAGTTATATTCTCATTTATATTTTTCTGCATAATCATTCGTATGAAGAAGCTACGGTGTAGTGAAACGCGTTACGAATCGCAATTATTCCAAAAAATTCCTTGAAACACAGTTCTTGTTTTTTATTATTGATAATGGAATTTTACCAAGTAAAAACCTCCCAAATTCAAATGTAGAAATTATTACAGTCATTGCAATTCAATCTATTAACATCCGATTTATTATGTTTATCTGATTTGGTTTTATTATTTTTTATATATTTGCCTGAGCTGTTATTAGTAGGCAAATATATAAAACGTAGCAGTAGCAGATATAAGGTTGTGGTCTGAGTTGCCTAGCGGTGCTGAGACCTTCACCCCAAAATCATTTGGTTCTGAAATCAAAAAGAGATTCAAAACGTTCGGGAAGTCGGTTAGGTGATCAGGTATTCTTGTCAGTGCGTCGACTAGCTGCGTTAGATTATGGCTGACTGTGAAAGTTTCAGCTTGTCTTCCCGCTTCATCTGTTCTATTGGAGTGGTAGAGCCAGTTGGTGTTTCTGAACGTTGAAGTCACCCAGTTCAACGATCTCAGCTGCCAGATGATGTGTCTGAATCTATTTCACCTTATCACCTAAATACAGAAACAGTATATGGAAGAGAATGTCGTTTGTCGAGCGATGTAGACAACAGAAGAACAGTGTTTTGTCCTGCAAACAGGACCATAAACTACGCAAGGTCGAAAGCGTTGACCTCCATCTTGTCCTTTCTCTTGCATGCAACATCCGATCTGGCGAAAACACAGAGGCCCCCTTTAAACCTAAATCTCGTATGAAACTCATACCCATTAAAACGTAAATACGTTGTGTCAATTGTTTGACTCATTTGGGTTTCGGTTAGGGCCATCTCATGGGGTTGTGCGTTTTGCAGATGCTGTTGGACTGCATCGACTTTCACGTTATTGTGCCCCAATCCTCTGATATTGCAGAACTCTATCAAGAGTTTGCTTTCTCTTCTAGAACGTGAATTAATTAGTGAAGTCGCTGGAGGAGTGCTCGAGTTTCCGCATCATGAACCCTTCGAGGCAGCCCCCCGGAGATCCGAATGGGAGACTATTTTAACTCCGGATGATTTTGTCCCAGAAAAGCTCATCATGCTTCGTAGCCAAACCTTCTCACCCTAGAATGTGGTGGTATCACACCGGCCGACGGGGGTGAGACCGCCTGCCACCTTATTCGTCAAATTTCTCATTAGAGTCGACTAACAAGATCTGGTTCTAGAATATGCAAGGTCGGACTCAGATTTTCTGAAAATCTGGTGTCGAAGCATAAGGATCGTCATCTTCGTGCTTTTTTCGACCAGCTTACGAATTCGCAAAAAAAAAGATTGTGACGTTTATTTCATTTAGAATCTACATTAATTCCAATTTCTATTTCAAAAACGAGACAATTCGTCTAGGTAAATTCATCGAAGGAGAAATCAAGATCAATCGCTGGACTACTTTTGAAGTACAAATTAAAAAGCTAGTAAACCGAGCTACTAGAAAAATATTGTTTCATCATTTGGTTATCTCCTATGCGCGCTATATGCATACCTATTTACGATTTTTCAATTGGTATTTTGTATCGTGAGTTATGAGGGATCACATTTTAGTAACTCACCATCTTGATTGATTTTCCAAAACAAAAGACCCAGTATGTATATGTTTACATCATAATAACAAACCAGATCGATATATCATTTCTTTTGTTCTCCTTCCGTACCGAGCAAAGACTCAGTGGGAGGAGATACTTGTCCAATAAACAAATATATTCCAATTTAAATTCAAGTAAGTCGACTTACCAAATATTTGAGACTACAAATTGTAATAAAGAAGAGGAATTTGATTACTTTACGTTTGCCTTTATTTCACCGATGTCGAGGGAAGGGACTGTTGAGCAGTGCGTTGATTGTCTTTCACAACGTACCCAAGTACTGCCTCAGTGTCATTAATTTATTACCATGAGATCTTCGAGAATTTTGGAACTGGCAAAATTAGAAAGGTGAGTTGTATTTTAACGCCTTTAATTTAGCAATATGATGATCCTGCCGAGTTTTATTTTAGGTCTCGAGAGAGGACATCATCTCCTGAAGATGATTCTGAAAAGAAACCAGGATGGAATCCAAATGAAGAACCCTTCAAAACTTCATTCATCTCAAAATTCTCTGCTGGTATTAAAAAAAATGAGCTGGTTTCTCACAAAAGAGATTCTGGTGATATCCTCCCGAGTCTAGAATACTTTGAATACGAATCAACAGGCTTGAATTCTTTGGACACAGAAAATATCAGGTCAATGCTGATTTTACAGCCGCGAGATATGAATTTCAATGAAACTGTAACTCTTGAGAATGCGACTAGCGAAGGATCTGTTGAAAATCCTGGCTCATCTACTTCTGAAGCTACAGCTAGAATTGACAAACCTGAAAATAACCGAAAAATTCAGGGCACCAAGAGAATGGATCTCCTTCGTCCGTGTTCTCAAAATAAAGAAGAAATTGCGAGGAAAGCATCGCACAAAGGATAAGCAAAACTCTTTTCAATTATTTCCTCATACCTTGAAATATGGAGAAAAACGAACTTCTGAAGGAAACGGCCATCAAACAATTCAAAACCACTACTCTGAATCATAAAAATGTGGTGTGAAATATGTTTTGCCAACCAGATGAGAATGACGTAAAACAGTGCTTGTAAAGAAAATTCAATAGCGAATTCTCTTTTATCCATATTTCCAACAATAAGTGAAGTTGATTCATTTTCCATCTCGTGAACCAACGGTCCGATATCTGAAAACTTCTTAATATTGTCGAGTTAAGGTTAGTACTAATTTGAAAATCATGTGTATTTAACCCATGTAACGCCATCTGTATATTAGCCCACGAACTTTTCAGACCACCTAGTTTGTGCGTGAAAGCTTTTTGTCATCAAATGGCTCGAGGAACTACCTCTCGCTTATTCACTTACACCATGTACAATATACGCTTTCGAATATTGAACAACGATATTTCTACAAGAGCTTCAAATAATAATACTGGTACTCTGATAGACCATGCGTTTACAAATAGTACATTGAGTCCTCAATTGGCCATTTTTGATGAGTATGTGCGTGCTCATAGATAATAAATCTTGATGATGGATGCTCCGAAAGAGTGGGACTCTGGAGCATGTCAGAATCATTGTGTATTGCATGATGTGGATAAACTCACTTTCCAGGAAAAACTTGTTGAGATAGAAAGAAGAGGCTGGTATAATGCAGATGATTTATGCAATGAAATCATTAGATCGTTCACCACTTCTCTTAGAAGAAAAATATTGAAGAAAAGATTCAGAAAAAATAGTGCACCTTGGTTCAATACATAAATTCATGAACTAACGAAAACTAGACTTGCATCTGAAAAGACACACCCAATTTCCTGGCAATGAATATCTAATGAACTCTTGTGAACATGCTCAAAATGCACTGAAGCAACTATCACTCTGAGGAAGAAGCAGTACTATCAAGACCAACTGGGAAATTCTGAAGGTAATCCTTGTCAATTGTGGAAGGTTCTTAATGAATTGGTTCATGGAAAACCCAAGAAAAACTCTATAAAAGAATTAACAGTTTATTAGTTGACAAAATGAAACACACTGAACGAAAAGATATAGCAGAAAAATTGAATCAGCATTTTCCAACTATTGGACCTCAACTGGCAGCTTATTTTCCTCCTCAAAATACAATCCCCCCCAGATCACACTCGGTTAGCAGCATTTTTTGTTGGACTCCTTCAACTGCTGAAGAAATATCTGCCATAATAGGAAATATGAAGAGTTGCAAATCTACGGGTGTCGATGGAATGAATGTTGATATCATCAGGGAATTTAGACACAAATTCTCAGTGCTGCTCTGCCTTATGCTTAACATCTCAAATTCAGTTCCGAGTGCACTAATAGTTGCTAATATAGTTCCTGTTTTTAAGGGTGTTGACTCAATCTGAGCAAATAACTAACCTATATCATTACTATCTGTGTGAATAAAAGTTTGTGTGATTATTTAAACAGAAATAATTTTCGGTACAGAAAGCAGTATGGATTTAGACCAGGTAGCAGAACCATAGTAGCAACAACTGATCTTATTTGGCAGTTAATAGAGCACATAGACAAGGGTTTCTACTGTGTGTTTTTATCACTTGACTTAAAAAAAGCTTTTGTCACGTGAGCCATATAATTTTTTTGCATATAATGAATTCAACAGGTATAAGCGGAGACCCTTTGGAGTGGCTTAGAGATTATCTTACAGGAAGAATCCAGTATGTAAGTCTTGGTGAAGGTACAAGCGGATTGTATGATGCCAAATGCGGCGTCCCCCAAGGGTCAGTTCTGGGCTTATATTAACTCAATCTCAACCTTGGCTATCAATGGGCATATTCAATTGTATTCATTTTAGCAAAGACCAATCTCAAATTATCAGGACCTAGTGGCAATGAAGAACTGGCTAAACCATCATAAATCTAACTGTATGGTTAGGTTCAATGATTCAGATAAATTTCATATTTCTCTAGAATCAACTCTTTTACTACGTACAAACTGAATTAAATACTTTGGGTTGCATATTAACAATATCTAAACTTACCTGGCAGGAACGCGTTTCGAAAATTTGCAGAAAAATTGCCCCAGCCATTGGGGTTTAGGGGCAGAGTTTCTCCATTTGTTTCAATTAAACACAGGAAACTACTTTACTATTCCTTGATTCATAGCCACTTATCATATTTGACGTTGATTTGAAATTGCACATATCACAGAATAAGGAAATAGAGAGGATTTTTAATTTCCCTAGTACTTTCCCAACCAAACCGAATAATGAACTTGCGATCTATATATAACTACCAAGTCTGCATTTATATACACAGATGTTAATTGGGTGACATTACTTCTAACATTAAGCTTATAACACATACATGACATACATGATCACAATCTAAGAGGTGGGAGTCAGCTCAGAACTGCGGAAGTGAGGTTGGCTCTGGGACAGCGGTTACTGATAGGTGGAATAGGAACTTACAAAAAGATTCCTGAGCACATCAGGGAAATGGTAACGGCTACCCATTCGAAACCTCAAAGCACTTTTTTTCTCGTCATACTTTGCTGACTTCTTATTCTCAATCATGTTTCTTTTATGTTGTTCTTTTAATGATGAGGATACTCTTCTCTCTTGATTTTGAAATTTTGAATCTGAAGGTCCACATGGCATATAGCTCGGACCATTATTGCTGAACTTATGTTATTACTCTTTTTCCTTGCACGTTTGTGTATTTCTTTTTATAGAATAAATAAGAAATAAATATTAATTTTTTTCTATTTTATTGTTGCGATCTTTCGCTTTGTTTTTCACATGATCTTAAACCTGACCTGCTTGGTGTTAACCTGAAAGCCGTAGAATCTATTGTCCGTTTCTTATGTTCACTCGTAGATAAAATGTAGATCTGTGTAATCTATATATACCAAAAAAAGACGTTTTAGTTACACTATTTATAACTCAAGAACGGCTGTACAGATATGGCTGAAAATTGGTGAGTTAGCTTAAAGCCAGGAGATGGACATAGAATACTGTTTATCCCGTTCGACAGCGTTCCCGTGTGACTTGGATGTATGGATGACAAGTTGATTTTTGTAAGAAATCGATATTAAGAAAGTGAAGTGAACTATAAAACGAAAAAAAAGGCAAAAAGGAAGTTCATGATACTTTAGTGAAGGCAATCGATGATGAAAATGGTGGATTATATTTCTTAGATGCCCCTAGTGGAAATAGTAAGACATTCCTCATGTAGTTTCAGCCACTGTTTGTGCGAGATCCAACATAGCGGTTGCAGTTGCTTCTTCTGGAATAGCTGCGATATTGTAAGAAGGATGCTGTACGGCTCATTTAGCATTGGAATTACAGGTAAATTTTCAAACTATTGAAAAAACCAACTTGTAATATTGCAAAACACTCGGCAATTGCCAAAGTTTTATTGGCATCGAAAATCATCATCTGGGACGAATGCACAATGACGCATAAACGTGCATTAGAAGCACTTCCGAACATTGAAAGATTTACTCAATAACTCGAGATGATTTCTCGAAGCAATTGCTGACTATCGGTTATGGTCAAGTACTTGTCGATGAATTGAGCAGATTGATATCATTTCCAAATTTATGTAATTTTGTCTCATCCCAAGACGAACTTATCAACAATGTATTTCCAAATATCATTTCTAACTACAAAAACAATGAATGGTTGAATGAGCGAGCAATTTTAGCGGCTAAGAATAAAGATGTAGATGACCTGAACTACATAATTCAAAATAGGATCATTGGAACAATGCCCTCATTCAAATCTATTGAATGCGTCACAAATGAAGATGAAGCCACCAACTATCCAATTGAATTTTTAAACTCCTTGGATGTGCCTGGTTTACCATCGCACAATTAACGCCTAAAGGTTGACTCCATAGTAATCATGCATCGAAACATAAACCAACCAAAACTGCAACGGTACGCGTTTAGTGGTTAAAACATTGATGAACAATGTAATTTACACGACGATACTGAAAGGAAAGTTCGAAGGTGAGAAAGTTCTCATTCCGATGATCCCAACCGATATGCCATTTGAATATAAAAGACTTCAATTTACGATCGATCTTGCATTTGCCATGACCATCAACAAATCACAAAGCCAATCCTTAACATCTAGAATCTAGAACATCCATGTTTTTCCCATGTTAAATTATATGTGGCATGTTCACGGGTCCGGAGACCATCTGCGTTGTTTGTTTTTGCGCCTGATAATAAAACAAAAATTGTCGTGTATCACAAGGTACTTAAGTGAAGAGCAACCTATGTACTAAAATATAGAAATAATAATGAATGATTAATGTAGGTACCTGATTGTTTTTTGTATTTTTTCTAATAGAAAAAAATTAATAAATTTCAAAATCTGCTTATTAATTGCCTCTGAGGCGGAACAGAGTTCGCTGGGTCAGCTAGTTCATGACATATGCAGTACTGAATTTAAATGAAAGGTGAATACATTTCAAACCTTATCAGCCATTCGTATCAAATAATATTCTGACATTGAATAAGAGTAAACACAGAAGTGTTTAGGTGACACAGCCATATAATATATCTGAAAGACTGGTTATAAAAGCTACGAATATCGAGAAACAAGAAGAAAACCGTCGAGGGCAATGATGAGATGAGTTTGATAATAACCTAAAATCTCCAGTAAAATAAATAGAGAACTCAAATTAAAATGTCGTCGCTCTCCAGGAATTCCCTGAAGTGCGGAAAAAATTCGGTATATTCAGTTTGCGTAGTGGCGATAGGAAATTTTCTCCTTCTCAAGGCATCATACGAATCATCGAATATCTCCTGAAATGTGGGGGAGTTCTGAATCGCCAATTCAAGTTTAATTTGCGGAAGCTAAGGTTTACTTACTCGCAATGAAACTTCCACTATTAGGACACGGCACGATTATCAAATGAGAATTGGGGATTGCAATTATTGTAATGGGAAGAAGAAATATCAATATCAAGATGAGCTCGATAATATTATAATCATTTATGCATAATACTGTTTTAATGTGAACGATGATTCTTTTTTAGTTTGGGAGGCTTTTACTTGGTAGTATTCCATTATCAATAACAAAAACAAGTAATATTTTTTCAGGAATTTTACTGTGATTGTGATTCGTAACGCCTTTCACTACACCGTAGCTTCTTCAGACGAATGAATGTACAGAAATTATTACAACTATATATAGATACAATTGAGAATATAAATACAAATGCTCTTAAGTAATGAAAAGCTTATTGAGTTTCTTCTCCTTAAGTCGTTATAGATGACAGGTATATCCAATAAAATTAATTAATGGATTGCTACCTGACGAGATTTAATAGAAGTGAAGGGCTTAAATCGATTTGTTCATTAATGAGTCTACCTGAGTATTTGTGTTTGTTGATTTCTTAAGTTTCCCAGAGATCTACTTTCCAAAATTTATTATCTATATGCAAAATTTCAAATTGTGGGTCGAAAGAGTGATTATATTCTAGGAGATAATTCGCGTAATTTGAATCTGATTTTTATTTGAAAAACTGCATTTATGTCCTGATATTCTAATATTGAAATTTCGATGTGTTCTACCAATGAAGAAATTATCACAGTCATTGCAATTCAATTTATAAACACCTGGTTTTTCATTCTTATCTGATTTGTTTTTAGTGTTTTTCATATGTTTGCCTAAGCTGTTATTTGTTTGGAAACTTTGTTGAAATTATTTCTACTCAAGAATCATTTCAGTTTATCACTCGTAATGCCACCGTAGATGAAGGTGTTGTATTTTTGGTTTCAATTTATCGACAGTGTAAACTTCATTCAATGCGATTTTAATTTGTTTCTTATTCAAAATATTGTTTATTATTGGTTTCTCTATTATCCACTTGTTCATAAAAATTAAGTCCATGTATTGTTTTCATGAATAGGTAATGAGAAAATTAATCTCTCAAACGATTTTTATGAATTTTGATTTTAACAATAATTTCTTTTACAATGAAAATTTCAGGAGCTTTCAATTGAAACATGCATTCGTAATCAACCGTTAAAGATAAATTAACGGAACTGGAGATGATATTGATACTCAAAAATTATTTGTTTATTATCATATTGTTAATTAACCTTCAAGTAAACAAATGATCTTATCAACTTCTCGATAAAAAAATGAAGTTTTTTTCATCGGGTTTATGTGTTATTTATTCAAGTTTAAGATTTCATTAGAAATTTGAACTGCTCGCAATTAATTCAAACAATATGAAATTATCTATCGCCGGGCGCTGAGCGCTGTCAAAACACCGCGTCAGACTACATTGCAGCTTCTACTTATTTCAAT
Organism: Cryptolaemus montrouzieri; assembly: GCA_013387265.2. Taxonomy (NCBI): domain Eukaryota; kingdom Metazoa; phylum Arthropoda; class Insecta; order Coleoptera; family Coccinellidae; genus Cryptolaemus; species Cryptolaemus montrouzieri. Next base: position 104,488,654 of record JABFTP020000021.1, read on the forward strand.
TACAAATAACAATTCAAAATATAACTATCAAACAAATTTTTTTATTATTATAATTATGCATATTAGTATTTATACTAGTGAGCCCATTAAGATCGCCTTTTATATTTAAATGCCAATATACTAAACGCCTTATGAAATGAACGCCTTCTCATATCCAAATCTATCTATACTGAACGCATTATTATATTCACTTCATTATTTATATTTTTACGTAATAGTTCTTTATGTTACATGGAAATCTCTCATATATTACCTCAGTCATTCTTAGGGTAACGCAACTTCCAGTATTGTTTTATGGATACTGACTCATCAACCACGCAAATTTTAACACTATTCACTACTATCCCAATTCAAAGGGATACATTCAATTTGAAAATCTCGACTTTCTCCATTTGAGCTAGCATAAGATGAAATTAAAAACATTGATTCAAAAAAAACTGTTCAATCGCCCTTTAGGCATAGAAATTCAATCCTCAACAACTCTTATATTAATTCACAATATTCCAAATTTTCAGTTGCAAAATTATTAAATATATACTTCAAAAGATCAATATATGCAGATCTATAGTTTCAAATTTTCAATTTTTACTCAACAGTTCTGATTCGTATTAGATCAGATAAGAATCCAGTAAGATTCGTGAATTATAATAAACAACAAATATGAGCTTGAAACAGCAAAAGGAAAGAATTACCTCTCAAGTTTATCAATGAAATAGAAAATAAAAGTTCTTCTCAAATTTAAATTTCTTGGGAGTATCCAAAAGACGAAAGCAAGAAATAAGTAATCAAATAAAGGAACACTACTGAATACATAGAAATTTCACCTTATGTGATTGCCCTATACATAACTATTTTCTATAAATTCAAATTGACTAAAATTCATGAAATTTGCCTACCAGAAAGAACAAACATTTTCTGTATTGAAGTGTTCTTGTGGAAAGCAGAAATGAGATCCACATCTTTGTAAATTACATTGTGGACCCTCATATACAATACAATGATATTAACTATATATCAGTTTCAGTGAAACTGTTCCTAGATCCTTAACTGTCGAGTTGGCAGTTGGTTTCGAGCAGTCAGCTTCTTATAAACTTGCTCTCTAATAATTGAAATTTCCATTCTTCAATTTTACTTCCTTCAATTCATTTTCTTGTGAAACTTTACAATATATTATGAAATGAAAATGAAAGAAAGAAAGAGTGATTATTTTCTAAGAGATGATTCGCGTAATTGGGAATCTGATTTTTATTTGAAAAACTGCGTTTATGTTCCGATATTCTAATATTAAAATTTCTATGAGTTCTACCAATGTAGAAATTATCACAGTCATTGCAATTCAAACATCTGATTTATTGTTTTTACCTGGTTTGGTTTTATTATTTTTATATATTTGCCTAAATTATTATTAGTTTGGAAAGCTATGTTGAAATTATTGCTACTCAAGAATGATTTCAGTTTCTCACTTGTAATGCCAACGTAGGTTAAGGTGTTGAATTTTTGTTTCAATTTATCGACAGGGTGAACTTCATTCAATGCGATTCTACTTTGTTTTTTATTTAAAGTTTCATTTATAAGTTTGGGATTATAACCATTATTTTTGGCTATTTGTTTAATCAAACTAAACCAGGTAAAACAATAAATCAGGTGTTTATAGATTGAGTTGCAATGACTGTGATAATTTCTACATTGGTAGAACTCATAGAAATTTTAATACTAGAATATCGGAACATAAACGCAGTTTTTCAAATAAAAATCAGATTCAAATTACGCGAATCATCTCTTAGAAAATATTTACACTTTCGACCCACAGTTTGAAATTGTGCATTCAGATAATAAATATTGGAAGATAGATCTTTGGGAAACTTTTGAAATCAATAAATACAAATACTCAGGTAGACTCATCAATGAACAAGTCGATTTAAGCCCTTCACTTCTATTGAATCTTATCGGGGAGCAATATATTCCTTAATTTTATTGGATATACCTGTCATAAATAACCACTTAAGAAGAAGCAATCCAATAAGCTTTTAATTACTCAAGAACATTTATATTTATATTTTCTGTACATTCATTCGTCTGAAGAAGCTACAGTGTAGTGAAACGCGTTACGAATCGCAATTATTAAGTAAAATTCCTTAAAACACAGTACTTGTTTTTTATTATTGATAATGGAATTTTACCAAGCCTCCCAAATTCAAATGTCAATTCAATTACTCTCTAGAGTGAAACTTGGCCTTTTCTGTGACAAGGTTATCTATTTTTAATTGAAAATACTTTTCGATATATTGACGAATCTTGGGAAAAAGGCTGTATTCATTGTTTCGGGTAATGCTGAACCCGTGACTGGTTGCTGGGTGTTTTGGTTGGAGTATTTATTCTTTCCTGAGGTACAAAGTTTTTCGACCTGACTTTCGAGTCATCTATTGGCGGATTTTTAAAAATATTTGCGGAATCGAATTGTTCTTCATGCTCCAATTTGTGCAACAATCAATTCAAACTCATCACTGAACATTTTTTCTACCATAAAATGTTTTCACATCCATAGGTCTGTTCTGAAAAGAAGAATCCATTAGAGGCCAAGTTCCAAATTTGGAATACACTTTCTACATATATCTATGTTGTCAAATACAAAAATACTTTTTTCTATGGAATAATGAATCATTTCAGATACGAATACCAACAAAAAATTCAGTTCAATACGATCCTTTCAGGCAATCGATTTTTATTCACTTGTGAAATGTAGGAAAATCACAGCATACTATGAATAACGGAAAGCGGTTAAAATCGAGGTAAGTAGCGGTAGCTACGAGTTAGTAGTTGAATTATGCATTTTTGGAATATGGCTTCGAAAGGGTTAATCTGCTATACTTGACGCGATTCATTGATAACAGCAACAATCATGTCACGTTCTTGGAAAACTTGTGAGGTAATTCTAGATCTCGATTCGAGATGTTATTTACTTCTCTAAAATCCTTGAATTTATAAGTGAGAGTGTTTTCGTTTTCATGAATAGGAAACTTTCCACTTCATCTTATATGTTTCACTTTTATTCAGTAACTGATAAGCATATTTTATTAAATCAAGTCCATATGTGCAATCCATATCTTGAGTAGCATATTTCAATCTGTTTTTCAGATACTAAAATCTTCATAATAATGATTTGATTGCCCCCAAAAATAGTTTACAAACGAGTTATATGTTTTAAAAAATAGGCTAGTTTAACAATTTAATTATTTGAGGTTCGTGAGATATTTCTGCGTTGCTTCTGCGAACTTAAGACTCTGTGAAACTATCTTACAGTAAATTGGAAACATTCACTACCTGTGTTAATAACTTCCACATATTGTTTCATTAGGTCAAATTGAATATTCATAGGTGGCAATATGAAGCTGTGTCGAGGCACAAGAGATACATTTATTACATTAAAGCTACCTGAAACCAATATTTTGGATAGCTTTGTTAATCTATAAATAATAAAACAGGATTATTTCATATAGCAGTCCTGTTGTCCTAAAAGGAAATTAACCACCGTAAATTCCCCACAAATTGCCAATGTATGATCGTTATATTTCAGATTCCTTATAAATAATGACTTCTCAAACCGGCTTGGTGGCGTGGAGGTTAGGACGCTCGACCTCTGCGCAGAGTTATCTAGGTTCAATCCTTACAAAGGCGGTGTGTTTTTTTGGATTTTGGGAATTGCTTGAGCGTATATCTTTAGTAGGAGATGTAAAGCCGTCAGCTCTGTCTAACAGAGATGTATTGGACATCAAATATCTTTTCCTTGGACACGAAAGGGGTTAGGCAATATTTCCGGGTTAGTGAGGTGACAGAATTATTCGGTGTGTCATTAGCCGAAAGGTATAACAAGAGCGCGTTGAAGGAGTAAAAAAATTATAAAAAACTTCCTTGGACGCCCATGGTATTCTTCAAACCAAAAATATCAATAAATTCAAAAATGTCCCCTTCACCAAAAGTGAAAAAGTTTCCAGAGTAAAAGTGAACGAAACTTTCATTTCATTACTTATGCGTATGAGGTCTTTCAAGCGAGAAACTAGTAACGTAGAGGAAGTTTCCAGAAGTGCAAGAACTCTAATTCTCATTCAACTACAATTGGTTACATTTTTTGATTCAAGGAAATTTCCTGGATCTGTCATACATTTCACAGCTTATCTCATTCAAATTGTCATTTTTTTTATCTGAATATAGACAAAGATGAGGGGACAAAGTTGAATAGGGGAGAGTCCCTAGTGGCGAACACCTAAGGTTTTTTGTATATAGAATAGAAAATTATTCAGAAAATGTTTATTTGTTTATGATTTGATTGAGTAGTTAACAAAGCTAGAAATCAAAATAAATCTAAGAAAACTTCTGCTTAAAAAATTATGAATACCATAAAATTAACTTTGGTAACGAAAAAATTAATTATCAAAAGTAGAACCTAGTACCGAACGGATACTTCTGCCATACCCCTAGGACCGGACATTTCAGAATAGCTTCCATCGATCAGACATGTTGCCGTTTACACACTCTGGAACATCTGAACATGCGTCATGCCAACTCATGGCAGGATGAGCACTGGATCTAGTATTATTTTCTAAGCTAAATATGCAAATTGTTGTGTCTGTTGGGTGTTTCAGTTAGTGGTTTTACTTTCACGATTTGATCGGCATTTTTTTTAGACCTCACGTAATCCTTTGCCTGCTATTGCTACTTTAAACTTAAATCCTATTTCCTCCTTTTTGTTTTTGATTTTCTTTTTCTTCTGCTACTTTTTTTGTTTGACGATTACGTTGAAATGTCACATATTCTTTTTCGAGCTACTTTTCCTTTTTTTGCAGCGTCAGGTAATTGTGATATGTTATTAATTATGTGGAGAAGATGTGGCCCTGAACTAGTCGATGGTCTGTGACTTGTTCTCAGCTACAGCTGATTCAGGCAATACGATAGCTCCTTCAATATTCGGTATTTTTGAAGAGGTTCCTGGCTGCTCTACGACTGAGTTCGACATTACGACAGTTGCTTGTCCGCTACTTACTGCGTTTGATGAAGTTTCTGTTTATTCTTGTGGTACATTGGTTATATCTGCAGCCGAATAATTAAGATCGCATAGCTGGTTGTAGGCATCTTTAAACGGCTTCATGAATAAATTGTCAAGAGGCTGGAGCTTGTGAGTAGTGTGTGTTGGTGAGCTTATCAAATAAATATGCTTTTCTCTGCAAAAAGCTGATTACCTTCAGCGTCTTGTGGTTACAATGACCATCCAATAAAAGCAGCACAGGGTTCTCTTTGGCTCTGGAAACCTAACAAAATGTCATCTACATATCGGTACCGGAACTAGAGTTCATTTTCGCTAAGTGGCTATTTAATATTACTCTTCTTCTTCAGTAAGGTAACTAAACAGAGGCTATATCTACGGAGATATTCATTTCTGATCAAATTGCGAAGACAGGTCAATTTTTGTTTCAAGGTGGACATCTTTTGGGGTACGAAACTTGCCTGAATTGTCAACCCCTTAAGCGGGGGTTGCAATCCTTGAACATTTTGAATAAAGAAGATGGATCGAGTGATGACTCAAAAGAAAGGTGGTATCTTTGTCTACATCGCCTTGAACGAATTTCCATTTCTAATTGAAAACTGTAAAAGATACAGGGAGAGCAACTGAAAGATAAGGAAGACTATTTCTCTGAGACTATTCAAGTTTCAGTGAAGTAAAATGGTACAGATCCATGCTGATCAATGGCAGTCATCATCAAGTACCATCCCCATCTCGAATTTAAACCCCTAGAACAGGGGTGACCACCTTTGAAAATTTGGAAGAGGGTAGATGGGTCGAGTGATACCTCGAAAGAAAGGTATTATCTTTGTCTGCATTCTCGTGAACGAATTTTCATTTTTTCTAGAAAACTGTAGAAGATACAGAGTGAGTTACTCTAACTCCTATGGAACTCAATAAGAATAGAATTATTGCGAGCAGTCATGAAGGCAATCGAAATTCTTTACTAAGAAGGTATCACTGGATAGAAATATTACCCCTGCTCTTGGGGTTGAAATTCGAGATGAGGCTGATTTCGGAAGATGACAGCTTTTGATCTAAAATGAATCTATTCTATTTTTTTGCACTAATACTCCAATAGTCTTGGGGCGATAGTCTTCTCTATTTTTCAGTGGCCTGCTCTGTATCTTCTACAGTTTTCAATCAAAAATGAAAATTCTTTCACAGGAATGCAGACAAAGATAATACCTTTCTTTCGAGTTATCACTCGACCCATCTTCCCTCTTCCAAATTTTCAAGGGTGGTCACACCTGTTATAGGGATTGAAATTGATCAGCATGGATCTGTTTCATTTTACCTCACTGAAACCTGAATAGTCTCAGGGAAATAGTCTTCCTTATCTTTCAGTTGCTCACCCTGTATCCTTTACAGTTTTCAATTAAAAATGGAAATTCGTTCAAGGCGAGGTAGACAAAGATACCACCTTTCTGTTGAGTTATCACTCGACCCATCTTTCCTATTCAAAATGTTCAAGGATTGCAACCATCGCTAAGGGGGTTGATATTTCAGGCAAGTTTTGTACCTCAAAAGATGTTCACCTTGAAACAAAAATTGACGTGTTTTTGCGTTTTGATCAGAAATGAATATCTTGGTAGATATAGCCTATGTTTAGTTTTCGTTGAAGCACCCTGTATCTTGTACACAAATAATAGTAATGGCGAAATAGAACTTTGGAAAAATTTCATAAATAAACGAACACAACCATACAGGAAATAGTATCAATGAACAAACAGATTTGAATTAGTAACTCCCATTGAATCACTTGAAAAAGCCATCTTATGCATAGATTTAGTAGATTTTCCTTAAGATTTAGTAATGAGTGTATTTGTTTATTTCTTTTATGTTTCCTGTTCGCATATGATTAACTTACCTCAATCTTCTGATGTACGGTGTAGTGAAACGGGTCATGATCATTTTTATATTTTGAAAATCCGGGAAATTCTCATGGTTAAATGGAATATATCCTAATGAACTCGCTTGAGATCTGTATATTCTTCCAACTTTAACTTTCGTAGGTTTTCAAATATTTCTAAAACGAAACGGGTCACAAATTGATATATAAGAATGGTTTGTTATAATAAATAAAGATGCTAAGACATTTAACATGGAATTTTTAGTGTTTAACGTTCTATTGTTGAGAAAAACATAACCTTCTGTATTTTATTCCATTAGTTCAATAATTGAAAAATATATCACGTCCTAATTCATGGGTACAGTATATAATAGAGATCCTTACCGTCTTCATCCAAATAGGTAGCTTTCCACGTTAATCTCGGAATATTTGCAATTGTGCATATTTGTACCTTGGTATGATGAAGAGTATTTTCAGGGATATTAGCTCTGCACTAGTGCAAATAATTTCTGAATATACGATCCCATAAATGTTCTTTCTGGAAAATATAGTTTCCATATTTATCAGGAGAATATTTGCAGGTAAAATATTCGCTACATTATTCCAAGTTTCGGTAGTGCTTGTAACATAAATATTTTCATTCCATGTTTTCCATTTGTCATGAAAAATATTTCATGCTTTCTTCAAATGAAACAGTGCTTTCGCGATTCTTAAATTAGAACATCATGATGTTGGTTAGTAGGTTAGTGTTATTCAGTTTTGTGGCTGACAGGGGCTGCCGTCAGGGAGAAGTAATATCCCCTCTGTTGTGGTCCCTACTGGTTTATGGTCTTCTGGTAACAGTCGCCGTACTGGACGCTTATGCACGAGGGTACGCTAATCATTCTAGGTGTCTTAGATAACGACGACGTATCCGACAAACTGGAGAAGGCTGTTTCAGCAATCCAAGGCAGGTGTGAGGGAAAGAAGATCAGTATAAGTCCCCAAAAAAATCTTATAATACCATTATTCACCAGGAAAAGGAGGGAGCATATTTATTTCCCCCCTATCCTGAGTGGAGTGTTAATTTCAGTTGCAAAGGAAGCAAAATATCAAGACACAATCAACAAGTTCTGCAGTACTCCGTACCTAAACATTCATTACATCCATTGAATAATGTCCAGAAGACAGTAGGTCGTCTTATCGACCTTCTGGAGATCACGCGTGATCTCTAGCCTCTCTCGCGAAGGCGGCAGTTTGCTGATGTTTTTCTGAAGAACTGAAAGCCTTAGTTACGGAAAAAATCCAGTTCCAAATGAAAATCAGGCTCTCGAAAACTCTCATCAGCCGACGGTCCAACTAGCTACGGTACGTACCTCACCTTTTAAAAATCCTCTCGTTTACAGAGCTAGAGTGCTGTGGAACTCTCTTTCATCAGACATCTTTCCGGTAACTTACTATTCGACCCTCTTCAATAAAAGAGTGAATAGACACTTTAAATCATCTTGAGCGACTAGAGCTATGACACGATGAGCATCGCCAACACCCTAGGGATAAGACTAAAAAAAATAAAGAGGTACAACTCCAAGATATTTGAATTAGAAATTAGAATTCAGTGGAGAGAAATATCGATAAAATACCCTGAATTGTCTATGCCTTCAATTAATAACAAGATAATGGTATTGGAAATACCAAGACCTCTATCAAGGAGACCCAGCAGCAAAAGGACAGATACCTGTGTAGATGTCCAATGCAGCACAGTAAATAGTAAACTAAGTGAAGAAGAAGTAGATTTATCCGTTTTATATTTTCCAAATATATTTGTAGATTAGTTTTCATCGATTCATAACCACAGAAATCAAAATTTTACCTTCTTCGGTTCAAACTTGAACACATTGAATCTCATTCAACTTTAAATTTGGATAATCGTAGAATATAAACGTACTTCCTCTTGAATAAGCTGAAACGAAAATTTAATTTGAAATAGAAACTGTCTTAGAGACATTCAGTTTGACATATCGTAATAGAAAGATGGTATTTGGTGGAAAGCTTTCAATATTCATATCATAAATGCTCTAAACGACCTAACGAAAGCTTAATTGACTTCCCTTCAGAAAAACCTTATTAAACAAAAGAGTTCAATACCTTTCAATAGCAATTTGATATAGATATTCCATCATTTTGTAAGATAATCTAATAATTGATTCGTTTAAGAATCCTAATAATTCAGGAACTCTTTCATCGCAGAGAGGTTAGAATAACCATGAATAAAAATATGAAATATGTAAATTCTAAGAACATTTCTTTAGCATGCTTAAAAAATATACATTAAAATACATAAATAAACTGCAAATTACATTCACTCACCTTATAAACATTATAAGGCTCCTCAACATCTTTTCATTATAAAATTCCATTAGAATCACATTATATGGATTAAAATAACCCCAAAATGTTAAATTTATAAATTTTAAAGTTAGTCATCTCTTTCCTTGAACAAAATATATATGAGAATGAGCAATATAACATCGATCTACTACTTTTTAGAGTTTATTTCAAGTTTAGTTAAACTTTTCATCGGAATAATATTCGGAATTTTTTATTTTGACTGAACGAATACAAGATTAATTAAAATAATGTCTGTACCCATGGATATTTTATTCCGTCTCATATTGTTATTGAGAAGAGAGAGAGCATATATTCTAGATGTTGATAGTACCGAAATTATGTAGGTGAAACTAAAAGTTACTGACTATTTCCATCTCACTATTTCCATTCAGAAGAGAAAGAGCATTAAATTTTACAGGTTGGTAGAACTGACTTCCTGAATACATCTCCGAGAAAATCAGCAGCTGTGCCGGCGACATCGTCTTTGACCGGGCTTGAACAGCAATTGCAGGGGTGGTAGGAGACGTGACTGGCGCAGCCCCCGTGTTTCCCGTATTTTCTTGAAAATCTAAACCTCAAAATCGTTTCAAACTCGAAAATCAAGTCGTAGAGTAAAGATTTCTCTTCGCGGAACTGATCTCGAGATATGTAGGAATCATTCCGCATCCGAATTCTTTCTCCCGCTAACCCCTTATGAGTAGAACGAATGAAAGAAAAACCATCATTTTGACAGCTCGACGTTCGTTGATTTCTGGCTATCAGAGATTCTCTGAATTTGAAAATTGAGCCAAATTTTGCAAAAATCCGCTGGTAGCCCTTCATTGAATCGAAGATTTTTCAGTTTTTCCGGGGTTTTACGGGAATTAAACTATTGCGGCGCAATATGTAAAACTCGAGGCTTGCTCTTCGTACCAGTTTCGAAACTATCGAACGCGATAGTTCGATCGTTCCGATAGCCTTCTGAAAGACCGAAGCTTCCGATTTCGGAAAAATCTTGCCGTGTCCACTCTCCGCCCGCTCTCGGCTACGTTTCGGCGCAATTTTTCGAAATCCCCTGAGGGGTTCGTCGCCGAAGCTAAGCGATCCGAATTTTGCGAGAATCTTCCACCGACCCTTTCCTACCGGAAAATTCGCGCTGCCTTCGGCCCCTGCATTTTTAACAACGTCCCTTCTTCTCCGCCTGGTTCAAAATACCGTCATCCCTCAAATTATTCCCGAAAAAGGCCTTACGACTTTGACATTATATATCACATGAACACAAGATACCTCGGATAAAGTCATATACTACATTCTCTGAAGAACTTCAGTATTTCCAGATCTGCAGTCACAATTTGTTCAATACACTCGAAGTTATCGTAATCAGAAGATAAAGCAATATCATCGGCATAACTAAACTTATGAGAAGAAGAGAGAAAGGAGAGAGTAGATAATACAGACAACAATATCCTCATTTTTCAAATCCAAGCTCACAGAAGAAACAGTTGCGAATCAGAAGGGGCAGAATGTCTCGATGTAAGCCAGTAATTTGTTCTCCAACTAACTATATTTCATGAGAATATCTTCTAACTGTTTCTATTAGAGAGTCCGTAATGCAGTTGCATATGTTTCCAACAATTCTCCATAATTTAAATCGCCATTACTGTACCTCAAAGCGTTTGAAACTTCTGAAACTTTGACCATAGATATGCTGAATGAGAATATTTCGCTCGAAGTTCATATCAGACTACCAGAGATTATTGCGGTTATTCAACATTCTATCATTTGATACGTTAACTGCATTGGTTCGAATGTTATTTTAGTGTTCAACGGTGATCTATAGGCGATTTTTTTCATATTGGCGAAAACAGGTCTGAACTCTGCTAGCGCATATTCAATTTATTTATTATTCAGGCTGAAAATGAAATTGTCTAAAAAGACTTTGATCCTTCTAGATGTATATCATTGCGATCCACTCGGAAACGAACAAAATTCAAAGAAAAGTTGGTCGGGTCAGGGAATGCTATCCGACACTGAATAAAGCTTCCCTTAAAAAAAGATTTCGGAGAACGCTCGAAGAGCGTTCGTGAAAAAAATTCAATGTTATTAGCTATGAAAATTGATAGTATTTACTCCTTCCTTAGAATTTTTATCAGCTGATTATGATTATTTCGATCTCCTACCAGCTTAAATCGAATTGCACATACAGAAAAAATCGTACATTATTCAAGGTGCTTAAGATATTCAGTCAGTATTTTCTATAGGAGATTCCTGATCAAGAAACAGGAGAAAAAATCCCCGTAACCATAGGTTCTTGAGACATGGGGTATTGAAGTTCAGATTAATTTTTCGTTTCTGTTGATAACTCTTGCAGTTTTCAAGGGATCTAGGTCATGCAACATTAGGTGACCACAGTGTGGCAACAGTGCATAGAGTCGAACTCTTGTTATGAAAGTTTTGTTAGGTTTTTTTTTTGAAAAATTAGTGTGAACTGCCAGAGAGACAACTTAATTATCAAGTGAAAGAACAAGAGGAAAATCTCAATGTGTAATATCAGTTTTCAAAAGTTTCGAATTGTTTGTAAAAAAAAACCTGTTATAATAATGTGCAGTGTTGCCAGACTGATCATTTAGTCGTTGAGTACAGATTTTACTGCTAAAAGTAGTCATACACTACACGTCAGTTGTGAACAAAGATACTGGAAATGAAGAAATCAAGGTCTCTTATTTGATGTGATGCAAGGAGAGAGAGGTCCCAAACCCTGTTTGTAGGCATTGCTACAACTTTTTCCATTTAAGCTGTCTCAAGCGCGACTGCAAGAATACGATCTCTTTGAACAATGGTAGCTGTAATTTATGTTCTAAAAAATGTCAGAAGACTTTTAATTCTGCAGAGGAAAACTCAAAGCGGCTAAAGGTTTGGAAAAACTGAACAGGGATTCTACAGAACGTGATGATCTCATGCATAAACTTTCTAATCCCACAATCTCCAAAGATATTAAGTTTGTCTCTTTCGATGTCAAAATATGTACCCCTTTGTTACAGATATCTTAACCGAGTCTAACACACCGCCATATATCACTAATGAATTTAGCAATCTTCTTCAGATATGCATATTTCAAAGTTAAATTTCAATTTCAATCTGAATTCTTGGAACAAATATCAGGTCTTCCAATGGGTTCACCTCTTAGCCCTCTACTAGCTAACATTTTCATGTATAATTTAGAAAAAAATCAATATTAAACACAAATTTCGCTAAAAAACACATTACTTTCTGGTACAGATATGTAGATGACATTTTATTTGGTTTTCGTGGTTCAAACAGACAAATTCAGCAATTTTTAAATTTCCTGAATAAAATGCATTGCCGCATCAGCTTCACTTTTGAATTAGAAAATAATAACTCAATTAAATTCCTCGACTTAACCATCACAAATTCAAATAACCAACTCATTTATAAAATTTACAGAAAGGAAACATTCATAGACGCATCGATTCCAATGGACTCGTTCAGTCATTTAAGCCACAAACTAGCTGCATATAACTCCGTGATTCATAGAGCTTACTCCGTTCCCCTTTCGAAAGAAAATTTTCAAACTGAACTTAATATCATCAGAAAATTTGCCTCAAACAACAACATTCTCTGAATTCAATCATTAAACGCAAAGAACAGCGTATTACCTCTCAATTACTATATAGCACCGTAGAAATCCCGGAAAAAATATACACAAGTCTCAGATACACCGGCGAACTCTCTTAACAAAACCAGTAACTACTTTTCCAAATTGAACATAATTACCTCATTCTCAAGCGGCCCCAACTTAAGCAGATTATTATTCAATGCCAAACAAAAGACCGATAAATTCAAGCAATCAGGAATTTATCAAATCAAATGTCAGGTAGCCTATGTCGGACAAAAAGGGGGAAGATTTGAAAATAGATTCAGGGAACATATTTCCTCAGATAAAAACTCGCCAATATTTGAACAAATAAAATGAACTAACCACTCGATATCATTGAACAATCTTAAAATCCTTCGTAAATGTAACATAGGGAGAGAGATGAATTTGTTGGACAGTTTGGAGATTAACAAACTATGTAAAAACCCACAATTTACTACGCTCAACAGCCAACTAAAGCATAATGGATCCTCATTACTCAATATTTAGGATAAATTTCATTCTGTACTCGTACTTGCCTACTCATGTATTTTATTGTTATTCACTTGAAAATGACCTTAGGGTCGAAACCGGTCGTGATTATTGAATAAATTGTGGAAAAGTGACAAAAGTGTCTCATTTCGTATAACTTAGAAATGAATTTCCATAAAATGAATAAATCATCAATACTATCATTTACTCCATACCTAGTTTTTTCATCAGTTGTATAGATTATGATTTCTACGATAATCATATACTTTCACTGAATAATTTGAAATGAATCTAAATTGTCTTTGACGTGAGTTATTATTACCGAACATAATTGCCAAAGGTGTTCCCAGTAAATGAATTCTTCAGAAGCTTCTCATTGGATGAGAATATTTGTGAAAATCTTTAGCATAACGTTATATAATAATTTCATTCATCTTCGGTGTAGTGTCGGTAAAGAAGAATTCGGATTTGATTCAAATTGTTTCCGATCAATAACTTACTGTTTCTGAACTGCTTCAGGCACTTTAAATTCAACCACCCTCCTATTTAGTTATGATGTAACGCAAGTTAATTCATAAGGAAGGAGGTAGGGTTGATAATTATGTACCAACCGTCACCAACAATCTATTGATCTCATACCAGCTTAAATCGAACCGCACATCCAGAGAAAATCGTACATTATTCAAGGTGCTTGAGATATGCAGTCAGCAATTTATACAGGAAATTCCTGATCAAGAAACAAGAGAAAAAAATCCCCGTAACCATAGGTTCTTGAGATATGGGGTATTGAAGTTCAGATTTCTTTTTCGTTTCTATTGATAACTCTTGCAGTTTACAAGGGAACTAGGTCCATTTCTCAGAAAAAGATATTTTCACTCATCAATTCATAAGATATGTCCAGTAGTTGCGAAAATATATAATATGGAAATTTTTCAGGGTCATACAACACTATGTGACAACAGTGTATAAAGTCGATCTCTTGTAATACCAGTTTTGTTAAGGATTTTTTTCAAGAAAACTTGGTGTGAACTTTCTGGGAGACAAGTTAATTATCGAGTGAAATAACAAGAGGGAAATCTCAATCTGTAATATCAGTTTTCAAATGTTTCGAATTGTTTGTAAACAATAAATCATTTGAATTGTGGAGGCCGTTACTTGATGTAGATCCATGATATAAATGAGATAAAAAACACAAGGTTTAACTTTAATCTACACTTTATTTGAAAAAATTCGACGACGTTTCGCTGACACAGCAGCTTTATCAAGAATGAAAAACAGAATGAAGAGTATGGTATTATAAACAAATCGTAGAACAACTTGGATGAATAACAGGAAAATCCACACCGAGCCATTGTACAGTTAGTATGAAAGGTAATAAAACTAATTAAACAAGTTAAGTAGGGTGAGTAATTCACACCTACCTGTTCATTCAAAAGCTTGTCCGAATGTTTTATCTATTTATTTCTAATGCTTCTAGGAGATCTAATTTATTGAATGAATGGTTTTCTTTTATTAGGTGGTTTGAATAATTTGAATCAGATTTATTTTATCGAAACTACGTTTATGTTCAGATGTTCTTATGCCAAAACTCCTATAGGTCCTACCGATATAAATTTTATCATAAGAACCGCAATTGAGTTTATAGATTCCTGATTTACTTGATTTTTCAACACGAGATTTATTATTTTTAAAATAATAAATCTCTATATTCTATAATCTATAAACTCAATTGCGGTTCTTGTGATAAAATTTATATCGGTAGGACCTATAGGAGTTTTGGCATAACAACATCTGAACATAAACGTAGCTTCGATAAAATAAATCTGATTCAAGTTATTCAAACCACCTAATAAAAGAAAACCATTCATTCAATAAAACTTTGACATATTACATATAAAATCAAAAGTTCAAAATAAGATCTCCTAGAAGCATTAGAAACAAATAGATACAAACATTCGGACAAGCTTTTTTTTTTTTTTTTTTGTAAATCAAAATGGTCTCTAATACAGAGACCTGAATTGGCTTTGACTGAAGTCATTAGCCATCATATACAATAAAATTTGACTAAATTAATTAAAGGAACCGTGCGATTATATATTGATCAGTGATCCACAAAACTAAACCCTTCCCATTGGCGAACAAGATTAGATGATGCAATTACTCAGAGGATAGACAGGGATACATAACGCCAAGGGGCTCGTCAAGGCGATTTTGATCTTCATACACATACAGAATCAAGCCACGGATTGTAGGACAAAAATAAACACGAGGATAGGTAATACATAGGAATTAACACAAGTATTAGAATTTTAGATCAGCTGATCTTATATAATCATAAAGTTCTTTATACACGTTCGAGTTTTTCTGACACAATAAAAAATTTAAATTATACGGTTGGTTAATTTTAATAATTTCCGTGATTTTTGAGTTCATTTCTACACACTGGTGACGAAAATTACTACAACCCAAGATTAGATGATCTAGGCTGCCGAACTCACCACAGCTACAAAAAGGGTCATCCCTAAGACCTTTACGATGTAAATAGGATGGACATAAAGCATGACAACTCCTTAAACGACAAAAAATTCTAATAAATTCTCTTGAACCCCCGACGTTTTTAAACCAAACTACTGATGGTGGAATGTTTTGGATATTCTTATAAAAGGCTCCTCTATCGTTTTGTTGATATTCACTGCACCATCTACCAACGACAATTCTTGTAGATATTGAAAAAGATCTGATGATGTGCAATTCGAAATTTGGACTCGATTCTTAGAAGCCAATTTCGCGGCTTGGTCCACTTTCTCATTGGCAATTATACCCACATGAGCTTTAACCCATATGAACCAGACGGAAATATTGTTTTGTTTAATTCGATTCAACGAAGAAAGAATTTTTTATGAATAAATGTGAAGGAGGCGTCATATTTCATATTTTTATTGAAAGGAGAGCACTTTGACTGTCTGAAAGAATGAGGAATTTTTTGTTGAAGACTGAACCAATTGTCCTCTATATATTCCAAAGCCATTGATATAGCATAGAGTTCACCGTTGAAAATGGAATATTTTTCACTTAAAGTTGAAGTTGAAGTTATATCTTCGACTGGGATGTAAATAGCTGCACCGACTGCTGAGAAGCATGTTTTGGAGGCATCAGTATATATGTGAAGAAAGGAAGAGAATCTTTTTTCTATATACATCATAAAATCCGTTTTGACTGAAATAACATCGTAGTAAGGAATATACACATGTACTCCTATAAGGAAGAAACTATAGTCGATTGTAAAAATGGGTAGCTTATTTTCCCGATTAAGTTCCTCTGAGTGTCGTAGTAATGCATTGTAGGCTGTTATATAAACAGGATCTTTCTTGACAACCCAAAATTTGTGAGTCAAGGTTTTTAAAAGAAGTTCGTGGATGGAACATATGACTGAACTCGAAATTGACATCCTTTTAAGAAGAAACTTACTTGCTAGGATTTCACGGCGATGAGACAAAGGGAGTTCCTGAGATTCTGCCAACACCACGTCATTCGGGGTACTCTTAAGAAAGCCTATACACAATTTCAGACACTTCCTTTGCAGTACATCTAGACTCTGCAAGTTGCAGGAAGTAGCACTGCCATAAAGAAAACAACCATAATCAAAAACCGACCTAACAAAACTACGATAGAAAAGCAGAGCGATATTTTGATCTGCACCCCAATAATTGTGACAAAACTCCTATAGGTCCTACCGATATAGTCGTCGTCGAATTTTTTCAAATAAAGTGTAGATTAAAGTTAAACCTTGTGTTTTTTATCTCATTTATATCATGGATCTACATCAAGTAACGGCCTCAACAATTCAAATGTTGAAGACAGCGAATACAAGCTTTTTGGCCCTTTGGTATTTTAAGTTGTTACTTAAAAATGCTATAACATCCCAAAACCTGTGGATTTTAATATATCGGTAGGACCTATAGGAGTTTTGGCATAAGAACATCTGAACATAAACGTAGCTTCGATAAAAATAAATCTGATTCAAATTATTCAAACCATCTAATAAAAGAAAACCATTCATTCAATAAAAACTTTGACATATTACATATAAAATCAAAAAGTTCAAAATTAGATCTCCTAGAAGCATTAGAAATAAATAGATACAAACATTCGGACAAGCTTTTGAATGAACAGGTAGATGTGAATTACTCACCCCTACTTAACTTGTTTAATTAGTTTTTATTACCTTTCATACTAACTGTACAATGGCTTGGTGTGGATTTTCCTGTTATTCATCCAACTTGTTCTACGATTTGTTTATAATACCATACTCTTCATTCTGTTTGTCATTCTTGATAAAGCTGCTGTGTCAGCAAAACGTCGTCGAATTTTTTCAAATAAAGTGTAGATTAAAGTTAAACCTTGTTTTTTTATCTCATTTATATCATGGATCTACATCAAGTAACGGCCTCCACAATTCAAATGTTATCGTATTTAGTTTATTCAAATGTGTTACTATCTTCAATATTTCATTCGTGGAAAAAATAAATGAATTTTTGAACCAAATATGCTCTTAAGCATATATAGTCCTTTAAACGTATCCTTTTTTTTCTAAACTGAGAGAGAAAATTTAAAAATAGCGATAGAACCACGTTTCAACAGTATTTGTATCCATTCCAAGAAAAAATTATAATAAAATCAAAACTTTTTTCCACATGCACTAATGGGTAAGTTTCATTATTTGTACATAGTTTGGAAGAATTTTCCTCATTGAATGAGAAAAATTGTAGTTCAACTAAAACGATGAAATCTTTTCAAGATTAATGTAACTTGTAAAAAGGCTTTCAAAAACATTATAACAAAACCTACACTTCTTATCCTCTAAAACATCAAGGTAATTTAATTTACTAATAAATATACTCTCGAAAAATTTGATTCAAAACGCAAACTGATCTGTTTCGACTGTTTTCAATAACTTGAATTGTGGAGGCCGTTACTTGATGTAGATCCATGATATAAATGAGATAAAAAACACAAGGTTTAACTTTAATCTACACTTTATTTGAAAAAATTCGACGACGTTTCGCTGACACAGCAGCTTTATCAAGAATGAAAAACAGAATGAAGAAAATTGTGGAACAAAATCTTGCATTCTGGTTTGGTCCATATCTTCTGTCCAGAGATAACGGACAACCTTTTTAATGAACAGGTAGATGTGAATTACTCACCCCTACTTAACTTGTTTAATTAGTTTTTATTACCATTCATACTAACTGTACAATGGCTCGGTGTGGATTTTCCTGTTATTCATCCAACTTGTTCTACGATTTGTTTATAATACGATTTGTTTATAATACCATAATGTTTTTCATTCTTGATAAAGCTGCTGTGTCAGCGAAACGTCGTCGAATTTTTTCAAATAAAGTGTAGATTAAAGTTAAACCTTGTGTTTTTTATTTCATTTATAACAATAAATCTATTATAATAATGTGCAGTGTTGCCAGACTGATCATTTAATCGTTGAGTACAGATTTTACTGCTAAAAAAATCATTGTCATTTAAGCTGTCTCAAACGCGACTACAAAAATACGATCTCTTTGAATAATGGTAGCAATATTTAATGTTCTAAAGAATGTCAGAAGACTTTAAATTATGCAGATTAAAACTCAAAGCGGCTAAAGGAACGTTTGGAAAAACTTAACAGGGATTTAACAGAACGTGATGAAAAAATCAGGTTTATGATGGATGACAACACAGATATCAAAGACAGTACCACCAATCCAAAAATAAGAGCACTGCTACAAATCCACTTCCGCACACAGTTTGAATTCAAATGTCACTTTACTTTTCGGCGCACTAGTATTTAAGCGATTTCAGTCATTCCATGTGAATTCTGTGAAGGGACATAGTCACTAGATGATATATTGAAATATTATACAATTTCCAGTTCTTCATAAAAACAATGAATGAAATAATTGAGTACTCCCATGATACATTTTTGAACGAGAGAATAAAACTCCATTTTACGAAATCAAAATAATCTATTGTTCGTTTTCAAAAAAACGCAAGTTTCCTTATAACTCAAAAACCGTTTGACAAAAGAAACTTTCGCAAATAATTCGATTATACGTAGAAAAGTGCCACCAGAAGTATATAATATCATAATTTCAGAAACAATCAATAGATTGGCACTTGAAAGACTCCGCGAAATTCCAAAATGTCCAAATAACTCGAAAACGAAGAAAGCCAGCTTGAATCTGTTTACGTCAATACACTTTTCGAGCAAAAGCATTTTCATATAGCTGCAATACTTAAACGTCGAAAGTTGTCCAGCATGTATATAATTGAAATTATATAAAATGAAATCGAGTTTTGAAAAATTTTATCCCTAATATTCTTTGAGCAGTTCATTCAATATTCTTGAATATTGGGATTGTCATGGTTGAAGTAATTGCAACGATATGAAAAAAGAGACGATATACTAAGGCTTAAAATAGGTTTTTGGATTAATTAATCTAATTCATTTCTCGATTCGTTTCCGTCTGAATTTCAACATTTAGATTTCAATTTCGAAGAAAATTGATGAAAAATGGAATTTATTAGCCTAGTGGTTGATAATATCAGATTATTTTTTCCCCAGATTTAACCACTGGCAGATACGCAAGTGAATTCGAAGGCACGCCTTTCGTTTCGTCAATTTGCTTTACTACCAGGATGACATTGGTATCTTGTTTACGACTTGTGTTATTCTAGTCTGATTCAACGGCGGTAGTGAGAGTTTATGCTCTATCCAGCTCAAGAATATTGAATTCCGAACATTTGTTTCTTCGTCTCTCATTATATCGCATTCTGCTAGGTCCCCTTTCTCTTATTGAATATTGCTTGAAGCAGTAGGATCAAGTAAACGTTTATGTTTATTTGTTTCTGATTTATATGTCGATATGAAACTATGCCTTTTAAAATAAGTGTAATAGAATATTTCGTTTGGTTTTTCGTCAGATCCTTTAATTGATAAGAGGGCTCTCTTTTGTTTCGCATGCTGTGACACAGAAATACTTGTCAGTAATAAAAATGAATCTCTATGATTTGTTAATATACATTATATACAAAAAAATACCACGAATAGGTCATTGAAATACAAGGTATTTATTTTTATAATATGTAAATATTCATTAAAATACTCGACATATGTTTCGGGTTATTAGCCCATTATCATGGGCTAAATTCAAAATGAGAAACGCCACGGGTGCAAGGAACAACTCATCATCGATTATGTGATAATGAAACAGACACACGTAGAGGGCATCGGAATGTACATTCTGCTTTTCTCGATTATCTGAAGGCATTCGATAGTACCGCTCATTCTTGGCTTGTCGAAGTATTACAGATATACAAAATTCATTCAGCCCTGATAGAATTCTTGAAGACAACAATGACACACTGGCGCACGTCTCTGCAGGTCAATATGAACAATAATTCAATTAAAACCGACGAGATACCCATACGTCGTGGAATTTTTCAAGGAGACTCTTTGAGTTCACTTAGGTTGTATTTGGCTATGAACCCATTGTCCTCAATGCTCAAAATAACAGTATACGGATTTTGGATAAAAACAGATAGAAACTATCATACAATCTCCCACCTGCTGTATATGGATGACATCAAATTATATGCTTCAAACAAGAAGCAACTTGATGATCTGCTGAAAACTCTCTGTACGTTCTCGGTAGATTTTCTTACGATATATGTAAGACCCTGAACATTCATAGAGGGAAAGTCATAGATGGTGAAACAACTTCTAAACGGTGATATTATACAGTGCATGAGGGATGGAAAAACATACAAATATCAAGGATACCAACAAGCCAGATTGCTAGACCAAAAACATTCAAAGGAGAAAATTCGTTTAGAATACAGTAAGCGTCTGAAGACTGTGCTGAAATCAATGTTGAACTCGAGGAATCTAGTTAGGCCAATTAACACCTACGCAATTCCAGGGTTGCTTTATTCATTTGGAATAATCACATGGACAAAGACACAACTGGATGATATTCAAAGGCAGACCCGAACGATGCTGACAAAGTACAACAATCATCATCCAAAATCGTCTGTGGAAAGAACAACTTTAAAGAGAGAAGGATTATTAGATGCTGTCAATTTACACACTGAACAGATAAAAAATCTCAGAGAATTCTTCTCTGCAAAATCTCTCACTTCTGACCTCCATAGATCGGTATCGTTGGCTGATAAGGGATATACACCTCTGAATCTTGCTACCAGAGATGACCTGCTGAATCTTCCGTCACTATCAGATAATGAAAAACAAGAGCAATGGTCAAGAAAGGAATTGCATGGACGACATCACCATGAGATTAATCAACCACACATAGAAAAAGAAGCCTCCAACAAGTGGTTGATGAAAGGAGAATTATTCGCGGAAACAGAAGGATTCTTTATGATCATTCAAGTGATCGCTACAAATAACTACAAACAATTTATTAAAAGGAACAAAAATATTACAAACAGATAAGTGCAGAAAATGCCATATAAGATCGGAAACTATACAGCATATTATGTCCGACTGCGAACAACTGACCAATAAGGACTATCTTCACAGGCATAATCAAGTGTGCAGCATTATCCATCAGAAACTTGCACACAAGTACGGACTTCTGAATACCTTCCAGCCATATTACAAGTGTCAACCGGCTCCCGTATTGGAAAATGACTTTATCAGATTATACTACGATAGGCCAGTTATCACTGACTGAATGATGTCGAATGATTGGTCGGACAAATTGGCGTATGATAAGAGAGCCAGAGCAATGCTCTTGGATTTCGTCATACCGAATAATTACAACGTGCTGAACAAGTTCCAGGAGAAAAAGTCCAAATACACAGACCTTCCTTGTGAGATCACACAGATGTGGCACCTCGATAAAATACATATTGTTCCTGTCATCGTATAACTCAACTGGGTTAGTACCCAAAACTTTGCATGATAACTTTAAGAAATTAAAATGACATAAGAATACCTATATAGAAATGCAAAAAGCTGTAATTTTTTAATACATATAGGATATTTAGGAAATATATGTCAAGTATATTGTAATCGAGCCTATTCCCTTTGATTGCTGAATCTGGGAAAGGTAAATTATATCCAGCTAACAGCTTAGATAGTGCATAGGTCCACGATAATAATAATTTATTGCATCGTATAGAAATTACACACCATCCAATAAAGTGAAAACCCTCATAAAAGGTTGTGTTTTTATATATAATCTTGAGTAACCACTTTTGTTATATCTTCAACTAATTCAAAACATGATTATAAGCCCCACCCCAAGCAATTATTCCATTACGTTGTTGAGATTCAATTAATGTCGAGTAAAGTCTTATAATTTGGGGTATGTCCAAAATATTCGAGATCTGTTTGAATTTTGACACTAAACCTCTCAGCTTACACACCAATTTATTGATACGGATTTCCCACCATAAATGAGAGTCCAAATTTATACCCAGGAACTTGCTCTCATGAGTGTAGGGTATTTCCAAAATAGAGTCTCCACAGCAAATTTTCAAGGGAGACTCGACCGGTAGTATTAACGGTGAATGGAACATATTTAGTTTTTTCAAAATTTATGGCCAACAAGTGTTGATACATCCATGCTTTAATGGAGGCAAAGTCCAATTCCGCCGTCCGCATGAGTTGGTCCCACTTTTTTTCTGGAATAAAATACAATCAAATAGTCAGCAAAACTTAATATTTGGCCTGTGATATTCAAAGAAAATAAATTCTTTATGTAAATACTGAACAGTATTGGACTAGGACTTATGCCTGAGTCACCCCATAACGAAGTTGTTCTAATTCGTGGTGAGTTTCTCCATTTATCCTCACCATCTAGATCCTGTCCCTAAGATAGTTCCGCATCAACTCCAGACCCACCCCCATAAAACCCAACTCCTCCAACAATTCCAATAGGATGCCATGTTCTAATGTGTTGAAAGCCTTTGCTAAATCGATTAGAATGCATGAAGCTACTCCATCGTCACTGAAAGCTTGATAGATCTTTTTAACTAATGCCGCAATGGCATCCTGCGTGGATCTGTTTCCTCTAAAACTAAATTGAGACTCCAAAAAAATATTGTTTTGGTTCATGAATACAGTTAGCCGAAATTCATGAATTTTTTCAACAATCTTGGATAGCACAGGTAACAGGGAGATCGGTTTGTAGTTCACGCATAGATTTTCATCCCCTCCCTTTTGCAAAGGCATTTAAACCGCAGTTTTGAGTTGGGTTAGAAATTAACCCTTGCTCATTGTATTTACTAAATGTGTCAATGGTTGCGCCAAGTAGTTTATCCCACCCTGAAAACCTTCGCGGTTATACCATCAGCACCACTTTACTAGTCGGTTGGATATAAGACGGAGATTCTCTTTCAAGGCCTCCGTGAACCCCTGATCTCAGACATTTGGACCTTTCCGTATGAGAATTTATAAAGATGAAATACTAACCTCTGCTTAGTAGAAAGGACCTGTTATAGAAAAATCAAAACACTGAATGATGTGAAATGAATTAATAAGATAATAAATTAGAAGAAGATGAAAAATCTGGGTAGCAAAAACTTCTTGCAATGTCGGAAACTTATATGCTGAGCGTTGTGAACTCAACATTAATAATTAACAATTTTCCGCACTAAATTTTATTATGCGGTTTATATATCTCGCTACTTCATAATTTCCGAGGCTTTGTGATTATCTTTTTGAATTAAAAGTGATTTAATAACGCGAGGAAATTCCAGCAGGCTTCGTGAACTGTTCTGTGATAAATGACTGTGTAAAGGAAGACGCATTGTGAGGGGTGAAAACTTAAAGATTACCATATCAGTAGAATAATTAACCGCAAAGTTATTCGATTAGTCATCATAAGGTTTTCATAATTATCATGCCTCAGCAAAAGTTTTACCAATAATTTCCGGTACTCAATGTTATTAAATGAAACAATTCCTCAACAATTTCGTTCTTACAATACCTTCCGTGATGAACTTTGTTATGTTGCAAAATCTTTATCAGCATACCCCCATATTCGCGGCTAGAGATTTCTCCATTGGTGGATCGGTACATCCGTAAGAACTTATGAACTAATAAAGAGGATTCGGTAACCTTTTATATCGCGCTGTTAAAAGGACTAGAAAAAAAATAAAAGAGACCTCATAACTACTATGCCTAAAGTATGTTTATATATGATATCGCCACTGCATTGGTAAGGCTTTTCCTTTGAGATAAACCGCCTTCGCCGCGGTCGGTATTTGAAGAATGTAAACAAACAAAATATATTACACAATGCATATGGTATATTTCTAGATACTATTAAACATTTCATTTTCCATTCGTTACAACAAATTGAGATCGAGTAATACGTTTTCATCGCTTTCTTCCTAAGATAATTGAAAAACGAGCTTGTATACGAAAATAATCAGTGTTATCACTCAGAGTGAAAATAGAGATGATTGCTTATTTCCGCATCAGAAAGCATCACGTTCATTCAATGACAGCGAATAAATTAGTACGATCGAGAAAGAGTTCCAAAATGAAATATGGTCGTCTTCAACTTCATATCTACTGTTCGTAATCCAGCAATAGAATGAATTGAAGCGTCGTTGTTATTATGGATCGAATAGTGCAACCAAAAAAGAGAGCCCCTGAGTGGTCCAATTATTCGATAGAAGGCAAAGCGTCGTCACGCACATTTTGAAGAACTTTGTGGTAGTTGTAGTAATGGAGGATTTTAAGTTAAGGAAGGTAACTTCGATGAGTGCGAGAATCATTGCATAGCATCGCTGGAGAAGCTGCATTTGCAGATATTGCTGCAGAAGAAAGACATCCTAACCTAGTAGATGATGAAAGATACAAACCAAAAAAAGTATTTAAAGCAGACGAAATTGCCATGTTTTGGAAGAGAATGCCAAACAAAATATTCATTTTCAAAAGCGAAAAGTCTACCCCTGGATTTAGGGCAGCGAATGATAGAGTTACACTGCTGCTATGTTCTGATGCATCTGGAGATTGTGTCATTAGACCACTAATCCTTTAAAGATCATTGAATCTTCGTGCCTTAAAAATTCAAGAAAACTATGACCTTCCAGTGTTTCAGCGAACTGCTTAGAAAACGTCACAAGCACTATTTTTGTGACAGGTTTTGGAATTGTTGTGTTTCATAAGTTGAAATTTGTTTGAAGAAAAAAAGAATTCAGACTTTAAGGCTGTTCTGGTTCTGGACAATGCACCAGGTCATCCTCGCAAATTTGAAACTATGCATCTGAATATAAAAGTCTTAAAGCTTTACGAGTGAGTCCACTAAGATCGTCCTTTATATCTAAACAGCTGATATACTAATCGATTAATGTACAAAAATACATATTGAACAAAACGCTTTATATACTATACGCCTGTTATACTAGACGCCAAATATACTGAACGCCTCTCCATATTCAACTCCGCACTATATTCACTATTATTCATACTTAATAGTTCTTTATGTTATATAGTACTCTCTCATATACTGCCCCACACATTCTTATGGTGAGACAGTTTCCAGTATTGTTTTATGTATACTGACTATCCCAATTCGAAGGGATACATTCAATTCGTAAATCTCAACTTTCTCTTATTGAGCTAGCATACGATAAAGAAGAATTGAAAAGTTCGAACATTGATTCAAAGAAACGAATCGTTCAATCACCCTTTCGGCATAGAAATTCAATTACCAAGAATTCAAAAAATGATTCATGCTATCCCAAATTTCTAGAAATATCAATATATACTTGAGTAAGATCGATATAGACAGATCTATGGTTTCGAATTTTTAATTTGTACTAACCTGTTCCGATTCGAATAAGATTGGATAAGAATCGAATGAGATTCATGAATTATAATTTTCTAAACCAAAATCAGCACCAAATATAAGCTTAAAAGATCAAGAAGAAAAAATATTTCTCAAGTATAGAAATGACTTAGAAAATAAAAGTTCTTCTCTGATTAAAATTTTTTTATTATCTGAGAGACAAAGGCGGGACATTAGTAATAAAATAAAGGCACACTACTGAATATATAGAAATTTCAACTTATTTGATTGCCCTATACATAATTTATTCGTACAAATTCAAATTGACCAAAATTCGCACAATTTGCTTACCAGAAAGAACACACATCTTCTGAATTGAAATGTTCTTGTGGAAAGAGGAAATGAGATTCAAACATCCACAAATTAGTAAATTACGTTATGAACACTCATAAAGAATAAAATGATGTTAATGATATCAGTCTCGATACAACTGTTTCTTTTAACTGTAAATTTTATTGATTATTGCTATTTCATAATTAGTTTTCCCATTCCAACATATTTTACTTTTCAGAACAATCTCTCCTAATGTTCCACACATCTCTGCCACTGTGCAAAGTACTTTCTTTTGAATTCTAGTCATATGCTATCTCTCCAATTTCCATATTCTAAATCTGAGAAATATTGAAAATGTCTAGAATCAGTATATAAAAATCATTGTCAACATGCCCTAGTATTTGAATTTTATATTCTTCTATTATACCTTTCGTCAATTCATGTAATTGTGAAATCTTAAAATATAATAGAAAAAGAAACTGAGAGAAAGAAATTGCATAAAAACTTCATATTTTCATGCTACAAGATGAACATACAGATTTTACACCACAATTATGTATAGTACCTATAGTACAATTTCTTCAAGAATTCATAAATTACCTTTAACGAAAATTTTCAAATATACACATCATTCATCGATTATTAGTGAAATTTTCCTTAGAATATGATTCAATATACAATATTTCTTGTGACTGCCATTACTTTTGGATTGAAAGTTGTGGTTGAACAAAATGAAACTTCCTTATGAAACTTATACAGATTTGAACATCATATACAAACGTCAAACATCTATATTGGAAAAAACCCTCCATTTCAAATCTTTGAGGAATAACTGTTATTTATTCAACAGCGTCGATAAACTTTCCTCAGAAACAGTAACAATGTGTTATGAATAGAAGGAACTCACAATAAAAACTGTATAAACTGAGAGGACACACGAAAGAATATCTGAGTATTATAAAGTGTCCCACATAAGGGGTTAAATATTATGTTTAATTTCATTTTATAACCTTTTAATGTTGATCCATTGTATTTACTTCCTTTTCATCAGAAGGATTGTAATCTAAAATGAGTATTCAAGAAATAATAATTACAACATATGCATTGAAAATAAAACTTACCATCAAACCTTTCAAAAATGATCATTCAACTTAGAGATAGATGATTCATATTTTTATATATTTCTTTCTTATTTGCCGGATATATTTGTAGGTCAATCAACAATCTAATCATACTTTTTGGGTTCAAACTTGAATGTTGTCAAACATAAGAATCTCATTCACTTTCACATATGGATAGTTGTAGAATGAGAAATTTACTTCTTCTTGAATAAACTGAAACGAAAATTCAAAATTCACAGTCTTACTGACATTCAGTTTGAAATAACTTAATACAGATAAAGCTTTTAGTGAGTAGCTTTCAATACTCATATCATACATGCTCTAAATCACCTAACGAAAACTTAATCATGTTCCGTTCAAAAAAATATAATTATACAAAAAGCTCAATACCTGTTAATAGTCTCTTAAAGGATATTCCATCATTCGTAAGATAGTCTTAACTGATTCGTTGAGGAAGCCTAGTAATTCAAGGGCTCTTTCAACGCATAGAGGAAAGATTAACCATGAATAAAAATATAAAATATGATCATTCTGGGAATATTTGTTGAGCATGCTGAACAAAATATACCTCAAAATAAATTATTGAACCCCAAATAACATTCACCGTCCTTTTACACATTATCTTTTCTTCTCCGTTACTTCTTTTCTTTATAAAGTTGCGTTTAAATCACATTATTTAGATAAGAATAACCTCAAGATATTAAATACATAAATTTTCAAAGTTTCTCATTTTTTCCCTTAACAAAGTATATATGAAAATGGACAAAATAAACATCAAACTACGTTCGCTTACTCTCAAAAGATCATTTCAAGTTTCGTTAAACTTTTCGTTGAAATAAAATTCGAAATTATTTATTTTGATAGATCGATAATAAGACCAATTGAAATAATATCTGTGCACCTAGATATTTAATTCCGTCTCATATTCTCGTTCAGAAGAGAGAGAGCACTATACTCTAGAGGTTGGTACTACCGAAATTATGTTGGTGAAACTAAAAGTTACTGACTTTTTCTATCTCACTATTCTCATTCAAAACAGAGAGAGCATTAAATCTACACGTTGGTGAAACTGACTTCCTGAATACTAGCTCCGAGGAAATCAGAAGCTGTGCCGGCGACATGGACTTTGGCACGTTTATTAGGCTGACTGCCGACCGACCTTCAATAGCGATCGTAGCGGAGGTGATTGGCCCGGTCTATGTGTTTTCGGTCTTTTCCTTGAAAATATAGGTGTCAAGAATTGAAGTCTAACCAAATGCGGAAATTGAGTCGTAGAGTGACGATTTCTCCTTGCGGGCCCGATTAAGAGATATGTTGGAATTGTTTGACTCTCGAATCCTTCCTCCCGCTAACCCCGTAGAAGTAGGACGGATGAAAAAGCCCTTATTTTGGTTAGGTTAGAAGTTCGTTAATTTCTTTAATTTCTGGCTGTCAGATATTCTCGGAGTGAGGAAAATAGAGTGAAATTCTGCAAGATTCCGCCGATAGCCCTTTGTTGGTTCGAGGATTTTTCACTTTTGATGGAATTTTACGGGAATGAAACGATTGCAGCGCAACATGCAAAACTCGAAGCATGTACTCTATCTCGGTTTTGAAACGATGGAACTCGATGGAAAAATTTGTATAGACATTAAAGTCCGACAAAATTATATCATCCGCAGAAAATCAGAGATCTCTTTTAATTTCGCTTCTTCGGTACTTTCTCTCGGAATTTTCGTTCGATCGATCATTCTGATCGCCTTTCCCAAATATACTGAACGCCTTTTCATATCCAACTCTATCTATACTGAATGTCTCATTATATTCTTTGATCTTCATACTCATCAGTTCTTATGTTATTAGCTAAATGGAACTCTCTCATTTATTGCCTCACACATCCTTAGGGTAACGCAACTTCCAGTGTTGTTTTATGGATACTAACTCATCAGCCATACAAATTTCAACACTATTCTTTCTCCAATTGAGCTAATATAAGATGATATTAAAAAAATTCCAACATTGATTCATCAAAAAAAAATTTGTTCATTCAGCCTTTATTCATAGAAATTTAAACATGAGCAACTCAAAGATGAATGCACATTATCCCAAATGTTTAGTTCCAAAAGTATTACAAATACTGGTGCACGATGATTTCTACTAAAATATATTATTAAATTCTCGACTCGTTTCGATACACAGTATCTTTATCAAGAGCGAATGAATACTACAAATATATCTTACTAACAAATTTTTAAATATACTAAAGAGGAAATCAACTCAGAGCTATCCGTACTTGAACGAATGTTTAGGAAATAAATCTGATGAGAATCCTTGTCTTCGTCAACTGAATTTTCCAAAAGTATTAAATATATACTTCAGAAAGATTGAAATATGCAGATCTATAGTTTCAACTTCTTAATTTTTACTTAAGAGTTCTGATTCGAATCAGATCAGGTAAGAATCAAATAAGATTCATGAATTATAATGAACAAATATGAGCTTAAAACAGCAGGATGGAAGAATTACTTCTCAAGTATATCAATGAAATCGAATAAAGGAACACTACTGAATACATAGAAATTTCACCTTGTGATTGCCCTATACATAACTATTTTGCATAAATTCAAATTGACACAATTTGCTTACCAGAAAGGAAAAACATCTTATGAATTGAAATGTTTTTGTGAAAAGCAGAAATGAGATTGAAACATCCACAAATTTCTGAATTACATTATGGACCCTCATATACAATACAATGATGTTAACTATATATCTGTTTCAATAAAACTATTTCACACAAGAACATTGAATCTCATTTACTTTTAAATTTGGATAATTGTAGAATAGAAACGTACTTCCTCTTGAATGAACTGAAACGAAAATTCAAATGACACGATCTTATTGACAATCAGTTTGAAATATTTCAATACAGATATAGCCTTTAGCGGATAGCTTTCAATATTCATATGATACATAATCATGAATTGATCCGTCTAAGGAACCAAGTATTATTTTCAAGAGGTAAATTTACAAAGCTTTTGCTGAATATCAGTCTGAATTGAAGGGCCTGTTAAAATTTGATAGGCAAGAGAAGATTACGAAATTAGTTGAACCATTGCCTGAACCTGAAGATGATAATTAATCAGTACGTCAAACACTTCAATTAAATTCAATTTTCGAATATATTCTTCTTCATTTTGTCACCTAGAAAAGTATCGTCAATAATCCCATACAAATTACTATTCTATATTCATTCTAAATGCCCGACATATTCACGGAATATTTACACCGCGAATAAAGAGCTAATACTGTATACATATACTATTCGTGTTGATGGTTTTTGCGATGGAAACGTACGAGAAGCTGTTAGATAATAGCATCGAAGATTTTCTCAAAAACTTCCTCCTGTTCGTACAGTATTCACTTCGGTATTTAGAAGACTTCGACCATACAAAATGAGAATTCGTGTATTCCTTTTTTGAGGAATTGACCTTAAAAGAGTTAATAATTATCTTAAAAATAACGGCCTAAGTGCTTTATGAGTTGTCACAACTTTTGTGACAGAAGGAGTGTTTTGCATATTTTCACTTCTCGATAACACACTGTGAGGTAAAAATACCTTGATAGGGACATGTAATATTTAATATTCCTACCTTGTATGTGTATGTGCATGTGCTTACGTAGTTCTGAGATGTCAATAACCAATATATTGTTTCCCAAACCGAAAACCGTTAACCTGAACGTCAGTTGATAATGTTGGAATTTTCAGTGACAGTTTCTATCAGAATAATACAATTATTATACCATTTTTACCATTAGGAGAAGCTTGTTTGGTTTATCTCAATTTTGCTCAGGCGTTCCTAACATAATACGAATATGTAGAACACTTAATTCTAACGATAGAGCCTCTAATTCAATTTATAAAACTCAATCTATCCTTGAGTCATGAGTATGAACATGGGTAAACGCTTTGTTGATGGCATTAAATTACGTCAGAGAAGTTTGAGAATGTTACGCTGCAAATATCAACAGAGTTTAACTTGGATGAAATGATCTTATAATTAAACCGAAAATGACTTCATTCGATAAAACGTCATCGCATTTAACCGGTGAATATTTCGCAGTCGTTGAATGAATATTCGATTTACTAATACATGCAATTTCGAACCAAATGCCTTAATAATTATTCCCGATGACTGTTTTACTCCAAAGTGACCATCCGTTTTGAACATGACTGTTTGTTTTCTCGGTCACCTGTTCTGTCCCCAAACAAATTTACTTCTTGAATGATTGTTTTGATAATCAGTTGATACACGTGGTTGCAGATCACCGGATGTGATCTCAATTTATTCTTTTGATGAGGCTTTCTGTTTGATATTGAATGCTCACAGAAAATTCAGAATTCGCAGTTACTCTGCCAAAATACAGAGGATATCTTATTGCTACCGGGCTGGGGTCGCACACACGATGGAAACACTGATGGTTAACACAAACACTCCTTGTAAACGTAGAATTCAAATGAAATAAAAAAACGTGGTTCGTTGGTAAACAACGGTGGTTCGGCAATATGGCGTGGGTACGGAAAGCCGGCTCGTGACAACGCGTGCTGCAGCCGGTTTTCTGAGACAGTGTGTATTCGAAGAGGTCGTTGAAGAGAAAGTCCCGGGAGTCTCAGAAATGCACGGATATTTAAACCCTCGGTCCAGGTAGGCCCAGAGTACGTTGTGTGCGTAGCCCTGTTGAAGGGCCTACTAGGCGATCTGTGATTAAGGAAGCGTGGTTAACACGGTAACACGCCTATTCGGAGGGGCCTAGAGTGATCTATGGTTAGATACCATAGTGGACACGGTAACATTACCATGCTTCATGGTAATACATGTCCAAAAAGTGTGTAGCGCCCAGACTCTGTCGATTGCACTAGTAGCAAAACTGCATTTTTCGTCTGATTCCAAATATACTCTCGTTTGTTCCTGACAGCTCACATTCACGACTTATCTCCCCCCTCTGGAGATCGCGGTTAGGCGCCTCCATATTTCCATACCGGGTAATAAAACGAAGTTGTATCTTTATTGAAGACATGTGCATACGTGTACATTATACCCTTGAAAATTAAAAAAAAAAGATTTATCAGGTTATCCTACTTAAATCTAATACGACCCTGTGTGCAGTGCGTCTGTGGCCGTCTTACTATCTTACGCGCCATTTGGCATCAACGCGATGATGAAAAAGAAAACCACAGAAAACCTTGTCTCACGTAAGCGAGTCGTATGGTCTAGCTACTTACATTATGACAGCGTTGTGCAAAGCTCTATTTAAAATATTTGAATCTAAGATATATACAATAACAAATCTGGGGGGTGGGGTTGAAACGCATCTACTTTGTATCTTTATTTGTCAATCACACATAAAACTTAGATATTAAAAGTACTTGAAAAAGAGAAAAATGGTACTGTAAAAAAAAAACAATTTACTAACCTGAGACGCATAGGACACATGATGGATTTATCATACGTTGAACAACTGCGACTGTGAGTAGGTTCTAGATTCACTAGCGCACTGGTCGTTTAACAACACTACACTCACACACTCGTCTTTGGGCGCCACTTGGTGTTGTCTTCGGTCCAAGAACCGGATGCTTCATTCACAGCTGCTGCGGTTGTGGATTAATTCTGCGGTAGATGAATTAGACGAATACTATCCACGTGCGTCGTTGCTATTGTTCGCGTTGGTCCTACCACGTGCGTTGGATTCACCTCGTGTGCGGAAGTAGCGGAATTTTTCACTTGGATTCTCGTATTAATATTCATCTGCTAACTCAGTCGGGATGGGTTCTTTTTCTCAACGGAGAAAACAATGCCCTAATGCACACGTTGGGCTCCACTTGCTACCGAGATGGGGTCACACACACGATGGAAACACTGGTGGTTAACTCAAACACTCTTTGTAAACGTAGAATTAAAATGAAATAAAAAAAACGTGGTTCGTTGGTTAACAACGGCGGTTTGGCAATATGGTCGGTGGCGTGGTTACGGAAAGCCGGCTCGTGACAACGTGTGCTGCAG
The DNA here is from genome assembly GCA_013387265.2 of Cryptolaemus montrouzieri. NCBI lineage: Eukaryota > Metazoa > Arthropoda > Insecta > Coleoptera > Coccinellidae > Cryptolaemus > Cryptolaemus montrouzieri. Next base: position 104,522,374 of record JABFTP020000021.1, read on the forward strand.
CCGGTTTTCTGAGACAGTGTGTATTCGAAGAGGTCGTTGAAGAGAAAGTCCTGGAAGTCTCCGAAATACACGGATATTTAAACCCTCGGTCCGGGTAGGCCCAGAGTACGTTGTATGCGTAGCCCTCTTGAAGGGTCTACTACGCGATCTGTGATTGAGGAAGCGTGGTTAACACGGTAACACGCTTATTCGGAGGGGCCTAGAGGGATCTATGGTTAGATACCGTAGTGGATACGGTAACATTATAATGCTTCATGGTAATACATGTCCAAAAAGTGTGTAGCGTCCAGACTCTGTCAATTGCACTAGTAGCGAAATTGCATTTTTCGTCTGATTCCAAATATACTCTCGTTTTTTCCTGACAGCTCACGTTCACGACTTATTTATAAATATTCAAGAAAAGATTCAGTTACTGTAATAATCTGTTGTTGATTAAAAAACATCAATTTAAAATGCTGAAATTTGATAAGGCATCGTCAAGAAGAGTTCGTGTAAATGATTCAAATTTTTTTTGTTTCATTTGTGAGTATAAAGGGTGTCCGTGAATTGCGTGTACACCACAGATTCTTCAGCTCGAAATAAGTCGATTTAAGCCAACTCAATAATAACAAAAGTTTCTTCGTTTGACCGTTAGAGGTCGCCAAATCCAAAGATTTTTTTCCTTATTTCTCAAGTAATTCGAGAACGACTTCATCGATAGAAACCATATTTGGTATGCCTAATCGGGTGCGTTATTCACGTCTTGTAGTGATCTACTCAATGACCTTGACGTTTTACAAGTGTCCCAAAAATCTCGAACGTGTATTTAATCAACGATAACTTTTCAACTGTCTGCGTTCGAGCAAAACTGTTTCAGACATTTTGTAGCTATGCTAATTATCAAACTTTTTTTGTCCCTTGAGAAATTTTGATATGACGAGCGGTTCAACCACAAAAAACAGTTCTTCAATTTCAAGATTTCATTTCTTCAACATTTCAGTCAAATATCAAATTTTACCATGTTGGCTTTGGATTCATTTCTCTGGTCTGGCAGATTGTCATTTTATTAGGCTTGACAACCAATTGTTGACAAAACAGTGTTCCCCAAGTTCTTAACTAGGTATTTTGGTGATTTTTTAATCACAATTATCAGGCACGGAGATGAAGAGTAACTTTGAAATGGTTGATATGGTTATGGTGTATGGATTTGGTCAAGGCAATGGACGTGAAAGTGCTGAAAGATTTCCAGATCGTATAGTGCCGAACATTCAAACGTTTGAAAATCTGGAGAGGCGACAATGAATAGTAAGGACAGTAGAACGCGAAGAACAAATTTTTGTCATGGTTGAGAAAAACCCACAATTAAGCATGCGGCGATTAGGTTTGTAGTTGGTCGTTCCTGAAACAATGATTCATGATGTCTTGAAGGAACAATTAATTCATCCTTATCACATTCAGAAAGTTCTGGAATTACTTCAAAACAATTCAGAGAATCGCCTATCTTTCTGCCGATTTATACAAGAGCAGAGAACTCACGATATCTACTTTAATAGGAAAATTCTATTTACTGACAAATGCACTTCTACCAGGTCTGGCATCACCAACCTTCACAATGATCACGTGTACAGTGTCGAAAATCTACATGCTTTTACAAGTACACATCATCAGAATCAATTCAAAATTAAGGTATGGATTTCAGTAATTGACAATTTAATTATTGGTCCAGTAGTGATTCCAGATCGATTAAACCAAGAGACATATTTGAATATTTGCAAGAAACTTTGCCGATATTCCAGTATTACAGCGTGCAGAAATGTGGTTTACGCAAGACGGTGCACTTTCTCACTTCACTTTAGCGGTTCACGAGTTCTTACATATACAGTATGCAAATCGTTGGATCGAAGGGGAAGCTGATGCTCCTGCAAGTTGGCCAGCAAGATCTTCTGACTTCACAACGTGCGACTTCTTTCTTTGGGGTGCATTAAAATCTAGAGTTTACTCTTCTCCAATTGACACCCGAGAAGAGTTACATATCAGAATTTTAAGTCCGGTTAATTCTTCCAAACTCACCCTGAAGTAATGCCAAGGGTCCAATTTAATTTCTTGAAGATGATTTACTCCTGTATTCAGAAAAATGGTGGAATTTTTGAATATTTACTATAACTGAATGAAATTATGAGTGTAAACTTATTAATGGTTATTCTGAAATGTTTGAATTTGGAAAACAAGTACTGTGTTTCAAGGAATGAAGTTTACCCTGTCGATAAATTGAAACGAAAATTCAACACCTTAACCTACGTTGGCATTACAAGTGAGAAACTGAAATCATTCTTGAGTAGCAATAATTTCAACATAGCTTTCCAAACTAATAATAATTTAGGCAAATATATAAAAAATAATAAAACCAAACCAGGTAAAAACAATAAATCAGGTGTTTATAGATTGAGTTGCAATGACTGTGATAATTTCTACATTGGTAGAACCCATAGAAATTTTAATATTAGAATATCGCAGTTTTTCAAATAAAAAATCAGATTCAAATTACGCGAATCATCTCTTAGAAAATAATCACTCTCTCGACCCACAGTTTGAAATTTTGCATACAGATAATAAATATTGGAAGATAGATCTTTGGGAAACTTTAGAAATCAATAAATACACTCAGGTAGACTCATCAATGAACAAGTCGATTTAAGCCCTTCACCTCTATTGATTCTCTTCGGGGAGCAATCTATTCCTGAATTTTATTGGATATACCTATCATAAATAACCACTTAAGAAGAAGCAACCCAATAAGCTTTTAATTACTCAAGAACATTCATTCGTCTGAAGAAGCTACGGTGTAGTGAAACGCCTTACGAATCGCAATTATTAGGTAAAATTCCATAAAACACAGTACTTGTTTTTTATTATATTCTGAAATGATTTGTTTTTTCCTTTTGAATTTTTCTTCGAAAATTTCGATTTTTGTACTACTGAATATCGAATTTCCTATTTCCTTTATCCGATTTAGCAACCGAAAAACATCATCTCGTCAACAAGAGGTTTTCCAGCATAATGAAATGACAACCTGCTAGAGTATAGAAACAAATCCAAAGCCAACAAAGTCAATATGTGATAGTTTGGACTTGCTAGGTGGTTGAAGAAATGAAATCATGAAATTGAAAAATTGTTTTTTGTGTTTGAACCGCTCATCATATCAAACTTTCTCAAGAGACAAAAAATATATGGTTAATTGAAAACACATTCGAGTTTTTAGGGACACTTGTAAAACGTCAAGGTCATTGAGTGGATCACTAAAAAACGTGAATAACGCACCCGATTACGCATACCAAATATGGTTTCTATTTACAGAGTCGATCTTGAATTGTTTGAAAAATAAGAAAAAAATATTTGGATCTAGCGGTCAAACGAAACTTTTCATATGGGTAAGTTGGCCTAAATAGACTTATTTCGAGCTGAAGAATCAGTTGTATAACGTAGTTAACGCAATAGACGGACATTGTATATTTGAAGAATATGGCTTGAATGTGACAGTGTTCGTAAGTGACTCTTATTATTTTGGACATCCTCTGAGAATACCTGATGAGCCTTAGGTGTGTCAAGAGGATTGCAAAACGTGCGTTGAGTTCTAGCGTTTATAATTAAGAAGAAGAGAAAAACTGTCCAGTAAGAAACTGCTATAATCTGAAAAGAATCAATCAACCACCGTGAAGACTGCTTTTTCTATTAGGTGAATGTAGCTGGCGTTACTCGAAAAAATCAAGCCAAATAAGGATATCCTTTTATACAATTGGCACAGATGAATTCTGAACCCTAAAATTTCCCTCTACCAAGCTGATGTTTCACAGCAGAAATTAATTGACATTGAGGCAAAAACTGATGGTAGTGATATTGACTTTGAATGTGACCTGAAGTCGTCGAAATTAATCAATCGAGAATCAAAAAGGAAGAGTGGTTTGATCAACAGTTTGGGTACAATTTGGAAGTCATTCACTGGCAATTTTGACCAAAACGACAAGCACAAATACGAAGCAGCTCTAGAACAGCTCAAGAACAATCAACAAAAATACATTAGTATAGGTAACTCTGAAACAAGCCTCACAGAGAAAGCAATTAACGCATTCAACAACTCTATGAGTAAATTTCAACATTATCGAGTACTCCTAGAAAACAGAATCAACCAGACAAATTTGTGAACAAAAACATCTGTATTCACTCACTTTATAACAGCTGTTGATATCAAAAATCAATTACTAAGCAATATCAAAGTTGCTATTTCTTTTGCACAATTGAGTGTTTTGCACCCCTCTCCCATTTCTCACGCAGAAATAAGGAAAGAACTAAATGAAATCCAAACGCAATCAACTTGCTTTCGTTTGCCGTTTCCACTTAGTAATAAATACACTGGTCTACAATGGTTTTGTTGCCCTAGATATGAAAATGATTTTGGGTCTATTTATGCACACAATTCGTGAAACTATCAATGATTTTGTAGGATTTGCTCTGATTTATTTTTAAATCTTTATTTTCATTTTACATTACAAAAATCGTAAAACAAGAAACAAAATAATAGATATATTTATAATGTCAGTTATGTTTTGAGAAATTCGGATACATCGAAGTAAATAAAGAGGAAAATGTCGAAAATATATTTCATATTTCCATAAAACGCCTTTTATGAGCTTTTCTTCTATAATTTTCCAGGGGACAATCTCTTTTCAAAGACCAGCAGTAATCTGTCATCATGTGACAATCCCATCGACCTTGATACCTTTCTTCCATCACTTTTAGATCTTGATGAAACCGCTCTCCCTGTTCCTTACTATAATTTCTTAAATTATCCGGAAATTTATCTAGATGATTGCGGAGATAGTGTAACTTTATACTCATATTTGCTCCTAAAGCCTGAAAGTTTGTCAGCATATTTGGCATAATTTCTTCATAATTTGCTGCTTTATGGTTACCTAGGAAATTTTCGACAACCAACACAAAACTTTTCCAAGCTTTACTTTCCGGAATAGTCCTAACTTTGATAAAATCTGAGTCTTTCATCAATTGCCAAATTTGAGGACCATCAAATATTCCACCTTTCAATTTTTCCATACTAAGCTTCGGAAATTTTCTGCAAATGTAATTAAAACAATTTCCGTCTTTTTTCAACGCTTTTACAAATTGCTTAATCATACCTAACTTAATGTGTAATGGTGGAAGTATGATTTTGTCTCTACTCACCAGTGGCACCCTTATTACGTTGGCTTTACCGACAGTTAAAGAATTTCTTACAGGCCAAACATCTTGTTTCCAATGAAGTTGCTTTGCTCTACTATCCCACATACAAATAAAGCAAGGGTGTTTTGTATATCCACTTTGTTGGCCAAGTAAAAAATTAACCATTTTTAAATCCACACAGATCGGCCATTGATGCTCAGAGTATTAAATTTTCTCTAAAACTAATTTTACATTTTCATATTCTTTTTCGAGTTTCGTTGAATGGGCAATTTGAATTGATGCAAATTTATTTCCATTGTGCAATAAGACGCTTTTTAAAGTTCTTTTGCAACTATCAATAAAAAGGCGCCATTCAGTAGATTTGTACTCTTTTAAACCCATGTCTATAAGCAGCTTCGCGATATCATTACAATACACTAATCCTTCATTTTCACTAAAAAATTGTAATAACTCTTTTTCTCGCGTTCTGTATGTTGTAATTGTTACTGTTGGTGTCAATAATTTTTTTTTTCTTTCAATCTTGAGGCTAACAGTTCTGATCCTTGTTTTGATATATTGAGATCACGTATTAAATCACTGAGTTCATTTTGAGAAAATAACTTTGGCGTAGATGTTTCACCTTCCCATTCACTTCCACTAGAAGATGGTCCTGATTTCTGTGAATTTGGGTAACATCATTGTTTCTGAGGGCATGCGAATTACTTTTGAAATGTATATGGGCCGAGGGAGATTTTCACTGTGTAGAATCGGACATTTCGTAGACTGTAAGTCTGGGTATCTCCACGTTTGATTTCGATTAAAACCTTTACATCTACTACGCAAAAGTACCAATCATCTAAATGATTCTTAGGCTCCATCCAGATCATAGGAATACCAAAGTCTAATCCAGAACGTTCACCTTTTTTCCACAACCGTAAAGACTCAACACAGGACTTACAAACTTTATTAGGAACCCATGGTTTACCTAATTTGTCCATTTTGAAACCAAAATATTCAACATAAGTCTCCTTGACAAAGTCTGTGATATTTCTTTTTTGTTTTTTGGTATATAAACACCGTAAATATAACAAAATAAATCACTAAAATATTTACACTTTCTTCGTGACGAACTCATATTTTAGACTAGAAGACAAATATATAAGAATGGACATTCAGTAATTGAAACAAAATATTAATCCATGACACTTTATCCAGATTTACGTGTATATGTACTTCAATATTGTCAAATAACTAAGATCTCAGCTGTTCTGTGGAGCAAGGGGTCTGAGAGTGGGAATCAGGTGATGTTTGTATGCCCGAAAGAGTTGCGCAGAAGCCTAATCATGACTGGAAAATTAAATTTTATTTCTAACAAGCTTATAATTGTTCAAAATATAAGAAATGCAAAAATCATGAAAATACGAGCACATTGAGAACTTACATGAATATATTCGTAATCTGGGCACTTGAAAACATAAAAATTTGCGATGATATCCAGGGCAACAATAAAAAAAAATTTTTTTGTAATGCTTCGATATTCATATACTATGAATAACCTAACCTAACACAAAAGTCAGGGCATACATTATTGAAAATCGAATAAAAGTCATCTTAGAAATCACAGTTGTGGACTTAAATGACTCTAATTATTTTGAACTGTATTCACTTCCCATTTCCACCGAGAATTCTTTCAAAGTACTCATATCCAAAGCAAAATTCCTGCCCCGAAGTGAAAACCAATATACCCTTATGAATGAACCGTGCAGAGATGTTTCCGAAATTAGTTTTCTATGTGAAGAAACAATGATTCCCATGGATACAAGATGATCCATGGGAAGTTGATCTGGTTAGTTTCAACAACAACTTCAAGAATTGCAAATTAATAATCACCAAATTAAAGCAGCATTAGATTCAGAAAAGAAATTATCAAGCAACTATTGGATAGTGAACGAAACTAACGCAATAATTGCAACCGTTAAATGTGACAAAAATTATGAAAAAATCGTATTACATGAAACGTATGTTATCTGCCTGCCATCAACCAATGAGCTGAAATCGAATAATTACGTGTTAAAAATTGTGATTCATTGAAAAACAATAGCACAGCTCTACAAAAAAAATTTTTTTTATTGTTGCCCTGGATATCATCGCAAATTTTTATGTTTTCAAGTGCCCAGATTACGAATATATTCATGAAAGTTCTCAATGCGCTCGTATTTTCATGATTTTTGAATTTCTTATATTTTGAACTCTCAGACCCCTTGCTCCACAGAACAGCTGAGATCTCAGTTATTTGACAATATTGAAGTACATATACACGTAAATCTGGATAAAGTGTCATGGATTAATATTTTGTTTCAATTACTGAGTGTCCATTCTTATATATTTGTCTTCTAGTCTAAAATATGAGTTCGTCACGAAGAAAGTGTAAATATTGTACTGATTTATTTTTTTATACATATAAACAAAAAAGAAATATCACAGACTTTGTCAAGGAGACTTATGTTGAATATTTTGGTTTCAAAATGGACAAATTAGGTAAACCATGGGTTCCTTATAAGGTTTGTAAGTCTTGTGTTGAGTCTTTACGGTTGTGGAAAAAAGGTGAACGTTCTGGATTAGACTTTGGTATTCCTATGATCTGGATGGAGCCTACGAATCATTTAGATGATTGTTACTTTTGCGTAGTAGATGTTCAAGGTTTTAATCGAAATCAAACGTGGAGATACCCAGACTTACAGTCTACGAAATGTCCGGTTCTACACAGTGAAAATCTCCCTCGGCCCATATACATTTCAAAAGTAATTTGCATGCCCTCGGAAACAATGATGTTACCAAATTCACAGAAATCGGGACCATCTACTAGTGGAAGTGAATGGAAAAGTGAAACATCTACGCCAAAGTTATTTTCTCAAAATGAACTCAGTGATTTAATACGTGATCTCAATTTATCAAAACAAGGATCAGAACTGTTAGTCTCAAGATTGAAAGAAAAAAATTTATTGGCACCAACAGTAACAATGACAACATACAGAACGCGAGAAAAAGAGTTATTACAATTTTTTAGTGAAAATGAAGGATTAGTGTATTGTAATGATATCGCGAAGCTGCTTATAGACATGGGTTTAAAAGAGTACAAATCTACTGAATGGCGCCTTTTTATTGATAGTTGTAAAAGAAGTTTAAAATGCGTCTTATTGCACAATGGAAATATTTTTGCATCAATTCCAATTGCCCATTCAACGAAACTCAAAGAAGAATATGAAAGTGTAAAATTAGATTTAGAGAAAATTAAATACTCTGAGCATCAATGGCCGATCTGTGTGGATTTAAAAATGGTTAATTTTTTACTTGGCCAACAAAGTGGATATACAAAATACCCTTGCTTTATTTGTATGTGGAATAGTAGAGCAAAGCAACTTCATTGGGAACATGATGTTTGGCCTGTAAGAAATTCTTTAACTGTCGGTAAAGCCAACGTAATAAGGGAGCCGCTGGTGAGCAGAGACAAAATCATACTTCCACCATTACATATTATGTTAGGTATGATTAAGCAATTTGTAAAAGCGTTGAACAAAGACGGAAATTGTTTTAATTACATTTGCAGAAAATTTTCGAAGCTTAGTATCGAAAAATTGAGAGGTGGAATATTTGATACGGCAATTGATGAAAGACTCAGATTTTATCAAAGTTATGACTGTTCCGGAAAGTAAAGCTTGAAAAAGTTTTGTGTTGGTTGTCGAAAATTTCCTAGGTAACTATAAAGCAGCAAATTATGAAGAAATTGTGCAAAATATGCTGACAAACTTTCAGACTTTAGGAGCAAATATGAGTATTAAGTTACACTATCTCCGCAATCATCTAGATAAATTTCCGGATAATTTAGGAAATTGTAGTGAGGAACAGGGAGAGCGGTTTCATCAAGATCTAAAAGTGATGGAAGAAAGGTATCAAGGTCGATGGGATTGTCACATGATGGCAGATTACTGCTGGTCTTTGAAAAGAGATTGTCCCCTGAAGAATTATAGAAGAAAAGCTCATAAAAGGCGTTTTATGGAAATATGAAATATATTTTCGACATTTTCCTCTTTATTTACTTCGATGTATCCGAATTTCTCAAAACATAACTGACATTATAAATATATCTGTTATTTTGTTTCTTGTTTTACGATTCTTGTTATGTAAAATGAAAATAAAGATTTAAAAAGAAATCAGAGCAAATCCTACAAAATCATTGATAGTTTCACGAATTGTGTGCATAAATAGACCCAAAATCATTTTCATATCTAGGGCAACAAAACCTTTGTAGACCAGTGTAGTTCATTCAAAAGGAAATCAAACTACGTGTCATGATTGTCGAACTCTACCCCGAAACAAATAGGCCACGCCACCCAAATTTGAACATAATATAACTATTGATAGTTGTTTATTAGTTCTGGCTTGAAAATAATGAAAATTCATTTTCAATTAATGATTAAAAAACTGTATACCCCATCAATATTACATAAATTTTCTCTAGCCTTTACGTTTTTTGAAATGACCTGGGGTAAGATCGTATTTTATACATTTTGTACATTTCTTCACCAATAAATCATTGTTTTTGGACAGATGCGACTTCACTGAACCACCTGAAATTACAATCATGAAAAAATATCTGAAAAAATCTATGAAGCAAAGTCCTGACTGGCATCAAAGAGTCACATCTGCTGAAAGTCTACCATTCATAAAAATACGGAATAAAATCATGCGTTAAAAAAATATTTCATACATTTTCGATTCCAAACTTTGACGCACAATACAAAATAGCGGGCGCGCGTCACTTCCCGAAAATACTCACCTCTTCAACGAGTCGGCGGCGGCTTTTGTTCAACCCTTGCTTTCCGGTTTCCTTTCAGGAAAAACAAGGATCGCGAATCCTTTCAGTGTTGCCGAGAATTCGTTGATGCACACGCAAGCACGTGCTCGTTCCGGAAAGTCGACGACGACAGAATAATCCGTAAATTTGGCCGATTGTTTCTACGTGACATTTCGAACATTGCGCTGAATCATATTTGACTTCATGGCACAGTTCATCACTTCAGAAATTTGCAAATTCAATTCATACTACCGCACTATAAATTGCAAAACACTTCGAATGTTTCTTAGAGTTGCTTTAGAATAGCAATGATTTAGAAATTATAGCTAAAGCGCACGGATCTGCTCGGGTGATAGGGAAACAATTGAGTACCTTGATGTCTTTTGTACGACTTATCAACTATTCATTTCTTAATTTCAATAACTGCCATAGAAATACTATCACAAAAAGTCATGCGATAAGCTCAATTCTCTCATCGTTTTACCTAAATTTAGTTTCCATTTCCTAAAAAATTGCGCCACATTGTAACTGCCGAAATATTGCGGTGGACAACGTAATTGAATGTTTATCTGTACAAACATTAGTATAACATTAGGAATTGACTGCTTGTCTTGAAAATCAAGCTGTTTGACTCAAGTGAAGCTTTTGTTTTCAGAAATAAATTCAAGTAAAGTTTCGGAAAAATTCCTGGACTCCCTCGACTCTCAGTTCTGAGGAAATTGCAGTTCTAGCTCGATAGCTGGGGATTTACTAAATCTCCGAAAGGTTTATGCTGAATATCAGCAATTGTAGTTAACCTTAATCAATAGATAATTATACTTACATTTTTGGCCGCTAGGTGACACTACTACATAAATTTCTTTCAGTTTCCTATATATTTTTACAAGGAATATCGAGTTTCTAACGAATAACATGAAAACCTGGTAATTTGAAGTGAGAATTTTTGAAAACACCAGATTGATAATAAAACGGCAGATTATTCAAACGAGGATATGTTCAATCTCTTTTTAATTCATGGCGAATGTCAAAAAGTGGCGGATAGAACTTGCAGGCAATTCAATAACAAATTTACAAATTTATTGTCTATGAGTAAAATGAAATTTCGAAGCATTAGAATCAATTTTCTACAATTCGGATGAATAAAAATTGTAGGAACTAAGCGATAACCAATCATCGAAGATAATTACATTAATACAAATAAATTATACCAAACATCATAGGAGAAAACTAATTTACGATCTGAATAAATGTTCAATATGGGCCCCATTTTGCTGGATCCACTTGACAGCTCGTTTATGAGCATGATGAGTTGCCCTCCTAGTTTCCTCAGGATCAATTTTACGAAAAGCATTATGAATGCGCTCTAGTAACTCTTCTTTACTTCTTACAGGAATAAGATACACTTCACCCTTGATGTTGCCCCATAAATAAAAATCAAGGGGCGTCAGGTCCGGAAAAACGCGGAGGCCATAAATTTGGTCCTTGACAACGCACCATCTATCCTCGAATATTTCTGTTAGCTGCCGATCTACAGCTCGTGTTTTGTGCTGGTTCACCGTCCATTTGGTAGTAGCAATCCCTCAGAATGTTAAGGGGTAATCCATCTAAAAAATTTGCTAATGTTCCTCCGCTTTGGAGGTCAGTTGGTTTCAATTTTTGCAGTCTGATAAAAGAATACGGGTGCATGTTATGTTTCTTAAGGATCCTTTGAATGGAAGTATAACTCAATCCAATATCCATTGATGCTGACTTAATGGAAGCATTTGGATTGACACGAAAATACGCTAGCGTATTATTTTGATTGTCGTCGTTCTCGAAAATTGGTTTTCTTCTAGTTTCTATGTATTTTGTTCCTCCAAATTGAAGAAAATTGCTTCTAATCCTTCGAAATTTTGTTTTACTCATAGGCATTAAATTTGGAAAGTGGTTATTGAATTGCCTGCGAGTTCTATCCACCACTTTTTGACATTCACCATGAATTGAAAAGAGATTAAACATATCCTCGTTTGAATAATCTGCCATTTTATTATCAATCTGGTGTTTTCAAAAATTTTCAGTTCAAATTACCAACAATTCTTGTTGAAATATCAAATTAGAATGAACGAAGTGACAAGAACATTAATTTTAGGCACCTGTCAGGTGAGCGTAGCCAGTTCAGCTACTTGATTCAAATATTTCAAAGCATTCTCTTTTTGTTCTTGTGAAATAATTAAAATTCAATATATAAACTATAAGAGATGGGTATAGTACATGCTGATACAATTCCATCTGAAATTTGACGCTTCTGATGGCAATATAAAATTTGGCACGTGCCATTTGAAAAATTGAGTTATTACTGTCTGAAAAAGGCCAAATTGAAAAAAATCATACAGAACAAAGCAATAAAAATTTAACATGTGTAGACTGCTTAAAAAAATCCTTGATCCTTCTTCTATCCACCCAAGCAAAAATTGTGTCTGTAGTGCAAGAAATCTACGAGCTACAATTCTTTTAAATGTTCCTCAAAAAATCGAGTTCATAACAAAAATAATTAAATCTGTCGTTTTGACAGATAAGTGCCAACAACTTGGGTATTTTATGCCTTGCTCAAATGTCGGTTCTAGATATATAATAAAAAAGGTAGATTGCCATTTGAAATAACAAAGTGTTGACCACCTTCCAGTATAACTGGAAATGGTACCACTTCGAAAATATTTCACTTCAATTGGAAATCGCTAGTTATGGCCGCGTATAAAATTTCAGCTTGATATAGTAATTGGAACTCAAAAAGTTTTTAACGGACGGTCCCGGTGGATATCCCTGTATAGAAATATATCAAACATCATAAGTTACATTAATATTTTGTTTAATAATGTTGTTGAATGCCGAAATTTTTTACGATTCTGCAATGTACTACGTACTAAGTTTCGAAATCACAGTGTGTCGCAGCCTAATGAAAAATTCTGTATGAATAGAAATAGTGCCTTCTCCTATTGCACCTGTACAGGTACGGCAACAAGCGATTTGATAAAGAACAACTTTATATTCTTGAAAGTATAAAGCTTTCGATCAGCTTGAAAAAGCTTGACGTCAAGTCAAGCTCTTTGGTTGCCAAATTATATCAAGTCAAACCTTTGATTTTTCAGAAGCCTGAAGTGAAGTTAAGCTTTTCGAAAAACTTCGGCAACTTCTCGAACCTTCTCATGATCTCTTTAATTTCCTCCATTTCCCTACATCTACAGTTGCCCACTTTTCTTTTTCTGTTCGTATTCTTTATATTTTTTCTTTTTGTTTGGATTTATATTATTCTATATTGTTTTTATATTGTCTTTTCTTGTCCATAAGATCTAATTCTTCATGCGTCATCCTTTCTCATTTTCTTGCGTCTACTTGTGATATATTTTCTAATAGTTTGATTATCTGTCTCCTGTGTACTTCCTGTTACTCCTGTGTACTTCCTGTTACTCGCATCTCTTTGATATAACTATTAACATCTTTTTCAATTTGGTTCTTGTTGATATCTGAAACATACATTATCTTATGGTGCTGTTCCTCTTCACTAGTCAGCTTAACCTTTAAATCAGAAACTAAAGAATTTGGGTCAGATCCAATAGCACCGCTAGGATACATTATCATCCTGATCAAGCAATTTCATTATCTTTTACCAACTAGAATATACGCGATCTGTTTCCTTACACTTTGTGTCAGGTTATCATCCGGGTCTCTCTAAGTGTAAAGTCTACTTTAATGCCGTTTTTATCGCGTGTTTGTTACTACCATGTTATGTTCTTGGCAAAAATCAAATAATCATTTCTTCGTCCTTTGGTCCCTTCCAAATAATAGTCTTCCACAAGATCTGACCTACGACATTTTCAACTTATCTGTCATACCTTTTTTCTGCAGTAGGGGCATATATCTATAGAATGTTGATGGTAAAAGTGGCTACGTTCATTTGCAGAAGTATGATAACGACATTTATAGGAATGAATATCTTGTTATACTTTTCGATTTCGAGAAACCCATTCTATATCGTATCGCCATCATCGCTCCTAGAGAACTGTAATATTCCGTTCTTGTTCTTACATGTTCCTGACGCGGCTATCGTAGTTCGATAGTTTCATACGTTCAATCTCGTGATCTCAAAATTTTCGAATTTATCGGAAGCATGAGTACTTTTTACTTTCCGAGTGCCTATCTTCAAATTGGGTTTTGCTACTTTGGGCTTTGGGCTACTAACTACCGGTTAGTTTGCGAGAAGTATTTTTTTGTCTCACCTACCACTCATACCTGAGAGCCGTTCCCCATTTACCTCACCCAAGAGACGCGCCCTCTAACGGTAATAGGTTCCCCGAGGGTTTCTTATATATATATATATATATATATATATATATATATATATATATATATATATATATATATATATATATATATATAAAATAAGGTGGATATTCAACGACGATATTTGAATAATACTATATTATGTCTTATACTGTTCAATACGCAAGATGCCTAGTACAGATAATTTTGACCGGAATTGCTTTTCACATTATACTTTCGAAATAAATATCTTAGGAGATATCAGAAATTCCAAATGTAGGGACTGAGCGACCGAGTGTTTTCAGAAGGTTACAAAACTCATCAGCAAGCTGTCACTTTTCTGATGAGTTTTGTATTCTTCTAAAAACCTGCCCATCTCAAAACTGTTCTCAATTTCAATCAAAATTTTACGAACAAACATCAGGACTTTCCATAGGTCACCTCTTGGCCCCCTTTTTCCCGATATATTCATGGATAACATAGAAAAAAGAGTAATATTAAATAGCCACTTATCAGAAAAATATAATGTGTTCTGGTACCGATATATAGATAATATTTTGGTAGGTTTCTATGACACAGATAGGCAAATTGATAGATTTCTGCAATTTCTGAATGAAGTTCATACCGACATTAAGTTTACAGCAGAAATATAAATTAATAACTCAATAAATTTTTCAGACCTGACAATAATCAAATCGACTAATTATTTCATTTATAACATCTACAGAAAAGAAACCTTCACAGACTCAACTATTTCTATGGACTCATTTAATCATTTAAATCACAAATTAGCAGCTTATAAATCAATGATCCATAGACACTTTTCCATTCCACTGTCACTTACGAACCTTAAAAATTAAATAAATATTATCAGAAAAATTGCATTGAATAACTGAACTCCTATAGTTTTTATAGACGAAATTATCCAACATAAAGAAAAACATCCCATAACATAATTATCATTTTCCATAAATAGATACTTGCTTGAAAAAATACGATAGTTTCAACTAGGCTGGTCTGCAATAACTCGAACAACTATTTTTCCAAATTTAAAATAACCACCTAATTTCTAAGTAGTCTGATCTAATTATTATTTAATGCTAAACAGAAAACAGACAAATCCAAAAAATCAGGAGCTTACAAAATTGTTTGCGGTGAGTGTACGGTAGGGCAGACTGGTAGGAATTTCGAAACGAGATTTAAAGAACCCTTATCCTCTGATAATAATTTCCCAATATGTGAACATATAAAAACCACCAAACATTCAATATTATTAAATAATTTCAAAATTCTTCATAATTGCGACAAAAGGAAAGAAATAAATTTCTTGGAATGTTTGAAAATCAATAAACTTTGTAAAAACCCAAGTGAAACCACTCTTAATAGCCAACTAGACATCAATACCTCTGCACTATTCATTTTGTAATAAGGAATTTTGAGTAGCTCTCAACATGACTTTTGAGAAAAAATTCTACGTCATCGATGATTGAAATAATTAATATTTTATTAAAACCCTTGAAAATAGGGCAGTTCAAAGCACGAAATACTGTAACCTAGAAAAGGCATTTTACTGTTTGAATAGAAAGATTCTTTTTCTGATACCTGTCTTTTGAAGACAGGTATCAGTCTGTCCAATGGAACAACTGTCTGAGCTCCCTTTGAAGAGGTGATCTATATAACTAGGTTAGTTTCCTGTATTTGACCACTTGAAAATAACTAGACGGTCGAAATCGGTTGTGTTTGTGGAAATAAATTCGTGGAAAGTATAAAATATATTTCAATTCATCATCGTTGATGATGAATTTCCGTAAAATAAATGGAGCATCAATAAATAATACTCATTGGCACAATTTTCAGTAATTCAAGTGCTCGATGAGAATGCCATACAAAAAACTATGTGAAACGTAAGGAAAGTCTAAAGTCTAAACACAAGGAGGAAATCGTAGAGCCTCTGTTTTTTCCCACCTCATTGTCCACAACCAGCACCAAACATTCATCGTGTACATTTCTGCGGCCTTCTTTGAATGTTCTCACCCACTTCTAAGCATTTCATCTCATAATCTTTCGTTCATGAATCGCATAGGTCTCACGATGAATATCGATCGGTTTAAGGCCTTCAGCACGTAGCAATCTCGTAACAACCTGTACCACAGAACAGACCCTAATGAGAAGTATAAACTCAGTGCTCCGACAAAGGAAACAATATGGCTGTCTCTGCATAGAAACTAGCACTACACGTGCCATTATGGTAAACTGAACCGAAAGGCGCCGTTTTTGAATTCTAGATTTCCCACGATCGAATTTAATTTGACTGAAATGGGGTATATGAACTAGTCTAATCGATGCAGTTCAATTCTGCCTAAATTGGACTGTTCAAAAATTGAGAAAATAATGAGTATTTTTTTACAATAACATTTTTATTCTAAAATAACAAAAATCTCTTAAACCATATATACAGGAAACATATCCAAAAATAAAATAAATTCTTAACACATGTAAATCAAAAATATAAATCACATAACACCGAAAACAGGTACATTCTGATATTCGAAATAAAAAAGAAATTCTGAAATATTTTTGTCGGCCATAATATTGGTCCTCCATTGCTACCAGTGGTTCCCCGTTTGGGGTAAACTGTCTTCACTGTCATCTTAATGGCAGTTACCCCATACTGCTTCTGAAAATAGAAAAAAAAACGCACTTATAACTGTCTCAAGAAGTTTTCATTTAAAAGAATTTGACATCACTCAAAATTCTTGAATATGGTAAAAATAAGCAATTGCATTACTAATCTTGGAAACTAGGGTTACATTAATATTCCTGATATGTTCAAGTGATAGGTTCATAGTAAAAATATGAACCAAATATATTAGGTTCCGCCCGCAGAACCTTATGTGTAAGCAGGGTGTAAAAAGCCCATTGTAACAAAAAAAAACAATATATACTCTGAGTAAAAAGAACTCAGAAAATTGAATGAATAATAACAAAGTGTATATCACAAAACAAACATGAAGTATAGATAACAAAGGGAATGTAGGGTGTAAAGGACCCAAAAAATTCAATTATTTGGTCACAAATCAATTTCTTTCCCCATTAGTGTAAAAAGTGCATGGAGGAAAATAAATAATATCACAGACTAGAAAACATGTGTGAAAATTATAAAAAGGTATGAAAGCCCAGACAAAACAACATGTATAGTACCACCAACTGTATAAGATCGATGGTAAATAAATAACACGCACATAGTAGGGTGAGGATAACCCTCTCTTTAAAATCATAATAAACACCTATAATTGAACCCATCAAAGATTGCTATCGTTTTTGCTTCTGAACCTTTTAGATTTGCTTTCAGTCCCAGAAGTAACAGTTTCCTGAATTTAAAAATTAGAAGACTAGTAGCCTCTTCGAATATTTCATCTTCCACCGAATGTAATTGACAAAACTTGAATTGAGAAAAATGAGACTTGTAAATATCTTTGAATCTGAAAGCCAGATTTTCCTGATGACCTTGACTATTCAGGAAAAAGTAAAGTTTATTGTGAATGTCTACTAAGAATTGAGAAACTTTTACTGAAGAATACGTTAACTTAGACTTACTATCACAAAATTCCTTGAACAACAACCTTGTTGTTGTTGGGGCACTTCGCCCCCTAACGAAGTCATCCTGACAAATTCGAAAGTTGGGAACCTCAAGAAATTTATATAATTCAAATTAACTTATCTTTTCAGAGCTCGAAAAATGGCTTTCTCGGCTACTTTTATTTCCTCGTCATTCACAGGGGTCCTCTTGTATGGTATACTCCTGTCCCGCCGCACGCCAAAGGAATGAACCTCAAAATTAAGAAGAAAACCGATAAGAATTGGATATAATCCAATTTAGGTACCGTAGAATCAAACAAAGCTCAAGTTGCACATAATATCGGCTAAAACTTCAAAAATTCAATTTACATACCATCAAATAATTAGTGAAGATAGGACATACTGCTTTGAAAAGGTAGAACAGTTCAACTATTTAGGTGTACCATTGACGAGAACAGGGGAGGAGAAAGTAGAAATACAGGAAAGGATAACTAAAGGAACAAAATGCTTAGGAGGATTATACAGAGTGCTCAGGTCCAAAAATATGTCGAAAAACGCGAAGACGAAAATTTATCAGAAGATCATCAGGCCTGTGGTAACATACGGTTGCGAACTGTGGAAGTTGAATCAGAGGGAAAAATATACATTAGAAGTTTTCGAGAGAAGAATATTCAGAAGAATATATGGTGGAAAAAAGGTAGAAAATCGTTGGGAAAGGAGAACGAACGCCGAGCTTCAAGAATAGTATGGACAACCCTCAATAACAAATGTGGCTAGAGCACAAAGAATGAGATGGCTTGGCCATGTTTTCCGACTGGGAGACGATAGAGCAACAAGACAAGTTTTGACAAGGGGAATAACGGGAAGAAGAGGCAGGGGAAGACCACGCACAGAATGGATCAAGATGGTGGAGAAAGATATTGAACAGCTAGGAGTGAAGGACTGGAAGGGAGCAGTTATGAATAAAACGAAATGGAGAACAACGTGTAATGAAGCCATGGGCCTACTTGGCCTGTAGAGCTGTTTATATATATATATATATATATATATATATATATATATATATATATATATATATATATATATATATATAAATATATATACAATTTTCAAGAGAATTACTGAACTTGAGTCCAAGACACCAGCAACGGAAACACCTGAAAAGAAAATGATTTTGGAAGCACGAAACATGACGTGGTTAAATTAGTGCCATCTTTATCTATTATGGGAGTACTAGATAGATAGGTGAAGGGTCATAAGGGGCTGTTGAATGTTTTGGTCGGAAGTCGACCTTCTTATTAGGGTTTGTTATGTGACCTCTACTTCACAATCGGCGGGACGCACGACTGGGAGGCATCTTAAACACTTAGTAAACAACGTAAACAAGGACGAATCAGACTCTAATGGCGTCAGTACTTAAGCAAGAGATGTAGGTACCCAGTGTACCTGCTGACGACAGCACTGCGGCCGTGGCGTGATAAAATGGTACACGCCTCGTCTTTTCAATTTTATCTCAATAATACTCTCAATATCATCTCTAGATTTCATCAGAGTAATTTAATATGATGAGACAGGTTCTAATCGTAGCTATTCGAGTGAGTATGTTCATCACCAGTTGGTATACTTTAATAATGAATTCATACCGTGGGATAGACGAATAATCCATGATAGCCCTGATATTCCGCATTGCTGATTATATCTCTTTTGATTTTTCAGAATATGTGGAATACTGCCTGAGCTCAATAGTAGTACAACGTTTCAGAATAATATTCAAATTGCTCATAAATGAAAGTAATTCAAAAACATTTCAGACATTCTCTCACCCTTCCCTTAAGTTCAATTCAGAATGTGTCACAAAAATACCCGATTTGCATTCGGAACCAAGTGATACGTAATACGCGTAAAGGAATAAGGAAATTTCCGTATCTTTCAGGATTAGGGATATTGAATATAAAATGATTCATTAATTCGCTGCATTCGCCATGTTCCTAATGGAATTCTATTTCGTACATACGGTTCACGAAGATATCCTATATTTTCACTTAAAACTTTTGCAGGATTCTGCTACATTATATTCTGATTACATTTTTGCGTACCGAAGATTTCAGGATAAAATTTGAATGGAATTTATGAGAAATAGACGCCTCTAAAAAGTTAGTCACACATACGTATTCAAATGAATTCCGAGTAATTGCCACTAAATTGTTACTACAATGATGGTGATATAGATAGTGATGATCGATACCAAGATGTTGACACTGTTTGTTGAAGAATAAAAATAATGAATTTGAATTTCTTAATTCAGATTGAGATAATAATGATGTTGGCGATTTTGAATAATGAAACTGAATATCTTTCTGAGAGATTGTAGAAGAGATGTTTGAATTTTATCATTACTGAACTGGGACGCGTAGATCCTTGAATTTTTGTGAGGGTCGAATTTCTATCGATTTTCCTCTTCATCTCGCTTGTTTTACATCTCCTTGGTTTGTCCTGGGGTTCTACTGGTTGGTTACCCTCCTTCTTTTATGTTGTGAACTGGGAAATACAAACTCTCTATTTATATTCTCCAAACCTCATTATCACCATCATGTCCCCACTATCGTATATATCCTAGTTTCAATTATTGTGCTTCTCTTTTGAGTGTTTGTGATAAGAAAGATATTCAACAGTTACAGTTCTTCAGAATAAGTGTATGAGATTTTTGTTAACATGTAATAGGCGCACCTCTATAAATTTTATGCTTAAAGAACTGAATTTCCTGAGCGTTCGGCAGCTTGTGACTCAATCTTGTCTGGTTCTTATTTAGAAACAGTAAACAAAAAAACACCTTTGTATTTGCAAAAGTTTCTAAAACGAAGATTAGAGTCAGTGTGTTACGGGTTGCGCTGCGCTCAGGATTTTCAAATTGAGAGATATGCCTCAACTGCCATGGAAAGGTCACTTTTTATTGAGGGTCTGAAAGCTTATAATACGTTGCCACTTTTTGTTAAGTCATCTAGCATTGTAAGGATCTTCAAAGTTAGATTGAAGAAAATGTTTTTTGTTCTTAGAATTATCTTTTCGAAATCTTTGCTGATTTTTTCATGTAATGTATGTGATTAAGTAGCAGATTGCTAAATAAATAGATATTATTATTATTTATTATTGTGGACTTATGCACTATCTCAGCTAGTAGCTGGATATAATTTACCTTTCCCAGATTTAGCAAAGGGAATAGGCTCGATTACAATATACTTGACATAAATTTCCTAACTATCCAACATGTATTAAGAATTACAGCTTTTGCATTTCTATATAGGTATTCTTATGCAATTCTAATTTCTTAAGGCTATCATGCAAAGTTTTGGGTATTAAACCAGTCGAGGATACGATGACAGGAACGATATCTATTTTGTCGAGGTGCCACATCTGCTTGATCTCAATAGCAAGGTCTGTGTATTTAGACTTTTCTCCTGGAACTTATTCAGCACGTTGTTATTATTTGGTATGGCGACATCCACCAGCATTGCTGTCTTGGCTCTCTTATCATACACCACTATGTCCGGCCTATTATTCGTCACCATTCTGTCAGTGATAATAGGCCTATCGTAGTATAATCTGATAGAGTCATTTTCCAATACGGGCGCCGGTTGATACTTGTAATATGGCTGGAATGTATTCAGAAGTCCGTACTTGTGTGCAAGTTTCTGATGGATAATGTTGCACACTTGATTATGCCTGTGAAGATAGTCTGTATTGGCCAGTTGTTCGCATCCGGACGTAATATGCTGTATCGTCTCCGATCTTATATGGCATTTTCTGCACCTATCTGTTTGTAATGTTCCGTCCTTCATAATAAATTTTTTGTAGTTGTTTGTAGCGATCACTTGGTCTTGGATGGCCATAAGGAATCCGTCTGTTTCCGCGAATAATTCTCCTTTCATCAACCATTTGTTGGAGGCTTCTTTGTCGATGTGTGGTTGATTAATCTCATGGTGATGTCGTCCATGCAATTCCTTTCTTGACCATTGCTCTTGTTTTTCAGTATCTGATAGGAATGGTAGATTCAGCAGGTCATCTCTGGTAGCAAGATTTAGAGGTGTATATCCCTTATCAGCCAACGATACCACTCTATGTAGGTCAGAAGTGAGAGCTTTTGCTGAGAAGAATTCTCTGAGATTTCTTATCTGTTCGGTGTGTAAATTGACAACATCTATTAATCCGCGTCCTCCTTCTTTCCGCTTCAAAGTTGTTCGTATCACAGACGATTTTGGATGATGATTGTTGTACTTTGTCAGCATCGTTCGGGTCTGCCTTTGAATATCATCTAGCTCCGTCTTAGTCCATCCGATTATTCCAAATGAGTAAAGCAACACTGGAATGGCGTAAGTGTTAATTGCCTTGACTAGATTCCCCGAGTTCAACATCGATTTCAGCACAGACTTCAAACGCTGACTGTATTCTGAACGAATCTTCTCCTTTGATTGTTTTTGGTCTAACAATCTGGCTTGTTGGTATCCCAGATATTTGTATGTTTCGCCATCTCTCATTCACTGTATAATGTCACCGTTTGGAAGTTGTGTTTCACCATCTATGACTTTCCCTCTTTGAATGTTCAGGGTCTTACATTTTTCAATCCCGAATTTCATATTATTATTATTATTATTATTATTATTATCGTCAACACCGTCACTGTCAATGACTTCATTGTCGCAGTCAGTCTCATCGTATTGTCAGCATGATTTACTACTATTACCACCATCATCATCACAATCAATGTCATGACCATTGTTAGAAAAAAAGTTTAAAAAAAGAAATTTTAGGAGAATAATGATGTTAACCTACTGATTTTGAATATAAGGTTAATTATAAAGAAAAAGAAGGATATATACACATGACAAAATATTTCACAATGTTGGGACTGATGTTTGAAAATATAAATAAAGAATTTGAATTTCATAGTTTTGATAGAGATGATGGTAATTTCGATGAATTTGAAAAAGAAATCTGGGATCTTTGAAGCGTTTATGATCTTATCATTGTTGAATTGAAAATTATAAACTCCTCAATTATATTCTCCAAACATCGTTATCACTATCAGTCATCAACCATGGTACCCCACTTTCAGTGTCAACGTCGTCAGACTGTCTTCATTATCCTCAATATCTTCACCATAAAGGACTATTTTACCAAACTGATACTTCTATCTGCATGACTCATTATCATCGTAACCCTCATCTTCACAATCAATGTCACCTACATTGCAAATGAACAATAATTTTTACTTCGAAATAGGTAAAATGTGTTGAAATTGAAGTAATTAAAGAATAACATTCACCACTCAATGTCTTCGAATGTGAGTTTAACTATGAAGAAAAAGACGAAGATTCCTACCTAAAGTAGAATATTCCAGAAGGAAAAATTAAAAGAAAATTATTTTCCGCAATTTTCGGAAACAGAATATTTTTAGTATCCAAAAAGTCCACCTCCAAAAAACAGTCGCCATCACTTTCCTAGCCGCAAATCCAAGTTTGTTCTATAGTAGAAATAGATTATGAATGAGGATCAGGTGAGGAGATCTGAAGGAAGCCAATCTAGTTGCTTCTCCAATCACCAGGTGAAGATGAGCAAGGCCCAGTATCAGTTCCAATACTGCAGTGTGTATACAGCAAAGAGCTCCAGTATTTATCATGCAGGCTTTGTGATATAGAGAGCTTGAGTGGAGATTTTTTTCAAGGCTGCACTCCTACCAAGCAATGAAGCTGTATGTGATACGTGGTCTCACCACCATAATATATAGCCACTGAAGTTGCTTAGGGACTAATTCCACGTGAGCTCACTATCCAAAGTTATACCTAGATACTTTTCTTACTACTTAACTGGAAGAAATACTCAACTCAGGAGCTGGGCAGAAACAATTATCCCCCTTTTTCTTGTGAATGATATTATAACAATTTTGTGGGGGTTTATGCTAAGTTTCTCACCATCTCCCTTCCTCTGAGTAGCAGACGTAGCCTCTTGAAATCTGATGGAGACATTGTCGTCATCTCCTACAGCTAGGATGGCCATATCATCAACATACGCTTGTACATGAACATCCAGGTCGCCAATTATTCACAAAGCGTCATACACCAGCAGAGACTACAACAGAAAGAATAGTACTCCTCCCTGAGTGTCGCCGCTGCCAGCCACAAAACTGACTACTTCACCTTTCAGGAAGGCATTCAGCATGAAATCCATTCCTCAATAATATCTGGTACACCTCTGGCTCTCTCAGCCACGCATAGTGATCAAGTGGGGGCCGTATGAGATACACCCACAATGTCCATGAAGGCTGCAGCTGCAGTCTTCTGCGGTCCAGAGACTGAGCAGTTCTCCCGATTAGGTTGTTGAGTGACAGATTAGTTGATTTACCTTCTTGAAATTCGTATTGATGTTCACTCAGAGGCTTCAGCGATCCTGAAGTATCCATCAAATACCTCCTCCAGGTTCTACAGAACGAAAGACATAAGACTTATTGGTCTGAACGATTTAGGTTGTGAGTTCTAACTTAACCTTCCGCAAGATGGTTTGGACAACATTCCAAGCCAGACTCGACCGGAAAAGCCTTAGTAGATACAGAGGGAGGACGTCCACACCTTTCTGTGGCAAGGTAGACATGATGCCATCCTACTCAGGGGCCTTGAATGGCTTGAATAAGTGAATAACCCACATAAGTGCTCCAGACTGTATGATTGTTCTTGCGTTCTTTCAATCGTGTTTTTTCGGCCTTTTCGCAAGGCCCTTCAGGGCGACGATTTCAAAGCTATCACTGACATCAAGAAACACACTGGGAAGTGTGTTCTCACAAGAATATCGAACGTCTCTTATTCTTCAGTAGTTTAACGTTGCTAAAACTTTATTACGCGAACAGAATGTTTGAAATGTTCATTCAAGCACGTTTTTGGTCTAACGTGAGCAAATACGGCCCAAACGCGTGGACAGCTTTTTCATGTTTGAATGTTGATTAAGTATGTGGCAAACATGTTACTTCGACATGTTCATAACCTTAACTATGTGTCTTTTTTCAAGTCGGCGGATGTTCAGCACCGTGTGGTGAATTTTGGCGATGTTATTATCGGTAGATGTGGATTTTGACGTCCCGAACGTTCAACGTCTCCTAAGTACTTACGGCCATGTTTAAATGCGGCTGCGCAAGATTCACTCTTGTAAATGATGAAGAAATGACCTCATATAGAGAATTCAACTGATATTTGATTTACGTAGGAGTATTGCCTCTCAAAAACAAATATTTAACAATGGAAATTCACAATCTGGCATATAGGTCAGAAACTTTTCAGACTATACTTGTATAGTTCACTTCATTTTAGAAGCAATATATATTAGAAAATCGAGCATTACTTTATAATTGACATGAAACATGAAAATACCCATGAAACTGACAAACGAAAGTGAATCACTGTGCAAAAGGGCTAAACTGGTAGTATATTTTAAATATTATTAATTACATCGTAACTTTACAACAACAGTGCGTAATTAAAAGAAGGCTAATATTAATTACTTCTGTTCAACAAAACATTCTACGCACTTGTGGAAGGAGCTAAATAGCTTTGGCATCGTTAATAAAGAGAACAAGATAGATATACTCTTCATGCCAGGGGCTCGATCAAGATCAAGGATTTGAAACTATTTCTTATTTTTTCATAGGAAAGAGTATTCATTCCACTATAGTTCCTTTCTTCATTCTTCTGTTTGCAATATCTTCTGGAGGATATATTTGCAGCAAATGCTTATTATCTGGAAGCCAAATTCGAATATAGAGATGGAGGATGGATATACGAGGGTAGTCATAAAATTTTTAGACCTGCGAAGATAGCAGCACTCGTGATTTAAAGCTTGTGAATTTTCATCTTTCACCAGTTACCAAAATTTCATCCATTTTGGACACGCAGTTGTTATGGAACAGTCGTTTGAGTGAGTTGAAGTTAATATTTTTGTGAAAATGGAGAAAATCGTGTATCGAACGTTCATTAAACATTTGTTTCTAAATGGCAGTACGTCAATGCAAATCAACTACTTCAGGGGCAAGCAAAATGTGTCAAAAAATGTCCCAGAGGGGCACGACCTAAGAAGTCGTTTATCATTCCTCAAAGTCTTCAAGAATTAACCAATGATATATTTGCGCACTCAAAGGAACAAAATATTGCAAATTTTTTATTGAATATCGAAAAAATCAGATGGTACAGAATTCGTATCAGTGCACATGGACGGGCGTATGAATTAAAATCTACCTGAATGGTATTCTGGGGAACAATATTTATTTTTGTCCAAACATAGGGGTATTTTTCAAACCGAACATATCCAGTCGGTCCTGTCTTGTTTTTGGGAAGTGCCGCATTTAGCTCAACGGTGTCGACTGTCCCTTTTCGGTTGGTGAGCACTCTGACTGGTCCTGATTTCTAATGGCACGAATGGTTTGTTTTTTATGGCAATACAAATATCAGCTCAAGTTGATGGTCTGGTAACTATTATTTCAGTTACTAGAGACTCTATAATCTTTCTTTTGAACTCCTTTATTGAAATATGGGTTAAACTGAGTTCTTTGTACAGAACGAATGCATTTACAACAGATGCATGGAAAAAATGAAAAAGATATGGTGTCACCATTTTTTCGAATTGCTATCAGTTTGTTCACACAATTAGATTCTGATGAAATGTATCGACGAAATTCATATTTCTATTTTAATCTGTCAAAGCAATAGGACAGGGTAGTTTTCCAATGGCACCGTATTTATTTATTCTGTCTACTTCTGTGTAACTGTTTGGGGTATGAAAATTCGATAGCAGATGACACTCCGCTTGTTTCGACATTTTATAGCAACTAAACTAGTGTTTGATATTAGAACTTGACATTCGCTCCGGTTCAATTACCTATCGCTCTTGAAAAAGTTTAATAGTACCAAAAGCGTTAATACTTTTCTTCTTGAGCTCCTCTAAAAGTTGAACGCTAGTGAAGAAACTATCGAAATATGCATCGTCAGATTTCCCAGTATAAACACCTCAAAAAAGTCTAGGGAACACTTCTGAATATCGATATATCGTATCCAGAACGATCAATATGGATGATTTTTTTTAAGAAATGAACACCTGCATCAATTTCTCACCAAATAAGGTAGAGTGCACCAACAGATTTCAGTTTTTTTTATAAAAAACTAAAAATGCAGTAGATGCGACGCTGCTTTATAATCATTTCATGTATTCAGTGTTTGAAATCAGTTGGTTGGCACATTGTTTCTGTTCTAAGCACAAATAAAAGACTCAAGTTTTGTGATTCGACCATGGAAAGACGACATTTGACTAGAGAAGAGATGTTACGAGCCGTTGGCATGCTCCAAGCTGGGAGCTCACAACGGGAAGTATCCAGGGTTCTGGGAAGTAGCCCAAGTGTCATAAACCGTTTATGGTTGCGTTTCAATGAAATAGGTAGCGTAGAAGAATGCCATATAGGTCGTTTCAGGATTACTACAGTCACCCAAGACCGATTTTTGTTTTTACAAGCCAGAAGGGTTCGTACTACCATAGCATCTCAATTAGCTCAAGAGCTATCACGAGTTCATAATGTACAAATTTGCAACCAAACTGTGAGAAATCGACTGCACTAAGGTCAGCTCCACTCCAGACGTCCTTTAAGAGTTCCACAACTGACACATGGAAATCGCGCTGCTCGTTTAACTTGGTGCCAAGAACACGTAAACTGGGATCGAGAGAGGTGGGCCATTGTTCTCTTCAGAGATGAATCTAGATTTAGTTATTATTCCGATTCGGGAAGAATTCGAATATGGAGGGAACCTGGAAAAAAAACCGTTTTCAGCATGCTCGAGAAGTTGTTAGACAGGGAGGCGAATCAGTGATGTTTTGGGGAGGTATACGCCTTCGTGGAAGAACTGACCTCGTTTTCATACAGAACAACCTCACGGAAAGTTCTTACGCAAATAAGATAGTTTTAGCTGTAGTGGTACCGTATCTGCAAAGAATGGGTCAAAATCCACTCTTCCAACAAGATAATGCCCCTCCTCATCGTGCAAGAGTTGTCTTGAACATTCCTGAAGAGAATGATATTGATCTTCTACCGTGGCCATCCTGCTTCCCAGATCTGAATCCCATCGAGCATGTGTGAGACACCCTAAAAAGAAATCTCCTGCGTCAAAACGTCTTCCATCATGAACAGGAGCTTCGATTAGCAGTTCAGGGGGCTTGGAATGACTTAGGTCATAATGTATTAGACAATTTAATATTGAGCATGCCGCGACGATGCCAAAGTGTTATTAGTAACAGAGGTGGACCTTCTGGGTGCTGAAAAATATAAGTGCTTCCATATCGTTTCGAAAATATTAGTTCAGTATTTTTTTTGTGTTTTACCAAATTTCGTCATTTCCAAATTTCAAATTTCTTTTTATAATAGGTCAAATATTATTTTGTTTTCTTGAGAATACATTATATACAATACATCCTAACAAAAACCGAAAGATTTCTATAAATTCGAATCATCAAATACATATTTTAAGGATATTGGTAAGTGTGTTCCCTAGACTTTTTGAAGTGTATATATATATATATATATATATATATATATATATATATATATATATATATATATATATATATATATATATATATATATATATATATATATATATATATATATATATATATATATATATATATATATATATATATATATATATATATATATATATATATATATATATATATATATATATATATATATATATATATATATATATATATATATATATATATATATATATATATATATATATATATATATATATATATATATATATATATATATATATATATATATATATATATATATATATATATATATATATATATATATATATATATATATATATGTATATATATTGTCACGACGTGACAGTTATTCCATACATGAACATCACTGCTGAAATTTTGAATTTTGAAAAGTTTTAGATATTTAAACTAGTTCTATTTTTCAGATAAGTATTTTTTAAGCTATTAATAGTGAGTACACATAAAATCTCCTACCTCTAATAATTCATTTTCAGGAAAACGTTTTATGAAATATATTATTGACAACTGTCAAATTTTCGAATTCCAAAAATGAATTCTTCATATGAATATGACTCTGATGATGAATATAATCCTCCTAAATATCCTTGCGATTCATATAATAGATATTTCTTGGAGAAAAACTTCAAAATCTGCACTCAAGATCGTTTAGATGCACGACCATTTGATTCTCATACTTTCATATCATCTGATTCAGGTAACGTTGCAAAGAAAATTATTTTTGGGCCCGTTGATTATGAATATGATGATAAGGTAAACAACTTAAATGAAGGTAGGAATAATATTTTAAAAACTATAGATTCATATCATACACGAAGTATATCTAAGGGATCTGACATTTCTACTTGTTCTGTCTATTCTTCAAACAGCAAAAGATTTGATAACTGTTTTCATAATCATGTAGAATCACCTTGTTCCTCTAATCTTATCATAACTTCATCACCTAATTCAGATCTTCACAAATCTAATAAAAAATAAAACGCATGAAATGGACTTATGAAATGAATAAATTCATTATGTTTTGTTATTACAAAATAACAAATAATGGAACAAATAAAAAGGATACATGTCTGAACTATACAATATGTTCAAAGGAAAAATTCCCAATTGCTGTATTTCAGAACAAAGTATTGCGAATCAAAGACGGTATATTGAAAATAGAAACTTTATATCTGAATCAAAATTAAAATCAATTTAAAACAACATTCAACAAGAAGAACATTTAAATTCTGAAATTTCAGATGAAAACCAAGTCCCATTCATGAAAAGCATCGAAAATAAATCAGAAATTTATTTAAAAATATTGATAACAAAGATATAGAAAATTTATTTCTCAATCAAATGAATTTATTTGAAAATATGGACCCAACTATAAGACCTAAACTTCCTAAAATTCATTATTCAAAGAAAATTTTCGATTGTATAAACGAGATTAATGAGAATATTCTTCCAAAGCAACTTGTTAAAGTAATGAATATTTATACATATATATATATATATATATATATATATATATATATATATATATATATATATATATATATATATATATATATATATATATCTTTTGAAGAGAGAGGATTTACAAAATTTGAATAAGTGTATTACATTTACTATCAATTCGAAATTCATATTTTAAAGATATTGGTAAGTGTTCCCTAAACTTTTTTGAGGTGTTTATATCTGAATTTTTTGACACTATCCATTCTCGTTTGCCAGAATTCACTCTCCGTAACCTCTTCTAATTGTTTTTTTAGGCAGATATTGCTTCAGGCTGCTTACACATTCAAAGTTAATCATGGATTCGTCAATGTTTATGTCTTTAGTTGGACACATACTATTCGAAATTCCCGAGACATAATATTCAGAAAGAGCCCCAATTTGCAAATCTTATCATCTTCTCCCTTATTTGGTATTAATATATTGTTATTCAGATGTAGATAAGAGACAAGCCAAATGAACCGCTTGACAGACATCAATGAACTTATGTAGGGATCATGAAAATCAGGAAAGCTACTCCAATAATCTCTTTAACTTTTTGAGACCCATTAGTAAATTTATTGCCAAGAAGGTATTGATTTCTGAACGATTTGTTCTTTTCTGGTTGATTGGATATTTGTTAGCTAAATTAGGCTGGAATACTATTAACCTTCATAAGGTCTTTAATTTTACAAACGTTGGGTCAGATCTGACCCAAATTATACTGAAAAATTAACAAAAGATAAATTGTTTAAAG
Organism: Cryptolaemus montrouzieri; assembly: GCA_013387265.2. Taxonomy (NCBI): domain Eukaryota; kingdom Metazoa; phylum Arthropoda; class Insecta; order Coleoptera; family Coccinellidae; genus Cryptolaemus; species Cryptolaemus montrouzieri. The sequence continues at coordinate 104,553,147 of JABFTP020000021.1, forward strand.
GATTTATTTGACTATAAAATTATTTCTAAAGAATTACTATTTATTTTTGTAAAAGTTATAATTTTATCTAATATCTAATATAAAAGGAATATACTATGCTCTTAGATATTTTTATAAAAAGAGACTGAGGAGTAATTAAAAGAAAAGTGTGAATGAAATTATATCTTATTACACTGGGTACATAGAACAACTGAATTAGAATGTTTTTTACATACGAATTTCTTACAATCTACACAGATCGAAGGTGTTTTATTGTCAGTCCAAGCGACATCTTTCGGGAGCCTTCTTAGCTATACAAGTGTTGTTTTCCTTTTGTTGGGTGAAATTGATGGGATTCGTACACTGTCACTAGATTGACGGGCTTTTTTGAAATTTACATTGAAAAAGGTGTCCTCGGTAATGACTTCCTTTTTTTTATATACGGTGTTACCAATTGCATACCTGAATTTTACAAATAGTGTCGCCGTTTTGCTAGGCAGAATTCCTTCCAGCTGCTATTGGCAGCCGTTAATATTATAAAAGCATTGTAGGTAGATTCTCTACCATGTTACTAAATACCACTTTAGGCCAACATTTTGTTTTTTTTTGATTGTTTGTTTTTCCTTTAACGTGCTCTATTTCCGCCTTTCGGCCAATGACACGCCGGGGAATTCTGTCACCTCACTAACCCGGGAATTTTGCCGAACCCCTCTCGTGTCGAGGGTAGGGATCTTTAATGTCCAACACATCTTTGTTAGACAGGACCGACGGCTTTACATCTCCTCCGAAAGATGGATACTCAAGCGATTCCCAGAATCCGAAAAATCGCACCGACTTTGTGGGGATTGAACCCAGGTAACTCTTCGCAGGAGACGAGCATCATATCCCATTTGCCACCGAGCCGGCTATTTTTCTTTTGCAACTATAACAGGCTTATTCAGTGTATCCACGCCACCCGTACATTTGTTGTAATCTAAAATATTATCACAGGCTTTTTGTCTGTGCGATCACTCACTTCTGAGTTGTGATGCTAAGTGTTGAGAAGATTCACCGATTCATTTATTTTGAGTTTGTAAGAAACAAGTGTAGTGTCTTTGGTAAAAGCAAAACATGATAAATATAAACGTCTTCTCTTTGTTGTTCGGTTTATTCTTACGTAGAGTCCCTATGACACTGATCTGTTTTTCTAATGGTTTCTGTCCAAGTTGATGTGAAAATTATCTACTGTAGGATTATGCCATCTCAGGCCTTGAGTCAAATCAAGGACTACGCGCATGCCTTGGTTTTCCTCAGGCACACCTCCTATTTATTTGCCCGTGTAGGGTTGGATATTCCTAAAGTAACTTGTGGCAGAATCACATATAACCCAAAATTTGATGCCATATTTAGCAAGATGTACGAAGGCATGTAATGTCGAAATGGACACTTTCCTCTGAATGCTACAAGTTGCTCATCTACTATAACGTTTCCAGAAGGATTATAAAATTTTGGCAAAAGGTCAACCGATTGATTCCACAGATCTCGAATTGGAGTAAATTTATTCAGCAGTCGCCGTTCGGATCGAGTTTCTGTATTGTCAAACCTAATCAATCTTGACAATTTTTTGAAAATTTTTAGCAGCATGACTGACCCAAAAATATGTTTGCTTTTATCACTATCCCATAAGCTTTCGTTTCTTTCATTATTTAAAGAAAAATACATCAGATAGTAATAGAAGCCCAATGTATGCGAACAGATCAATATCGTAAATGTCGTTCAAATATTCAGCGAAAACACGCTTGCCTTCCAAATTTGTATATTTCAATATGATGTGTATCAAAGATGGAGGAAAATAATTCAAAACTAGATGTTTCTTCTAAGGTAATCCTTGAGCAAGAGTATCGTGTCAAAGCTGGTATCGAGTTCATTATGTTTTCTTTGGAAGCTCTTCCATAAGACTGTGTGACGGGGTTTCTGGAATATTTTATTTGTCCATTCCTTGACATCATTATTGGCACAAGCACTGATTCACTGTCACTATCCGTGCTATCAGATGGTTCAGCTTCTTTGATATAATCTTCTGTTTCAGAATAAGATTCATTACTATCCGACATTTCATCTAATAACGCCGCTTCTATTTGATTGTCTATCATTTTTTATAAAATTTACGTTTTCATCTTTGTTAACTAGGATACCTGTTGTTCGATTGATGTTATAATATAACACTAAGTCTTGTGTGGGTAGAACGAAAGAATGTCTCATTCAAAAGTTATACGATACATAAACAATTGGAACGATAACAGATGCGCTGTGCTTTTGTTATTAGTTGCGGTCAATTCTGACCCTAAGACTAGAGTAAAAAAATGTGTAATATTTTAATCATTTTTGATAAATTTATTCCAATAATAAGAAAATTGAAGCGAATAATTGAAAGACATGGAATATAAAACTTCCTGAATGCTTATTTTCTGAGAAAATTACATTTTCATCTCATAATGGTTCAAAATTTACCTCAAGACCTTCATCATCATCATCTGTCAACCATCCTAGTCCACTGCTGAACATAGGTCTTCGTCAACGATCTCCATTCCTCGCGATTTTGGGCCGGATTTATCCAGTTCGTACACACTCGCTTGATATCGTCTTTCCAACGAGCTGGTGGACGTCCTCTGCTTCATCTCTGGGACGCCACTCCAAAAGACGCTTTGTCCATCTATCGTACGTGGTTCTTGCTAGATGACCGGCCCAGCTCCACTTTAAATTAGCAACTCTCTCGAGAGCATCCTGGACTCTAGTTCGTTGGCGTATGATATGGTTGGGAATTCTGTCCCGTAGTGTTATGCCTAACATAGCTCTCTACATCTTACGCTGAGCAACACATATTTCATTAGCTGATTTCTTTGCTAGGGTCAGGGTTTCTGCACCGTACGTCAAAACTGGTAAAACGCATTTATTGTATACTGTACGTTTCAAACAAATCGGTATCTCTGATTTGAACAGATCTCTCAGTTTTCCAAATGCAGCCTATGTCAGCCTTATTCGCCTTCCTATTTCTGTTGTTTGGTTGTCCCTGCCTATAGTTATCTCATGCCCAAGATATTTGTATGACGTTACTTGTTCAACAATTTCACCATCGACGGAAACTGGTTGGATTGGTACTAAGTTGGTCATCATCTTAGTTGTCGACATATTTATCTTCAATCCGATTTTACTGGATTCCTTAGACAACTGCAAGAGCATCTCATTTGCATCATCTAATCTGTTTGCTATAATGACGATGTCGTCGGCGGAACGAAGATGACTTAATCGCTCACCATCCACATTCACTCCCCTCTGATCCCATTCCAATTGCTTGAACATATGGTGCAATAGGTTTGTGAACAACTTCGGAGAAATAGTATCACCCTGTCTTACTCCACGTCCGATCCTGAATTTTTCTGTAGAATTGTGAAGGCACACTTGTGAAGTGGCATGCTCATATATATATTTAATGATGGCAGTGTATCTATGATCTATTCTACAGTCAGCCAACGCTTTAAGCATAATTGCCTGTATCACGGTATCGAAGGCTTTCTCGTAATCCACGAATATGAGAACCAGAGGCAAGTTGCCTCAAGACCTATTAAAAGGTTAAATCCAAAACATTTTCATCCAATAAAAGTTCACAAAATTTTCCTGGTGTGGGTGAATTGAATTTCTTGACGAAATCTGTTATGCCAAAATCGCTAGTGAAATTTTTAAGGCAGTAATTCTTGACAAATTTCGAATAGAATTATTGTTGAATACCGCCTTGTTCGCTTGAATTATTGTATACTGTCTGCCTCGGCAACAACATTATCTGAGTCGCCATTCATATCCTCTACCTTATCCCCGGAGCCGTCTACAATTGAATTATTGTCAGAAGGTATATTCTCTATATCAATATTTTCGACTTCATCCATAAATTCTGCTCGAGTCATGCCTACCACTCTGAATGGCAATGGATTCATTTTAATTTCCTGCAAGTGAAAAAACACTGTTGAAGGGTGATGGTACAAATGAAATGCCATAACATGACGAAAATAAACGGAACATATATATATTTATATATATATAATTCCAATGCAAGTTGGATTTTAAATGAAAGGTCTCGATTTTCTAAAATAGAATACATGCAATTTGAAAAATTTTCAAACGAAGATATAACATCAGTTATTAAACACACAAAAATTGGAAATCTCCAGGTGTTGATGGTATTCATAACTTTTGGTTCAAGAAATTCTCTTGCGTTCATGAAAAATTGGCTGAATATTTTCATTTATAATAAAGAACCCTCAGCTACTCCTTTATTTTTCACACAAGGAATTACTTATTTAAAACCGAAAAGGATAATACTATTGATCCGTCTCAATATAGACCAATTACTTGCCTTCCAACAATATATAAAATTCTAACTGCATGTATTACCCAAAAATTTATGCAAATTTGGAGTATTATAATATTCTTTCCGAACATCAAAAAGGATGTAGAAAAACACCTTGGTACTAAAGAGCAACTTGTAATTGATTCTGTTGCTTTGAATCAAGCTCAAACTAAGAAGAGAAATATTCATACAGCCTTCATTGATTACCAAAAGGCTTTTGACAGTTCTCCCATTCATGGCTTCAAGAAATTTTGGAAATTTATAAAATTGATAAGACACTTCGTCATTTTCTTGAATTCGTAATGAAAATTTGGAGAACCAATCTTCATTTAAATATTTCAAAACAATCGGAAAAATCCGAAGTAATTCCAATCAAAAGAGGCATTTTTCAAGGTGATTCTTTAAGTGCTCTTTGGTTTTGTCTTTGCCTCAATCCATTATCTCATGAATTGAATGCTACTAGTTTTGGCTTCAAAATAAGGAGTTTATTAACTGAATTCAAATTAAGTCACTTAATTTATTTAGATGATATTAAATTATATGCCGGAACCAGATCTCATTTAAAAGTCTACTTGAGATTACTTTCAACTATTCCAATGATATTCATATGAAATTTGGGCTTCCAAAATGTAAAAATCTTTCTATTGAAAAATGAAAGATCACCTCTGATTATATAAAGATTTCCAATATCGAAATCGAGCCAATGCATCAAGGAGATACATATAAATATCTTGGATTCTGTCAAGAGAAGACAATTAACCATAGCAGCACTAAAGAAAATATTAGAAGTTCATATTACAAAAGACTAAGAATTATCATCAAGAGTTATTTAACTAGTAAAAACCTTTTCAGAGCTATCAACTCCTATGCTGTTCCTATTCTTACATCTTCTTTTGGAATTATTAAATGGTCTAGAACTGATCTGAATGAATTACAATGTCAAACGAGGAAAATGCTCTGTAAATATCATAAGCACCACCCAAAGTCAGCTGTTCAGAGAGTTACACTACCTAGACATCTTGGAGGTCGTGGATTAATTGATTTGAGTAATCTTCATAGTAAACAGATTTTTCATCTAGGTTCCCATTTTCATGATAAACAGAGAACGTCTAAATTACATGATATTGTTGTTGCTTCAGATTATAATCTTACACCTCTGAACCTGACAATGCAAAAGGTAGATTTTGATATATTTGATGATAATTCTAAAAGAGAAAGTTGGATGCAGAAGGAATTACACGGAAAGCACCCTAAAGAATTGAAAAATGATTATATTGATGAAATTGCATCGAATAAATGGTTAGTATCTGGAGAATTGTTTGCTGAAACAGAAGGCTTGGCAATTGCGATTCAGGACGCAGTATTTTGATAAAACAATTCTAGGCAACAGAGCTGTAAAACACAATAGACCAGATATCGTTCTTAATGATAAACAGAATCAAATAAAATATATAATTGATATTGCTATACCCGACACACATAATATACAAAATAAATACAATGAAAAAATTTCTAAATATATGATGCTTGGCGACGAGATTAAAAAATGTGGAAAATGAAGAAAATATTTATTCTACCGATTATTATTTCTACAACAGGCGTTATTCCTAGAAATCTTCACAAAAGTATTGAGATTTTGGGTCTGAAGAAAATTTGTTTGAACAGTTACAAAAGATAACAGTCATCAAATCTTGTAATATTCTTCGTAGGTTTCTTTCCGAAAATAATAATGAGGTTGAGTCATAGGTTTTCTCTTTAGTTTATACTGCTCAGAATCTCATTTCATATTTTATTTATTTGTTCATATAAATGTAATATAATTAACTGACAATTTTGTCATATTTATATTCAGAGCAGTATTCTATTCGATCGTTCATTCACACAAAGGAAACTATTAATGAGTAACATTCAGTGTTACTTGACTAAGGTCCGTACACTGGATTTTTCCGGGGAGAAAGCCTCTGACACTACTCGTTGGTACATTGATATCATTGTCTGATGATGCTATAGTATGTATATATTCTGGTAGATTGATATATTCTCATAACATTTAACGTTATCCTAATATATAATTACTCCAGGATATGTTTTGATTATAATCATTGCCTGGCAATGGTATTAATTACCGGGTGGTGGATTTATATTTTTTCATGAAATCAGTTTGATTGCATGAACAGATATATGGGCAACTCGTCGGGGTAAAACCCCTATATATATATATATATATATATATATATATATATATATATATATATATATATATATATATATATATATATAAAATCAGACAATTTACTTGCTAATGTGTCAAATGTGTGGAACAGTTCGATAAATCTTTTACTCACTTTTTGTCACTTAGCATTCTCTTGTGGGCAACAAAATGCGTGCCGCGTGCCATCAAATATATATTAACCTCAAAAAGTACGAGGTATGTCGATTAAGTTCGTGGAAGTTGGAAATGATAAGGCAGTTGGTAACTCTTCAGCGGTTGGTAGCTCTGCAGCGTCCGCATTAGTTTCATTTCGAACAGAATTCATTTCTGCGTCAGCCTGTGCAAGTTTCGTGTTAATCGGTTGTATACTTCGTGTTTTATTGTCCTTTGAACATGTTTTGACCTATCGTCGCGAAGATGAGTGATAAAATAACTGAGCAAAGAATAGTAATTAAATTTTTGGTGAAACGCGGCGAAACTTCCTGTGCAAATTATTAAACAGTTAACCGACGTGTATGAGGAAGATTGTCTGAAACAATCAGTTGTCTACGATTTTCGAAGCGGTTCAGAAGGGGCAGAGAGTCAGTGGAGGATGATCCGCGCGAGGGAGCTCCCTCCACCTCTTGAAGCGCACAAAACCTCGATCGGCAGCGCTCGCGAGTGCTCGGAGATCGTTGGGTAAGCCTTAGAATGTTGGAAGACGAGTTAGGCATCAACAAGGAGACGATCTGGCAGATGCTACACGAAGATTTAGGGATGCGTAAGCTGTGTGCGAACATGGTTCCCAAAGAGCTCACAGTTGAGCACAAAGTGCTCGGATTGTCCATCTGTCAAGACATGAATTCTCGAATTGACGAATCTTATCACTGGTGACGAGTTGTGGGTGTTCGAATACAACCCTGAGAACAAAAGGCAGAGCATGCAGTGGGTAGAGAAGCGCCCTACGAAAGCCATAATGTCAAAATCGAAAGTGAAATCTTAACTTATCTCCTTTTTCGAAATTAATGGAGTTGTACACCATTAATACGTTCCAGCAGGTCAGACAGTCAACGCAGTATTCTACATTGTAGTTCTGAAACGTCTGAAAGCCCGTGTGTTTCGTATACGACCCGAATTGGCGGAGCGTGGATCGGTGCTTCATCATGACAATGCTCTTGCTCACTCGTTGTTCGCAGTTCGTGATTTTTTCAACCAAAAACGGCATACCAACACATTCAAATCTCCCCTACAGTCCAGATCTGGACCCCTGTGACCTCCATCTGTTCACACAGTGGAAGTCGTAAGTCAAAGGAAACATTTATGATGGAGTTTCGGAAGTCCAAAGCATCAAGACGGTGATTCTGAAGGACCTATTTCGGGGGGTTCAGGGTTTGCTTCCAACAGTGGGTTCAACGGAGGCACCGGTGCATCGAACTCGAGGGTAAACTATTGCGAATGAATATAAGGAATTTTAACGTATTTATGTACTTTCCGGACCGTCCGGGCATTTTCCGCCAACTTAATTGACAAACCTCGTTTAGACAGCCACAGTGAGCATTAGAACGTTCTAGTTGTAAATTCACACCACTGCGCACTAATCTACATGAATTTGATTGAGTGGCACTCTCCTCAATCCACTGCCTCTATAGATGGTTTTTCCTTCGGTTCAATTTTTGAACCATCGAGCTTCAAAGAGTTAAAAATGAGTTGGATTCTGTATAAGAGGACATTGCACCATCATTTGATATAGTAAAATTTTGCACAGCGGAAATACTCTAGGGGGACGATGAACCACCTACACCAAAGTTCACCAAATAGTGTTAGACGATCGCCGAATTGTAGTGAGAGATGTGGCAGAGGTTACGAACAGAAAATGACGGGTTCGTCATATATTGAATCAAAATTGAGAGACACATATATGAGAAAGCAGTCCACGGGTTGGGTGCTGCGATTGCTTGCGTTAGACCAAAACCATGTTCGAATAAATGTTTCCAACGATATGTTGGCGCAGTTTGGGTGCAAGAAATCCGAGTCCTACCGCCGAATAGTTACTGCAGATGAAACTTGGTTACACTATTATAACCATATGAAACCAAAATACAGTTCAAATAGTAGACTGCAAAGGATGAACCGACTATAGAAAAAGCAAAAACTGTTTTTTTTAATGGAAGAACTTTCTTGTTTAACTTTTGCATCTTTCAAGTGATTTTGATTCAGTTTGAGTTGCAGGGAAATATTAACGACTGCCAGTGTGGTTTTCGCAGGCAAACGTCGACTAGAGATCTGCTCGCCTACGTCACTCATGTTTGTACATCAACGATGAAAAACATGGGGAATCTAGAGCAACAGATCTCGACATTTATAAAGCCTTCGATAGGGTATGGCATGCAGCCATGTTGAATAAACTTGCTGCATATGGGCTTTCCGATGAATTTCAGGGTTGGATAAGTAGCTTTCTTTCAAATAGATCAATACAAGTTGTGGTCGACGGTACAACATCTGATTGTTTCCAGTTGCAAGCAGGAGTACCGCAGAGATCCATTTTGCGCCAACCTTGTATCTGTTGAAAAAAACGATCTTCTGTCTTCTACAGAGAAAAAGATCTTCGGTTTTGCAGACAATTGTACCCTTGTTCGGTCTTTTAGTAGTCGATTATATGTGCAGAATCTCATAACTTGAGCTCTTACTTACAAAGGATATCTGATTGGGGCCAGTTGAACCTGGTGAGCTTCAACGCGAGAAAAACGCAAGCAACTACGTTTTCTACAAAGGTCTCAGCTAGAGAACCTCCTCTAACGATGCAAGAGCAACAAATTACATCCACAGATTCAATTCACATTCTAGGAAAATCGATGAACTCCGGGTTTTGCTGGCATGAACATGTATCAGCAATAGCTAAGTCGTTATCAGCTAAACTTAGTTTTCTTTTTAGAGCCAAGCGATACTTCACATCATCTTAGCTGTTGCTTCTATATAAGGCGCAGATTTGACCTTCTTTGGAATATTTTTCCCATGTTTGGGGATCTGCGCCCAAACATTCGTTGCGGATGTTAGATAGTGTGCAAAAACGGGCTGTGCGAATCATCGACCACCCGGAGATCACCCGCGATCTCCAACCGATGGCTCATAAGACAAGTTGCTGACCTTTCTTTGTTTAACTGATACTTCTACGGAAGATGCAAGGAGCTGAAAGACCTTGTGTCGGTCTTCCACTTAACGACCCCTCGAACCTCTCTCTTTAAGAATTCCTTTGTTTACAGTGTCGGTGAGCTTTGGAACTCGCTTCCGTCCAACATCTTCCCAACATCCTACAATTAGGCGCTCTTGAAGAAGCGAGTAAACAGACACTTCAATTCTTCCCAGGCGCCCACTCATGTGATGAAACAGCTTCATCTATTCCTGGGAAGCGCGCATAAAAAAAAGAATGTTTTTACTTACTAATGCATTAGAAATGTCCAGAAGTTGCGAAAATATATGGGCTCTTATTTTCTCAGGGTCATGCTATCTTTGATCCCATCGAAATCATAGTGTAATGCGCCACTGGTGAAAGTCACAACGGTTCTCGAGTATACAAATAATTCACTTGAGAAGGCACACATTTTTTGAATGAACTGAAAAGAGGTTCGATAATCCGTAATACGAACGAGGGATGGGGACTAAACTAACCTCATAATTATTACAAAAACTAGGAAAATAAACTTTTGAAGGAGTGTTCTGTCATTTTGAGCCTGAATGAGTTTGAGTATTCATTTTGTTTTGTGGAAATTCAAATGAAATTTCTGAAACTTCTTATTACGGGTATAGTAGACTGGGTACGGTTGTGTCTTCTTAAATTTGATCGGTCATAGTTTTGTGTGTTCACCAGTTAATTCAACAACAAATGATTTTTCGTATAATTTATGAATAACCCTACGTAAATAACGAAAATTTCATCCCTAAACGTAATGGATTCCTCACAGGAGAAAATTAAAAAAAAGTAAAATAATACAACCGGGTTGTGGTCGGTGTCACAACCGGTCACACCCCAAGGGCGTTGTGACAGTGCTAGTGGTCGAAAATGACAGGTTCAATAAGACTCTGAAATGGTCTAAAATCACCTCTATTCTGAATCCCTATCATAAATATAGCATAATATTCTTTTCGAAAGAAAAGGAACAGAAAAAATATTTTACTCACAACTAATACACTTTATAATTTGTAGTTATTACAATCAATCTTCACTCATCTAAATTGAATAAACCCCTTTTTTTCAATAGAAACTAGCATACTGCGTTAACACTCTCTAGGGTTACATATAAAATATTAATAAACGCATCATTAAAATTTTTAAATTAAAAAAACGACAATGCGTTCTTCAATAAAACACTAAACATCAACACCTTCAATAAACGAAATAGTTATACATACCACGCAAAAACTAATAAGTATCAAATCCGACTCATCACAGTTATGACAAATATAATGGCGACTGCCATCTGTGCAGTCCAAATGAGACCAAAGTCCACATTTTCCTTACCATTTGATCCATTTTTCTTCAGGTCTACTTTCAGAATATCCGCTCACGCAAATCAGGCAAAAATACCTTATTATTATTATTACCTTATTTGTTTCAGTAAGATTTCTCTTCACCGGTTTAGCCTTCAACCATTGTTGTTTTGCCTTATTTTCTTGTCTCATTATCTCCTCTTCAGGCGTTTCTGTATAAATAGTAGACTCTTTGGACCTAAAATCCCTTATTTTTCCTTTGGAAGGAGCCTAAACAGTTTCTGGTGAAAAACAGATGCTGTGGCTTAAGTTGAAGCACTTGGCTCTTGACAATTAAATATAGAATCTTGAATTGAAGAATTACCAAACAAGAAAGCTTAATATGAGAGTGTTGTCTTGTCACATCTAGAACTGGGGATTGATTGCTATTCGCGAAGGTCAAGCAACTGCAGCTTGTGCGAGCAGTGAGGAGGGTGATTCCGTTTTCCATACAAGAATCCAAAGTAATGATATGAACATGCGATGATTGTTTTTCTAGAATCACCAAGACTTTGTGCGTTGGTGAAGCGTAGGAGAATTTTTGAAAATGTTTGAGAAAGACCAGAAAAGCTTCATTTTGCATACAGCAGAATTTCAGTCACAGATGGTCCTACCGACCCGTCTCTAAGAAAATGGCCGTGATAACGAACGTGAGGAAAAATAAAAAAGGAGGAACGCTTTTTCCTAAGGCATTGACTGCAAATATTACCGCGCCTAACGTACCCTGTTCAGCTGAAAGAAAGGCTTCCACTTGTCGTATGCCACGTCTAGCTACGACTTTGTCTGGCCTCTGGAAGGTAGTCACGCCTGTTTTATCGTCTTGTGGCTCTTAGATACGTCTATCCATAACAACTTGCAGGTTATCGTGAAACACTTTATTATGAGTGATGTACTCAATGCCGATATTACCACGGGCATTCCCACTCTCATCCGTGTCGACATGATCTCGTTTACGAATGTATCTGAACAAGGACATTCGATTATTTTGAAACATTGTTGCTTGTCGAAGAGAAACACCTCGTTTTGTTTCATAATATGCTTCTTCATACTGAGAAATATCTCGTCTTCTTTTCACAGTCTTTCGCAACTGTTGTCAGGGCATCTGAAACAATAAAAAACAATTTTTAGTTATGTCACAACCGTATCCATGAAAAATATCACAACCATACCCAACCCACTTTTTTGCAAAAAAAAAACAAACCATGTACATCTGATGAGTTCTTATTGATCTCTACTATTTTCAAACAGATGATAGGTTGAAATATGAATGCACATTCAATTGGGAATTCTAGAATCATACATAAAAAGCTTTAATACTTCATTTTCAATCTTCTGAAGGATATTAAATCTTAATTGAGACCAAATCCTTCGGGTATAAATAAAAATTCTCCGGCACTTGACGAAATTATTCAAACATTAGCACCCCTTTGATCGGTCTCCTCAACTTCAAATAGGTCCATGTTCGCCGGAATTTATGAGTTTAAAATTCCGAGCCGTAGGGTCTATGCGGGTCAACTTCAATCAACTTCGGAAAGTCTTTATCTGCTTGTTTCAGTCAACAATTTGGACCTTCCGAACTATGAGATTTCTTTGACGACGGCAAGCGGCGGAATAATCCTTCCGAAACTAAGTCGAAAGTTGTATGAACATTTTTTCTGAGCAACAAAAAGTTAATTGATGAAGTTTCGTCAAGATATTGAAGGAGGAGCCAAGTTTCAATCAAAATGGTCTTGAAGTTTGATATGAGAAAGGAGTTTTGTTTGTCTGTGTAGACTGCATATTTTGGATATGGCCTGTAAAGATGTTGGGATACACACTGTCCATTGGTGGGTAATCAATGAATACAATGAACAGAATAGGGCGAAGTATAGTGCCTTAACTAACAGTAAAGTCATCACTGAAAATGTTACTGTGGAAGACTGAAATTGGAGAACGTCGATTTTCACCTGTGACTGTCAACGAACACCAAATGCGACGAGAGGAGGTCGAAAAGAGAGAAGTTAGAATCGCTTTCTCTCTTGCGTTAGCTAGCCTGAAGGTGTAACGTCACGATCTGTACATTCAGACTCGGAGAGAAGTGACCAGCGCGCATCGAAAAGACTCTGATACTAAAAAGAGGCGACTGGGTTTTCAGCCTCGTCCGTTCTGCTGAATTCAGTCAGATTTGCCAGTCTGAAGCAAGGTTTGATGGTGAGAGAAACTGTAACATGCTAATTGCGCTTTACATGTTGCTTCTACTGTTCTTCAATTCCTAACTTTCATTTTCTTCGCTCCGGTTTAACTATACCGTGATCTCATAATCGTATCCGTTGTCTTTTCCCTCACCATAATTTCACTAATATTCTATATTCCTTTATCCCTTCTGATTTTCCTTATGATCCTGTCAATTAAATTGATTCATTTTGATTCCGATGTTACCTTAAGGCGGTAGTTGATGACTTTTGTGAAAGTTAAGAAATCGAAGGGGTTTTGAAAAAATATCTCCGTAAATAGAGGAAATGTAATTCAATTAACTGTATCTCAAGTTCGCAAAGTGGATTGTTACTTTACCCGTTAATAATTCGGGTTAAGTTATTTTATCTTTTTAGTCCACGTTAATTCTCTCTTTATTGGTGAACCAGTTATGAACCAGTTATCCACAGTTACGTTGCTTCGAGTTCCCTTATTGGTTTTGCACATTCTTTCCATTACAAATTGTGGAAAATTGCTGCTTTCATAAGGCCTTGGAGGCTGTTTTTCAACAAAACCTTCCAAATTTACCGTGTAATATAGTCTTGAATCTTAATTAGCGCGAATATTTTGATGCCGTATTTGTTAGGCTTGTTTGTACTTGCGCAATGCACATCGTCCACGAAAGGCCTCTAGCTTTTCATCCACAGTTACATAATGAAGAGGAGTAGAACCGTTTTTGCACTGATCAACAAAAATTTCAAAAACATCTCTGATGGGGGCAAGTTTGTCGGTTGCTTGTCTCTACTGTCTAGTTTCCAAATAATTGGAACGGATGTGTCTCAAAAGAAATTTGAAACGCCGCTCAGACATCACAAGTTGAAATATTTCAATACCAGTGCCGTCGGTTTTCCACAAATTGTTGGTATTCAGGTGGTTGCTCTTCAGTACTCCGGCCAAGTTTAATAATGTTTTTATTTCCGAAATGTCGGTCAATTTCGAATCCCTTTCACGGAAGTGATTCATGGAAGTTTGTTGGATATGTTTGTTGGTATTGTCAACTATTATATTCATTACTTGGTCCTGAAAAAATAATTCCATATATCGTACATCGTTTTCAGATATTCAGTCGTACTTCGGGTAACAGGAAATTATGTTTCCGATCGAGTTCTTATAGTCTGTGTCGGTTAATGTTTCTGCCACATTGTCTTGTCATCTTTCCTACAACTTTGAACCTTCATTTACTTCCGTTTCTTCAATTTCGAGTTCATTTTCGGAAATATCTTGCTCGCTATCTCTGTTAGCCGCATCACATTCAGAATCATCATAGGTTTCAACCTTATCGTCATCGGATAAAAAAGATTCATCTAACAAACGCTGCAATTTTTCCTGTTCCTTTTCGTAAGAATGATTCATTGCAGGATCAAACACGAATAGCCGGAAAATATAAAAACCAACAATCTTATATTATTAATATTTGTAACACTCGTAGTCGCGCGCGGACTCTCACTCCGCAAAAATGTCTGTAGCCTTCACTTATGAAACTCAAACTCAGTACTAGGATAATACACGCGATTTTAGGAAGGTAAATAAATCGGGATGGCTTCAAGTGGTGGAGTGCGAAGATATCCAAGAATTTGCATCGGTGCGGAACGAGGGTCCACGCGCGACCACTTAATTAACAAATTAATATTATAAAAATTTATATATTGTTATACAACGTTCTCCAAATTTTTTTTCTGTAACCCTTATTTATACAGAATGGATACTGTAGTGAATCGTAATCTTTTTCTTGGAAAATTATATCCCTGAATTGCGGATGAACGACATGATAATTGTTTTCATATTCATCAAGAAACGTACTATGAAATACTTTCTGAAATGATTTCTGCTAAAACTGCAGCACACCTTTGAAATTTGAACGATTAAAACGTTTTGTCTTTTTGAAAATTAATGGTGAAGAGGAGTTACTGGTACCATTAAAACAGGAGAAACGAATATACAATTCTATGTTACCAATGAGAAATTGTTCAGTTGACTATATGAAACTGTCACTAGAATAGGCCTCGGAGGAGAACACTTATGCTTGAAGAGTTTCAAAATCAATACAACAATATTACATATAAAGTTATAATGTGTTTTAATTTATGGAAACAGTGTCGAATGATACACCGTGCACCTAAGGAAGGTATTGTTGTCTTACCAATGATCAGTTCTGAGTTGAACTCAAGATGCCAAGTTGATCTGATAGATCCGTAATCAAATGGACGTGGTAAGTATAAGCTCCTTATGGTGTATCAACACCACTTAACTTAGTTAATCCAGCTACGACCATTGAAAACTAATAGGACGAAGAAGAATCCTATTTCAAACATTTAGTTCTCCAGAAATAGTGCAATCAGATTTGGTAGACACTTCAGTCAACAATTCTTTTCCGAAGTATGCGCTATATAGAAAGATATTAAGACAGTTCATGGATAGCTTCGTCGCAGTCAAACACACGGATCAGTTACAAGGGAAAATAGGGGTATTCAGAATACAATAACGGCTTGGATGAACGATAACAATACAAATGAATGGTCAGAAGGTTTACACTCTGTTCCATTTGCCAAAATCACTACATATCACAAAGTATTTATGAAGTCGTGTTTGGCATTATAGCGAAAAGAAGTACAGGCCGACGAGAACATCGGTGCGGGTGGAATAGCCCCTCCCCTTGTTGCGCGTTAACTTTGCCGGTAACGTGGCCACGAGCTCAGTTCTCAATGAACCTTCGAAGCTTTGAGAAGAGCCAAGCGAACAAGACCGAACATTGCAAATTTCATTTCAATATTTCAGTTCTGGTGAGGATAGAGTTCGTTTCCAATTTGAAAGGGAAAGAATTCAGTGGACAATCCAAGTAAATAATTGAGAATGTCGTTTATTCCATGAAACTTGAAGGGATACAGGATGAACCTGTATTTTTCTTGAAGAAGGTTCCAGAACGTATAGCTATCGCAACAGGTGTAGGTTTGCGAACTGTGCAAAATTTTTGGCGAAATGAAGAAAATTGGCGAAAATAAGAGTTTTTTAACTCCCGATGAAAAGAGAGATCCAGATGACCTCGATAGAGCTCTGCTCCGTAGATCCGTCATCAGTTCTTACGTCGTCGATAAAATCGTACCAACATTAAAGCGAATCCATCAAAAGTTAGTCGATGAGAATGAATATGCTGGATCACGAGAAAGCATTCGAACAATTTTGAGAGGAATGGGGTTCCGTTGGATTAAGACGAAAACGAATAGAAAGCTATTACCGAAAAACCTGAAATACAGCAACGTTTGAGTTATTTAAAAAGCATCAAGAAAAGAGACCAATAAAATGCATGGACGAAACATACATTAATATCCACCGGGACCGTCCGTTAAAAACTTTTTGAGTTCCAATTACAATATCAAGCTGAAATATTTTCGAAGTGATACCATTTCCGGTTATACCGGAAGTGGGTCATCACTTTGTTATTTCAAATGGCAATCTACCCAATCACACAAATTTTTGAGGAATCAGTCAGATAGAACTTGAGTTATCGTGTCAACCACCTAAGCAAAAAGAGTATTGAGAAAAATGCGTTTGAAGTTTGAGAAAGATTTCCAGTAGAATAACTGATATAATAATATTTAATACTCACTTTGGGTTGATTGGCGATCCCATATCCATAGATTGGACCTTCTTCTTCCTCAAAATCCAGATTTTGTGAAGTTTTCTTTTAAACAAGCTGTTCTGCCGGCTTTTGAAGCAGCAGAAGCTCGTAGTTCAGAGCGATCAATTCTCAGCTCGTTACGTCTAACAGCAAATGTGTGAGCTTCAGTACCAACGATGATGCCCATGAGTACCATTATATTTAAAATCTTCAAAAAGCCTTCATTAAAAATAGCAACGGCTAAATAATTTACAATCTCAATTGTTTGGGTTCCAGCGTGAATATCCTTTAGAGCAAAAGTCCTTATCAAGGAATTGAGGGATTCATTATTACTTTGTGTTTCGGATCCTAAATATCGTTCTTATGAATTATCAAATGACAAGCTGGTATAAATGGGATACATAACGATCTGAAATCGGATAGAAAAGAATTTCGCAAGAACATCTGCCGTTCATTGTGTGATCACTCCACTCGGCCGGCTTAATCTTGAAAAATCCCTCTAAGAGCATATTTTTGAAAGCCTCAGCCTTGAAACTATGCAAAAAAATAGATTTTCTCAATTTTATAGGCCAGAATATTTCCTTACATTATACGAATCGAAGAAAATTGTATCCGAAGCCGAAAGGATGAGGCTATCAGCATTTGAAAATGTGGATATCTAAAAGGAACTGAAAATATTTCCTCAAACATGTCAGGACTAAATTTGAATATAAAATACAAGCGGAAAGTTTATATTTCATGCATTGACTTTTTGCGAAGAGTTACGAAAGAAATTTTAAGTGAAATGTTGTGTAGGGCGTGAGAGCATTCTGGAAGAAAGGGCAATAATAAGGAGAACATAAAACAAAAACCACGTACAGCCGTGACGTTTTGAAGAATGGCTCCTGAACGTGTTTTAACGAAGGTTGAGAGAGCGAATATAACAGAACTTTTTTCGATGTCACGGTGAATGTTGACTTTAAATAGTGAATAGGAAAGAATGGATCCGTTCCTTTTTCTCTACCTACCTGAGTAGGTATGAAATGAATTATTACTTGAAGCTAGACTGCTCGTTTATGGCTGATATAGATTAATTTTTAACACAGTAATACAATTATTATCACTTTATGAATTAGGCGATATTAAGGTCTTAGACATAATGGTTGAGGAGATTGATCTTGGTTTTCATTTTGTCCCTTTCTCTGCTTTTTTCACGGCATCTATTGATCATTTTTTTTGTGCAATTTATTTATATATCGACTCGAATTATCGAAAAGATCGATAAGCAAGAGCTAACTACATACAAAAAGAAATATTAGCTAGTGTTTAATGGTGAATTGAGTAAAGACACGGTCAGGAGAAATCACAGTATTGTAGTCTGGATAATCATTTCAAGCATGCTTACTCTTTCTATGAATACCACTAGAGCTACGGGAAAAGGAGAGAAGTGAACAAAACTTTATGTTTTGATAAGAAGAAAATAGGCAAGAAAATTTCAGGTTTCCGTCTTTTCCGTCGCTGATACATCAGTAACAGTTAGTCTGTAAGTGTGTTGTGAACAAAAATGGAAACAGGAATATGGTATTTACATTAAATTCTTCAAAAGTTTAGTTGGTGATTGTGGAAAGATGGGTTGACAGAAACCTGAAAAAAAAAAGAAAACGTAGAATGGTTTATTCTGTACAGTTCCACAAACAGAGAAAGTATTCGTGGTAAGGGAGACAAAAAGGACGTATGTCTCGTAGAACGGCAAATACAATCCGCATTAAGATTTTCAGGAATAAATTTGAACGGATAACGATGGACACGAATTGAGATAGGGAATTTTAAAGCAGTTGCGATTTTCTAATTGAATGTGAGTTAGTACTACTAACCTAACCTGTATCGCATAGATAACTATTAATTAATAGATATATAATTAACAAGAATTGCCTGACAGATCCATAGTTTAGGTAATTCCGTTTGTTTGTAGGTACTAATATTGAAGGTAAGAAAGTAGAACAGTTTTTGTTGTACAAAATGACAAACCTTTTTAGAAATATTTCTCAACTATAATCGAAATAGAAATAGGTACAAAGAAACGATTGATTAACATAAATGAAGAATTAAAGAGGTTCAATTCCAGAAAGTTCGTCATCGGTATCTGTATTACTTTCAGCCTGTAAATGTATAATTGGACGTAGTTATGCAGAAAGCTACGAAGCCACAAAGAAATGAAACCGAGATAATTGAAGTTGATGCTTCTGTTGACTTTTAGAGAGTGATATTTCGCAAAATAATCATGAGAAAAAGATGTGTATTAATTTATGTATAATTCAATATTATTGTTTCAATTAAAATTTCATTGAAAAATAAGCAAAAATTTTGTGGGTTGATTGTTTAATGCAAAATTAAAAATATCCAAAATAGACATAGCCGTGAAATGAATTTCAAAAAAATTTAGTATTTTATTCAGGAAAATGTTCAAAGAATCTTCAATACTTATTCAACTTCGAGATCAAGTAATTTGACATTAAAACCATGAACATCTTCTTCAATATTGGCATCACTTTTGAAATTTTTGTAAAACATTTGACAATCTGATGGAATTAGGTGCATCATTCAGTTAAAGCTCTTGATTTTGGCTTCAGCAATAAATTTTTCATGAGCCAATAAAGAAATCACATCCAAGAATATTCTTGGGGAGACTTCTGTCTCGTTTTCTTCCGAAGATCGATTATATCTTCAGGCGAGTTAAATGTTGTTGCACCATAAGAATAAAGGGTTTGTCTTTTTCGATTCGTGTGGATCTTATTTTGAGACAATTGATTTTTTTGCTATACACTGATGATTTTGTATTGACGATCTTCTTTTCGATATTCTGAACACTGAAATAATCATCAAATGCCATTTCAGTTACAAGTAGTTTTTTTCTTCGACAAGTTCTCATAATTTGCATATACTCTTAAGGTAGGTACAGTCTTTGCTGGTGTTTCAAAGCTGACTCTATGTCACCCTAATCTGCATCTTTAGGTGAGAAACAATGTCCTGAATACAGAAATTTTAGAGTAATATCGCTTGAGTTGCCACAATTCTCCAGTATAGATTTCAACATGAGAGTCAGCTTCACGTTCCTGTTCTGCCCCCCGCAAAAATCACTCAACAAAATAAAGTGGCGATTATTTGGTGAAAGTTTGGTTTGTATGTATGTTTGAGAAGGCAGGACATTACTTTCTGGGCTCCTCTTCCTGCAACTCCCTCAGCCCAGACATAACGGTACCCTATGTCTTCCTTTCCGCTTAGAACACTGGCATTGTACATCCAAAGTTGGTGCTTGTAAAAAACGATGTTCGTTGGTATCCTTGGCAAAGGTAATGTTTTCTCCTAGTCAAACGAGAGGCAGTCATGATGTTCAGTATCTTTCGCTAGTTGAAAATCTTGCCTTCCTAACTTCTAGGCATTTTCTGTATTTTCTGATTGAGTTGCATGTTCCTCTAAAAGTTTTTCTTTTTTAGCTGGATCCGCCTAATTATCTGTTTGTATCTTGAGACTATTACATATGTTGCAGGTTTTTTTTTCAATAGCTTGAATTTTAGGTTGACACGCGTATAAAATATTGCTTGATAAGATGACATACTGACAGGTTGACTCCGTTTCCTGGCAGTAAATATTATACATTTTCTGCAAAGTCACTTCAGGGGGCAGGAATTGGATCTTGGTTTGGTCTCGTCTATAATGTGACTTGTATGTTGGAACTCTATTAATGTGTTCAACAACTTTTTAAATTTTATCTTCGTTCAGCTCATTTTTCCCCCATGGTTTCGACCTTTTTGGTCTGTCCTAGAGTCTGGATATACATTTCTCGACACACAACTTTCTCTTGGAGTTTATAGACTCACGAATACTTTCGCTTTGCCGGATTCCTTACATAAGTTTTTTTTGGTCTGTTGCACTCCAGCTGCAATAAAATTGATCTGGCAGTCCCAGGATTTCAGCAATCAAAGTCAAGAAATATTTTGGGTTCAATTTTTTTCCTTTGTAGTTGAAGTTTGCTTCATTACCGTTTCTTTCAAGCTTTTTCTCGCTCCTGTTTTGTTCTGCATACTTTCTTTTTCTGCCTCTTTTTGGTCTCATTTTAGTCTGCTCATTTTCATCAGGAATTATACCATTATCATTTTCAGCAACAATATAATGAGGTACAGTCAGATCATTCCCATCAGAGGTAGAGCTTTCATCTTCGCTTTCATAGTTGGGATCTTTGACAGAGTCGTCATTATCTTCCGACTCTGAAATATCGTTTTCCTGGCTCAAGTTTCCTTCTGCAGGAACTGGTTGACTAGTACTAAGTCAGGAAACTGCAGATCTATTCAAACTGCTTTCGTTGATAGGAGGCTCTGCATTATCCACAAAAAATTTCTCAATGTTTTCATTATTTGAAATATCAGGTTCAATTAAACCGAGAATTAAACATTCTGGCATTTTTCCTCCGCGTGAATTTTCGTTAGTGGTGATACTCTCGGGATATTGTACGATCTTTCTTGTTCCTCCTCACATTCTGAAACCAGACGTAAAAGTTCATGTTAATTTGAACGAAGTTTACTGCTTCAAATTTGTGCTCGAAACTGCATCCAATATTGAACTTTATCATGAAGAAAATATTCGGAGCAAAGGTATCGAACACGTAGGTACTTAAGCAGGAAGTTAAAAATCGATAAAGAAGAGTTACGGATATACTGAAAAATACTTAAATGTTGAACTATGTTATCGATAATTCTAGTAAAGTATTAATACATCACAGGAACCAGTTTCGCAAAAAAAATTGAGTATAATACTTAAAAATATACTTACCTATTCGGTTCTTTTGTTTCTCAGCTTTCCTCAAGTTTTCGAACATTTGCTGGTTCCTATTTGCAAAAACAACTTTAGAAACACACTAAGGAAACCACTTAGTACACGTTAATCTCCCGAGGTTATGTAGATTATGATTTTGCAAGAACCAACCAACCCAATTGGGAGATGCGGGAAAACGACATATTGTTATTTATATTCCAACCAAGTATGTTGAAAGTGTTCTGCACTAATGTAAACAGAACATGCGTGAATAAATGGCTTGG
Source organism: Cryptolaemus montrouzieri (assembly GCA_013387265.2). NCBI lineage: Eukaryota > Metazoa > Arthropoda > Insecta > Coleoptera > Coccinellidae > Cryptolaemus > Cryptolaemus montrouzieri. The sequence continues at coordinate 104,575,142 of JABFTP020000021.1, forward strand.
TAGGTATTAGCTTCGACTCATATTGCGTCATCACATTGGTTGGTAGGTTTCTGCAATTTGAAGAATAGTTTACAGAAGGTTTATTTTCGTTACCAACTCAGTTTTGGTGAGATTGTGGGATGATATGTTTATGCATAACTACGTCTGATTATATCATCAACAGCAATGTCACTTGCTACTTCCTTGTCTGCAAAAGATTTCTCAAATTTCTTGGCGTGTTCACAATGACTTTTGCATTCGTTTGTCGGAATTGTATTGAAAAAGGCATCACAAAAAGTTTCCACAGCTTTCAAGTCAAATTATTGCTTTTTAGATGCCCATACCAAATGTATTAGATTTGGGATGATAAGGGGGAAGTCGAAGAATAGTGTGGCCACTATCTTAGATTATTTTATCTATTTCGTATCCTTTGAATCGTGGTGTGTTACTTTTTATGATCTCATAGAGTTAAATTTTCAACATGTCTTGGGCGAAGGGTAGTACACGCCGTCGAAGCCATTCTTGCATTTCTTCTTTTCTTGAAGGAATATTTGGACATTTGTTCAGTTGACCGTTATGTTATGGATCATTGTCTATAACAAGAACGCTTTCAGCTGGATTAGGTATCAGCATTTCCTGCAGCCATTTCTTAAAGTTGACATAATTCATCTCCCTGTGATAGTCACCTGACTTGGTGTTCGATTTGAACTTAATAAAAAATTCACAATAATAAGTATCTATCCTTTGGAAATTGGCACACAAAGACCTTCATCTGAGTTGTCGCTCTAAGCTTTCATTTGTGTGTGCGATGAGATATACGTTTCATGCATATAAATTGCCTGAATTTTTTCATATCCCTAAGAAAGTATCTTCTGTGTATTCGTATTTCTGTTTTTCCCATAAGTAATTTCCTATCATTTCGTTTTTTCCCAGCGAAATCCCATCGTTCTCATCTTAGAGATTCATATGATCCAGAATACCCATTGTCATCAACAACAACAAATTTCATATGAATTAATTTAGCGTTGGAATTTCTTTTCCGTTATATAAAAGTTTATTACCATAGGATAAAGAAACCCCATTTGAAGATTTCGTTTGAGCATGGTAACACCTTATCGTAAGCAACTACCTACAAGATCACGAGATCACTTCATTGGAGTTGTACCTGAATCTTATCAAATATGTCTGAGACATTCTCATTAATGGAGCAGAATACTATAAGGGCATTGATTCTAAGTAGAAATCGTAGATGCCATGCAGTAATTCTACCCAGAAATGTAAATATCCGGTAACAACAGGTTTTTGGTACTTTGATTTTTTCTCAAAGTTTTACATTTTTCACTATTTGTTTCATATCATTTTCTGTGAGTACAATTTTCATTTCGATAGTTTTCAAGCATACCTTAGTGCTGGTGTATTTATGGATATATAAATATTTTTCATTTCTAAATTTTTTCAGAGAGAATTTTAATTCTCGATAATAATAATGATAATAGAACCTTTATTATGCTCTGAAAATACAAATTCATGAATAAAAAATTGAAGTATCCGAAGATACAGCAAACAAAGGAGATAGTGTTTTTTTATCTCTCAAGTACTCAGTACTTTTCTGAGAGAGTGGATGTCACAAAAATAGTATTCGATACGAGAAAATTTCTAATTGACCTTGCCAACAGGTCATAAAGCCTTAAATATATATACTCATTGGTTCTTTCGCCAACAGCTTTACTCTTTTTTTTCTTCTTTGTAGTCAACATTTTATACCTTGTGTTGTAGTCATGTTCAAGAAACAGAATTTCTGTTTCATCTCGAAAATGATGAGTTAGAATTGAATAAAAATATAACTTTCTTACATTTAACACCCCAGCTTGTCCCATTGTCTCAGCACTAGAAAAAGGAATTTTTTTATGTAGAATAATTCTTAACACCCACCTCTGACTAATCACGAGATTGTACAAGTGTACTTCTAGTACTCCATCCCTCGCTAGTATTTGATATGAGATATGTGACTGAACCAATGCAAAATACAAAGTGCGCAACTGTGAAAATCTTAAAAAACACGACAAATACCTAAATTTGGAAAGCAATCCCCTAATCTTCCTCACGATGTGTGAAACATGAACGTCCCAGCGTAGGTGTTTATTCACAGTAATCCCAAGGTACCTGATTGAATCAACAGAATGTGTATTAACATCTTCTTGGATGTCGAGAGTTGCGAAAGCTGGTCGGTTCACTTCGTAACCGGAAAAACAGATTAATTTGGTCTTGTTTGCATTCATAGTGAGTAGGCTGTAATCGAACCACTGCTAAACTTTTTTTAATATTCCGTCCGATTTTATCTTCAATTCCGCCCAGCTTTTTGCCCTGTAAAATATCGCCGTATAATCTGCGTAGCTCAAGATATCACAAGAATTGCCCTGTGCCTCCAATAAGTTATTAACATAAATAACAAACAAAACAGGACCCAGCACGGTTCACTGTGGTACACCACACTCTACAACGCGAAACTCGCTTAAGGAATCACCAATTCGTACCCCTTGTTTACGTACCGTCAAATAACCCTGCACTAAGTTGTATGCATTTTCTCTGAAACCGTACCTAGAAAGTTTATCAAGCAGCAACTTAAAACTCACATTGTCCAACGCTTTGGCCAGATCGACAAAGACACATACCAGATTATTATTCAATGCCAAACAAAAGAACGATAAATTCGAGCAATCAGGAAATTATCAAATCAAATACAATGAATCTCAGGAAGCCTATTTCGGACAAACAGGGAGAAGTTTTGAAGCTAGATTCAAGAAACATATTTCCTCAGATAAAAATTCGTCAATATTTGAACACATAAAAGCAACTAACCACTCGATATCATTGAACAATCTTAAAATCCTTCATAAATGTAACAAAGGGGGAGAGATGGATTTGTTGGAAAGTTTGGAGATTAACAAACTATGTAAAAACCCACAATTTACTACCCTCAACAGCCAACTAGAGCATAATGAATCCCCACTACTCAATATTTAGGATAAATCTCATTATGTACTTGTACTTGCCGACTCATGTATTATATTGTTCTTCACTTGAAAATGACCGTAGGGTCGAAACCGGTCGTGATTTCTGAATAAATTGTGGAAAAGTGACAATAGTGTCTCATTTTGTCTTACTTTAATTATGTCACCCATGTTCCCTCAGAATGACATTAAATCATTTCACTTTCAACAAGTGAAATATTTCGAAGTAATTCCCATTAGAGAACTATAATAAATAAAAGAAGAACACGGTTTCGTGGTAGGAGTTCCTTGTCGAAATTACTTCGAATTCAACGAGCAATTGGAAATCGGGCAAGTCGGAGTAAATGCCGACTTCCGGTATTTTCGGAAGAGACGTCGATTCGGACATATTTAGAGCTAGTTGGTTTCTGTCTGACTCGCAGTTCTGTTTTTGTTTCGATCCGTATATTGAGAATAGCAAATATATTTCGAGAAGTTTTACAAGTACTACTTTCTAAAACAAGCAATACTTTTTCTGCTTTTATTGCATATTCCGGGGTTTTACAAGAAAGTTTCATAACTATTTGTAGTCAATTACTTATAAAACAACTTCCGTTTTTAACATCCATGAAAAACTGAATTGTTTTATGGATATTCACGATTTTGTTTGTAAATTTATTCAGTCTACAATACCAGGTCCCTAATAAAATTCATAATTCATTGATTATCGGCATTTAGCAATATCGCTCGCATAGGGCAATTTTTGATTTTCAATACTTAACTTTTTATGTAAAATTGAGAAGTTTGCAGACACCCCCTCTATCCTAGTGTCATTGAAAATGCCAATAACTTACATATTGAACTCATAAGCCCCAACTTCTCATCAGAATTCCATGAAATATTTCCACGAACTCATGTTATAACGAAAGAATGCTGATTTCAACAAACTGGACGAAGTATATTTGAAGGACGGTTTCTTGGAGTATATGGCAGAAAAGTTCAAGCACTATTATCAACTCTACACTGACGGTTCCATTCTGAAAAATTCATGTGGATGTGCAGTTTACGATCCGAAAGAGAACCATCACATTAGCAGCCAGTAACCAGATATATATTCTATTCATTCATATGAAATAGTAGCACTTATGAAAGCACTTATAAAAGCACTCGTGTACTGTACAACTCTAGACACAAATGCGTAATGATCAGTGATTCGCGTAGTCTATAAGAACATCTCCAAAAATTTTCTTTCTCCTTAAAGAACAATTTCTTGGAGATAAAATTCCGAACAACACTGTTTCAAGCTCAACGATGTGGAAAAGAAGTAACCTTCCTATGGGTTCGAGCGAGAAAGCTGATTATTTCGCACGTGAAGCTACTACACTTCAAAATAAATTTGCACTGCTGTACCCGAAAACAGATTCTTTTGAATCCGTAAAAGAATCAATCCATCTACAATGGACAAACAGATACAAATTCAACAGAAAGGGTCTAACCTACAAGAGTTTTATCGAAACACCTCTGAAGAAACCTTGGTGTAAAGATTTCAGATATCTTCGTCATTTATTGGTTATTATAAGTAGAATACGCAGTAGTCACGCGGTATTCGGCGAACATCTATACCGAAGAGGACTACGAGAAAACCCCTATTGCATATGTGGAGAAGAAAAATCACTGAAACATCTCGTTGTCATTTCCAAGATTTTATCAAGAAAGAAGCCTACTCTTCAAATTGATTTATTCAATTCTCCGCGATGGCCCTCATCACAATATCACTTTGATATTGTATTCAAGGCTGTCGAATGTACATGGAAGATTTCATTTTTGTTCGAACGGTATTGTATTTTGTGTGTAAAAATCTACTTCAACCATTTATTTTGAAGAAACAGGGTATCACAATTTTCTATAAAAAAATCTTGGGAGGTTTTTTCAGATTGGGAGACCACTTTTTTGTTGAAGATTCAAGAGCTTCCTAAACTCTGCTATAATGTCTTTAAGTAATAAGTTTTTTTGGTGAGTAGTTCCGTCGCAATATTTTTTTTTCGTAAAAGTTCATGAAAATAGATTCTCACATCATCACATGCTCCTTCGGCCAGAGAGGATGAATATTTTCTTCCTTTTGTTTTCTCCTTGCCCAAGGATAGCTTTATTGATGAATTGAATTAGATTATCTTCATCTTATACAGGAGTGACGCAAAAAAATGATTGAATATTGTATTTTTAAAAATATCATATCTTGATTTTTCAAATTGAACATCCTGTATTTTATATTCATATAGACGCATAAAATATTGTGCCATATTTTTGCAGAAGTAATCTCATCTTTATCTTCTACATTTCTCGAAATAGAAGAAAATAAACTTTTGAATTGAGAGGATTTACAAAATTTGAATCATTGTATTAACAATGAATGCTTATATCTATACTTTTGGTGTGTGTCAGAAAAAACACAAGTGTGAGCTCAGGAAATGTAACAGGGGAACCATACTATCTTGTATATCATTCAACAAACGAGTGGAAAAACCTGAGGAAAAGACTCGTTTCCCTGTCGCTATTGCACTAGCAATAGCTTGTCTGTTTATGTTGTAAAAGTGTCGTGTGTACAAAAAGAGTACCAAGGATTTTTACTGCTTAGCCGCTCCATTCTCTTTTGCATTCCATGATTTCCAAACGAAGACAAGGGTGAAAGGAAGGTGCTTTGGGACAGGAATCTGTAACAATGGAAAAAGAAAACCAGCAGAATAATATTTCAACAATCATACTTCTAACATGTCTAAACAAATCGAGGAAAATATTTTATATAGAAAGCAAGGTCATGAAAAGGACTAAGGATATACTAAAAAGATACATAACCTGCTATATTTCCTCAAATTCCCTCTCAGCTTGACCGAGAGAGCCCTGATGGCCAGGTTCAGTCTTCCAAGTGATGTCGATTATGATCTATAGATGTTTTAGAATCATTATGGACCCAATAATCTGGGTTAACATCGCTCATATATTATTTCTTCGTGGAAATTATTTAATTTAAAGAAATTTGCGAAAAAATTTTGACAGAGGTTGCGAAAGAAAAGTTTATTAGTACATATCATTGTACTTGATCAGAGAAATTGAGATATTTTAAGGTAGTCGTGTATGAAATACGTAATGGATTGGTTATTGATGAGACGACCTATAAGGTGTTGAATTATTTCAATAAGTGTTCGACCTAGCAGGTCATCTAACAGGACCACCACGTCCTATCCATTTGTTTGGAAATACATGATTCAAATGCTCCCTAACCTGATGTGAGTAATGTGGCGGTGCTCCATCCTGTTGAAACCACAAGTCTTGTCTTATAGGCTCTGGTACATCGGCAAGTAACATTGGTAGATGATTTTGCAGAAAATCTAAATACATTTCAACATTGAAGTGCCCGTCGAAAGAGTGGCACCCAATTAAATATCTATCTACTATAGCGGCCCATACATTCAAGGACCAACGATGCAGGTGATCTATTTAACTCATGAGGTGTGGATTTTCCGTGACGTAATAATAAAAGTTATGCCGGTTAATAAACCCATTCTTGTGGAAAGTTGCAGAAAAGAAATCTGCTAAACATATTCGGATTTTCGCTAGTTTGTCACTTGCCCAATTCCAAAAATTAATTCGATTTACATAGTCTTGATATGCATGAAATTTATTCACTTTCGAGATTCTCTGGACAGAAATTTTACTTATATCTGTTAACTGAGAAATCTCTCTTTGGCTTTTATATGGGTCCTCTGTCACTGTCAACAAAACTGATAATTGGTTGTCTTCACCTGTAGCATTTTTGGTTTTTCATGTTTTTTTTGTAAGCGATATTACCCGTTTCGATAAATCTAATTAGAAGTTTTTCAAAGCGTCTTGCATCAGGATGCCTCTTATCAGGAAACCTTTGTGCAAAAACTCTACTTGCCAACAAAGAATTTTCTATCTCACTCACCCATGATTAAAATCAAATCAATAATTGCTTCTTTGGAGAACTTCTTGGCAGTTAATTGAGAAAATTGGGTTCAAACTTCACTTCATCAATGTTTAATAACGAAGCACTGATAAGTTCACCATGTAAAATGCAGAATATGATATGTACGAACATCTGACAGAAGGCACAAAAAAAAAATGTCAACACATACCTGGATAGTGACTTCCGCGTCAGTGAATGCCTTTAAAAATAGGCTTGATGAGTGGTTCGTCGAGAGGGAGGTCCCGTATTTCACTATTCACATTCGTTTCTCTCTATACAGATTTTATTCTCTTGCGTCTATGAGCAGGTTCTGCTATTTTACATTTGATTATGATCTTAGAGGGTATGTTACAATGATGTATGTAATTATTCAATGAGTTTATAAATTACTCATTTTAATTTTCTTATAATAATAATAATGATAATTAACAGCCAATTCTTAAGGTAATCAAGTAATTTCTTAATGAAAGCCATAACTCGTAAATAAGAGCTGTAAGAACAAAGTGAGGGTATGTTTAGAATCACTGACGTCAAATTAGTAAACATCAAGTGACATAAAAAATTCATCAGACCAAAAATGCAAATTTGTCGTTCAGTGTACTCATTGACCATAATAAGTTTCGTGAATGTTTTACAGTATTTCAGTTTCCTGATTTGATAACTCATCATCACTAGATTCGTCAAGATCGTAATTAATTCTTTTAGGCTCGTCAAACCAATCTTCCGTTATTTCTTAAAGCTCTTTTCACCCGTTGAATCCTTTGAAAATATAAGAATGCTAGTAAAATAAATGAGAATAACAAAACTTACGGGTCGACAAGAACATCTGTGCGATGAAATAGCTCCTCCCATTGTTGCGCGTTAACTTTGTTGGTCACGTAGCCAAGAGCCCAGTTCGCAATGAAATTTTGATGCTTTAAGAAGAGCCGAGCGAAGAAGACCGAATCTTGTAAATTTCATTTAAATATTTCTATGTTTTGGTGAGGATGGAGTTCGTTTCCAACTTAAAAAGGAAAGAATTGAGTACGCAATCCAGGGAAATAATTGCGAATGTCATTCACTTCATGAAACGAGAAAGGGTGGAGATTGAACTTGTAATTTCTTTGAAAAAGGTTCAAGAACGTGTACCTGTCGCAAAAAGAGAAGGTTTGCGAACTGTAGCGTTATAATTGAAGATTTTTTATGGACTGTATATAATTGAGGTGAAGCTGGTACTACTGAATGAATTATAAAAGCGTATTTGTGAAGAAAAAGAAAAGAAAAATTGGAAAAAGTAATAAACGAAACTGTTAAACTATTTACTAGCTTACCTTTCGGGTCAGGGTAATAAGAATAAGGAATACTCGCACTCGCCAATGTAATTAAGCACAATTGTAGATGCGTTTCAGTAGAAAATTGAACTCGATCTCGCAGTTGGTTCTCTGCCACCGCACGTGAACAGGCACTCCTCATCTGTTTCCCTCTTCACGGTAATGCCAGTTGGTGCGTAAAGGAAAGGAATAGGATAACAGAAGGAAAAGGTAGAAGCTAAATTTGCTAGTAAAGTATGAATTTTCAATTTGAAAAATATAATTCTGAACCGGAAAATCTTTAAATGGAAGAATAAAAAAAATAGCATAAGATTGCATGTAGTAATAAGTATTAATAATTTATTATGAAAAAAAAAATCACGAAACACGAACTGTGCGAATAATTTCGAGCAAATTAAAGAAGATTGAAGATGGCGAAAATAATAGTTTTTCAACTCCCGATAAAAAGAGAAGAAAACGAATACAAAGGTACTTATGGAAAAACCCTAAATACAGCAACTATGTTTGAATTATTTGGGGAGCACCAAATGATACCAATAATTTACATAGACGAAACATAGATTCATTTCTCCCATACACACAAGAAGGCTTGGTGTGCCTGTTTCAAAAAGACCAAGACTGAAAATTGAGCCCGTCATTTCGAAAAGGGCACGAGCCTATTAATTAACTCTTCAGGAATAACTAAATTAGGTTTATTATAAAAAAATGATTGGTGGTAAAGAAACTGAACATGAGAGAAGTCAAATGAAGGAAATATATAATATAATTTTTGTAACTTTTATTTATAAAAAAGCATATTTTATTCAGATATTTTCGGTTGAAGTCAGGATTAATGTCCTTCTCAAAATGACCTCTCTAATGTTCATACAAAATCAAATATTTTCAGAAGAACTATCAGTTAATCATCTTGATATTCATTGTTCACTGAAGTTGTTGGCCATATAAAAACCTCTATATAGAAAGTTTTGGTACTCTGCTTGGATATATTTTCCTAGTTTTCTAAAATCAGCTATTTTCTTTTCATCGATTTTCACTTACTAGCATATGCAGGAGTATTATTTGATGACAAGGGGGGCTTTGTACATATCCTCGAAACGACGGTTTCAGTTTTGAACGCCGGTAGTGAATGTGGATTCGTACCAAACGCATATCTTGCCTTGTCCAATTGTAAAATCGGTGATTATTACGATGATATGAATTTGGCAAACTAAGGAAATCGCTTGAAAGAAAAACTTTTTCCAAATTTACAACCAAAAATTGTGTAAGTGATCGAAAACACCCCATATCAAAATGTACATACAGAAAAACACCCGAACACCTGAAAAAAAGAAATGAAAGAGTGGCTTCAACGTCGAAATATTGCCTTCGCAGATGGAATGCTCGAAGCAGAACTTAATAATCTGATTCAATTGCACAAACCCAGATATAAAAGTATGATATTTACAAACTCCTGAATGTTCAGGGCCACGATATACTTAGGCTTCCCCCATATCTTCCTGACTTCAACCCGATTGAAAAAGTTCGGGTAGCCATGAAAGTTTATGTAGCTGACAGGTATCTTGATTTCTCAATGAAAAATGTGGAAAAACCATGAGTTTTTCTCTTTTTTTTTTCAGATCAGTGAAAATCATTATGCGACAACAAGCAGAAAATTGATCAATCAATTTTCATGATTACTTTGCAAGCAGACGATAGTAACAGCAACACTTCTTCTTCTTCTAGTTCTGATGAAAAACTATCTGACATAAATTTTTTCGTTATATAACTCATTTTGTTTTTCATATTTGAATTGTATGCAAAAATTATTTAGATGAATAGGGTTTTTACCATTTTTAATGAATTTTTATTATCGAACTGACAAGGTAAATCCGAATCATTCGTACTCGCGATAGCGCATACGGTTTTAACTCTTGAAATTTCCGTTTTCTTCATTATGTCGTTAATCCAATACAGGGTATTACATAATAGTATGTCACAACCTAAGGGGGTAAATCTAAGTGCAGTTTTGAGAAAAAAAGTTCATATAAACATAGGTCCGCAAAAGCTTCGTTACGGAGCTACAGGGTGTTCAAATGCCCGGAAAAAATTGTTCATCCCTTCAAAACTCCTGCAGTTTTTGAGATATTTAGCTCAAATTTGGAAAGCAAGTTTTTTTCCACCTTCCATCATTACACGTTCCAAATTTTAACTAGAATCTACAAGGTAATTTCTTTCACGTAGCCATGTCTTCTTTTGCTTCTTCAAACTTTTTTGCAGCACGCCACTGATCAGTGTAAAATCAATTTTGTCATCTTCAATCAAATTCAAAAATTTTTTCACACTTTTTTGTTGTTGTTTTTTGTATTTCTAATCGTTTTCGAGTGAAAAATTATTAAACGATTGTGTGCACTCGCTGAATGGAAAGCAATTAATTGAAAAAAATGACTAGTTGGCTTTAATTTTCTTCATTAATTCATTTATTTTGACAGTTGCTAAAGTTGAGCCTGTGTCTGCTAGAATTGTTTATTAAATTTACGATTAGTTTTGATTGAAGTTATTGCTGTAAGAAAAAATGGCTAATTTTACTAACGCCGAATTGGCTGATATCCATTACATGTACAGTCTGGCTTACGGAAACACAACAATAGCTAGGCGATTATATCTATCAGGTGCGCTTTCCAAATCGAGTAACACTAGACAGGCGAAAATTTCAAATATCCACAGAAGGTTGAGGGAAACTGGTACTTTTACTGCAAATAATCATTTAAAAGGTGCTACTGAAACTATGAGAACTCCAGATATTGAGGAAGCAGTTTTGAATTGTATTGCTTTAAATATTTAAATAGGAGATCAGTTGAATATTTCAGAGTTTCTAATTTGGAGAATTTCCCATGACTTTTTAATGTACTTGTTTCATATTCAACGCGTCCAAACTCTACTTCCTCGAGATTTTCCTTCAAGAAAGAATTTCTGTCGATGGATCTCAGATAAAATCAAAGAAAATGCTCATTAGGAAGTGAAATAATGTTCACAGACGAAGCTAACTTTCCGAGAACTGCTATCACATATTTTCAAAATAATCATTAATGGGCTGAGGAAAACCCCCATTTGATTGAAGAATCTCATCATCAAAAACAATTATCACTAAATGTCTGGGTCGGAATAATTCGAAATCATTTAATTGGGCCATTTGTTTTGGCTAACAGACTGAACAGTCCTGCTTTCAGTAATTTCTTGAGGAATTGTCTTTATTGCTCTAGGATGTGCCATTTTTGATGAGAAACATAATGTGGTTCCTGTATGACAGGGCACCAGCACATTTCAGTGGAGAAGCTAGGGAATTCTTGAACAATACACTCAACAACCGATGGATATGTCGGGGTGGGCTAGAACCGTGACCTCCTAGGTCTCCAGACTTAAATAATTCAGACTTTTTCTTATAGAGATTTCTAAAATGTTTATGCCACTCCAGTGAACACTGTAGAAGAATTGAGAAATCGAAAAATAACCTATTGTGACACGATAAGAAATATCCCAGGAATATTTCAAAGGATACCTGATTTTATGCGAAGAAGGACAAAGGTCTGTACTCTTGCAGGTGGAGGACACCATCAGTAATTCATTTAGTCTTTAATTATTCATTTTTTTAGTTTGATATTGAATAATTAAAACTTGAGTCTCAGAAGACGAGCTTTCAAAATAAAAGCAAATTTAAGGCATACCTATCGAATATTTCTATTATTTTTTTTAGCGAATAACATACAATTCAAATAATTCAAATTCAATAATTTCTCACTGGAAAACGGTTGGAGATGCGAAAAAGTTACAGGTGTCAAAAAAGTTTTTCAATTGAACGAAGATGACGAAAATTGATTGTACGCTGATCAGTGGCGTCCTGCAAAAAAGTTTAAAAGGGCAAAAGAAGACATGGTTCCGGTAAGGAAAACACCTTGTAGATTCTAGTTAAAATTCAGGACGTGTAATTATTAATAGTTGTAAACTAACCAAATTTGGGATGAATATCTCAAAAAGTTCAGAAGTTTCGAAGAAAATACCAATTTTTACCGGAAATTTCAACACCCTGTAGCTCCGTAACGAAGCTTTTGCGGAACTTTATTCATATGAACTCTCTTTCTTAAAATTGCACATAGATTTATCATCTCAAGTTTTGACATACCATATGTAACCCCCCTATAAACCCATAGAGATATCACAAAGATACTAGGTACTTAGGAGAAACATAGTTACTAATCCTTTGCCTCAAACCCCTATTGAATATCAACCTTCAATCACTATATTTCATCTTTTTGTACAGATTCTAGGTATTCTTGAAAATTTGAATTATAAAAAAATAGTACTTATTATGAAGGTTCAGTTAGAAAACCCCTGTCTCGAAAATTTCCTGTAGTCGAACTGGTGATGTTGGTGATTGCTTACTTGTAATAGAAATTAAAATGATCGAGTACCTTGAAATGCTATATGCCTAAGAGGGATAATTTCCTCAAAAACCCCTTACACCGACCCTGATAGCTATTTGACATTACATTGCAGAACGTATTATCCATCTTACCTCCTCCATTTGCTAACTCTTTTGTTCTTCACGCATCTTACATGAATCTCAACCGCACAGATATTCTTGTCGACTTGTACATCTATGCGTGTATGTCATAAAATTTATGCAATCGTAAATATCGTTCATAGTATCTACGTTTCAATCGCTATATGGACACCTCAAAGGACGAATATTCCCAACAAACTGTTCGAGGCATACGTGGAAAGTTATGACGATTTTGCACCTAAGAAAGAAAGTGGGGTCCGTTTCAGTCGATTTGTCGTAAAATTTACAACAACGGTCGCGCTGGAAGAACATTTTTCAGTATGCTGAAGTTAGAATAGCAGTAAAGAAGGTTTAATATCTTCGTAACGTATAATGAGAAGCTGTATAAATTCTGTGAAAATCTTGTCATAATTCTAAGAAAAGGCCAAATTTAATAAATAACCTGAAAGTTCTTAGGCGCCCCACACTTACTGAAATTAAATTTTAACAAAAACTTTCGAACCATTTTGTCGTGTTTAAGCAGACCCAGAGAGTCTGGAATATTATTTCAGATTTCGTAAATATCAAATTCCCTTTCAAATACACAAATTGATATTCCAGATTGAACAGTTTTCCTAATGGATCTGGAATTTACACAAAGAAACAATCAAGTTAATCCAGCTTTTGTCAACGCCTACATAGTTTATCAGATTATTAATAAAATGAGCATCACCATCAATTACCCCAAAATATTACCCTAATCTGAAACACTACAATAAAGGAATTGAATTAATGAACTTTACTGGTATTTAATCTGAAACAGGAAGAGCAGTGTGGATAAAAATAATACGAAGAAGAGTCAAATTTTTCCCTAATTTATATAGGGAGTGCCAGAGAAAACCGTGCAAATTTTTTCCGTTATAACTTTCGCAATTTTGGAGCTATATCATTCGTTCGTGCTTCATTAGAAATTCAAAGACTAGTTTTTTCAAAAATTCTATCGAAATTTCACTTTCGGTGAAATCCAATATGGCTGACGCATTCGAAAATCAGCAATATTTCAAGATGGCTGGAAATTTTTTTTTCAGTAAAAAATTCGAATGGGGCATTCAGTCTATAATTCAGTCTTTTCTGAACAATTTGACATATTGATCTTAAAAATATTCCAAGAATTGGTAAAAGAGTAGCGTGAAGAATTTCTTTCGTTCTGATTTTCAGTTGAAATCGAAATATTTTTTTCACCTCATGGCGTTGGCACTCCTGAAGATATAGTGTTTTTCATGGATGGTCTAGAAAGACAAAGAACCATTCTTAACTAAAAGCAACCTAAGGTTTGATTTCCTTTCGAATTCAAAATGGCCGACTTCCTCCAAGATAAACAATTTTACCTGCGCATTTGCGATCGTAATGAATCAACTGCGTAATTCAATCACTAGATTGAACCTTTACCATCATTTTGGTGGGTCGAACTCGAATATTGATCCAGAATTGTGCCAATTGTCTTCAATAATGTTTCTTTTTTCCACTATCATATGTACCTTCCGTTGTGGAACCACTGAACATAGACTGCATGCATTAACTCTATGATAAACGAAAAATGATGAAATGTCATCGAGTTTTAGACGACATCTGGTTTGAACTCGAACTGTATCTTAACGTTTGAAATTGTTAACAATGGTTTTAACAAATGAGGATAAGCGTGGCTATACAGCTAGGCAAATATTGCGCCAATTTCCAGCCCCTAATTACAAAAGAAGAACAATTTATGATCTTGATGAAAAATTCCGGACAACAGGGTTATTAGGGAGAAGACCAGGTACTGATGTTGCTAGAACTGTTACAACACAGGTACTCGCTTTTTTCATAATCTGTTTCAAACATCAGCTTTACATTTTTTGTATTACAAACTCAATTGACAATTTCAGGATAACAATCAGCGAATTTCTGCGTTAGCCCTATCAGAACTCCAGGAACCAGAACCAACCCAAATGTCTCAGAGATGCCAAATCTCAAAAACCTCGGTGAGAAGAATAATAAGCCACAATTTGGGTCAATTGAGAATATCTGGTTCACAGATGAAAAATTTTCACCAAAAAAAACCATATATTTGATATTCTCCTGACAACGTTTGTCAAAGAAATGAATAACCTTTACTATCTCACAAAAATACGCTCAACTTTCCGTCAGTGTACAGGTTGTCCCAAATTAGATGTATCTGAATGAAACCCATTTCAATTGATTTTAGGATGGAACCAGATATCATACCAGTCACTATATTATGGATTGTCTAAGACAGCGTGTAGACGATATAATCGAACCAGAATAATGGCCCCCATATAGTCCATATCTTAATCCGTGCGACTATTTTCTGTGCTGGCATTTGGAAGAAATGGTGTATAAAAATGTTATTTTCAATAATTGTGAGGAGCTGATGCAAACAATTCAAGAATGTTGGAAAAATCTTGATCAAGAAGTAATTTCGAGATCCATAGAGAGCTGGAGAAGACGGATGCAGATGGTTGTTGATGCCAATGGAGTTCATAATCAATTCTGAGTACTTGATTCATCTTATTGAATGTTTTTACTTAACATTTTCTCGCAAATTTTTCTTTAAATTGAACAAGTTCCACGAAGAAATAATATATGGGCGATGTCAACCCAGATTATTGGGTCCATAATGATTCTCAAACATCTATCTCCTTAGTCCTTTTCATGACCTTGCTTCCTATGTAAAACCTTTTCTTAGATTTGTTTAGACATATACGAAGTATGATTGTTGAAATATTTTTCTGCTTGTTTTCTTTTTCCATTGTTTTAGATTCCTGTCCCAAACCTCCTTCCTTCCAACCTTGTCTTCGTTTGGAAATCATGGAATGCAAAAGAGAATGAAGCGGCTAAGCAGAAAAATCTTTGGTACTCTTTATGTACACACGACACTAATACAACATAAACAGACAATCTATTGCTAGTGCAATAGCGACAGGGAAACGAGTTTTTTCCTCAGATTTTTTAACTCGTTTATTGAATAATATACAAGATAGTATGGTTCCCCTGGTATATTTCCTGAGCTCAAACTTGTGTTTTTTTACGTGACACACATCAAAATAATAGATATAAGCATTTATTGTGAATACAATTATTGAAATTTTTGTAAATCCTCTCTTTTCAAAGAATATATATATATATATATATATATATATATATATATATATATATATATATATATATATATATATATATATCTTATAATTTGTTGAACAAAATCATGTCGTATTATTATTCTCGCAGACGTTTTTAGCAGTTGGCATCTCTGAGATATTTGGGATACAGTCGTCCTGATCTTCTTTCTAATGATCCTGTTGTCTGAAATCATTCTTCGTGATCATAGATTGTACTTCTTTTGTTATTAGGGGCTGGCAATTGGCGTAATATTTGACTAGCATTATAGCACAAATAAACATTCAATGAAACGCCTATCATCATTTATTGAAACCATTGTTAACAAATTCAAACGTCAAAAACAAGCAACACCAAGATAAAATTCGAGTTCAAACCAGATATTGTTTGAAACTCGATGACATTTCATCGTTTTCTGTTTATCATAGAGTTAATGCATGCAGTCTATGGTCAGAGGTTTCACAACGGGAGGAGCAAATGATGGTGGAAAAGAGAAACATTATTGAAGACAATTGGCACAATTCTGAATCAATATTCGAGTTCGAGCCCTCAAAATGATGGGAAAGGTCAATGTAGTGATTGAATTACGCAGTTGATTCATTACGACCACAAAAATTTTTTAATGCGCTTGGAAAATTGTTAATATTTGTCGACCATTTTGAATTCGAATGGAAATCAAATTTAAGATTGGTTTTAGTAAAATATGGTTCTTGGTCTTCTTAGAACATCCATGGAAAACACAACAACTTTAATAGTGACAACGCCATGAGGTGAAAGAAATATTTCGATTTCAACTGAAAATGAGAATGAAAAAATTCTTCAGGTTACTTTTTTACCAATTCTTGAACTATTTTCAAGATCAATATGTCAAATTGTTCAGAAATGACTGAGTTATCCACTGAATGCCACATCCGAATTTTTTAGTGAGAAACAACGTTCTAGCGATCTTGAAATATTGCTCATTTTCGAATGAGTCAGCAATATTATATTTCAACGAAAGTGAAATTTCGATACAATTTCTGAAAAAACTAGTCCTCTGGCTCTTTTATGAAGCACGAACGAATGATTTAGCTCTAAAATTGCGAAAGTTATAACGGAAAAAAAATTGTCCGGTTTTCTCTGGCGCACCCTATATAATGAGTGTAAAGAAAATCTTGACTTTTCCCAACGAAAAATGTAGCATAGCATCATAATGCGAAATATATCCAACACGAATGCGGATTAAATATCCACGTCCTAGAGACATGGTATGCCTGCTTGCATAAAATGTACGAAGAATGCAAGGGAATGCTTATATAAAATATTTCGTTTCCAACTCTGGATTTCAAACATCAGGAACGAGATGAAAAAAAAACACGACAGCTGACAAACTGAAATTTCCATTCAACTTTAAGTCGTCAGAGAATTCATCTTCCTGCCCATGATGATGGAAAACTGAGCGGAAGGAATCGATTGACGCTATCTATGCCACAGTGATGAATGAATTTCCAAGCTACCGTTCACGAAAATCGAGCCAATCACTCCGATCGGGTCCAAGCATTTTCCTCCACATTATAAAACACATGAACCTGTCAGACATATCTTATTCGTAAAGCATTCCATCCACTAGTGGATTTATTTGACGTTAAAAATTCGATGTTTCTTGTGACTATGTAGCTAAAAAAAAATCAGCCATGTTCGAGTAGGACACGATAGTTTGGTACGATAGTTTGGTAGAACCAGAAATACAATGTGTTTCGTAAGGAAACGGAACTTTTCTAGGTACTCTGAAGTTTCAGCGATCGATGTTTTGGGGGAAAACTTGATTGTCGTAACTGTTTATCGCCCACCAAAGGGCAATCATGTCCTTTTCACTGATGTTTTTGTGCAAATTTTGAACTATCTGTCCAAAACAAAAAAAGATGTAATCAATGGTGATTTCAATTTACTGCTTCATTCAAACAACGCTGACGCGGGTCCACCTATCACCTCTGACGAAGTGCACAAGTCCATTGAACAGATGAAGGATGGAAAGGCTCCAGGACCAGATGACCTTCATGCCGAGTTCCTGAAGTTGCTGGACGGAGACGGAATAAAATGGCTGACAAATATATCTAACCATATTTACGACACCGGAGATATTCCTCGAGACTGGCTAAAGTCCACATTTATTCCAATACCTAAAAAGCCAGTGCAAAACAATGCGAAGACTATAGACTAATCAGCCTCATGAGCCACCTACTCAAATTATTTCTGAAGATAATTCACAAACGTATATATAATAAATGCGAGGAACATATATCAGACACACAATTCGGATTTAGAAATGCACTAGGAACTAGAGAGGCTTTATTTGCTATTCAGGTCCTATTCCAGCGATGCAGGGATGTTGGTTGTGATGTATACGTCTGTCTTATAGACTACCAAAAAGCCTTCGATAGGGTCCAGCACAATAAAATGATAGAGGTTTTAAGAACAATCGGCATCGACGAGAAAGATTTGCGTCTTATAATAAATCTGTATTGGCATCAAACAGCAAATATTAGAGTCGATGGTGATTACTCAGAAGATGTAAATATAAGACGCGGTGTTAGACAGGGCTGTGTCTTATCCCCCACTTTGTTCAACCTGTACTCAGAACACATATTTAACACAGCACTGGAAAATGTGGATGCTGGAGTGTTGGTTAATGGACAGAGATTGAACAATATACGTTACGCGAACGATACTGTTGTGTTCGCTGCTTCTCTCGAAGGTCTTCAAGAATTGATGAATCGTGTCTTTAAAGCTAGCTCTGAGTACGGATTGTCTCTTAACATCAAGAAGACCAAATTCATGGTAATTAGCAAACAAAATACACCTCCTGACCAACTAGTAATTAATAATCAACAAATTGAAAGAGTAACTAATTACACATATTTGGGCACTACGATTAATGAGCAATGGGATCACTCTGTGAAAATAAAATGCCGCATAGAAAAAGCAAGAGCCACTTTCGTTAAAATGGGAAACCTATTTAAGAGTAGAGATCTTAATATACATACCAAACTAAGACTACTCAAATGTTATGTCTGGTCTGTGCTTCTATACGGTGCTGAGTCCTTGACCCTGACGGAAGCATCTACAAAAAAACTTGAAGTCTTTGAGAAGTGGCTATACAGACGAATTCTTAGAATTTCCTGGGTGGATCGTGTTTCCAACAAAAGAGTCTTAGAAACACTACAAAAAGAGACCGAAATAATGAACATCGTTAAACAACGCAAATTAGAATATTTCGGACACATAATGAGGAATCAAAAAAGATATGGTCTGCTCCAGTTAATACTGCAGGGAAAGGTTTTAGGCAAGAGAGGGCCTGGAAGGCGCAGAATCTCCTGGATGAAAAACCTCAGAACTTGGTTTTCTATGTCTACAAGAGGGCTGTTTAGAACAGCAGTCAACAAAGTACAAATTGCTTTGCTTATCGCCAACATCCGGAACGGATAGGCACGCTCAGAAGAAGAAGATTCAAACAACAATTTATATGTAGAGTTCAAGGACCTTATTATGTCTTTTGGATTCGAACCTACTATTTTTCAGCCTACTCGTGGTACCAATTGCTTACACAATATTTTGATCAATTTCAAGAATTTTCGAGGTTATAATAGCTGTGTGGTTGACTCCGGCTTGTCGGATCATAAGGCAGTGGACATCGTGGTTGATTCAAATCAAATGTTCATTCATCTGAGGGAAAATGGTCTCTCTTTCAATTCTGAATTCAAAATCCTACATTCTGAGAATAGAGGTATAAAACTCAACCTTCGGAAGTACTTGAGATTAACAGATATAGGTATTCACTGGAAATTTTTTATGATCAGGTAGACATAAATAACTCACCCTTATTACATTTATTTCCTAAACATTAGTTCGAGTACGGATAGCTCTGAATGGATTGCCTCTTTGGTATATATGAAAATTCTTTAGTAAGATATATTTGTAGTGTTCAATCGCTCTTGATAAAGATACTGTGTATCGAAACGCGTCGAGCATTCAATAACTTATTTTAGTAGAAATCATCGTTTACTTGTAGTGTGAAAATGGATTTCTATCACGTGAAAGCTTCGTCAATTGGACTATTAAGTAACCTACCTGAATTCTTTTCTTGGTTGATCTCTAAAATTTCCAATAGATTGAGTTTTAGTCAATTATTTTCATTGTGTGAAATTTTGAAATTATCATTGAAGTTATGGTTTTCTTCGAGTAAGTGATTAGAATAAAGGAATCTTCTTTATTATATTCAAAACTACGTTTTTGCTCGGATAATCTAACTTTGAAATTTCTGAAAGTTCTACTAATATAAATTTCATTACAATCCCTGCAAGACAGTTTATGAACACCGAATTTATTACTTTCATCAATTTTATATTTGCAGATTTTGATATGTCGGCCTAAAGAGTTATCAGTTCGGAATGCTATATTGAAATATAATGCGAGAGGAATGATTTTAATTTTAGACTAGGATTACCAATATAAGTTAAGCTGCTGTATTTTGTGTTAGAGCCCTCTACTCGCTGAAATTGTCATGGATAATATAGAAAAAACTTCACAAGAACAACCTTTATTCAAACACTTTATTTAGTGGCTCAGATATGTCGACGATATCATTTCTTGTTTCACTGGCACAAACAGACAATTAGAGTCATTCAAATCATTCATTAACAAAATTCACAATAATATCATAAGCCATCGCGTACAGATATTACTATTCACAGCTCATCTATACATCCTTATCCACGTAAATTAGCAGCTTACAATAGTATGGTATATAGACTCATTAATATCCTGATGTCACAAAATAATTCTATAAAAGAGTTGAATATAATTGAACAAATAGCAGTCAATAACGGTTACAGTCTAAGTATGATTGAGAACATGATTTCATGCAAAAATTTCAAATAGCAATCCAGGAAGTATTTTCAAGAATAAGAAAATCTGAAACAAAATACAACAGCTTAACTTATATTGGTATTTCTAGTCTGAAATTAAAATCATTCCTCTCGCATTATAATTTCAATAGAGCATTTCTAAATCTGAATCTAAAATTGATAAAAGTAATAAATCCGGAGTTTATAAAATGTCTTACGGGGATTGTAATAAAATTTATATTGGTAGAACCTTAAGAAATTTCAAAGTTAGATTATCCGAGCATAAACGTAGTTTTTATTATCATAAATCGAATTCTATTATTTTAATCACTTACTCGAAGATAAACATAACTTGAATGATAATTTCAAAATATCACACAATGAAAATAATAGACAAAAACTCAATCTATTGGAAATTTTAGAGAACAACAAAGAAAAGAATTCAGGTAGGTTTCTTAATAGTCAATTAGATTTAAATCCTTTTCCTTTACTCAATTTTTCCAATTCATAAAGTAAGCAACTCCGATGGGTTTTCCAATATACCCCTTGTACTTGTACCTATTGTAATATTAAGTAGGAAATAAGACTTATATATAAGGAATAACTCTGTTCATTAGTTTGTATCTATCTGATGAAGCCACAGTGTGGTGAAACCGGTCATAGTTCTGTTAATGTAGTGAAAATCTGAATACCATAGTTTTATTACATTGAAAACATATCGTCCTAACATTGTTTCATATTCATAGATTTCGAGTATGTGTTTATAAATTATATAATTCCCATAGGAAAGATTATTTTTCAGTTAAAACCTCTGTGTGTATTATAATTAAAATATGTTCTTTAAGTTCCACGATTTCTAAAGCTTTGAAATTTTTGGACATTAAAGTACACAAAGCTCTTTAATGATATCAACACCTTAAAATATTTATGCCATAGTTAAGCCCTCAACTCGATTTTGCGGTTTGTCCCTGAACGGCAATTGGTTGTATTCATTTGAAGGGAGAGTTCGGTCTGGAGTCTTTGAACACGTTTCTTTCAAGCTTGGGGTTTTCACAGATCAATTTTCGCCTCCACAATGCGATTAAAATTTAAAACTTTTCACCCTTAAATCTCACAGGATTCAATCCGACTGTCACTTTGTTTTTAAAGTTACAGTAAAACCTCTGCTTACGGACACCTCCGAAATGCGGACACCTCTGAATATCGGACAGTTTTAGAATCCCAACATGTCAAAACGAATATTTCATGCCATTCATACCTCTCAAAAGCGGACACCTCCCTAAAACGGACCCGGACATCTGATAGATTCAAAATTTGCTCATAAACCAGTAAATTCACCTCTCTCTATCGGACATACGACCTTCTCAACGCTATTCATATTGAAATAATTGTCAACACTAGGGATAACGGGATTTACGATGGTTAGTGGAACTGAGGGATAATAAAATGGTCATTTTAGTTCTGTGTAGGTAGGTACCTTTTATATTTTTATAGGTACCTATAGAAATAAAACGAGAATATTTGGAAACAAGAAATGCTCGGTTTTTCCTTATCACCAAAATTAAGATCCTAACCACCTGGAGGACCTTGATTTCCATTCAGTTTAAAATTGTAGGTTCTTGCAATATCATGGCTTCACAAAAGAGAAAACGTTTGTCTATTAAAGAGAAGATAGATATTATTGATGAGAGTGAAAAAGTGGATTGAGTGTTCGGAAGCTGAGTGAAAAATTTGGCGTCGGAAAAACGCAGATAGGGGATATAGTGAAGAATGCTAGTGAAATAAAAAGTTGTTCCAGACAAGTGGAAATCTTCAACAGAAGAGGGCGTTCCCAAAAACTGATGGCCTTGCAATTGATCAAGTCGTATTTAACTGGTTCTGTAAGGTTCGCAACAAAAATATTCCTATTTCTGGTCCCTTAATCCAGGAGAAAGCACTGGAAGCCGCCAAAATTTGCAGCTGAATGACTTCAAAGCTTCTAACGGCTGGTTAGAAAAATTTTGTCAGAGACATAAAATTACTTTCAAAGCTATATGTGGGGAATCTGCGCATGTTAACTTGCAGGATGTTTCTGAATGGAAGCAGAAGTTGAAGTTGATACTTCAGGACTATTCACCTAAGGATATTTACAATGCTGATGAGACAGGTCTTTTTTCCGCGCTCTACCTGCAAAAACTTTTGCATTAAAAATGATAAGTGCTCTGGAGGAAAGGCAGCCAAGGAGAGACTGACTGTTCTTTTATGTTCGAATATGGAAGGTCAAAAAGAAGAGCCATTAGTTATTGGTAAAAGTAAGAATCCAAGATGTTTTAAGGGGGCCCATGTCGATAAATTGCCTCTAGAATGGGTCTCTAATAAAAAAGCGTGGATGACAATGGAGATCATGTCCTTTTGGTTGAGGAAATTCGATGATAAAATGAAAAGGGAAAAGCGGAAAGTCGTTCTCTTTTTAGATAACGCAACATCGCACTCAAGTATTCCACTAGACAATGTGAAAATAATTTTTCTACCGCCGAATACAACGTCATATTGCCAGCCAATGGACCAAGGAATAATTCAAAATTTCAAAGTAATTTATAGGAGCCTGCTCGTGAAAAGACTTCTATCGATTATGGATACAGAAGAGTCATTAGAAAAAGTGGAGAAAAGCATAACTCTAACGAATGCACTCATATGGATTGCTGCTGCGTGGAGAAAACTATCACCGGAAGTAGTGAAAACTGTTTTGCCAAAGCCGGCTTCCATAAAAGTGACAGTGCGGTACGCGATTCCGACATAGATCATGAAGATAACATCCCACTATCGCTTCTGTTCCCAAATATCGGAGAGACTTTTGCCGACTTGGAAGTGTATTCTTCAATTGATGACAATGTGTTGACAGAAAACAATGACGTTTCTATTGAGAGCTGTTGTCTCGAAGTGACTAATGAGAACATTGATTTAGATAGTGAAGATGAAGAATCATTAGTGACCACTATCTCTAGTTTGCCTGAGGTATGTGAAAATTGAGAGATATAGAAAACTTTTTATTATAAACCATCCACATCTAACCAAAAATATTTCCTCAACTCTTTTAGACTGTGAGTCTGAAATTTTCAAGAAAAAATTGAAGACAGCAAAACAAACCACTATCCAAGATTATTTCAAACAATAAAATATAGTATAAATTTGTTGGTCTCAGTATTTTTTATTCATCTGTCCCTATCACGAACCTCCAAATAACGGACACCCCCCAATAGCGGACAACTTTTTGATCCCCGTGGGTGTCCGTTATTCGGAGGTTTTACTGTATGAAGAATTATGGTTTAGAACCAGGCCTTTCATCAGAGATTAATTTTTGGATTTCGTCACGATGTGTTGGATGTAAGAAACTGTTCTTGATTTCTTTCTAATTATAAATTATATCTAATAGATTAGCCTCGTCTTCTAACTAAGTAAAATGCTTCTAGCATACGCCCACATAACTATATAAAATTTGGTAATCAGGAGGTGAACAAAAATTATCCCAACAAACGTTTAGAGAATTTGCAAATATTTCATTTTTGCAAGAAGAATATGAAATATTTCATTAGTGAAGTAGAAGAATGGGAACATAAACAACGCTGATTGAACATGTGACATATTACAAGACAGATAATTTTTCAGTTTTTGAAATGAAATGTTTCAGGAGAGAATCTTATAGTTGTACACACAGCCAAAAGTCTTGCCCCTCCATGTATTTCTGACAAGGAATCATAAAAGGAAAAAGCTTTATATGGATTTATTTGGTTACTTCATTGGTAGATGTAACAATACCTTCCTTTCAATTTGTTCATTTGTTTTTTCAGATTCTTCATAGGAAAACTGAAAAACAGTGGCAAATTAGATTACTAATCTTTTCTTTCAACTTCCAAGTCTTGAAACAATAAACTAAAAACTTGCTAGATTAGTACCTGGTATTCCCCCATCACTGTTCCGCTTCATCTTGAGAGGCTTGAGAAGACTTGAAAGCATTGTTTTTTTTTGATATGCACATGCACTTTTGTCTATGAGTAAACAACCATTGATTTTATCTCCAACTTGATGAATACTAGGTGATAGTTGATTTTTGACTATGGATTCTTCTTTATTTTTAAGAATCTACGCCTTATGATTATGTGGTTCATCATCTCTGGTGATTAATTTATCTCTGTAGTGTAATGGTTTAGTTTCTTTAATTACTAAAAATGGAGAAATATTTCAATTCTGCTGGAACAAAGAAATTCAAATAATGAAGGTTGATGAGATTAAATTATAGCAAGGCTAGTTAAAATTAAATAACAAATGACACTACCTACTAATTTCCTATGCCTAGCAAGATTAGAGTCCCTTTATCTCAGTGTGTGATATCTTCGTCTAGAACCTAGAACCTAAATAAAGCCTTAGCAATAATATTCATCACTTAATTCAACTAGCTTTATTTCAAGATAAATATCGAAATTACAGTAACTGATTAATGATTGACTAACTATAATCAAGGTAACTTATACAAAAAACTTAACTGAAAAAGTTTAACCAATTACAATTAAAGGAGTCTCAAAAGAGATGAACTTAAACTACATAGTACAAATTTTTCGAATAAAAAAACCATTCAACGAATCGAAACTCAATGATAGAGCTCAGTCAACAATAAACGAAGATAGAAGAGAAGAATTTGATCATAAAAGAATCACTTAGCTTAATAGAAATGAGATTAATTGACACGATGATTGGATTTGGTGTTTTACATCAGTTTTCTGGTATTTCTGTATCTAACAGCTTACAGGTTACTCGATTTGCTGAATTCCTTAAAGACGTGGTTACCCCAGCGGTGAAATATCAAGATTTGGCATAAACATGAAAACTCAAAATGTCTTTACGGTGAAAAAAATCTATAACAATACCATATCTCTCGAATATATATTCTTGAAATGAACAGAATGAATTTTACTCATCCTCGCAATAGCAGATATCGATCTGGGATAATATACAAAAGAAAATTCGAAATCTCTCCACTCTCTAATTGAATTGGTTGTCGAGGAAATCCGGCAAAATTACCGACTACTTATATCGCCTCAGACGATTGGAATTTATCCAGAAAATTTCTATTACTGAAAATTATTCACTCCGATCGCTACAACACGGCTCCAATAAAATTACAAACGATTCCGAAGATTTCTGAATGGAAAGAGCGAATCTAATGAATTCCGAACTCAAGTAGTCTCGGTTCTATGAGAAACTATTTGATTTTAAGAAAAAACTAATAAAAAGCGAAATTATTTTCCTCACAATAATAAAGTGGAAACGAAACATGGTAAGAGTACTGCTTTCTGTTCTCCCACAGAAACGAGAAAATAATCTCGGTTCTATGAGAAACTATTTGATTTTAAGAAAAAACTAATAAAAAGCGAAATTATTTTCTTCACAATAATAAAATGGAAACGAAACATGGTATGAGTACTGCTTTCTGTTCTCCCACAGAAACGAGAATATAATCTCCTTTCAAGTACTGACTCCACAATTTTAACCGGTGAACAACCTAGATCAATACCAATACACCTCACGGATATAACTATAATTCTCATTGAATATCATTACCTGATACAGATTCTTGATTCGAGTTTCAAACTGTCTGAATATTTAACTTGATGAAATGAGATTGAATTATTAATTATTAATTATAGTAGTTATCAGTATTAACGACTAGCTAGATCTATGTACATCCCAAATCTATGATACTTTTAATTAGAACCACCCCTACTACCTGCTGGAGTTTATCCATCTACCCTTTAAATCAAAAATATAGTAAGTAATCGTACTTTGTATCCAGTTGTCTTATTCTACCTAAAGATGAATGTTAAACATTTGAAACTGCAGTAACAGTGTATAATTTATAATTTATTGGTAGTAAAGCATATTAAACCTAACGAAGTGTTATTCTGAATCATGATTAATTACCAAGTAGTAACGGCTAAAACCATTCAATATTCTTTAGTTTCATTCAATCGAAAAGACTGATTTCAACTACCGGTTACAATGCCAGGAAATATTGCCTGCTTCCCATGACGTGGGATTATACCAATATCAAATTGCATAGAGCCTCAATATAGCGAGAACTTTTGTGAGAAGGATAGTTAATCTGTACGTTCAATATGGAAACATTGATTTTCTAGCAACGAAGAGTCACTACCGAATAGGAAGACCGCTACATCGTTCCTGTTTTCTGGAACAGAAGAACCTCGCTACTCCGAAGTCCTTTCAAGAGAACGTATCGGTTTGTTATTTATCGTATCACCTCAAGAGAAGACTCTATGCGGCTAGTCTTGAGCTAAGAAGGCCTCAAAGAGTCCCGATGCTACTTTCGATGCGTCCACAAACGGCTTGGGAATATAGGAATTGGCTGTTAGCAATATGACGGAATGTGATTTTTTCTGACAAGTCCAGATTTGCATCGAAGAGTGACAATCATCATCATCATCATCTGTCAACCATCCTAGTCGACTGTTGAACATAGGTCTTCCTCAACGATCTCCATTCCTCACGATTTTGGGCCGGATTTATCCAGTTCGTATACACTCGCTTGATATCGTCTTTCCAACGAGCTGGTCCTCTACTTCTGTGGGCTTCATCACTGGGACGCCACTCCAAAAGACGCTTTGTCCATCTACCGTCCGTGGTTCTTGCTAGATGACCGGAACAGTTCCACTTTAAATTAGCAACTCTCTCGAGAGCATCCTGGACTCTAGTTCGTTGGCGTATGATTTGGTTGGGAATTCTGTCCCGTAGTGTTATGCCTAACATAGCTCTCTCCATCTTACGCTGAGCAACACATATTTCATTAGCTGGTTTCTTTGTTAGGGTCAGGGTTTCTGCACCGTACGTCAAAACTGGTAAAACGCATTGATTGTATACTTTACGTTTCAAACAAATCGGTATCTCTGATTTGAACAGATCTCTCTGTTTTCCAAATGCAGCCCATTCTGTTGTTTGGTTGTCCCTGCCTTTAGTTATCTCATGCTCCAGATATTTGTATGACGTTATTTGTTCATCAATTTCACCATGGATGGAAACTGGTTGGCTTGGTACTAAGTTGGTCATCATCTTAGTTTTCGACATATTTATCTTCAATCCGATTTTACTGGATTCCTTAGACAACTGCAAGAGCATCTCATTTGCATAATCTAATATGTTTGCTATAATGACGATGTCGTCGGCGAAACGAAGATGAACTAATCGCTCACCATCCACATTTACTCCCCTCTGATCCCATTCCAATTGCTTGAACATATATTGCAATAGGTTTGTGAACAACTTCGGGGAAATAGTATCACCCTGTCTTACTCCACGTCCGATCCTGAATTTTTCTGGAGAATTGTAAGGCACACTTGTGAAGTGGCGTGCTTATATACATATTTAATGATGGCAGTGTATCTATGATCTATTCTATAGTCAGCCAACGCTTTAAGCATAATCGCCTGTATCACAGTATCGAAGGCTTTCTCGTAATCCACGAATATGAGAACCAGAGGCAAGTTGTATTCTATGCTCTTTTCAATCAAAATCTTGAGAGTTTGGAGATGATCATTAACACCAAATGTTGCCCGAAATCCGGCCTGCTCTCGAGGTTGGTAGGTGTCCAGTTTGTTTGTGAGGCGCTTTGTTATTATTTTGGTGAAGAGTTTGTATAAGTGCGATAGAAGGCTTATAGTTCGAGAGATTTGTGGGGTCCCCTTTCTTGTACATAATTATTATTATAGCATTATGCCAAGACTCTGGTACTTTTGCTTCAGCTAAACATTTATTGAAAAGTTTCGTTATTTCACGAATCAGATTTTCACCGCTTATCTTCAAAGCCTCCGCAACTACTCCATCTTCCTCTGGAGTGACAATCGTAGACAAATAATTCGGAGAGGACCTGAGATGCAAAAACGAAAAGAAGTTGTCAGGGACGTTGTTCGTCCCCTAGTGCTGATTTGCAATGTATTCACTCAGCTACAAACAGTTTGGACGTTGTTGAGCCTATGGCCGAGGAATTATCAGAGTAACTGTCCACTAACGAGAACGCCTGAGAACGGGTCAACTTCATGGTGGAATCCTGTCCTCGAAAAATGCAGAAAAGAAGTTCGGAAATTTTTCAACCGAGCTGAAAATATCAACAAATGGGATAGCTTTCGTTTTATTCTAACGTCGAATAATAAAGAAATTAGGCAAAACGTAAGTCCTGGCGAAAGTCCTGCGGACAGGAAGAAAGTACCTCCGTTAGTGAAGAGCTACATAGGGTTCTCGCCACAGGACCAGTACTATCCATTGTATCTGTTAAGTGTCCGGAAAGACAATACACGGATTCTGGAAGAAAACACTCTTTCCAGATTATCGGTTTATTGATATCAGTGATAGCTGTGACAACGTCGCCCTAAAGGGTTTTACTAAGAGGCCGAAAAAGAACGATCGGAAGAACGATCGGAAGAACGCAATAACGATCATCAAGCCCGGAGCAGTAAAGTGGGCGATTCGCTAATTCAAGCCATTCAAGGCTCCTGGAGACGATGGCCTTACGCCTGCCTAACTGCGTTCAAGGATGGACGTCCTCCTTCCATATTTCAGTAGGCTATTTCGGTCAAGTCTACCCTGGAATATTATCTCGACCATCTGGCGGAAGGTAAGGCTTTTATATATGCTCAAAGTGGTTGAAAGGAACTCACCGTCTGAATCGTTCAGACCGATGAGTATTATGTCTTTTGTTCTGGACACCCTGGAGAAGATGTTAGCTGGATTCATCAAGACCGAGGTGTTATTGCTGAAGCCACTCAGTGAACCTCAATACACCTTTGAAAAAGGTAAATCAACTGATCTCGCACTTAACAACCTTGTCGGAGGGATACTTAGTCTCTATATTGCAAATAGGCAGGAACTGCACCCTTCATAGATATTAAGGGTGCATTTAATGTGGCCCCCACTAGTTCCCTATGCGGAGGTACGAGGGGTACTGAATATTATTGCGGAATGGATTAGAAACATGCTTAACCCTCTGTAGCGCGAAGCGACATTGCTGTCACAAACCGATTGTCTGCCTGCCAAAATTCAAATATTGGTTTAAATGCATTTTAAGTCAATGTAACTGATCTGTAACAAACCGATGTGTCGACTTAGTTTAACACAAAACATTTAGATGGCGTCAGTGCCACGCAACGGCCGTAGTTTCTCTACTGATTGGGAACTACCTAAGCGCTTTGGAAAAATTAGTAAAAAATGAGAATACCTAAAAAGTGTTGTGTCATTTTGGAAAATATACAAAGTAAGCACATGTACTTTGTTGTGCAGTGTGTTTTATGTAATTGGCTGTTTTCGATTAGTTTCATTTTCTGTTGTGTTTGTACCAGAAAGTCACATTGCCTAACGTGTTAAGTTTTTCATTAAGAAAAGGCATTTGTTCTCCTCGTTAGAATGTCTTTTCGATGTCTTCGAGATAGAAAAATAGACGAGATCTTGGATATTTGCGAAAATTGTGATGATAGTATGGAAGATGACGATGACAGTATCGCAGATTCAAATTATCAAGCCGAGAATGAGGTAGAGTAAGACCAGTTTAGTTACGATGAAAATGAGGATGATGAAGTTAACATTAACGAGATTATTCGTAGGTTGGAAGACAGTGAACCTGATATGTGTCCATCTACTTCTGCTGTGCAAACTAAATCGCAACCAACGCTATCTGAATAACTCCCTAGGCAACGAAAACCTAACAGAAGATTTTTCAGATCTTGACACTCTGATCCAGATTTACCTGATTTGGTTTTCCAGAGATTTGCTTGATTTCATTGCAACACAAACTGATTTATATATTGTACAAAAGGATCCCAATAATAGTTTTTTGCTTTCTACAACACACATTCAGCAATTTAGTGGCAAAGTGTATATTATGTCTTTGATTCAATTAACTCGAGTTACCAGTCATTGGAGTGGCACCATTGGAGCTCCTTTAAATGAAGAGATAAAGCCCGTTAAAATATTCGAAAAGATTCTTCAATTCATACATCCCTGAATTTGGCCCGCGAACATCACGAAATCGACAGATTGTTCAATCTTAGACCACTCGTTCAAAAATTGAACCAAACCTTTGCCAAAGTTTCTTTAGAGCAATATATTTGCATCGATGAGCGAATATGCTCTACAAAAGCAAGAAATAACTCAAAAAGGTATAATCCCAAAAAGTCTCATAAGTGAGGCTGTAAGATTTATGTCCGTAGTGGAGTTCCTTGATTTGCATACAAAATCGAACCTGAAATTGGCTCAGAAAATGTGCTACTGCCCGACGAACCTAATTTAGGTGCATCCTCAAATGTTGTCATGCGTCTAACACGAGAAATACCCCGGAATCAAAATTACAGATTATATTTTGACCATAACTTTACGTCTTTGCCACTGCTAGAATACCTGTCAAGAAATGGTGAAGTTGGTCTAGGTACTGTACGTCGAAACAGAATTCCAGATTGCAAACTACCCACCTACAAGGATATGTCCAAAAAAGACAAAGGCTATTCTGTCCAGTATGCAACTGATGTCAATGCTGTGGTTATAGCAACCGTAGCTTTGAAAGATAACAAGGTGGTTAATTTGGCATCAAATTCTGTAGGAGAAATGCCAAAAGCCCAGATGAGTAGGTATGAAAGGAAGACCAAGCGGTACATAACAATTGATCGTCCAAATATTGCTGGGGTATACAATCGCCACATGGGGGGCGTGGATCTAATCGATAATATCATGGAACTACGAAATACAGATTCGCGGTAAAAGGTGGCACGTTCGAATGTTTTACCATTCATTTATTGGATTTAATCATGGCAAACACATGACTTCTTTACAAAAGAATTCATAAGGCAAAGGGTTTGCAAGATAAACATTTGAACTCGGCTGATTTTCTGCTTGAAGTTGCAACAACTTTATGTAAGCTTGGTGTACCATCGAATATGAATAACAGTCGATGTATCGAGGATGAAATTCAAGCCAAACGACAGAAAGATCCAGCGCAACATGTTCTCCAAGTGTCAATCAGGCAAGATTGGACAGGGCACTGGCCTGTTCCAACAGAAGAACGATTACGCTGTAAATTTTCAAAATGTTCTGGTGTCTCACAGACAATGCAGGAGAAATGTGGTGGTGCTCTATGTTACAACAAAAACAGCAATTGTTTTAGACGGTTTCATCTAAGTTAAGTTACCCTTTTGATGATACTCTGTTTTTTTTCGAGTAAATCAAAAATATGGATTTCTCCAAAAACAAGTGTTTCTTTATTTCTTTCGATGGACATTCTTTACTACTTATTTTGTTTTCTTTTTCTTGCGCCACAGAAGGGTTAATGCATGATTGATCAGCACTTACCTGAAAGGGGTAGTAATCAGCTTTGTGGCTGCAAGGGAGGAGTATTATATCATAGTCCCTGCTGACTGATGACTTTCTGGTGATAATCGGCCCATTGGATGTTTATGTATAAGTGTTCCATGCCGATAGAGTCATTCTGGCTATCGAAGATGATGACAATGACTCCGGCAAACTTCAGAAGGCTATGTCAGTTATCCAGAAAATTTTGCATGAGTTTTCACAAAACCCTTTTGGTACCATTCACGAGAAAAAGGAGGATATTTGTTCCTACTCCGATCCTGCACAAAGTGTGCATTCATTCTAGTTGCGGAGGAAGCAAACTATCTGAGGATTACCTTGGATAGTAACCGTACGTGGAATTCGCACATGGAAAAGACAATACATAAGGATAGACCTTACTGGCAAGTCAAATTACCTATGGAAAAAAATAGACTCTTGTTCCGAAGCATCTTCAGTGGCTATATGTGATGATGGTGAGACCAGGTATCACCTACGGCTGCATTGCTTGGTGGGAGTGCAGTCTCAAAAAGAAATCCCATCTCAAGCTCTTATATTGCAGAGAACGGCCTGCATGATGCTTATTGAAGCTTTTTGCTTTACATCTACTGCGGCCATGAAACCGAGACTGAGCCTAGCCCCTTTTCACCTGGTTATATGATCAAAAACTAGAATGCCTACCTACAGATATGTTCTCCCAAAATGGAACACGTATTTTCAGGCTCGTGCCTCGCGCTTTACAGTCTGAAATCGAGAACAACAAGAAACTGAGTATGATCTCTTTCATCAGTATCCCTATCCGCGACGTTTTCAAGTTCATTCATAAACATTGCAGACGAGATTGTACTTCTTCATAACTGATTCTGCTCTAGCAAAACAATACATTTTATCAAAATAAACAAATTTTAGAACCCAATCCTTCGTCAAAATACCCGAATTGGAGATTGAATCCGTACAACTCTTCGAAATGTTTATTCACTAAAGGTCACATACGGAATTCTAGAACAAATCATTCTAAAACCGGTACCTATCATCCAAACAAGGTTGAATGGCACAAATTATGAAGGCGTGGGATTAAGTTGACATCTAACGGCTAGAAACAACTTTACAGAATTTTATTGCATCCCCCAGAATTCTGGATCATGGTGCGAACACTGAAATGTTAATTGCAGTTTCTTTGGCAGTATATAGATAGTTCGGAAAGGTAAAACTGTGGCTCAGTTTGAAAGTGACAATATTCCATTTTGATTGTAATAGTTATTTTGAAATAAACTTTCTATTTGCATTTGGGTTATTTGAAAAAATCGAAGAGTATTCATGTAGTCTTTAATCATATTCTTGTATCAAATTTGGGGATGCGATTCCCCATTCTTTACTTGTATGTAAAAGTCAAATTCTCTCTCACATCGACATCAAAATGCATAAAAATTCCTTGACAATATATTGCCGTAATGGAGAATATATACCTGGATATTTATGGCAACGTGTATGATCTTCTCATCCCTCTAGCTCGCTTATAAGTAACAGTTATGAAAATCGGTTCCATGTTGAATGGCTCTCCCATTTTCCATTTTCCATTCCTGTCGATAAACGACGAGTTTTCTTTGGGGAAAACTGCTATTAGCAATGTGCCGGCGCTCTGTTCTGATATCTGACACTCCGTCGGGATGATTTCGAATGAAAACGGTATTTCATGTTTAAGCTACCGTATTCCGAACTCTGGAGCATATGGAATCTGCGATCTCCATTTCGTGTCAGGAATGAGTTTGAGATAACATACATTTTTATGAATCTCGTCTCCATTTTCTCCTAATTGAGGTAACACACACTTTTCCTTCTACTTCATTATTTCTCATTTTCGTTCGTTTCGTGGCTATGGAATATGCATTCTCATTTCTATGAATGTCTTTCATTCTGTTTGAATAGAAGTAGATAGTGTTGTGATAAATGTGGCATACGATTCTGTTGTTCTTTGATAACTTAGGGACTTAAGTGATTCCATGGAATAATAGATACTTATCTCATAAAAATTTTCATGTTATAAACTTTATACATATAAAATTTCCGAGAATTAACTACAATACTCTCCGATTCTCACAATTCAATTGGAATGTTATTGTTTTTTAAATTAAAATACTTAAGCCAAGTAACGGAATGTCAATACGACAAAACAATAACATCTAACACTAATTGATTAAACCCGAATAGTCCATAACTTAACGAATTTATCTATAGATAATTTTACCTCAAGAAAGCTTATTACGTATTATTTGTAAACTCCTTCCCACTCTAGAGACCGAACTAAATGCAAAGCATCCGAAAGTCGGTCACAAATGACCAACTCACGAGATCAATAGCATGATGAGATGGTATTACAACGGGCGGCGGGAATAGTAGCGTTTATTAAAAAGAACCTGGGTATGATTGAACTCACACTGTCAATACACATAACTTAGTTCATCCACAAAAGAAATATCAAGTCTGGCACCACCGGAATCCTGGTTGATGGTATTTTCGTAAAGCCTACTGAACGAGCCAGCTCTCGGAATTACATTTGAACACAAATTCTCATTCTCTTGTCAGATCAACGTAATTCAGAACAAAAGCCCAAAACAGTGCTCACAGAAAAAGACTTTTGTTACTAGGCAAATGCGCATATTTCGCAAAAACTAAAATGGTATAGAACAAAATGGGAAGATTGCAGATTAGAGCTATCAGAAAAGTTCTTAGTTAGAGAAATTCTACCCCTCTAAATATAATATTTGCTGAAACAAACCTCACAACTCTGAAAGAACTGGCAGAACTCCTGTAAAATTATTTTCTGACGAAAACCCTCTTCAATACTAGCTCTGAAATCTGTCAATCTGCTTATAGGTTCCATGAACTCACTCGTATATTACATAATAAGAACTCAAAATGACTTGCATACTGAAATTCAGGTGATAACTGCAGTTCATACTTTGTACTGAGCAGAAAGTTATTTTCCTTTCACAGTTAACTACAATGTTCCAAGCACTTTCAATCAATTTTCACATAGATAGAAAAGTTGCCTGCTTGGTATTTCCTATGTCTTTCATAAATTAAATTATTTCTGATAATAAAGCAATTGCTATTTCTCTCACATCTAACTCAAAATTGATTACAGGCAAAGTGGGTAGAATGGTATATACGGTTCATTCATACCTGTTTTCCTATATTTAAGACAAATTGCACAACTCTATGTTAGTTTTAACTAATAATTTGTAAACGTTTGATTATGATAGAAATATCGAAATAGCTATCACGTTTGTTAATTAAATATTTCCACATATTTTTGTGATATCCTTTACAAAGTAAACTGAAATCACCATATGATGATCAAGTATCACCTAGTAACGGCCGACTGAGTATCATTTTTGAATGGAATATCTTTGGAAAATTCTTTAATATCTCTACCAAAAGAGAGTATCTTCATGAACATTTCATATCAATCCGAAAGTCTAAACACAACAGAAGTTTTATTCGAACGAAAATTCAACAATGTCAAGAATCAAAATGAAAGTTCAAAATGAACTCCTGTACCTGTAAACAATGATACAAACGATTCTCGAATTATTTTCTGTCATTTTGAAGAACTTCTGTTATCAAAAGTTTGCATTCAGCGACGATTGTTGTCCACAGAAGTTCTAAGGTTTTAGCATGAACTCACGATTTGAGATCTGAAATCTAAAGTACTCAAATCAAGTGACCTAGGTGGCCACACAGATGTTCCTCTTCTGACAATGTACTGACCGAAAAAATTTAGAAACAAATATTGGATATACCTGTCATCAATAGCCACTCAATAAGAGCAACCCAATAAGCTTTTGATTACTTAACAACATTTGCATTTATATTCTTTGTTGAGGATCGCAGGAGTATCACAACTTAACCATTGATTTCCTCTTAAAGCGAATTGTTTTAATTAAAGTTGAAGCACTGCTGTACTAACTTAATTTATTTTGTTTAGATTTTACACGTTTTATAATATCTTAAAAATGATTCTGCCTGGTCTGGTATACACACACATCTATAATGTCTTCCTGAAACTAACTAAGGTTGGACTTAACATTTAGGTAGGGATGCACACGTTTCATTGGTTTGAAAAAATAAGAATAAGAATATTTCAGAAATATTGCAAACAAATATCAAAAATGTGGTACTACGTAACTGGGCAAACCCTAGACTAATAAACCTCTTCCGGCTTATTGTACCATGCTGTTAAAGGGACATTCATTGCATCCCTATGGTGATAAAATAATAAATTTTATGATGGTCTTTGAAATAAAATTATGAATTGGGAAATTATCCTCTGGTAATCCCAGCTTAGTAGAGCTTATGTTAATATTTACAATTTGTTTCATTTCTTGAATCTTAGAATATATATACAGGTTCTTCACATTCTTATTCTTATTTTCTGTACATTCATTCGTTCCAAGAAGCTACGGTGTAGTGAAACGCGTCAAGAATCACAATTATTAGGTGAAATTCCTAAAAACACATTTCTTGTTTTTTATTATTCATAATGAAATTTTACCAAGTAAAAGCCTCCCAAATTCAAATACAAATATTGTCTCAAACGAGCATCGAAAGGTGCAGAAGCATCATCTTGGTGAAAACGTATCTCATTTTCCGGAAGAGTTTCATCATTTTCCAAAATTTCTGTGAATCTGAAATTTATTCATTCTTGCAACAATTGCAAATAAGTTTGTCTATTGAGATAACCTTGGATAAAGAAAGGTCCTACAATATATATTCCTTCAATTCCAACCCAACCATTCAATTTGTGAGTCGTTTGTTTGCATGCCTGTGATAACGAATACGGTTTATGGGTATCTTAATATCGACAATTCTGCCCATTCAATTCACCGTTGAGAGTGTAGGTGCTCTCATCAGGAAAACAGGTATTATACAGAAGATGCGGAATAGAGTAAATATTTGATAATTTTCTGTTAAAAGTAGTGTTTTCCATTTGAAGCTGGTCCAAAACTATTAAACCTCCATGAAGATAAAATTTTTATAGAAACTAAGACCTTTTTAAAGATATGTCACTCGATTCACGTTCCCAATAATGAATTTCAACTCAAGAGCTGCTGTGGATTAAGGATTAATGTCACATGCTTGGAATTCAACTCTAGAATTGTTCCCCCTCCAATTGAAAATTGGCGTACCTAAGCTTTTTCCGCTACAATTAGTCTTTCTTGGCATAGAAGGGGTGGCCAATTTTCGCTGGAATACAAAGTCTCGTTGTGTTTGGACTTTCTTAAAATTTTCGTCAAAACAACATTTGATTGGTCAGTTAGTTTATTAGCTTCATGTAGATAACTCGATATATTCGAAAACCGACAATTGCATCAATTGTTAATTAAAAAATTCTTAGTATCATTATGACAATTTGTAAATGAGATAAAAACACAAGGTTTAACTTTGATCTACACTTTATTTGAAAAAAATTCGACGACGTTTCGCTGACACAGCAGCTTTATCAAGAATGAAAAATAGAATAAAGAGTATGGTATTATAAACAAATCGTAGAACAAGTTGGATGAATAACAGGAAAATCGGTACCGAGCCATTGTACAGTTAGTATGAACATCTAATATAAACTAATTGAACAAGTTAAGTCTGATTCAAATAATTCAAATCTACCTGTTCATTCAAAAGCTTGTTCAATATGTTTGTATCTATTACATATTTCTAATGCTTCTAAGATCTAATTTTGAACTTTTGAAATTAGATACAAACATTCACAAGCTTTTGAATGAATGGTAGATCTTTTATTAGGTGGTTTGAATAATTTGAATTAGATTTATTTTGTCAAGCTACGTAATGTACAGATGTTCTTATGCCAAAACTCCTATAGGTCCTGTATATTTTATCACAACCGCAATTGAGTTTATACGATTTGTTTATAATACCATACTTTTCATTCTATTTTTTATTCTTGATAAAGCTGTTGTGTCAGCGAAACGTCGTCGAATTTTTTCAAATAAAGTGTAGATCAAAGTTAAACCTTGTGTTTTTATCTCATTTATATCATGGATCTACATCAAGTAACGGCCTCCACAATTCAAAAATGACAATTTGTTCTCTAAAATTGCATTTATATTCAATGGATAAACTTCTTATTCTGTAGCATTAGAAACCCACAGGAAAAGATAATTCCAATTCATTTGCTTTCAATAAATTCTTCCGTTTTCCCTTGAAAATGATACAGTGCACTACAGTATTTTACGAATATCAATAAACGGAAATCAAAATTTTCATATAATACTCTGAATAGTTCTCATGTTCAGCTGCAAATCGAGATTATTTCTACGCACACTGCCATTCCTGTTTCGGTTTATCTGAGAGCATGACTCGTCTTTATTTCCATGCATTATGAAAAACACTTTATACGATCTGATAAGCGCAATTTAATTGAATTTCAGTGTAACGTGGAATATACAAAAAACCACTCGAATTTCGCAGGCAACTGGCTGTGCCTTTGACGCCATAATCACAAATAAGGTCATAGCTATCGGTGATTTTTGAAGCATGAAACAGGTCGCCTAGTCAATTAATTTCGATATCAACAATTTTCCTCTCTTATACATTTTTACAAAGCGAATTTCAGGAATTACCTTTGATGTTGTGCCTTTAGCAGTTGACCAATATAGAGATTATTAGTGTTGTACCGTTTCATCCGCTTTATAGGTATCAAATATTTCCTCTACTGATTTTGATATTGAAGTGGTAATGTGTGAGATGCAACTGGAAGTTGCTGACATTCTCTTTTGTCGTAGTATTCTGAAATATGATTCTCACATTTTGAGTGGAAAGCCTTATTTCGAGAGTTGATTCATTTATTAATTTCCCATGTGTTTCTTCGTCGGTATAGAACTCGCTTTTTCATACCTCCAAAGAATAGTATGCATATGAATTCTTGTCGCATTTATCATCCCTAACGTTGCAGATGAATGATATGCTGTTGTTTTTCTGAGTGCTTACTTTTAGAGGCGTTGATGTCTAAGGAGTTCTGGTATTTTCATACCATCAATTATAGGGCCATATTTATAACCTGCTTAACCTGATTATTGATCTCTTGCTGTTCATTGAGTAGAGAAACTGCTTTGAGAAAGTTGATAAGATTGCTGGCATACAAGCTTACAGTCTGATACACTTTCCGGCAAAAATTCGATCAAGCAAAATTGATCCTCTAACCACAAACCCCGTAACATTCTGATTCCTAGTTCGATATCCTTGAACTTGAGGTTATTCAACACAAAATAAATGTTAACACGTTCGCGCCGATGTGTACCACCGGTGGTAGAGGTAGTTCAAGATCTCATGGCACGTGCGTCACAGATATTATGCGCGAGGGCGGCGCATCCATTCGTGAAATTCGGTATTTCTAAAAACGTCTGTTGGCCACTAACGCAGAGAGCGCGAAGCGGAATAACAATACAGGGCTGAACTTATTCAACCGATAGCATGCGATAATTGCGCTTTTCGAATGAATTGTTCACATTGATGGTAATAATTGTATTAACACTATTCAGAGGCGGATATTCAGTGAACTGGAATTTCATCTTTCTATTAAAGTATGATTCAAGAACATGTGCAGTCCAGACATTCTGTCTTTTAGTTTGATATTCTTCCCGGTTTCAAATCTTGAAATCAAAATTTCTCCAAACTGACTTGTAATATGTGTGATATCGATTTCTTTTCCTCAGGAAGTTTGATACTAACGTTATATAGGAGTGTACGCCTTTAGTATTGAGGTAGACTTCATTTCCTGAATAATTTGCACTGAAATTTCTGTAATGCTAATGTTTTCTTGTTGTCATGAAACATTGAAGAGAACATGAGTGAGCCAATAATCGGAAAATGATGGATTAACAGGTATAAATGTCACTAATTACGATCAAGCGTATGTCGCCGGCGATATGTTTCAGGAGTCTGGTTTGAGTTGCATTAGTTATCTTCATACCTATCAATTTTATTTCAATAATATCTCTACTTTGCAAGATTATAAAATATGAAATGCATATTCATTAGTTTCCTCTCTATATTTTTTCATTTTCCTAAGGAAATCTATTCTCTTCGAGCGGATCCCACATTTTTAACCTGGATCTTTCGGTTTTCCTCGGATTTCCTCAAAACGAAATCCCAAGTTATTGACGATTTTCCTGAAACTGCTCAATTTTTCAGGAACCTTGAAGCCGTCATCTTTGAGATATTGATGAATGGTCCTCATGGATGATCTTTGGAGCTGGACATTTACAAAGTTGTAAATTGTATTTCCGATGATTTCCGAATCAAAATCATCCACCGTAGATCTTGGGTTAGGTTACGTTAACATATATGAGAATACGAACAAAATTGGTCATTTAGTGGGTGTACGTGCAGTTATTAAATAAATGGTCGTAAATTGCTATCGAATCGACACGTAATGAGCTTATTTTTCTATAAATATTTTACATATTTTGAAAAAACAAAAGTGTTTGTGAAAGTTCAATTAATGTTAGCAACGATATGATAAATATTTGCGTAATATTGATTATATTTTAATTTATTATTAATAAAATAGAAAAGTCTCACTAAGGGTGGAAAAATTTGAAAAAGAGCTCATCACGAAAAAATCTCCAACACATAAGCACAATGAACAGAACAACACAAAATAGATACTTTATTCAATGTATCCTCGAAAATGATTAATTGACTGAACATCAAAAGCTGAATTATGAAAAGAATCAAAATCGATATCTTCCAGTTTCTCCGTATATAAATAATCTAATAATGAGTACTGAAAATTTCAATCAAGATAATGTTGTCTGAGGTTAATATTTAATTAGTTGTATTTATCTTTAAATACTTATGAAAAATGAAGTTATGAATGTCTCGTTTTTGTTGATATGATTGAATGTCTCTCTGAAAAGAACCATATCGAATTTTTAGGATGAAATACCATGACACTCAAAAATCGAAAAAAAAAGCAAAGGTGACTATAAAGACTCCGTGTGTGACATCACTCTAGACCGCACTAAAGCCATCAGTAGACAAGCCGGTCATTTAATGTGTGCTTTTGCTGGTGCATTGAATGCTGATATTA
The DNA here is from genome assembly GCA_013387265.2 of Cryptolaemus montrouzieri. Classification (NCBI taxonomy): domain Eukaryota; kingdom Metazoa; phylum Arthropoda; class Insecta; order Coleoptera; family Coccinellidae; genus Cryptolaemus; species Cryptolaemus montrouzieri. Next base: position 104,616,467 of record JABFTP020000021.1, read on the forward strand.
AAAGTTCTCCTTCCTTAGTACTACAGTGAAATGGCAAACTACTCCCAGATGATGATTCGAAAAAGCTTAACAACAGCCAATTATTGTATCCGGGAAATCTACTGAACAGCTTTGGGTATTCCCAAATTACTTACTGAAACTGGGATTAAACAAGCTACTGCTACATTTGATCTTTTTGATGATTGCAACCAGAGAATAGTATAAGAGCGATATGTTTTGACACAATTGTGAACACAGGTAGAATGATATTTATTATTAGTTCGTATATGGCTAGTTTTCGATCAAGTGAATTTAAAGAGAATTATTTGACTCATTTTGATTATTTTTAGGTGCCACCATATTTATGAACTCGTTTTAAGAAGGGTTGCAGAAACTTATTGTCCCATGAAGAATAACCCAAATATCCCATTTTCACTCTATTAAGAACAATATGTGAGAAATTGATAAAGAACGTTTCATTCATTATTGAAAAATGTAAAGGTAGTGCACGATATTGCTGAAAAAGCAGTTGCTTTAGTTGAAGATTTCAGTCAGTTTGGTACTACATGAACAGAAAGAGTATTTGTGGAAAATTCTACAGTATAATTGAAAATTTTACCCTTCTTGCAATAAACAATATCATATAAATCCAACTAGTCAATAGTGAACAAACAACTGTATAAATAAAATTGCTAATAATTTCTTTTTTATTGTAAATTTAGTTTTGTTATTGTTTCGAAATAATGTTGAATTTGATGAATAATAAAGTATATTGAGTTAATTGATTGATAAGTTAAAATGATAAATTTTGTTCTGTTATTAATTCATTAATTTTCTCCATTATTTGGCCCTCGGTAATTTCGTTTCTAAGTGAAGAAAATTTAACGCCTTCTGGTTTTGAATCATTCTCTCGAACAATTTTGATACTCTTTCATATAGAGAGTCGATGGGTATAATAAGATTCTTGGCCTCTTTTTCTCGTCGCATGAAATCGTCACTCGGAAAATAATTTCCCTCGCTTGGCTATAAACAACTCGCTTCAAATTCTTATCCCTGTTACAAGAAATGGCAAAATTAAAATAAAAATTCTACTCACTAAACAAATACTGATACAGAAAAAATGAAAGTTGTGGCTGTAATATATATTTGGTCCGAAATCCCCGAAAAGTTTTTTTCAATCATTCTGTATATCAAAAACGAACATCTACGTTCTTGTGTATCGCTTCATCAAGAATGCTTGAGGAAGCTTTCTTCATTAGAGCTTTTTAGACAATAATAGTGATGTTGAAACAATCTATGAATGAAACTATAACGCTGAAATTTCATACTGGTTACGGCAGAATGACGAATTATGGATTATTATATCGGTAGGTCTTTCACGGATTATAAGTGAAGGAGAACTAAAATATTCAATTTCTTTTTGAAATTCAATACTTGTTTCATTTGAAGAGATAATACTTAAATTTTCATCCAATGCGGAACTCCAAAGTCTTGATAAAGACTATTCATTAGGTTATTCGACCACACAAGAAAAAATAAATATACACAGGAGATACACTACAGATAACCTCCGAAACACCGATAGCTAGGATCTGAGTGCGGCACTGTGCCACAAGCGAGTTATATAGGAGATGGACAACTTTTTCAGGAGAGGGTAGTATGGACCAATCTTGGTCTTTTCACGCAGGATGACGCACGTGCCATGAGATCTTGAACTATTTCTACATGACGGATCATTTCAACAGATGGCGTGTACCATAGGTGGTACATTCATTTGTGGAAGATATGATAAAATTTATATCGGTAGAAAAATTTCAATATTAACCCTCATAAGGTTTTTAATTTCACAAACGTTGCCGTGCTTTGGGTCAGATCTGACCCAAGTAGTAAAATTATACTGAAAAATATACAAAAAATAAGGATAAAATATTTAATGAAATTATTTGATATATATATTTATTTCGTCAGATTTACTATTTATTTTGGTAAAATTATAATTTTATTTCTAATATAAAAGAATATACTATGTTGTTAGATATTTTTATAGAAAGAGACTGTGCATTCATTTGAGAAAAATGTAAATGAAATTATACCTTATTACACTGGGTACATAGAACAACTGTATTATAATGTTTTTTACATACGAATCTTTCACAATCTACACAGATCAAAGGTGTTTCATTGTCAGTTTTAGCACACAGTTGGCAGCGACTTCTTTTGGGAGCGTTTATAGCTGCACAGGTGTTGCTTTTCTCTTGTTGGGTGGAAGTTGATAGAATTTGTACATTGTCACTAGATTAACGGAGATTTTTTGCCATTTCTATTGAAGAAGGTGCCCTTGGTAATCACTTTTTTTTATGGTTAGATCTAACCAATTGCATACCTATATTTTCCAAATAGTGTCGTCGTTTTGGTAGGCAGCCTTCCTCCCAGCTGCTATTGGCAGCCGTGAATAATATGAAAGCTTTGGGGCCGATATGTCTACCATGTTACTGAATACCAACGTTCCGTTTTTATTTTGCAACTGTAACAAGAGACAGCTTTATCCAGTGTATCCACGCCACGCGTACATTTGTTGATCTAATATATTATCACAGGCTTTTCGTCTGCGCGATTACTCATTTTCGAGATGCAAAGTGCTGAGAAGATTCACCGCCTTTTTTGTCGGGTATGTGAGAAACAAGTGTAGTATCTTTGGTAAAAGCAAAACATGATGAATATAACGGTCTTCCCTTTGTTGTTACTATTTCTGGAGGCAACTCCGGTTAATTCTTACGTATAGTCCCTATTACAGTCATATGTTTTTCTAATAGTTTCTGTCCAAGTTGATGTGATGTGAAAAAATTATCCACCATAATATTATGCACTCTCAGACCGCGAGTCAAATCAAGGACTATCCGCATGCCTTAGTTTTCTTTCAGGCACACCTCCTGTTTCTTTATGTTGGATATTACTATCGTATTTTGTGGCAGAATCACATAGAATCCAACATTTGATGCCATATTTAGCTGGTTTCGATGGCATGTACTCTCGAAATGGACATCTTCCTCTGAATGCTACAAGCTTCTCATCTACTGTAAAGTTTACAGAATGATCATAAAATTCTGGCAAAATATCAACCCACTGATTCCACAGATCTCGAATTGGAGTCGATTTATCCAGCAGTCCCCGTTCGGATAGAGTTTCCCTATTGTCAAACCTAATCAACCTTGACAATTTTTTGAAAGTTTTTAGGGGCATGACTGACCCAAAAATAGGTCTGCCTTTCTCACTATCCCATAAGCTTTCGGTACCTTCATTATTTGAACGAAATACACCAGATAGTAACAGTAGCCAAATGTATGCGAATAGATCAAGATCGTAAATGTCATTCCAATCAACAGCGAAAACACGATTACCTTCCAAATTTGTATATTTCAATATGATGTTCATCAAAGGTGGAGGGAAAAGCAATTCGAAACTGGATTTTTCTTCTATGGTTATCCTTGAGCAACAGTATCGTGTCAAACCTGGTATCAAGTTCACTATGTTTTCTCTGGAATCTCTTCCATAAGCCTGTGTGACGGGGTTTCTGGAATACTTTATTTGTTAATTTTTTTCTTCATTGTTGGCACAAGCCAATTCACTGTCACTATTCGAGCTAACAGATAGTTCAGCTCCTTTGATATAATCTTCTGTTTCAGAACAAGATTCATTACTATTCGACATTTCATCTAATAACGCCGCTTCTATTTCTCATTCATTTTTTATAAGCAAATATTGTTTTTACTAAGACTCGTGTTGGTAGAACAGTAGAACAAAAGAACGTTTCATTCAAAACGTTATACGATACATAAACAAATGGGACGATAACATATGCGCTGTGCGTTTGTTATTAGTTGCGGTCAATTCTGATCCGAAGGCCGTTAGAGTAAAAAAAATCATATGTGGAATATCATTTTTGATGAACTTATTCCAATAATAACTAAATTGAAGCGAATTATTAAAAGTCATAGAATATGAAACTTCTTGAACGCTTATTTTCTGAGAAAATTATATTTTATCTTAAAATGGGTTAAAATGGACCCGAAGACCCTATGAAGATTAAGATATCAGAGCATAAACGCAAATTGGGCAAATACTATTCAGAATCTCATTTCGTAAATCATCTACTAGAAGAAAACGATACTTTTAGTATTAATGTTGATATTTTAAATAATGGAAATAATAGATTAAAATTGATCGTATGGGAAGTATTGAAATTAACAAACACAAAAATTTTGTTGATTCACTTGATAGTTTATTAGACCTGAATTGGTCACCAACACTTAATCTTTTCAGTTCTCGAAAGGAGCATCTGAAGAAGCCATAGTGAGGTGAAGCACGTCACAAGTTTGTCAATATCATGAAAATCATTGTTTTATTGAATTGAAAACAAAAATATAGGGTTAGGTCATTCTCATCACTCTAAAACAGTATGCTTTATATTTCTGCATGATAAGGATAACCTGGGTACGATTGTGCCCGGGTACGGTAGTGGCAGTCGCTATAACAGCGAAACTATACGGATCGCGGAGTGGGGTGCAAGGGGAAAGACAAGCGGCATGCAAGTCTAAACGCGTGTCCCAGTGTTGCGTAAGCCGAAGTGCGACGGTAACGTAAGCAGGAGCCCACATTGATTTTCGACAGTCAAAAGTAAATTTTTTTGTTCGATTTCTTTTTGTAATTACAGTTATATGTACACAGAAAGATTGCTTTCCATTTTTTTTTGTTATAACTTGAACATTGGCAGTTACTCACAAGTAATAACTTTTAATGCAGATCTTTTCGCTCAGTCTTCGTCATTTTTTGTTTTCAAAAGTATGCGTTGGGTACGGTTGTGTCAATTTTTGTGGGTACGGTTGTGATATTGCTTTTTTTGTTTTGTTTTATGTTTTTATGTAGCTCAGGTTACAAGCCTTTCCAGAGCTACAAGTTTCAACAAAACAAATGTGGAAGCTTTTTATAATAATTTACAAACTGTGTTGGACAGACACGCATATGAGCCACATGATATATACAACATTGACGAGACAGGTGTCACTACTGTTCAAGACCTGATAAAGTAGTGGCAAGTTGGAGCTGTTACTTCAGCGGAGCGTGGCATATTAGTCACAGTTGCTTGTGCAGTTAATGCATTGGGAAACGCAATTCCTCCTTTTTTATATTTCCGAGGATTCGTTATTATGATCATTTTGTTAGGGACGGCCAGTGAGATCGATTGGAACTGCAAACCCCTCAGGCTGGATGCAGGATGTCTCATTCTTGGTATTTCTTGAACACTTCAAGATGCTAATGCTTCTCCAACACATAAAGTCTTATTAGTGCTGGACAATCATTCATCTCATGTCCTTATCAATACCTTGGATTTTTGCATAGGGAATGGCATTACTCTGCTTTCATTTCCTCCGTATTGTTCGCACAAGCTGCAGCCATTAGACCGATCTGTCTTTGGACTATTCAAAAAGGCCATGCTGCTTGTGATGGATGGATGCGAAGTCACCCTCGCAAGACCATGACTATATACGACATACCAGGTGTTGTCAAGACTGCTATGCCCCAGGCATTTACACAATCAAACAATCAGGCAGGTTTAATCAAATTGGTATTGGATCGACCAAATCCTGAGGATAACGTTTCTGCAGGACCATCAAGTGCAATCAACGCTCTTTGCGTTCCTAATTCTGTTGATAACAATCCTGTACTCAACAATCAAATGTTGCTTCCTACGGATTCTGTATCGGGAGAATCTTCAACTCCATTTACTGACCAAATTCAAGTGAAACAACCTTAGTCACGCCACCTGCTTCTTTGCCTGAAATTGTCCGGGTTCAGCAGACTGCATCCTCCTCAAACACACCGCCAGCTTTTTCTCCCGAAATTGTTCGACTTCTTTCGAAAGCTGCTCAAAGAAAAACAAGAGGTGCTAGAACAAAAAAGTCAACCATTTACAGAGATACACCCGAGAAAGATGCAGTTATTAAAGAACATGAAGAAAAAGAACAACGTTTGAAGGCTAAGAATGTAAAAAAAACCTAACTGAACCAAAACCAAATGATAAAGGGAAAGATGAAGGAAAAACCAATGGCAAGAAAAAAAAGACATATTCTGAAAGTAGGGATGGCGAAAAATGGATCAAGTGCCAAGGAACATGTAGCCTCTGGTTTCACGTGGAGTGTGCGTGTAACAGTCCCCATTATATTTGTCACAACTGTGATGAATCTGACTAGATCTCAGTATGTTGATTGATACAATTAAAAATGTTTAATTTTTCTTTGTTGTGTTATAGTTCTGTTAAAATTTTGTTAAACTTTTTCCAGTAAGCTACAGTAATTTTGAGTTAAGTTAACAATTTGACTGATTTTAAAGAATACTGTTATATGGTACAGTGCTATATTAGTTTTAGGCTCTAGTCTCGGGTAGAGTACGCAAGTGCCAGGCCCCATCACATTTGTCACATGTTGAATTTGACTCAGTATTTCAATTGGTACATTTATAAATGTTTATTTTTTCTTTGTCGTGTTACAGTCTTTTTTTAATTTTGTTGTAGTTAAGCTAACATTTTAACTGATTATAGAGAAGACTGTTATATGTTACAGTGCTTTATTAGTTTTAAGGAGAGAAGTGATCACAGAATTTCGCTTTTTTGCCATAAAGTGATTGTTAACTTTGTTTAGAAGTAGATTATGTTGTGTTCAGGTAATTATTTGTAACAATAAAAGTCATTAAAACTATTTGGATGTATTTTGTATGCCTGTCACTACCCTTGGGGTGGGCGGTTGTGACACTTTCCTTTTGTTTTAATTTGATCGTATGCCTAATACAGCGTAGCTAGGGACAATTTTTTATCAATTTTAGGTAGATAAACAATCAAATTAAGTAATAAAGTGATTTTTCTACCAGATCACTTGGAAATTCACAAAATTATAGGCGATCAAACCAAAATTGACACAACCGTACCCAGCTTACCCTACTTAAAACGACTTTGAACTTATATGAATCTGTTGATAATGTCTGTGTCCGATATATTTTGTTATATAATAACAGAAGTCCATAATTTCAACTCATTTTATATTATTATTTACAGCTGAACTAAATTAAAGTTCTTTCAATATATTACTTTGTTTCAGATGCTGAAGAGACGCGAGCAGGAAGAGACATGTTTCCATTGATATTTTGACAACATTTCCTAATATGTGGCCAAGTATGCTATTCTTTGTCTACCTCTGCTCCTTCCAACAAGCGGAAGCCAAACCTCGATGTGGGGGAATATTTACAGCTGCCAGAGGAACACTTCAGACTCCTGGATTTCCGGGTCCTTTTCCAACGCCTATCCATTGCGAATGGGTCATTGATGCGCAATATCTTCTAACAAAGAACACTACCATCGTGATTTATTTAACGGAGTTGTTCGTTTTCGAAGGTAAGAGGTATAGGGGCCTTAAAACAATTTGACTTTAATGGGTAATCATGAATTCTTACTGGAGTAACTCATTTCAAGATATTGATCAAGAAATTAACTCAGTTTTGTTGGGGCTATTTGTCTGCTGAAAACCTTGATAATCTTGTTACTAAATACGTTGCTCTCCATTTATCGTATTGCTTCTATGTTCAGTATTATTCCCTATTAGGATCTTTATCATTGTGTCTCGTCAAAAGTTGTAGGACACTGACTACTCTGAGACAAAAAGTATCCGGAGATTTGAGATTAAACGCAAAAATTTTAATCTACTTCAATATTTATTGAATCTCTTTCAAAATATGCTACATTTGAAAGAATCATATGGGCTAACGTTTCTTGCAACCATCGAAACATTTTCTATTGGCGCTTTCAGCGATGCCTTCAGCTCCTTCTGCGAATATTCTTTAATGACGTCTATGATATCAAATCTGGTTCCCCAGAGTGTCGATTTCATTCTGGAGAAAAGGAAAGAGTCACACGGAGCTAGATCAGGCAAATAAGGCTGCTCAATGGTATTATTATTATTTGTATTATCAAGTTTCATAAAGAGTTGAGACTTTGAAATCTATAAACTCATATAGTACACTAAATATTCAGTGACAAAAATAACAGTGAAAGGTCAAAATGGGAATCAATACTTAAAGATGAGAACTAAAAGCTAAAGAAAATAATCTGAAATAATTATTGGCCGATTTGAAATAAACTAAGCAACTCTATCATTAATGAACCAATTGTCCAAAGAATTCTTAAAGGCATTCACTGATGCAGAACTAACTAAACTATTCGTTAGACGGTTCGAAACACTGAAGGTCCTATTCGAAAAGAAGTGCTCGCCAGATGCCGTACGGAACTGTTCACGTACTAACTTAAACTGATGTTCACGTAAGTTATTCATATTAAATTCGAAAGGTCACTTAAGTCACTGTTGAATAGGCCATGCATAATTTTGTAGACGACTATGAGATCTCCTCTTAGTCGCCTATGAACTAAACTGGGAATCTTCATAATCGACAAGCGCTCCTCATAGCTTGGGCGTACGACACCAGGATGTCATCCTAGTAGCCCTTCTCTGAATGGATTCTAAAAGCATCACGTCTTTAGTTAGCCAAGAATGCCATACTGAACCAGAGAACTCCAAAATTGGGTGGACGTAGGTCTTGTATAGTTCTGCAGCAGTAGAGGGATCACATCCATGAAAAGATCTTTGGAGTAAATAAAGTGTACTTTCGGCCTTATTAGAACAGTGCATAACATGATGGCTCCAGGATAAATCTGCCGTTACAATTACTCCAAGATCGTTATGCATTTTTACGCTTTCTATTTGGTCACCATTAACGAAACACACCAAATGAGGATTATTTTTACCCAAGTGGAGAACCTTACACTTTTCGGTATTTAGTGGCAGGAGCCAGTCTTCGCACTGAAGAGTAATAATGTTCAAGTCATTCTGTAGGGTGATGTGATGCAAGATGGGATAACTGAAAGTTTTGTATCATCAGCATATGAGGAGCAGTCAGATTTCAAAGAAGAAAGCAAATCAGAAATGTAGACCAGAATCACTAGCGGGCCCAGCACTGAGCCTTGGGGACCCCACTTTCCACAGAAGCGATTACAGATCTTTCACCACAAACCTCTGATCCACAGTAGCAAATATCCTCGAATACCGACATGCTGAAGTTTGTGGAGAAGTCTTCTTAGAAGAACACGATCAAAGGCTCTAGTGAAGTCCAAGTAGACTATGTTCACTGGATCACCTCTATCCAGAGACCTCGTCTACTGGTCAATACACTGAAGCAGACACGTCATGACGGACCTTCCTGGAATGAAGCCATGCTGCTCTGTGGGGATGACATTATTACTCATGAGAAACGGCAGCAGAGTGTTGACAACTATCCTTTCCATAATTTCAACAGCAACAGAAGTTATTGAAATTGTCTGTAATTTTCTGAGGAGCATTTGTCGCCTTTTTTAAACACAAGAGTCACAGATGCCTTCGTCTAACAGCTTGGAAGTGAATGCGTTTTAAGCGATGTTGACATTATTTGGGACAGTGGACCTTTCAGCGAATTGCTACAAGATTTATATAATTTGACGGATAATCCATCTAGTTAAGGAGCAAATTTGATATCATTCCCTTGATGGCCGCTTCCACGAGTTCTGGAGATATGGTTACATCACTTATAGTATTTTGGTTTTTTCTGGTGGAGATCTTTGGCAGAGGGCCTGCAGGTTCTCTAGAGAAAGCTTTGGAGAAATTATCAACGAAAATACTGACAGATGTCTTACTATTAATGGATGAATTCCCAACGTTGTCTCGAACTGAAGGAATAGATATTTTAGTGTTGAGAGTGCTACGAATGTACTTGAAAGATTTCTTTTCTTCCTAACTGGAAGAGATCTCTTCCTCACAATTCTTCTTAGCAAGGCATATACATACTGACAGACAAACAGAAAATTGTCGATGATATTGGAAATCAGTATCGCGTCTAGTTCTGATATATCTTTGCCACAGAGACTTTTTATAGGGAACCATTCGGATGATGCCATCATCAATCCAGGGTTTGGTAGGACTCTGACGCATAATTGAAGATGTGTTTTGGCAAACATGAAATTTGGCATTAACACAAAATTTGTCCCACATGTCATTGACATCGTCTGGATTCCACAGCACATTCCTTTACCTTCATATTGAGAACTACATGATCCGATTTTCCAACTGGTGGCTGATATTCTAGTGAAGAAAACAAGTTTTTATCATTGACAAGGATAAGATCCAAAGTTCTTGGGATTCTGTTGACTCGATGTCGAGTAGGTTTATCTATTAATTTTTGTAGGTTGCAGTTCAAAAATTCAGTGGAAGGCGAAACAATTGAGGGACAAGAAGTAACAAACCACTTGTGATCACTTAAGTTAAAGTCACCAGCATATAAAACATTTTGCTTAGAAATGGATAAAATTTCGAGGTGATCGAGGAGTAATGAATTTATATATAGAGTGTTTATATATATATATATATATATATATATATATATATATATATATATATATATATATATATATATATATATATATATATATATTTGGTCTTAAAGTCGTTAATAGATAGATAGATGTATATTTAGCACCAAAAAGTACATGCCATGTCAACTTAAAATACAGAATATGTAAAATAGTAATAGAACTAAATGCATAACACATTGAAATACAAACACTAAACATACATCACACAATTTAAGGTCACTTGTGATCATTGAAGTACTGTGTGTATATTAGTATGTCATAGAATTCATTTTTAAGTAAAACCGACCTCACAGCCTTTCTGAAATTCTTTCCCCTCAAATAACGGATGTCCTCAGGCAGAAGATTATATAACTTAGCACCTAAATATCTGAATGGCTTCTGCGTCTTTCAAAGTCGAACTTTTGGAAGTATATATTCCTCCCTTGATCTTGTTTCATATTGGTGTATATCTGGATGACGCTTCTTACTGGTTTCCTCTTCATGAAAAAGCAACAGACAGGAGAGCATGAAGCAATTTGGAATGGTTAGAATAGCCAATGATCTGAAAAATTCTCTGCAACTCGTTTGACTTGTCGTTCCCATAATTATTTTTGCAGTTCTCCCTTTTGAAGAAAACACCCTCTGTGCATCAGCAGAACTGCCCCATAACATGATATGTTGCAATGCTATGGAAAAATGCGAAGTGAGTTTGTAACGCAGCTTTATGCCCTACAAAAAATGTGATTCTCTTGATCATAAAATTTGCTGTCCAAGTTTTTTGCAGTTGTTGTCAATATGAGGGGTCCATGTAAGTGCACTATCAACATGGAAATCGAGTAGTTGAAGACTTTCCTGTTCTTTTCTTTCAGTTGTTATTAGTAGCTCTTGGGTTTTCTCCCTATTCAATATGAGATCATTTGCTCCCGACCAATTCCTTGCCTCGGTTTGCGAATCATGGGCTCTGTCTCTCAGTGGTTTCCGACTGTCGGCTCTCTCGAATAAGGTGGTGTCATCAGCAAAGGCCATCTTTGCACGTGCACAGAGGTTCCCGAAGGGGTTATTCGTATATAGGATAAAGAGGATGGAACCCTCCTCGTTATATTTTCCCCGGTTTTCGAGTGGAAAATTATTGAATTTGAATTGTTTGAATTGTATGTTATTCGCTAAATAAAAAATAATAAAAAAATACTCGATAGGTATGCCCAAAATTTGTTTTCATTTTGGTAGCTCGTCTTCTGAGACTATACTTATACTTATTCAATATAAAATTTAGGAAAAGAACAATCAACAACTACATAAATTGGTGGAAGTGTCCCCATCTGCAAAAATACAGACCACGGTCCTTCTTCGCATATTATCACGCACACTTTGAAATATTCCTGGTTTATTACTTATCGTGTCACAATTCTTCTATAGTGTTTACAAGAGTGGTATAAACTAAACTTTTGACACATCCTCATGAAAAAAACGCTGAACTATTTAAGTCTGGGGACTTAGGGGGCCATGGTTCTGGCCCACCCCGACCTATCCATCGGTTGTTGAATGTGTTATTCAAGAATTCCCTAGCTTCCCTATTGAAATGTGCTGGTGCCCCGTCATACATGAACCACATTATGTTCTTCACCAGAAGTGGCACATTCTCGAGCAATAAAGGTATTTCCTCCTCAAGAAAGTGCCGATGATCTGGACCGTTTAGCCAGTTAGGCAGAAAAAAATGGCCCAATCGAATAATTTCCAATTATTCCGACCCAGACATTTAGTGCCAATTTTTCTTGAGGATGAGATGCTAACTTCGTCTGTGAACATTATTTCACTATCAAAATGGGCATTTTCTAAAATTTTATCTAAGAACCATCGCCAGTCTTGAAGAAAAATCTCGAGGAAGTAGAGCTTGGACTCGTTGAAAATGAAACGGGTACAATAAAAAGTCGTGGAAAATCCTCCTAACTAGAAAATGTGATAAAATCAACTGATTTCCAATTTTTCTTTCACTCTTATGAGGATTCGAAAACTGCTTCTTCAATATCAGGAGTTCTCATAGTTTGAGTTGCACGTTTTTAATGATTATTTGCAGTAAAAGTACCAGTTTCCCTCAACCTTCTGTGGATATTCGAAAATGTTTGCCTGTCTGGTGTTACTCGATCTGGAAAGCGCACCTGATATAATCGCTTAGCTTCTGTTGTGTTTCCGTCAGCCAGACCGTACATGTAATGGATACCAGCCAATTAGGCTAGTAAAATTAGCCATTTTTTCTTGCAGCAATAACTTCAAAGGTCTAAAGATTAGTCAATTCGAACAGACACTGGTCTAACTTTAGCAACTGTCAAAATAAATGAATAAAGGAAAAAATAAAAGCCTACCAGTCATTTTTTTAATCAAAAGTGCTTTCAATTCAGCGAATGCCTGCAATCGTTCAATAATTTTTTCTCGAGAACTGTCGGAGATTCGAAAAAATTACAGGTGTCAAAAAAATTTTAAATTGATCGAAGATGACGAAAATGCATTGTACGATGATCAGTGGCGTACTGCAAAAATGTTTGAAAGGGCAAAAGAAGACATGGCTCCTGAAAAGAAAACACCTTGTATATTCTACTTAAAATTTGGAACTTGTTATGATGGAGGCTGTAAAAAATAGCTTGCATTCCGAATTCAGGCTGAATATCTCAAAAACTGCAGGAGTTTCGAAGAGAAAAACAAGTTTTCCGGAAAATTCGAGACCCTGTAGCTCCGTAACGAAGCTTTTGCGGACCTATGTTCATATGAACTTCTTTCTTAAAATTGCACGTAGGTTTACCCCCTCAAATTGTGACATACTATTATGTAATACCCTGTATAGAAAAGCATGCCTACGGAAATTACTTCGGTGACAGACTCAGTGCAGGCATAGATATCAGAATCTGAAAAACAGCCGTTATTAATGGGAAAAGTAGATAAAATCTCAAGCACCTGCAGGGGGTCTAACACTTTCCAACGAAAATCATCTGGATCTGAAACAAAAAGTGATAGGCACTATGGGGAAAATCGGTTCCATAGTCGAGATTTTCTGTGGGCTCATCGACAAGTTGAGTCAAATATGGCTGATCCCAATGGTCTCGGCGTGCCTTCCTGCTTCGTCAGTCCTGTTTGGAAAATGGGGCCAGTTGATTTCGTGGACATTGAATTCTCTAATTATGATCACCTCAGCCGACATATGCTGTATTTCGAGTCTACTTATTTGCCTAGATATTGAAACAATCTAGGATAGTTCTTATCATTAAAACATCGATACAAGCAACTGAAACATGGTTTGCTTCAAACAGATATTGGACCGTGCCAAATCGAGAGCGTTTCTCTTTTAGAATGCGAGATTCATTATGGCAAAAACAGCTTAAGCCGAAGCAGTGAGTGCGAATCATAACATTTTAGGTTAGGTTAGGTTGCATGTCTTGTGAGTACTTGTGTACTGTTTACACATTCATGTTGATGTATCCTAGTCCTCTTCTGTTGCACAACTCAATAACAAATTGGCTTCTCTCATCGGATGTTGATGTATTTCGCGAGTCTACCAAAGATCCGTTGTTTGTCTTATAGCCACCGTGAGCTTCCCCAGCTGGTTGCCCTCCAGAGATCCGACAGGGGAACGAGTTCACCTCCGGATAATTTTATTCCAAGAGAGCTTATCATGTCTTGTTTGCAAAATTGTTGCGTTTCCTACGTCTGAACTATCTGATAAGCTTCCGAATCTAAGTAACAAGTGACCTTTTCATGGAGGGGCGACGAAATGGGACCGTGTTCCACCTAATAATAATTGATATAAAATCAATGAATCAAATATCATTATTGAGAAAGCCATAACGGACTAAGGGTCACAGCTCTACTGTAGCAATACAGGGTGTTCCAACGCAAATTTGACCCCCCCTATAACTCCGAAATGAGTAACATTAGCGAAAAACACCAAGACACGTCGATTTTTGTTTCGAGGGGGAGCATTTTTCGAAATAATTCGAAACTTCTCAGATCAACCCCTACCCCCAGCAACCCTAACTTTGAAATTCATCATAGGAATAAGGGTCGAGTGGCACCTTACTGAAAAGGTCTGTCAATTCTCCACCTTGATTTGTCATTTTTAGAATTTTAAATTAACATACAGGGTGTCCCAACCAAGGTTGACGTTGAATTCCTGGAAATCCCAAATACTAAATGAAATAGATTTATTTTGGCATAATGCAAGCGCAGGTTTATGCTCGGTCTAGAAAAACGACCTACACTTGTGAATTTGGAGTTGGTGCAATCAACCCCTATTTCCAGCATCCCCAACTCAAAAATCATTCGATCGATAATAGGTCAAGTGGCACCTCGTTGGAAAGGTACTGCAATTTTCTCTTCGAATTTGGTATTTTCGAAATTCAGAATCATCATACAGGTTGTCCCGAAGCAGGAACATTGAAAATCCAAATAACTTTTGAAACTGGTTCATTTCGGTATACGAGAACATGTTTGATCCGAGAATAGGACTTTCTTGTGTGGTTATAGAATTTTTGCAATCAACCCTTCCATTCAGCATCCCCAACTTGAAAATCATACAAATAATTCAAGTGGCATATCTTCAGAAAGGTTTTTGAATTCCAGAATGATTAAAGCATTTCATTCAGTTCGGCTCTCCATACAGGATGTCGCTTTCGAAAAATTCAATATCGTCATTTGAAATTATCAACTAAAATTAATTCGAAACTGTTAAAAGTATTGGGGTACGATGTGTTGAGCATCAATTAC
This sequence comes from Cryptolaemus montrouzieri, assembly GCA_013387265.2. Taxonomy (NCBI): domain Eukaryota; kingdom Metazoa; phylum Arthropoda; class Insecta; order Coleoptera; family Coccinellidae; genus Cryptolaemus; species Cryptolaemus montrouzieri. Next base: position 104,631,678 of record JABFTP020000021.1, read on the forward strand.
GAAGAAATAAAGCTGATTTCTGCATTGAAAATGTTCACATTTTTTTCATTTCCATCTGGCGTGCAGTCATCTGTTATTTCTCATTTTTGCAATGAAATATTATTATTATTCAGATCAGTTCTTCATTATTGTTGTTGTTCGTCAGTTGAAATTAATCTGAAAATGGTTTATTCCACTGAGGAAAGGGTAGAAATTGTATCGACGTATTGAATATTTGGTTGACAAATTCCTAGCTACGGGTTCGGTGGCAAACAAAAAACATGAAGTGGCATGTCCTGTCAGAAATGAGGCAACGGAAGTGGCAGTAGTGGGTCATCTACAAATACTAGAATACTACTTCGATCAGAAAACTATCTCGTCTGACTGGTGTATCAGCTACAACTGTCCATATAATCGTGAAACATCACAAATTTCACCCCTACAAGGTAGAATTAGTGCATGAAATAAACGAAGATGATCCAGATCGTCGTTTACAGTTTTGTGAAAATCTAAGTGAAAACCTAAACGCTAATCCAAATTTTCTGAATAACATCTGTTTTTCTGATGAAAGCACCTTTATGCTCAGTGGTGAAGTGAATAGACATAATTGTCGATATTGGGACACACAGAATCCTCATTGGTTTAGAGAGGCCCACACGCAAAGGCCTCAGAAGTTGAACGTTTGGGCAGGAATTTTTGGCAATCATCTAGTTGGGCTTTTCTTTATTGAGGGTAATCTGAATGGAAATGGCTACCTACAGTTGTTAGAGGAACACATACATCCTAGATTGACAGAAATTTTACAGAACGATCCAACTCTTTTTGAGGACGAAATGCGTTTTCAACAAGACGGTGCTCCTCCGCATTATGATGCTCGGGTGCGCCAATATTTAGACGAAAATTTCCCAGGAAGGTGGATTGGTAGAAGAGGACCTGTTGAGTGGCCAGCCAGGTCACCAGATTTAAATCCCCTAGATTTTTTTTTGTGGGGCCATCTAAAATCTAAAGTTTATGCCACAAGACCAGAAAACCTGGAGGAGCTGCGGATGAGGATTATCACAGAATGCCGACTTTTGACTCCTGAAGTTTTCGCTAATGTGAGAATAGAGTTCGAAAATCGTCTGTATAACTGTATGGAGGTGGGCGGAGGTCATTTTGAACAATTGTTGTAATAATCAAGTTAGTTTTTGTTTTCAATTGAATACAAGTTCAATAAATCTCGTTTTCCTGTTTAGATGAGCATCCAATCAGTTTCTCCATCATCCCTCATCCTGATCCTCACGCCAGAAAACCTCGATTACCAAACTGAAACCAATGCCTCAGTGATTCAGAAAATAGAAAAATCTTTCTGGAACTTTGCCACTCAACCTGTAATCACTTGTATGATTTTTTGAGTTGGGGATGCTGAATGGAAGAGATTGATTGCAAAATTCCATATTCACGCAAGAGAGTCTTATTCTCGAATCAAACATATACATGTTCTCGTATTATACCGAAATGAACCAGTTTCAAAAAGTTATTTGGGTTTTCAGTGTTCCTGCTCCGGGACACCCTGTATGCTGATTCTGAATTTCGAAAATACCAAATTCGAAGAAAAATTGAAATACCTTTCCAACGAGGTGCCACTTGACCTATTTTCGATCGAATGATTTTTGAGTTGGGGATGCTGGAAATAGGGGTTGATTGCACCAACTCCAAATTCACAAGTGTAGGTCGTTTTTCTAGACCGAGCATAAACCTGCGCTTGCATTATGCCAAAATAAATCGATTTCATTTAGTATTTGGGATTTGCAGGAATTCAACTTTACCCTCGGTTGGGACACCCTGTATGTTAATTTAAAATTCTAAAATGACAAATCAGAATGGAGAATTGACAGACCTTTACAGTAAAGTGCCATTCGACCCTTATTCCTATGATGAATTTCGAAATTAGGGTTGCTGGGGTAGGGGTTGATCTGACAAGTTTCGAATTATTTCGAAAAATGCTCCCCCTCGAAACAAAAATCGACGTGTCTTGGTGTTTTTCGCTAATGTTACTCATTTCGGAGTTATAGGGGGGGTCAAATTTTCGTTGGAACACACTGTATATCGCAATGAATGATAATTTATTGTTTTTCTTCTAGAAAATTAATAATTCGACAATCAAACGATATGCAACAACAAAATTTCAAAAAACAGTTTGATAGTTGAAAACATGAACCCACAAGATTCTTTCTTGGTTTCCTCTGTACCTCATAAAATGAGCTCGTAACTTTTAAGCTGAAATCACTGCGACTGACGAATTTACTGGTCCGGAACGCAAATCAGAAATTATCATATTCTATAATTTCACCACAGGAGAAGTTGACGTGGCTGATGAACTTCCCAGTAATTATAATGTGTCGCGTAATAGTTAGAGCTGGCCTTTGAAATTTGAATCGATGAATACATTGGAGCTGTGTAATGAAAACGTCGGTTATATGCAACGGCGCCGTAAATTTGCAGTTTCATCCGATTCCATTATATTTGAGAACCAATAAGCAAACAAAATTGGAGAAACTTTACCTCTCGATATATATCAGCTGAATCGGTTTAATTAAATTTTCCTTTTAAATTAATGCTTTGAAATGAACGTTTGATACGGTCTCGCGTATTGTCATTATGAATGAAAAATTTTTCGCGCAGTAATATGTACTGCTGCCGTGACTAAAAACTAAAAATATTTTAGAATATACATGGTATTGCTTAATAGTTGCATACCATAGTTATGATTTTTTGTAAATGAGACACCATATATTTTTTGTCATTTTGGACTTTGTGAGGAAAAATTGAGGTGAATTTCTTCGAAATTCCGTAAACCTATCTTAAATAGTTTATATTTGAAATCTTCTGAAATTTAAGGACTTTAAAAATTAGTCCCTTGAAAATATTGATTTCAAAGTTTCAGGTGTACAACTGTTGTGATGTAAATGTTGTTGCTTTAAAACCGGGTGTAATGGAAACTAGGGCCACCTCTGTAACATTTTTAAACGGTTTTATTTAGCTCACCCCGTTTGTTTTATTTATTCTTGGGTCAAATTTAGTAATTCGAATTTCACCCTCTTCCTGTCAACCGATTAATCTGAAATTTTGTATACACTTTGGATTTTGGTGACAATACAATTATATTTATTCATTATCATTATAAATACAAGATGGCCGCCGCTACAAAATGGCGGATAATTTATGTTTTATGAATCCCATCAATATGGGTATCAAATGAAAGGGCTCAACAAGCAGAATACAATATACTATAAGAAATTGAAATCCAAGATGGCGGCCGCTACAAAATGGCGGATAACGTAGGTTTTATCAATCCTAACAATATGGGTATCAAATGAAAGTGCTCAACTAGTAGAATACAATGTATCCAGCCTGAATTCACCACCCAAGTCAAGATTTTGTATCGTGTTGAGGACTGTGTGGCGTTAGGGTGGCTAAAAATGATACGTCGTTAGCGGTACACCACCCAAGTTAAGGTTAAAACGCGCCGAGAACTGTATGGCATTAGGGTGGATAAAAATGATATGTCGTTAGCGTTTTGCCCTCAAGACTCAGGCGCATCTTGTTGTACAAAGCGTTAAGGGTATACCCCACAAAACAAGTTAACGACCACAACTCTGCTGTATTGAATTTGTACAGAAATAATGGTGCTCGCATTTACAAAATAAAAGCGCAGGATCAGCTAGTACACGCCACACGAAATGTAGACAATGTGGATATAGCTACAATAATACCAGCTGATATCCACAAAATTGGGGGTTTACCAGCGGAACTGGAAATATTTGTGGGGGCAAAAGTCATGCTACGGTCCAATATTGACGTTTCAAAGGGATTAGTAAATGGCGCTATAGGCTACATCACCGAAATCGTTTGGCCTCAATTTCGTCGAACTCAGATGTATGCAACAGATGTACCTTCCGTCCGAATTGATTTCGCAAGAGACGGAGTACATCTTATACACCCGAAAGCCATACAGTTTCCAGCTAAGTACAATTATGGGACAGCTGAAAGAAGAATGTTGCCTTTAATACTATCATGGGCTTCTACAATACATAAAATGCAGGGCAGCACTGTGGATCACGCAGTCGTATACTTAGGTGCGAAACTGTTTGAAGAAAGTCAAGCCTACGTGGCTCTTAGTAGAGTAAGATCTTCGCAGGGACTACGTATAGAGGAGTTGGATTGCAATAAACTAACGGGCAAGAAACCTTGCAATAATGAAGCACTAAATGAATTAAAAGAATGCGAAATAAAAACTAAAAACTAGAAAATAAAATAGGTAAAAAACTTTTTAAGTTAAACGGTTTTATGATAAACATACATTGCACTGTTTAAGATAAATGTACTAAAACCAAAAATAATAAAATAGATACAGTCGTAGGAATTATAAACATATGCATAGACTAGACTAAATTAAAACCGTGGGGCACGTCAATTGTCTACAAATTATCGACTTAATGTGCGATAGAAGAATCGTTTAATTCGTCGTTAGGCAGTTGGCCCGCAGACGGTGAGAAATTATTTACTATTTTCTTGCTCATGGAAATTCTAATAGTTATACACTCCATGTAAATAAAAGAGATGTTTTAACTAGTTTATCGTTGGACATTCACACTGCTGGCTGACGAGGAATCGTTTCACTGCTTGTTGTTTGTCTTTAATCGACAAAACATATGACAAAAGTACTACTCGCTCACCACTATGAAACCCTAAAACTCGCTTATAATCGAGCTTACTAGCTTGTTTCCACATTCTAGCCCTACTTATCACACGTCCATCGTTGTCGGTTGCACAACTGCCTAATAATTATAGTGTAACATTACAAAACAAATATTTTAATCAACGATTGTAGACAATTGACGTGCCCCACGGTTTTATTTTAGTCTAGTCTATGCATATGTTTATAATTCCCACGACTGTATCTATTTTATTATTTTTGGTTTTAGTACATTTATCTTAAACAGTGCAATGTATGTTTAACATAAAACCGTTTAACTTAAAAGTTTTTTACCTATTTTATTTCTATTTGGATTAATTTGATGAAATTCTGGAATCGAACAGAAGACATGTCGAGCTTGATAACATAAACATGTTTGACATTTCATATTTCATATTTTCATATATAAACACCTCGAAAAAGTCTGGGGAACACTTCTGAATATCGATATATCGTATCCAGAACGATCAATATGAATGTTTTTTTGTAAGAAATGAACACCTGCATCAATTTCTCACCAAACTATGTAAAGTGCCGCAACAGATTTCAGTTTTTTTTTATAGAGAACTAAAAATGCAGCAGATGCGACGGTGATTTATAATCATTTCATGTATTCAGTGTTTGCAATCAGTTAGTTGGCACTTTGTTTCTGTTGTAAGTACAAATGAAAGATTAAAGTTTTGTGATTTGACCATGGAAAGACGACATTTGACTAGAGAAGAGATGTTACGAGCCGTTGGCATGCTCCAAGCTGGGAGCTCACAACGGGAAGTATCCAGGGTTTTGGGAAGTAGCCAAAGTGTCATAAACCGTTTATGGTCGCGTTTCAATGAAACAGGTAGCGTAGAAGAACGCCATACAAGTCATTTCGGGATTACTGCAGTCGCCCAAGACCGATTTTTGGTTTTTCAAGCCAGAAGAGATCGCACTACCCCAGCATCTCAATCAGCTCAGGAGCTATCACGAGTTCATAATGTACAAATTTCCGACCAAACTGTAAGAAATCGACTGCACGAAGGTCAACTCTACTCCAGACGTCCTTTAAGAGTTCCACAACTGACCCATGGAAATCGCGCTGCTCGTTTAGCTTGGTGCCAAGAACACGTAAACTGGGATCAAGAGAGGTGGGCCACAGATCTTTTCAGTAATGAATCTAGATTGAGTTATTATCCCGATTCGGAAAGAATTCGAATATAGAGGGAACCCGGAAAGCAAAACCGTCTCCAGCATGCTCGAGAAGTTGTTAGACAGGGAGGTGAATCAGTGATGTTTTGAGGAGGTATACGCCTTGGTGGAAGAACTGACCTCGTTTTCATACAGAACAACCTCACGGGAAATTCTTACGCAAATGAGATAGTTTTACCTGTAGTGGTACCGTATTTCCAAACAATGGGTCAAAATCCACTCTTTTACCGTGGCCGTCCTGCTCCCCAGATCTGCATCCCTAAAAAGAAATCTCCTGCGTCAAAACGTCTTCCATCATGAATAGGAGCTTCGATTATGAGTACAGGGGGCTTGGAATGACTTAGGCCAAAATGTAATAGACAATATAATATTGAGCATGCCGCGACGATGCCAAAGTGTCATTAATAACAGAGGAATACCTTCTGGGTACTGAAAAATATAATATCGTTTCGAAATTATTAGTTCAGGATTTTTTTGTGATTCACCAAATTTCGTCATTTTCAAATTTCAAAATTTTTTATAATAGATGCTTTGGAGAAGTCAAATATTATTTTTGTTTTCTTGAGAATACATTGAATACAATACATCCCAACAAAAACCGAAAGATTTCTATAAATTCGAATCATCAAAGTATATATATATATATATATATATATATATATATATATATATATATATATATATATATATATATAAATCACCTCTGATTATATAAAGGTTTCCAATATCGAAATCGAGCCAATGCATCAAGGAGATACATATAAATATCTTGGATTTTGTCAAGAGAAGACAATTAACCATAGCAGCACTAAAGAAATTATTAGAAGTTCATATTACAAAAGACTAAGAATTATCATCAAGAGTTATTTAACTAGTAAAAACCTTTTCAGAGCTATCAACTCCTATGCTGTTCCTATTCTTACATCTTCTTTTGGAATTATTAAATGGTTTAAAACTGATCTAAATGAATTACAATGTCAAACGAGGAGAATGCTCTGTAAATATCATAATCACCACCCAAAGTCAGCTGTTCAGAGAGTTACACTACCTAGACATCTTGGAGGTCGTGGATTAATTGATTTGAATAATCTTCATAGTAAACAGATTTTTCATCTACGTTCCCATTTTCATGATAAACAGAGAACGTCTAAATTACATGATATTGTTGTTGCTTCAGATTATAATCTTACACCTCTGAACTTGACAATGCAAAAGGTAGATTTTGATATATTTGATGATAATTCTAAAAGAGAAAGTTGGATGCAGAAGGAATTACACGGAAAGCACCCTAAAAAATTGAAAAATGATTATATTGATGAAATTGCATCGAATAAATGGTTAGTATCTGGAGAATTGTTTGCTGAAACAGAAGGCTTGGCAATTGCGATCCAGGACCAGGTTGTTTTCACAAGGAATTATAGAAAACATATCATCAAACAAAATATAGATGATTCTTGCCGTAGATGTTTCTGTTCTTCAGAAACAGTCCTTGCTTCAACAGATTATTTAGAAAGACATAATGCCGTCGCTAATATAATTCATTTTAATCTAGGAATTAAACATGACCTAATTCGCAAAAGAAAAAAATTTCAAAAATATGAACCTGACATTATTTGTGAAAATGACAAATATAAACTTTATTTTGATAAAACAATTCTGTGCAACAGAGCTGTAAAACACAATAGACCAGATATCGTTCTTTATGATAAACAGAATCAAATAACATATATAATTGATATTGCTATACCCGACACACATAATATACAAAATAAATACAATGAAAAATTTCTAAATATATGATTCTTGGCGACGAGATTAAAAAATGTGGAAAATGAAGAAAATATTTATTCTACCGATTATTATTTCTACAACAGGCGTTATTCCTAGAAATCTTCACAAAAGTATTGAGATTTTGGGTCTGAAGAAAATTTGTTTGAACAGTTACAAAAGATAACAGTCATCAAGTCTTGTAATATTCTTCGTAGGTTTCTTTCCGAAAATAATAATGAGGTAGAGTCATAGGTTTTCTCTTTAGTTTATACTGCTCAGAATCTCATTTCATATTTTATTTATTTGTTTATATAAATGTAATATAATTAACTGACAATTTTGTCATATTTATATTCAGAGCAGTATTCTATTCGATCGTTCACCACTTCACACAAAGGAAACTATTAATGAGTAACATTCAGTGTTACTTGACTAAGGTCCGTACACTGGATTTTTCCGGGGAGAAAGCCTCTGACACTACTCGTTGGTACATTGATATCATTGTCTGATGATGCTATCGTATGTATATATTCTGGTAGATTGATATATTCTCATAACATTTAACGTTATCCTAACATATAATTACTCCAGGATATGTTTTGATTATAATCATTGCCTGGCAATGGTATTAATTACCGGGTGGTGGATTTATATTTTTCATGAAATCAGTGTGATTGCATGAACAGATATATGGGCAACTCGTCGGGGTAAAACCCCTATATATATATATATATATATATATATATATATATATATATATATATATATATATATATATATATATATATATATATATATATATATTTTTTTGAAGAGAGAGGATTTACAAAATTTGAAAAATTGTATTCACAATAAATGCTTGCATCTATAATTTTGGTATGTGCTTGAAAAATCACAAGAAAATCATCACAAGTGTGAGCTCAGGAAATGTAACAGGGGAACCATACTATCTTGCATATGATTTCGGTATAACCGGATGCCATTGCGGTGAAGATATTTTAGAAATAGCGTTTCGAACCAGCTGAATCAATTACCAAAATTTCAAAATGATAGTATTATTAGTTCTCCATAAGCATCGAAAAGGCCACTGAAATTGGGATACCCTGTATAAGGTATAGCCTCAAGATCCTCATAAATTTTTCCGAAGACACTCGAATAACCCAAAAATGATAAATATGTTGAATTGATCGTTTGGAGGTTTTCAGTGCGTCTATTTTCCGTAGAAATTACATACGTTTCAACGTAGTTCCCACAAGATGCTAATCATGCTTAAATCCTTCTCTATTGTTTCAGGTTTAAAGTTTACGGAATATCAGGTATACGACGAGGGTTTTCACTTCAACGGGCGCGATTTGTTGGTGGTGAACGAAACGAATGTGATCGGTGCGAAAACTGTGGAAACTCATCAGAGCTATCTCGTGATTAGCCTCAAGTTGACCACATTAGATGGCACGCATCTGAGGGTGCTCGATCATTTTCTGAACGTGTTCGGATTCAATGTCACGTACGAAATCAAGGAAGGCGCAGCGAGAACGGACGTATGCAATATGATGGATTGCGGATTTAACGGAATTTGTTACGACCATTTCACGTAAGTATAATAATATCTGATTCTGAAGCTGAACAATGACATTTTATATATGATCGATTCTATAAAATTGAGAAATATATATGGTTGGTAAAAATTTTATTTTCTTTATATTTACCGGCCTGCTTCTACCATCGCGTTTGATGACGCGTTGTTCTTGGATATAATAAGCAGTAGTCGAAATTTCACTATTAAAGGGATTTTCAATTTTACGGATCTATGTTGTCCTATGCCACATTATCATGAACTCACATAGCCTAACAAGTTTTCTTGCGAACTCAGCACTCACACGATACTGTGAGGGCCAAAACCTTTCACTTCTCGATATGTTCATCAATTATGACTCTCGTTTATATACTGACCTCCAGCTGGGATCACATACTGGTGAATCAAACCGTTTTTTTTTATTTAGAAATTTAAGTATTTTGACATCATGGTCACTGACACGGGAACCAGTAAGTTGCATTTTGAGTTATTTGAATATTACATTTTGTGTTCAGATAAAATATATGACAATGTTCCTGTATTGTAAGACTAGATGCTTTGGTATATAAAAATGTCATATTTTTCGAACGACTGTCAAAAATTTTTCACAAATTTTTTAAATTGAGCAAGTTCCACGAAGAAATAATATATGGAGATGTCAACCCAGATTATTGGGTCCATAATGATTCTAAAACATTTATATATCATAATCGGAGGTTATGTATTTATTTTTTATTATCTCCTTAGTCCTTTTCATGACCTTGATTGTTATGTTAAATCTTTTCTCAGATTTGTTAAGACATATAAGAAGTATGATTGTTGAAATATTCTTCTGCTGGTTTTCTTTTTCCATTGTTACAGATTCCTGTCCCAAACCCCCTTTCTTTCACCCTTGTCCTTGTTTAGAATGCAAGAGGGAATGAAGCGGCTAAGCAGAAAAATCTTTGGTACTCTTTTTGTACACACGATACTAACACAACATAAACAGACAAGCTGTTGCTAGTGCAATAGCGACAGGGAAACGAGTTTTTTCCTAAGGTTTTTTCACTCGTTTATTGAATCATATATAAGATAGTATGGCTTCCCTGTTACATTTCCTGAGATCACACTTGTGCTTTTTCTGACACACACCAAAATTATAGATATAAGCATTTATTGTAAATACAATTATTCAAATTTTGTAAATCCTCTCTTTTCAAAAGAATATATATATATATATATATATATATATATATATATATATATATATATATATATATATATATATATATATATATATATGGTATAGTTGTGTACCTTTGAGGAAATCCAGTGTATTCTTCATTTCTCGGGTGTTGCTGGGTATTGTACCTATCGTTCCTCGGATCTTGTGCTGTTCTCTTCGTTCAGAGTACATAGGGCATTCGGCAATGATGTGCTTGACAGTTAGAATTGTGTTAGGACATGATCTGCACTGAGGGGGCGGTTCATTCGTCACTAGGCACCCTAGTGGATTTCGTGTGGCCAATTCTCAATCTTCTGATTTTTACTTTATCTTCTCTTGACATGTTGAGTAGTTTGATTGAAGGTAGGGTTGGCTAAACTTCTCTGAGTTGGTTTCGTTTCGTATTCCGCGTTTCTTGCCATGTTTTCGTGATCATTTTTTCGTTCCTCTTTTTACATCATCAAATATGTACGCGGGGTACATGGGAAATAGATGCTTCTTTCGCAGCCTTGTCTTCTTCCTCGTTGCAAAATATTCCGACGTGGGAAGGTATCCAGATGAGTGCAGTTTTAGTGTTGTGTCTTACAAGATCATTGATAATTTCATGTATTTGTTGAACTAGCATATGTTTCGTATGGAATTCTTTTACAGAGTAAATGGATGCCGGTCGTCTATTGCTACATTCTTGGTTTCCGGTGTTACAGTTTTGAGTGCTTGTAGAATTGCAAAAACTCGCCTGGTGTTGTTCTATTCAGCAGGTCTTTTTGTACAGTACTATCCAGGCTAGTGACTGCCGAGCCAACTCCATGTACATTTTTGGAGGCGTCCGTATAAAGAATTCTGTCGAACTTTTTTTGGTGCAGTATATCAATAAACTTTTGATGAAATATGTTCGTCGGGACTTTGGAATTGTTAAACTTACCAAGTGTTGTGTTGATGTTAGATAAGATTTTGGTCCATGGTGGCATAACTGAGTGTCTTATGGTGCCAATTTTTGACAGATAGTTGCCTTCTATGTAAGGATATAATGCTTGAAATACTGATTTGACAGATCTTGGTTCCAGAGTGTCATTATCATCTGAGCGCAATACTGGGGATGTGAAGAGTTTCTGGACAGGATTACGTACATTAAAAAAGACATTGGCTGAGTAGGATAGTAGGAGTTGTTTTCGTCTGAGCCATAGTGAAGGCTCATTCGCTTCACAGCATAGACTGGTGGCAGGACTGGATCTCAATGCACCTAGACAGTAACGCAGGGCAGTATTCTGTTCTCTATTCAAGAGTTTCAATATATGATTTGCTAGCAGTTGAGTGAATAAATGATCCATAATCTTACTTGGAACGTATGAGAGTTATATGCACGGCAAGTGTTTGTTCTTCTGCATCCCATTCGTAGTTAGATTTCAATTCTTTGATATAGTCTGTCCAGGTGATCTTATTGTCGAAAGTGAGGCCGAGAATTCTGTGATGCTTGACTGTTTGTAGGATTGTTTCGTTGAGTTTTAAGGGTGTTACTTGTTGCAAAGATGTTTTCTGTTGAAGCGGATGACTTTGGTTTTCGTGATGGAGAATTGTGTTTGTTGCTTTAGCGTTTCTTCCGTGGCTAAAGATTATCTCCACCGATCTACAGTTCTTTCTCCAACCTTACTCAACTGTTGGCGGCAAATTCATTGTATCGCTTTCAAATTAGGCTCCTTCCGAAATAATATATTCTTCAATCAATCAATACATTTTTTCGGAGTCGACTCTAGTTCTCGGCGCAAATTTTCTTTTACGTCTTCTAACGATTGAAAACAGGTACTTCGAGTGCACCGCACCGCGAAAATCAATGAAAACAGTCAACATTACCTTGACTTTTGACGTGTCTTTTTTTGGTTTTGGTTCAGTTGGAAGGCGCAATTCTGAAGCTTGTTGAATGTGAAACTGATGATCGAATGTCTCATCAGCAGTTACAATGCGTTTTATGACTGTGGTATCGGAATTGACTCGTTCTACAATGTCTTCAGCGACCTTCGTCTGATTCAATTTTCAATTTTCAATTACTATTTCCTACACTTTATCGATCTCAACTGTAGTTGAAGATATTGATGGCCGACTAGAGCGAGCTAAATCTTTTACTACATCTCGAACGCTGGTGAATGCACTGTATCACTCATACGCACGTGTTCAGTTTAAAAAACTCAGGACAATAAAACTTTCGACAATATTTTTAAGCAGATTTTTCGAATAATCCATTCCCTGTACTCTTTCAATAGAATGTATATTCCCATGTCGAAAAGTAACTCAGGAATTCTACATTCAATATTCGTGAAAAGATAGCATACTTGGCTTAGCCTTGAATTGAAAATGTTTTTTCACACATTACCAGTAACAATTGTTATTTTGTGTTAAATATTCTGTAATATATCTAAAATTAGAGGATATTGAACGTTGAAAACAGTTGTGCTAATTTAGCAACTCAGGAGTCATTTTAATCAGATTTTTTGAATAAACATTACCCAGTAGTGTTTTGACAGAATGTTTCATGACGAGCAAAAATATTTAAGGGGGTATTCTGGTCTAGAGCCCTACATTTTGGGTATTTTTCAAACTAGGATAAAAAAAATTTTCAATATTCCTTTTATACAATATTTATCGATTTTTAAAGTTTATAAAAAATTTAAAGAAAAAGTCAAAAATTCATCCAGTGACAGGCCGGTGAAATGGGAGTTGCCAGTGAAACGGTGCTCCCTGGTTGATATATTCCAACCCTTGTAGTGATCTAAATCGAACAAAAAAAAATTATAAATTAGTGAAAATGTCGCTATCTCTTGGACCTTGGCAGAAAGAAAAAGATTCACAAAATGGCGTCCACCTGAAAAAAAAAATTCACCCCAGTTTTTCGACCTTTACGAATTCATTAAAAATACGTTCAATTGAAATTTTTTCAAATACAAAATTCAAGTGATAAAGAGATGTACAAAGAGAATTCTCACGAAATATATAAGGAATCGGTCAGATAGAACTTGAGATATCGTGTCAACCACCTCAACAAAAAGACTTTTGAGAAGAAGGCGTTTGAAGTTTGAAGAAGATTCCCAGTAGAATAACCCAATATATATATATATATATATATATATATATATATATATATATATATATATATATATATATATATATATATATATATATATATATATATATATATATATATATATATATATATATATATATATATATATATATATATATATATATATTGAAAATTTGATGAGATCGTTACCTGATGAAAATCGATATACATATTTTCAATGAAATAAGACTAAACTATTTAGATTTTCACTATATCAACAAAAATGTGACTGGTTTCACCACACTGTGGCTTCATCAGATAGATACAAACTAATGAACAGAGTTATTCCTTATATATTAGTCTTATTATTTGATTGCTGCCTCTGGAAAAGGTAAATTATATCCAGCTAAAAGCTGAGATAATGCACAATAATAAATAATTCTTGTATTATTATGCGAATAATTAGTGAAACGGGAATTTCAATTATGAGAATGAGCTTGAATCGTACCTTTTGTTAGAAACAAGACTCTTGCTGTTTGACTCAATGGTTATAAGGCATTTGTTGCACGTCATGTTACTTTGTGCATCGGACATGAGACTATCATTTCTATTTGCAGCCTTTGATCTTTCACGTCTGACCTGTCTGAAACTTTCTGTTTCACTGTTTTCTTCCATCTTCCATTTTTCATTACTAAATAGATGTTAACTCATATAAAATTGTCTAGAATTAAGTTCAAGCATAAACAAGATTCTTGGAAATAATTCAGTTAAAACTCATTGTTTTCATTAGGTTCTTGATTTGATTTTTCAAGCTATTAGATTTCCTTGTGTAAGTTGCGGTTGACAGTGATCATTGTTTACTTATATTTTTTTGGTTCTGATATTGTGAATATGTTTAAACTCGTATTTAACTACTGCCTCGTTTGAGGCCAATGGGTTTTCGTTGGGTCAAACAGTTCGAATTCAATTTATAGTAGACTTAGTTTTATTAGATTCTGATGAATTTTGTGCGCTTAGCTCTGAATCTATTCATGGAAAGTGCTTCAAAAGGCTGGACACAGCATTTGAAGATATTAGTAATCACAATTACCATAAAGAAGATGAAGTTGTAATACCTCCTGAAGTAGAAGAACTTACAGTGAAGGAGACCTAAATGAAAATGAATACGACCGTTCCAACCTGCCCCCAGATGTACCAGGAAATTGAGTTACATTATGATAATATTCAGGACAGCGTCCATGAAGACAAAATGACCCTTTCAGAATGGATAAAACAAAACAAAACATTGAATCTATTCCATCTAAATAAAAGAAAATAACTCCGAAAGTTCAACCAATCTAGACTAGGGATACAATTAACTTCAGTTTGAATGAAACGCATGGTTGTAACAATCGTCTAGATACTCTGAAACACACAGTTTAAAAACATGACTTTTGGGGTCTGGATGAGAATCTGCCTATACCATTAGTGTCCAGAGCTATATCAAGAAATTGCTTTTTGAAAATGGAAACATTTCTTCATTCTCCTAATTCCAAAACTCGATAGAAATAAGAAATTGTGGAGAGTTAGGTTAGTTATGGACATTCTGAATAGAAAGTTTCGAATGTGGGGAATTTTTCATTCTCAGTTGTCTATAGATAAGGTTAGATCAAATGTTTTTATCATGTTTTCTGCAAAACAGTTTAATGTGCCTTTGAAGACTGGATTATCTGCAGCTCCACTGGATACTGTTACAAATTTGAAACCCACTGTGGTACAAAACCATTCAGAGTTACGTTAGAGAGAAAATTGTAGTAAAACCTTCATTATTTCTAGGCTTTAGAGTCGTTTTCGACTCATCAAGATGTGTATCTGTATTTGAAACATTGAGGGTAAGACATTTTAGGCCAACATGGAGAGGCCATTCCAGATCATTATTCCCGATACACAGGAATGGATCAGCTCCAAGGACAGTCTACTGAACGGTCCCTGTTGGTACACGAATGGCTCAAAGACTGCGAAAGGTGTTAGAGCTGGTTTCTACGGTCGAGGTGCCGCCAAGGAACAGTCGATCTTTCTTGGTGGGCATGCGACTGTCTTTCAAGCATAAATATTCGTTGACCACTGTGCTAACCTCTTGCTTGCGGGGGGATTACCAAATAGGAAAATTAAAACCCTCACCGATAGCCAAACTGCACTGAAAGCATTGACATCCGATACCTGTACTTCACTTTTGGTGCAGGAATATCGCTCTACCCTTGCCAAACTAAGAGAGCTCCGTCTAATATGGGTTCCTGGCCACTCGGGCATTGGGGGAAATGAGAAGGCAGACTCATTGGCCGCTCGAGGAACTAACGTGGAAATCATAGGACCGGAGCCCAAGCTAGGAATTCCTCTGAAAACTGCAAAGATGAAAAACAACTGGATGAGCCTCCCAGGACTCAAACACGCTCGAAGTGCCATCAGTGGACCTTCCACTACAAAAGCCAAGGCCTGGCTCAAACTTTCTAGGTTAGAACTGAGAACTGTCATATTAACGGGGCACTGTCGCCTCAGGAAACACCTAAATAAATTAGGATTGGTTGAGGATCCTTCATGTGGGCTATGAGAAGAAGATCCAGAATCAATGGAATATGTTATGTGCGAGTGCCCAGCAGGAGACAGGGTCAGTATATCAGGTTGACAACCAGCATGAATCAGGAGCGTAGTCCTTCGACATACCGTAATCTAGCAGACACTGTGTGTAGCGTTGCGGTGAATAGTCAAACTAGTGTGACGGTTTGGGGTTTTCTGTTCAACTACTCTTCATTTTCCTGGTTTGCCCGTGGCGCGATGGTGTGGGTAGCTCCATCTAGTTCATCTAGCACAAATTTTCTACCTGCAATAACCAATCCACAGCTCGGAATTCATTCAAATTCGAGATAACGATATCCTTACACTGATACAAACAGTATTTTACGTTTTCTTAAATATAAAGAGGATAAATCTGAGACAAAAACTCGTTCTCCCATTATTTCTCCTATCTCCCAACTCAGATCATTATGTCCTAAATGGAAATCTGAAAACTATTTGTTTCCCAACCGAATGCACGTTTTCTGGAAAACTAGAATCTGTTTAAAATTAAGTATGCAATCAATCTTTATTTTTGCCGACTTTATGTGTTCTGGCTTGAGCGTCAATGACCTTTTTTCTCTTCCAATGAGTGTTTGAAAAGTGTCTGCACCATAAAATTTACTACGATATCTTAGTCGGGAAAACGACGTTGCGCAATTCAAATATCTGGGAGTGATACTGTTTTATGGAAAGCAGTTTGTGATTCACATAAATTAAATCGTTTGAATTTTCTATTCAGTATCTGAACAGCTTCTGATAATAACGAAATTTGAAAGATTACTTATGAATAGATAATGAGATTGAAATACAAAGTGGAGGTTCTGTTTGTACTTCTTTCTCGTATTAAGGGTTATCTGGAAAATACTAAGTGATCGCTGAAGTACGTCTGCTCTCATTGTTTAATTATGCCAAGAGTGGAACAAATTGGTTCGTGTAGAACTACCATCAAATTAATTTATTTAAATTAGAATAGCAGGGATACAGTAAAACATCTAAATTCAGTATAATCTTCATTTCCATGTAATATGTTCTCTACATATGCCACAAAAACTGACACCGTGAATATGGAATGGAAATTTAGATAGGATTATAGGGGATACGTTTCTAGGTGCAAAATAAAAATAAATATATATAAAAATCAATTTAATTGAAGTTTTTTGAGTAATAATTGTTTTCGGCTTAGGTAATGGCTTAAAGAATTTGGTAATTTTTCCTTGTCAGTTTCTGAAAGCTGCTTCAATTATGGCTGATATTCAGCAGTGGTATTAGCAATTTGCCTCTTGAAAATAAGACTACGGTCCATAGATGGATCACTTTTCATAAAGAAATCACAAAGCTCATTTGCCACTTTTGAATCTTTACTAAGTTTTCTTGAATTAAGTGTCACGTTTCCAGTGCTTGTTGATGGATTGTCTTCAATAGGCTGCGAGTTTAACATCACCTCCAAGTCGGTTACAGTCGAATCTTGATCTTGCAATTCAAGCAACTCAGAATGAGACTGAATGTCTCTTGATGGTATCTGTTCGAACACATCTCGTCCTATTCCATTTACACTTTTGGTGATGTTTGCAGTTAAAGTTAGAATTTGCAAACATTTTTCGTCATTTTCTGCTGTCGAACAGATTTTTTCCAGCATGACTCCACACTCCGTTAATTTTGCTAATAGCTTATATGGATAACTTGAATAGATATGCATTTCAGGCATATCGATTAGCGGTATACACACAACTCCAAATTTATATGGAATCGTCCGATATTTTGAATAATACCTCAGGGACTTTGGAAATTTCGAATGATTGTTAGAATTTATTCTTTTTGAGATATTTCAATTGAAAAAAGGAATAAAGTAAGGTTTATTTTTTTTTAAATAAGAGACTCCTTCCGCATGTAGTAATAAAATTGAAGATTGTTTTCTCACGGAGAAGGTGTTTTTTCGCGACCTCAGTAGCTTGACTTACCTTCTCTTGTCCCGATACAAGCCTGACTCCGTCTAGGCATGCCTTGGGTTAGGTTTTAGACCTCCTCTGGGGAGATATTCTGCCACTCTTCTGTGACGACTTGGATGAGCTGTTGTGGGTTTCCTGGATTATCCTGGCGCGACCTAAAGTTTTTTTTTGCGATTATCCCATAAATGTTCAATTGGATTTAGGTCTGGAAAGCAAGCTAGCTAGTTCTAGGTAGCAATTCTCTCTGTTTCAAGATATTGTCACGCGAGGTTGTTGGTATGCAGAGGAGCATTATCTTGCACTGAAGTGGAATACCCACCGCCGGCAATTTGCCAGAGTCTAACTATGGGCTATCTGTTTTGCTTTCTAGCATAATGCCACCCCAAAATTTCACACTGCCCCCTTGGTATTTTGGAATTTCTCTTACTGCTCGGAGTCTAGCCTGTCTTCCACGACCCCATAGAACTCGAATCCGACGTTTATCGGATCGAACACCAATTTTGGTCTCATCCGAAAAAAGAATATTTCGCTAATTCTCAATATTCCAATTTTGGTGCTCGATACACTAATTAGGTCTGATAATTTTTTGTTGTCTGGTTAGCTCTGCTGTGTAAACTCCTTGAACGAAGACTGACGTATCGTTTAGACTGATACACTGCTGCCTGTTGCTTCCTGAAATTGCTTTTGAACCACGGAGTGCGACGCTATAGGGTCTTTTCTTGCAATTTGGCAGAAAATGCGGAAGTGATCTCCCTACGACTTCTTCTAACCCTATTTGGCAGAGATTGTAGATCCACGTATAGGGCGTAGCGTTTTTAAACCCTCCCTGTGATTTTCATTTATTCATTTATTTATTGTTACAAAACTTAGAAACCCCTACAGTATAGACCCAACTACCGGGTTTCACAAAAATGATGAAAAAATTAATAGAAGTGAATCTGTCATACGAAATGAAAATTATAACTTTCATGAAAATTCGATCGAGCAAAATATCATGAAAACTAAGAACTACTATAATGAAGATGATCCAGATCTAATGAGATATGCAATAACATTATTTTTGATAGAAGAAAGAGGTTCATGAAAAATACCTATACTGGCAATATGCCAATTGTACAGATGCATAATTTGCAAGAGAACAGAATGAAAAAATAAACTAGTACGGGCCTTTGGAACACAAAAGAGTGCATTTCGACGACTAGGATACACTAGGGAACATTTATAGTGAGATAATTAACAATCGGAAATCTGAAAGAATGATTTATAATTCGATAAAGAAATACAGTGTCGAAAAGGACTCTCCTGTGCTCCAGGCTTGAAATTTTGTGATGCAAACTCAATTGATAATCATGATTAGGATTGAAAAATCTGAATTTTGAACTTTTGACAAACTTTCTCTGGGCTCGTTCAATTCTGTTAATATACTTGTAATAGTGAGGGAACCAAACAGGTACAGCATATTCCAAATTACTCCTCACCAACGAGAAATATAACATTTTTGAAAACCTCGGATCACTGAAACTTTTAGTAATTCTCAGAACAAAACCCAACATTTTGAAAGCCTTAGAAACTATTAATCAATTAGACAAGCTATATACCAAGATCCTTAATTTGGTTTACCCTCCCAATTACACTCCCATCAACAGAAAAAATAGCATCAAAATCATTGAAATTTTTTGTGAACCTTATATGCTTACACTTGTAAGTGTCTGAAACCGCAAAATATCATCATAGGACCGAACAGCACTGTACCTCTAAAATCGTCGGAATTTAAATCATGCTTTGTATAAAGAAAACATTCCGAAATATCACTAATGTAAACTGAAAATAAAAGGGGACCCAGATGTGACCCTTGACGAACACCAGAGGTGACACGAATGAAACCTCAATGAGTGCCATTGAGTGCAACATATTGCAGTGATTCCCCCATTGTGGCTGCTATATTACTCTGTGTCACCCCTTCTTCAAGGAGAGCAATTATTCGACCCCTCTGAACACGGACCATCCAACGTAAAGCATTTTCAATTATGATTATAGGCTATTTTAAATTCTGAAATGCACAGTTTCAAATCTCAGTGACGACTGGGTACAATATACCGAACATGTGGCGATAATTCAACATTTCTTATCATACTATCCATTTCTTTAAAATGAAAAAATTTATTCTTCACAGGTAGCCAACGATCCAAGGTTAAAATGAACAATAATGTGAAATACCGAGTTATTTCTTATAAATTTGGTTGTGTGTATGTCAAACATTCTTTAGTAGTAATGATAAATAAGTCAAGTATACATTTTGAGAACTGAAAATTGGAACCATACTCGAAGAGAATCTAGAATAAATTATTCATACAACTACAAGTTTATATGGAAAATTCGATGCCCGAGTCTTACTTGCACTGATTTTTAATTTAGTCTCTTTGTTCTTTCCTTAAAATAATTTATCTCTCGTAAAATATTTACCAAGTCGAAATTGAATTTCGTCTATCAAATTTCGTAGAATAGAAATAAAAGCACAATCGGAATTATAAACTCTATATTTCTGTAAGGCATCACATCAACTGACTGAAAGCGAGTTGTATAAACTTATATCTCCACGAGTAACACATACATACCACACATCGACTTTGGACTACAGCAATCTAATAAGAGAACGGAAGCCGTTCCAGAAAAGTTATATAATTGCCCTAGTTGTAACTGGTGGAAACAATGAAAAACGAAAGAAAGGAAAGATTAACTACATCCAAGATAACAATTATTGTGTTGCCGTGGCGTTTTTCGTTGCCAGAAATGATGATGAACATCCTGAGAATGACTCTTTTCCTATACGAGAGTAAGTATCTAGAATAGTATATTGTGCAATATTATACATACAGCACGTCCCCATTAAAAATGGATCTGCTAAATAACTCTACTGGGAGGAATTGAGGACGGTAACGATTCTTTTCGAAACCAACCAGATGTTATTAAAAAATCAATTGGGTAGCAGGAAGTTCGCTCCAGGATATATCTACGAAAGGGCGGTGGAATTTCTGAAAAATTGAGAAAGTTTTTTGCATTGAATTTTTGGTGAATATTTCTTTTTTGATAGTGGTTGATCAATTATGTTTCTGTTCTCAAATTAATTTTTCATTTTTGTTTTGACTTTTCATCAAGTGTCTAATGTTTAGGAAATAAATTTAATAAGGGTGAGTTATTTCTGTCTACCAGATCATTAGGAATTTCCGGTGAATACCTAAATCTGCTAACTTCAAGTACTTCCAAAAGGTTGAGTTTCATACCTCTATTCTCAGAATGTAGGATTTTAAATTCTGAATTGAAAGAGTGACCATTCTCCCTAAGATGATTTGAATAATTTGAATCGATTTTTCCATTGATGAAATTGCGTTTATGTTCAGAGATTCCAATCTATAAACAGCTGATTTATTTTCTTCAACAATTAGAGAATAATAATTTCTGATAAATGAACCTAAATTTGCTGATGTTTTCAACGCTATATTTAAATTTGAAATGTCAAGAAGGATTTCACATAATTGCTTATATTCCTATATATGTTAAACTATTGAATTTCTCGTCTTGGTGTTGTTGTAAAGCTAATTTTTGTTTTTCTTATGTAATATGCTGCTAACTAAATTTGCATCATAACAATTATTTAACGCGATCTGTTTTATCAAATTCAATTCTTTGAAATAAGTATCATTAGACATCGGTGTGTTCAAGAGTCTATGTATATATCTATACATATATGATATGATATATGTATGAGAAGGCTTATGATAAATAGAAAACTGGTGTTTATTATTTGATCTTGTTTTTGTTAGGTCTAGGAAATTGATCGAATTGTTCTGTTCTATTTCTGAAGTGAATTTTATTCTTGGATGCAGGTTGTTGATGAGAGTTTCGAATACAGTGAACTGTTTGTTCGTTCCTGTGAAACACACAATAATGTCATCGACATATCGATACCAATATAGGAAATGTTTACTAAGCGGGTGTTTATGAATAGTTTTTTCTATGTTATCCATGAAGAATTCTGCTAAAAGAGGGATTCAGGTGTTTATCATTATAAATCCCTCATCACTTTTATAAAGACAATCGTTAAAAAAATAATTTTGAGATATGCAAACATCTAATAAAGCCATAATGTCGTATTTAATTCGTGGATATTTCATATTTTGTGTTTACAAATTATTGATTAAATTATACGGATCTTTCAGTGGAATACTTGGAACAAATTCTTGACATCAAAAGAGACTAACTTCGCATTACTTGGAATGACAATATTTTATATTTTTCTTTTCAAATCATTTGAATTACGAATAGAAGACGGTTCAGAATTACATCAATTTTCCAGAATATATATTAATAATTGGTCTTATTGGATAACCATTTTTGTAAAATTTAACTAATGAATTAAGTTGGGGTGGTGAAGGATTCGGTAATATAAGTTTAAGTTTTTCGCTATCTGTAATGATGGATTCTGAATTCTCAATGACTGTCTTCACTTCCTTATTCAATATATTAGTTGGATCTCGGGATATAAATGAATAATTAGAATCATTAATGAAATCTTATGTTTTGGAAATATAATCTTGTTTATTTTTCGCTATAACTGTATTGCGTTTATCTGCTTTTGTGAAAATAATGTCATTCGATGTTGATTTAACTCTTATATTTTTGATTAATATGTAATCTCTAATTGGTTTATTAAGCTTTTTAGGTATTCTTTCTTAATCAAGGACGCAGTTTGGTGTTTCAGGGAGCTATTGTTTTCAACATTTCTGAGGCAATTTTCAGTATCTATTGCTAATTGTTTAAAATTCGATGTATGATGTTTAGGATAAATATTGGGTTCGAATCCTTTCTACAATAACGCCGTCTCATAAATGGTGAAATTTGTTTAGGTTAAATTTATGAATCTTTTGAAAAATTGATGATTTGACATGTTGGTGTTAGTTTCTTTAATTTTAGGTTCATTTTAATGATGTTATTAAGTTTCATAAATTGAGTTTCATATTTACTCTGGATAATTTTATTGGCTTTTTCCTGATTTTTCGGTGTAAAATATCGAATTCATGTTTATGCAATCAAATATTAATCACAATTATAAAAGTTGAATCAACATCGAATCACATTATTTTCAAAAAGCAAATAGAGGAAATACAGTTATAGCAATAAAAACATGATTATATTTCCAAAACATTAGATTTCATTAATAATTCTAATTATTCAGTTATATCCCGAAATCCAACTAATAAATTCAATAAGGAAGTGAAGACAGTCATTGAAAATTTAAAATCCATCATTACAGACAGCGAAAAATTTAAACTTATCTTACGGAATCCTTTACTACCTCAACTTTATTGTTTAGTTAAATTGCACAAAAATGGTTATCCAATAAGAGCAGTGGTATCATTCACACATGCCCCAGCATTCAAGATTTCCAAATTTTTAATACATATTCTGGAAAAATTTTGTAATTCTAAACCGCCTTTTCTATTAGTAATTCAAATGATTTGATAAGAAAAATAGAAAATATTATCATTTCAAGTAATGCAAAGTTAGTCTCTTTTGATGTCAAGAATTTGTTTCCAAGTATCTCACCGAAAGATCCTATAATATAATCAATAATTTGTTAACACAAAATATGTCGAATACACGAATTAAATACGACATTATGGCTGAATAAGATGTTTGCATATCTCAAAATTATTTTTATTTAACTATTGTTTTTATGAAAGTGATAAGGGGCTTATAATGGGAAACCCCTCAAGCCCTCTTTTAGCAGAAATCTTCATGGATAACATGAAAAACCGATTCATTAACACCCGCTTAGTAAACATTTCCTATACTAGAATCGATATGTCTATGACATTATTGTGTGTTCCACAGGAACAAACAGACTGTTCACTGTATTCGAAAATTTCATCAACAATCTGCACCCAAGAATAAAATTCACTTCTGAAATAGAACAGAACAATTCGATCAATTTTCTAGACGTTACAAAGACAAGATCAAATAATGAACTCCATTCCTCAATTTATCATAAACCTCCTCATACAGACATCACAATTCATTATACATCGGCTCATCCTCACCAACATGAAGTTGCAGCATTTAATAGCTATATACATAGACTCTTGAAAACAACGATGTCTAATGATAATATTTTCAGAGAATTGAATTTGATAAAATAGATCGCAATAGATAAAAAATTTAGTTACCAGCATATTACATAAGAGAAAACAAAAATTAGCTTTACAACATATATATCCAATCAGTGAACACCAACACGAGAAATTCAATAGTTTAACATATATAGGCAATATTAGCAATAATGTGAAATCCTTCTTAAAAACAAATTCAAATATAGCGTTCAAAACATCAACAAATTTAGGTTCATTTATCAGGAACTATAAATCTTCAATTATTAAAGAAAATAAATTAGGTGTTTGAAGATTGAATTGTGCAGATTGCAATTGATTTTATATAGGTAGAACAGGAAGAAATTCTAATGTTAGAATCTCTGAACATGAACGCACTTTCATCAATGGAAAAACCGATTCAAATTATTCAAATCATCTTAGGGAAAATGGTCACTCTTTCAATTCAGGATTTAAAATCCTACATTTTGTGAATAGAGATATGAAACTCAACCTTCAGAAACTACTTGAAATGAACAGATTTAGATATTCACCGGCAATTCTTAATGATCAAATAGATGTAGATAACTCACCCTTATCAAATTTATTTCCTAAACATTATTTCATATACGGATAGCTCTGAGTGGATTGCCTCTTCAGTATATATAAAAATTTGTTAGTAAGATATATTTGTAGTATTTATTAGCTCGTGATACAAATATTGTTTATTGAAACGCGTCGAGCATTCAATAATATATTTTAGTAGAAATCATCGTTTACTTGTATTTGTGAAAATAGATTTCTATCACGTAAAATTCTCCTCAATTGAATTTTTATGGAACTTCAACCATGCCATCTTCTTCTTCGTATACCAGTAGACTTGCGAATCTTGAAAAACTACAATTGTTTCAAAAAGAAAGTGGAGCTTTTGATTCTTAGTGCCGGAAGAACAGAAATAGACAATTTAATTAATCAGCGGAAAAACGAAAGTACCTAGTTTAAATACTGAGTTCAGAAATTTTGCGGAGTGACTTAAAAAAAAAGGGAAGGGAAAAATATCTAAAATGTGAGAAAAAAAAACTAAATTGTGACTAAAATACCCTGAACTGTGACTAAAATACCGGATTTGACTAACGCCCGATTGTGAAAAAAAAAATAAAGCTATCGTGACGAACAATTCAAGAATCATAGTGACTTTTAGTTTCGTAATTACGCGCTGTGAAACTAACTTTGCTTTCAAATAGAAAAAAAACATTCCATGCAAATGAACTTATTATAAGTTTAAATTTAAAAAAATATACCTATCTCAAAGGCGAACAGGCGAGACATTCTTCGGAATGATTAAGCCTCTGCTTTTTCATTGTTTATCTCTGTATGTATGAAATCAATTGTAATAAACTTTAGTATCATTATAATCCTGCTGGGAACAAGTATATTGTTCAAAGAGCTATGCATCTGATGTCTCTTCGCATATATCTTAACAATCCTTTTTTACTGGCGATTTCGTATTGGAGAACGATTGGCCTCGATAACTAATACATGCTAATAAACAAAATAATCCTTTTTAGCAGACGCATTTAGCATTATACCCTGTTTTGCAATTGCTTGAAATTGTATTGAGGAGTTTTTTCCGGTGCAGGTGGGAGTAATGTTTAAACTAGTTGCAATGTATCATTAATTAACTTCCAGCCCCGGTATTCTGGGTCTAGTTTATTATCAAGCCACACTTGAACTTGTTAATATACCCGAAATAAATATTGATCAGCAGAAGCTGAGGTTGGAGGAAGACAAGCTTACTGTACTCGTTTCTTCTTATGAGTCTTTTTTACGAAGATAAGTATCGAAATTTATTTAAGAACGTAATTTTTTTTGGAGCTCCGTAGCTCCGTATACAGAAAGAAGAGAGCGAATTCCATTGGTGATTACGACTTGTGGAGTAGAGGTACTTCTCTTAAAAATGTCAGCACAATCAACTTATTGTTGTTTCTCAAACAATTTCGAAACTGTAGTTTTACCCTCCTCAAAATTGCTGATGTCGTGTCACAACACGACACATTGTATATATATATATATATATATATATATATATATATATATATATATATTGTGACACGACATCAGCAATTTTGATTGAATTATATATATATATATATATATATATATATATATATATATATATATATATATATATATATATATATATGGAAATAATTTTGGAAATTTATAAAATTTATAAGACACTTCGTCATTTTCTTGAATTTGTAATGAAAAATTGGAGAACCAATCTTCATTTAAATATTTCAAAACAATCGTTAAAATCCGAAGTTATTCCAATCAAAAGAGGCATTTTTCAAGGTGATTCTTTAAGTGCTCTTTGGTTTTGTCTTTGCCTCAATCCATTATCTCATGAATTAAATGCTACTAGTTTCGGCTTCAAAAAAGAGTCTATTAACTGAATTCAAATTAAGTCACTTAATTTATTTAGATGATATTAAATTATATGCCGGAACCAGATCTCATTTAAAAGTCTACTTGAGATTACTTTCAACTATTCCAATGATATTCATATGAAATTTGGGCTTCCAAAATGTAAAAATCTTTCTATTGATAAAGGAAAGATCACCTCTGGTTATATAAAGATTTCCAATATCGAAATCGAGCCAATGCATCAAGGAGATACATATAAATATCTTGGATTTTGTCAAGAGAAGACAATTAACCATAAAAGCACTAAAGAAAATATTAGAAGTTCATATTACAAAAGACTTAGAATTACCATCAAGAGTTATTTAACTAGTAAAAACCTTTTCAGAGCTATCAACTCCTATGCTGTTCCTATTCTTACATTTTCTTTTGGAATTATTGAATGGTCTAAAACTGATCTAAATGAATTACAATGTCAAACGAGGAAAATGCTCTGTAAATATCATAAGCACCACCCAAAATCAGCTGTTCAGAGAGTTACACTACCTAGACATCTTGGAGGTCGTGGATTAATTGATTTGAATAATCTTCATAGTAAACAGATTTTTCATCTACGTTCCCATTTTCATGATAAACAGAGAACGTCAAAATTACATGATATTGTTGTTGCTTCAGATTATAATCTCACACCTCTGAACTTGACAATGCAAGAGGTAGATTTTGATATATTTGATTATAATTCTGAAAGAGAAAGTTGGATGCAGAAGGAATTACACGGAAAGCACCCTAAAGAATTGAAAAATGATTATATTGATGAAATTGCATCGAATAAATGATTAGTATCTGGAGAATTGTTTGCTAAAACAGAAGGCTTGGCAATTGCGATCCAGGATCAGGTTGTTTTCACGAGGAATTATAGAAAACACATCATCAAACAAAATATAGATGACTCTTGCCGTAGATGTTTCTGTTCTTCAGAAACAGTTTTTCATATATTATCATCTTGCTCAGTCCTTGCTTCAACAGATTATTTAAAAGATATAATGCCGTCGCTAATATTATTCACTTTAATTTAGGAATTAAACATGACCTAACTCCCAAAAGAAAAAATTTCACAAATATGAACCTGAGATTATTTGTGAAAATGACAAATATAAACTTTATTTTGATAAAACAATTCTTTGCAACAGAGCTGTAAAAACAATAGACCAGATTTCGTTCTTAATGATAAACAGAATCAAATAACATATATAATTGATATTGCTATACCCGACACACATAATATACAAAATAAATACAATGAAAAAATTTCTAAATATATGATGCTTGGTGACGAGATTAAAAAATGTGGAAAATGAAGAAAATATTTATTCTACCGATTATTATTTCTACAACAGGCGTTATTCCTAGAAATCTTCACAAAAGTATTGAGATTTTGGGTCTGAAGAAAATTTGTTTGAACAGTTACAAAAGATAACAGTCATCAAATCTTGTAATATTCTTCGTAGGTTTCTTTCCGAAAATAATAATGAGGTAGAGTCATAGGTTTCTCTTTAGTTTATACTGCTCAGAATCTCATTTCATATTTTATTTATTTGTTTATATAAATGTAATATAATTAACTGACAATTTTGCCATATTTATATTCAGAGCAGTATTCTATTCGATCGTTCACCACTTCACATAAAGGAAACTATTAATGAGTCACATTCAGTGTTACTTGACTAAGGTCCGTACACTGGATTTTTCCGGGAGAAAGCCTCTGACTCTACTCGTTGGTACATTGATATCATTGTCTGATGATGCTATAGTATGTATATATTCTGGTAGATTGATATATTCTCATAACATTTAACGTTATCCTAATATATAATTACTCCAGGATATGTTTTGATTATAATCATTGCCTGGCAATGGTATTAATTACCGGGTGGTGGATTTATATTTTCATGGAATCAGTTTGATTGCATGAACAGATATATGGGCAACTCGTCGGGGTAAAACCCTATATATATATATATATATATATATATATATATATATATATATATATATATAT
The DNA here is from genome assembly GCA_013387265.2 of Cryptolaemus montrouzieri. NCBI lineage: Eukaryota > Metazoa > Arthropoda > Insecta > Coleoptera > Coccinellidae > Cryptolaemus > Cryptolaemus montrouzieri. The sequence goes on from JABFTP020000021.1 coordinate 104,660,343, forward strand.
ATATATATATATAGTAATCAGTATTTGAAAACCAAAAGGTCGAAACCTATCGTGTAGTAACAAAAAATGTGGAAACTGACATAAATGTTTTTTCGTTTATGTTATGAAAATATTAGTGAATTTCGTAGTTCTGCAGTTTGATTGCATGAACAGATATATATATATATATATATATATATATATATATATATATATATATATATATATATATATATATATATATATATATATATATATATATATATATATATATATATATATATATATATATATATATATATATATATATATATATATATATATATATATATATATATATATATATATATATATATATATATATATATATATATATATATATATATATATATATATATATATATATATAGTAATCAGTATTTGAAAACCAAAAGGTCGAAACCTATCGTGTAGTAACAAAAAATGGGAAACTGACATAAATGTTTTTTCGTTTATGTTATGAAAATATTAGTGAATTTCGTATTTCTGCATGAAGAAACCAAAAGAATATCTCCTATCAATCCAACAGTACTGAATATTCTTGTCTTTTAAAAACTTGAGCAATAAATAGATAAATAACGTTGAAAAGAATTTTAAAAATTAATTGTATCAATTCAAATTAAGGCAAGTTTCAGTAGGTGTCGATATTACTATGACTCTAATAATTAGTTCAAGGTTGAAGAAGACAACATTAAAGATTTGTTTCACGGAATTCGTATTCGGAATTTATCACTTAGGATCTCTCAGCCTTTTTTGTATCTTTTAATCAAGAATTTCCATTTAGATAGAAGACTTTTGAATTGTACATTTAGGTACTGATGTTAATGACTTCGACTTAAGCTTTTTGTTTCAATCAAATATGAAAATTAATATACGCAAACAATCACCCCTTCAACTGAGTTGTTCGAATAATTAAGGAGAGAAGTATATTCGACTTCGTGACTATTGTGTATCTTATAGGAGGAATAGGAGGCAACTGAGATCGCCACATATTCAGACGGAGAAATGCTTTTGAAATTGCACCAATTCTGAAATGTACAATCAGCATAACTTCAATTTCAAGCATCGTGTTGTTTACTGAACACCCCAGAAATGATAGGACTTATTGAACATCGCAATTATGACGTTATGAATTTTTTTGACTTCCAACTTCATATAAAAAGGAGCCAAGTTTTTGTAAGAATTTGTACAGTATTCAATAACATATAAATTCATAGTTTGCATGTTTTCACGATACTGCTTTTATTATCGGTTCAGACCAGAAGTAGTTGTTTGTAGAACGGGAATTCTGTGTTTTCAAGTTTCTGTAAACGGAACAGAAATTTCCCCATTATTACGTGATAGTTAATCATGATAATAGGAAAGTAAACTATGTATTATACTACCGCAAGAGATTCATTGAAAATCAGGATTGAAATTTGTTACGGTTAAAATCTCCAGCTTACAACAAGTACTACCCTAAAGTTGAAAATAAACACATACATAAACAAGTAGATTCAAAATTAATAGGGGTGCAACCAAAAAGGTAATGAAGGTATTATGGTAAAAGCAAGTATTATTTGAAAATATCCAATATGGGTGAAGCCTGCCATACTGGTCCCTTAGAAGATTATCTCTATAGGGAGTTCTTCAGGTGTTCTGTGAATAATTTTCGAAGCAATGTTGAACATTTGAATTTGGGAGGCTTTTACTTGGTAAAATTCCATTATCAATAATAAAAAACAAGTACTGTGTTTTAAGGAATTTTACTTAATAATTGCGATTCGTAAAGCGTTTCACTACACCGTAGCTTCTTCAGACGAATGATTATGCAGAAAAATGTAAATGAGAATATAACTATAAATGTTCTTGAGTAATTAAAAGCTTATTGGTCAACTCCTCCTAAGTGGTTATTTATGACAGGTATATCCAATAAAATTAAGGAATAGATTGCTCCCGAAAAGATTCAATAGAGGTGAAGGGCTTAAATCGACTTGTTCATTGATGAGTCTACCTGAGTGTTTGTATTTATTTATTTCTAAAGTTTCCCAAAGATCTACCTTCCAATATTTATTATCTGTATGCAAAATTTCAAACTGTGGGTCGAAAGAATGATTATTTTCTAAGAGATGATTCGCGTAATTTGAATCTGATTTTTATTTGCAAAACTGCGTTTATGTTCCGATATTCTAATATTAAAATTTCTATGTGTTCTACCAATGTAGAAATTATCACAGTCATTGCAATTCAATCTATAAACACCTGATTTATTGTTTTTACCTGGTTTGGTTTTATTATTTTTATATATTTGCCTAAATTATTATTAGTTTGGAAAGCTATGTTGAAATTATTGCTACTTAAGAATGATTTTTGTTTCTTATGTAACGGCACCTTCGTTCAAACTTTCAAAATTCCTCAACGACTTGCTAATAAAACATTGCAATTTTAAATCTGAATTTTCGGTCAAAAATTCATACGAACTTATTGCCAATATCAAAGATACCACTATACCACCTAATTCCAAACTTATTTCTTTCGATGTTAAGAATCTATTTCCCAACATTCCTCCAAAAGATACGTATTACTTAGTTGAAGAATTATTAGAAAGGAATCATGTCAATACTATCATTAAATCAGATATTCTTTCATTATTAAAAATTTGTTTAGATCAAAATTATTTCCATTTCAATTACAAATATTATACTATTGAAGACGACTTGATTATGGGCAATCCGTTGAGTCCTTTGTCAGCAGAAATTTTCATGAATAACTTAGAAAAGTAATTCATAATCATCCACTCAGTAAATATTGTTTATACTGGTATCGCTATGTAGACGATATCATTATTTGCTTCACAGGAACAGATAGACAGTTGAAAATTTTCGAAAATCATATAAATTCATTACATCCAAAAATTGCATTCACAACCGAAATAGAAAGCAATAATTCGATAAATTTCTTAGACGTAACAATTTCGAATGAAAATGGAAAACATGTTTTCGCAATTTACCATAAGCAGTCACATACAGATATTATAATACATAACTCGTCGTGTCATCCATATCAACATAAAATGTCAGCATTCAATAGTTTTATTCATAGATTGATTAACATCCCGCTATCACCAGAAAATTTCAACAAAGAACTAAATTTGATTAAACAAATAGCCAAAAATAATGGTTACAATCCTAAACTAATAAATAATATTTTAAATAAAAACAAAGTAGAATCGCATTGAATGAAGTTTACCCTGTCGATAAATTGAAACAAAAATTCAACACCTTAACCTACGTTGGCATTACAAGTGAGAAACTGAAATCATTCTTAAGTAGCAATAATTTCAACATAGCTTTCCAAACTAATAATAATTTAGGCAAATATATAAAAATAATAAAACCAAACCAGGTAAAAACAATAAATCAGGTGTTTATAGATTGAATTGCAATGACTGTGATAATTTCTACATTATTAGAACACATAGAAATTTTAATATTAGAATATCGGAACAAAAACGCAGTTTTGCAAATAAAAAATCAGATTCAAATTACGCGAATCATCTCTTAGAAAATAATCATTCTTTCGACCCATTCGAATTTTGCATACAGATAATAAATATTGGAAGGTAGATCTTTGGGAAACTTTAGAAATAAATAAATACAAACACTCAGGTAGACTCATCAATGAACAAGTCGATTTAAGCCCTTCACCTCTATTGAATCTTTTCGGGAGCAATCTATTCCTTAATTTTATTGGATATACCTGTCATAAATAACCACTTAGGAGGAGTTGACCAATAAGCTTTTAATTACTCAAGAACATTTATAGTTATATTCTCATTTACATTTTTCTGCATAATCATTCGTCTGAAGAAGCTACGGTGTAGTGAAACGCTTTACGAATCGCAATTATTAAGTAAAATTCCTTAAAACACAGTACTTGTTTTTTATTATTAGCAATGTAGAATCAGAGTAGATTCGTCTGTTCTCTGGTTATTGTTATCTGATTAATGCTCCTCGTATCTAGTTTTGAATGAACGACAGTCTGACCTATATAGACTCCATCTTAATCAATGGTCATTTGGGTAATCATGCCGCAAGTAGAAAAACAGATATGGAGATCCTTGCGGACGGACATCTTGTCGAGAGTTTAGAGTTTATATCAGCCTGTTTCAATAAGTATTTAATTGACATACCTAAAAGGATGAAAAACAAGATACCGGACGTACCAGGCGGTTTTCCTGACATGAGAGTTATTAATGAAACTATGTATCTCTCTCGTGTTTCAGAGGCAGAAGTGTTCAATATTATTCACGGTCTGAAAAACTCAAATTCCTCTGGTGTGGATGGGATCAGTGAAAATTTGCTTAAGAAGATCCACCACTTTGTTGTTCGCTCTTTAACATTACTCATAAATCTCTCACTGGAGTTTGGTTTATTTCCTGATATTCTCAAATCACTCGTATCAAGATGATCTTCAAAAAGGGGGAACCAATTTCTAAGGACAACTATCGACCGATATCATTGCTGTCTGCTGTGTCAAGGGTACTTGAAAGAGTGATTTATGACAAAATGGTAACATTCATAAAGAAAAACAATATTCTCTCAAATTGCCAATAGGGTTCCAAAAAGATCGACTGATTCTGCTTTGTTGGATATCCTGAAAAAATTGTATGATGACATTGATGATGAATTGAAGTGTCTTGCTGTGTTTATGGACCTGTGTAGAGCATTTGATCTATTATCTCATGAACCACTATTGAATAAAATGGACTGCCTTGGTATGAGGGGTCAGATAAATAGGTTGATCAGATTGTTGTTGACAGATCGCTTTCAATTGGTAGAGATGGATGACAAAAAATCTTCCATTCTAAGCATTGGTTATGGTGTACATCAAGTTTCTGTGCTTGGACCACTGTTGTTTTTAATTTTCATCAATTACTTGCCAATAGCACTACAGAACCCAAAGAGTCTCACAATGTTCGCTGGTGATATTACCCTCATTTGTAGCGGGGAGGGTGATGAAAAATCCTAGACAATGCATATCTGTGCTTAATGAGGTGTATGGAACGGTTTAAAACCAATGGTTTGTATCGAAATGTCGACAAGACAATATTTATCAACTTTACATTGAAAAACACAGAAAAAAAATAATAAAAGATTAATGTTAAAATCAAATTACTAGGCAGGTCGACAGCATTAAGTGCCTGGGCCTCATAGTGGACAAGAACCTGAACTGACAGCCTCACATTCATACCTGTGTAGCAAGCTGAGTTCTATATGTTACGATCTATACCATCACAAAAAATTGCCAATATAACACATTGTGCGGCTTATTATTTTTTTCACTTTCATTCTAGCGTATCGTATGGGATTTTGTTTTGGGGTACTTCTACTGAAAGTAAAAGGGTATTCAGAATGCAAAAAAAAGGTTTTCGTATAATATTGGGGGTTACTTGAGTTGCTGACCTATATGAAAAAAATCTTCAATCTTTCGAGTGCAACAATTACAAGCACGAATACTCAACTCCCAATTCTGATGATCTTGTCATACCTTACCATTCTTCTTCTGCCTATGAAAGGTCCCCTAGGTATATGGGTATCAAACTGTTCAACAATCTCCCAAGGCATATTAGGGATATACAGTGTCTGAGATCATATGGTAGATCACTACTACGATCTTGAGGAGTATCTAGCTGATACGTTGCGAATGAAGACTGCTTCTTTCTTGCTATTTGGCATTTGTTTAGTATTAGTATTTGTATTGATTTTAGATTTTATATTTATGGTATTGTATTGATGGTGTTTCTGATTGTTTATTTTATTCATTTATGTAACTCATTGACATGTCTGATACCATGTGATCTATGGTCGGTGAATAAATGAATTATTATTATTATTATCTATATACAACGACTTGTAAGCTTCGGTTTTGTCAAATCTATCAGTTTTACCTCTACTGTTGGAAATTTCTCTGGACAATTTATTAAGGGTGTTGAAACTTACTTTTTAATGCTGTTTTGACATGACATTTGCCATCTTTTTGTTGATGTTGCCAAAATATGTTAATGAAATTTGTTTATCTGTATTAGTTTATTCCATACGTGGGAAAATGTTATGATATGCTATTTGTATTTTTTCCTTTCTAATAATTCCGTTAATTTTATTTGAGAGCCATTGTTTTTAGCTATTTCTTCAATAGTTGCCACTTCTTTGCTCATATTTTCTTTGGATAATGGCAGTGAGAGAGAGCCTTATGAATTAAATGCAGTGTATTTATGAGATTTCGGATGCGTGTATGTCAACGGGATGCAAATATCAGTATCTCTCTGCCATGATCCGAAAAAAATATCTCCATGGAAGAGTCCACAATTGAAGAAACAGTAGAGAAAAATGGTTTTTACTCGAATATAATAAATGGAATGGTCAGAAAGCATCCGATACAAATAGCATATCATACTTACCCAGCTATAAAGTCAACTAATACAGATAAATACATTTCATTAACATACTCTGGCCCTATCCGCGATTGATTGAAAATGTCATTTCAAAACAGCATAAAAAAGTAGCTTTTGCAACCTTAATGAAGCTCTCCCAAGAATTTCTCAATAGTAAACATGAAACTGATGAATTTGACAATACTGGAGTTCACGAGTTGTCATGTATGAATTGTGAATCGATCTATACTGGTCAGACTGATCGATCATTCGAAATCAGATACAAGAAGCATCAATCAGACTACAATGACCATAGAACTGACGAATCAACTTTCCTTACACATTGTATCGAAAATGGCCTTCATTTTTCACCCATAGATCAACTTATTATCAACAATTATTCACAGAATAACTAGAGGACCAAAGTTAGATTCCTCAGAATCCATCAAAATTTGCAAACTCTAACATACTCCTCATAGATATTATCTTCTGAACTAGCTTCATTATCTGGCTTATTTGATATCTCTGAATAATACCTACTCTCAACATAATTAGTTCATTACCTTTTGTTTACACCTTATTAATTTTGTATTTATTTGTTTATGTATATATGTATTTTGAACTTCAGTTTAGTTATTGTTGTCAGCTAGAGATGGTCGAGGGACCGAAATTCCTTTCTGATTTTCAAGAAATATCTTGTGATAGTATAATACAAACTTATTTCTTATTGCCATATACAAATGTATTCTTTCTTAAATTTGAGGTACCAAAACCAAAACAACTTGCTATTAGTCAAATAATACACACACCACAAAAATTGTAGATATTAAATAGATATTAAGATATTAAATATAGACGAATAAGCCGGTCATACTGGTCGTTAAGAAGATTATATCTATAAGGATGAATTGTAAGAAATTTTACTTTCGTTCTTCAAGTATTCTGTGAATAATTTAGAGTTGATATATTAGTGGAAAATGATGGCCTTTCTTGATACAATGTGAAGCGAAAGTAGTAGATTCGTCAATTCTCTGGATATTGCGATTTGATTGATGCCCTTTGTATCTAGTTTCGTATGAACGACCAGTCTTGCCTATATAAATGTCTTCTCAATCCATGAAGGACAACTTGTAAACGGCAGTATTGTCAAACTCATCAAGTTTGTCTTAAATATGAGAAAAATTTTGAAAGAGTTCCATGTGGGTTTTGAAAATTACTTTTTATGCTGTTTGGAAATGACATTTGCAATCTTTCCGTTAACAGGACTAGAATATTGTAATCAAATATATTTATCTCTATTAGTTCATTTTATTTGTGGGTAAATATTCTGATACGCTATTCGTTTTCGTTTCTATCTGATCATTCCGCTTAATATATTTGAAGGATAATAATTGTTCTATTTTTTCAATAGCGGACGCTTCCCTAGAGATATTTTCTTCGGATAATGGTAGAGAGAAAGCCCTATGGATGATTGAATTAAAAACAGCAAATTTTTGAGATTTTGGTTGTTTGAATCATAAGGTATGCATATATCATTGAAGGTGGGTTTTCTCTATATCAAAACTTAGTGTGTTATTTTTATGAGTAATTGTTAGATCTCTCTAGGTATATAGAAAAAAGTAGATAATCAGATTCACTTTTTCGACCTTACAATCACACTAAGTTTTTATGTAAATAAAACCGCCTTTACAGATATTTGCATCCCTTATAACTCAACAGACCCAAAATCTCATAAATGCGCTACGTTTAATCCAATCATTCTTAGGGCTTTCCCTCTTTCATTAAACGAAGAAAATATTTCCAGGGAAGTGTACACTAATAAAGAAATAGCTACGAACAATAGTTATCCCTCTAATATAATGCACGGAATGATCAGATGGAAACAAACACGAATAGTATATCATAATATTTACCCACTTTTTGAATCAACTAATATAGGTAAATATATGTCTTCAACATACACACACCTCAGAAATTGTCTCATAACCCGGTATTCTGAATTTCATAATCGATTAAGCAGCTCGATCGTAGTTCCTTTGTCATCTTATGTTTTTAGACATATGTGGGGAAAAAATATTATCTATGTAGTAACATTTGTTTCCTTATGATCTCAAACACTTCTGTAACAAGAATGAGTTTATTTGACTATCAGTAGTCATTCAATTTCTCTTCAGTTTTCACGCTAAAGTAATGCAAGTTTTCTGTGTTTCTTGTTGAATCTTGAATCTTTGAATTTATTGTAATGGCTGCTGAACGTTCTGGACGCTATTTGAGTGATCATGAAGTGGTAAAAATTGTAACACTTCTAGAGGAAGGGCGAAGAAAACGTTACGTGGCTAACTTGAATGTTATCCAAAGCACTATTTCAAGAGCAATTAATCGGTACCACGAAACAGGGGAATATGGAAGAAGGACCGGACGAGGAAGAAATCGGAAAGCAACACCAGTTGATGATTGTTGGCTTCGTTTAACCGCACTAAGAATTAGACACTGTATGGCTAGAATACTACAGAATGAACTTGCACTTTCCAGAAATGTGCATAATTCATTGCGGACTGTTAGGAACAGGCTCAGCGAAGACGATATCAGACCAAGGGTGGCTTCTACCGGCCCGCGTCTCACCAGAGAGCATCGAGTTGCAAGACTTCAGTTTGCGAGGAAACATGCAAATTGGGGTATTCCAGAATGGTCGAGTGTTCTCTTTTCTGACGAGTCCAGGTTCTGCCTAATATCAAATGATAGACGCATGCCTGTTTACAGACGACCTGGGGAACTCAGCAATGCAATATCCGGCAAACCGAAATTTCAGAGGGGGCTTGGTAATGCTGTGGGGAGGCTTTTCTTTCCTTGGTCGAACTGAATTAGTCCTAGTGAATAATGGAAGAATGACAGCGGATAGATACATCTCAGATATTCTTGACCCCTATGTTGTACTCTTTGACCCATTGATTGGCGAAAACTTCATTCATATGCATGATAATGCTCGGCTTCATGCAGCTAAAGTAGTAACAGAATTTCTGCAAAATGCCGAAATTGATATTTTAAGATGGCCAGCCAGAAGTCCTGACTTGAATCCCATAGAACATGTTTGGGACAACATGTGGTGGCAAATTCAGCAACGTAGGATGCCTTGGAGAACACTCCAATAACTAGAAAATGTGCTTCCTGAAATTAGGAACTCAGTGACTCAAGAGTACATTCAAAATTTGTTTGAGGGGCTTCCGAGACGTATACTGGCTGTAATTAGGGCCCGGGGAGAAAACACTCGATTTTGAAAATGATTGGAAACCATTCGATGCTAGCTGATTGGTACCTTCGCGAATGTTCGAGGATGGTAGGAAAATTTTCATTAACTCGAAAATTGTTGATATTTTTCATCTTAAACTCATCTTGTTTAATTGACGATTTAGCGGACTGTTTTTTATTAGGAGAAGCTGTTACAATTTTTCCTTTTTCATGCAGAAACCCTGCTTCTTTCTTTCGCAAAGATACTCGGAACAATATTATCGAAAATATATGATACCATAAGATAAGTAAAAGAAAAGACTTACCAATTGGGTGTACAGGAAATGAGAGAGCAACAAAAAAGGAAAGCAATAACAGTTTTTCGTTGTCTTGTAGAAGAATTTTTGCCCTTGTATATATGAAAGTTTTCCACGATTCGGCACTTTCACTCACACACTGGATACGTTTTTAAATTGTGAAATATTAATTTTATTTCGTAATGAAAAGAAAATTTTAAGAAAATGTGGTTCGTCTTCTTGCGTGCGTATTATTTCTTCTTGTCTTGTGTTGTATGCAGTTTCTCTGCTCACTTGATGTTGAGCAGTGTTGCCAAGGTGTAAAGTAGGAAGGTAGAAAGGAAATAGGTAGGTCGAAATTTTGAAAAAAGATATTTTTAAACAAATATATGAAATTAAGCCACAAGTTTGATTTGAGAACCGGCCGCGACATGTGCAAGTGGTTGAAAAATAAAAAATATATACTGAACAATAAAATCTTGAATTGTTAATAAGAAAATGTAAACTATAAAATTAAAGAAAAATTAAATAAAAAAATAGATGGAAGTGGTAAGCAAACACATCTCTTCTGAATGATATCTTCTCATTTTACACTTGTGAAGGTTAACAAGCGACTCTTTAATGACCAATCTAAAAGTTTATAAAGTATTGTCGAAAAGGTGGGTGATGCGACAATTTTTGTGGGGAGTGTATTCAGATTCATGAAAATTTGTTTTCATTGTTCTACCCAATCTGCGATGTTTTGTTTCGAATAATTGAAATAAGCTCCTAATCATCAGAGTTGTTACGTTGATCGGACTCGTGATTACTAGTGAGATTATCTACAATACTTTTGTCTCTGAATCAATATTAGCATATTTTTTCAGTTGAAATTGAAGTTCCGTTAATTACATGGTTTAGCGATATGTCACCAGATGTCAAATAGTTCTTCTTTCATTTTCTCTTTTATTTCGAACAAAATAAATGGCAAAATGTCGATTTAAATCCTTTGTTATTTACTGTACACGTATATATATATATATATATATATATATATATATATATATATATATATATATATATATATATATATATATATATATATATTAGAAAATTTGCAGATGAATATCTTACCCAGCCTTCACTTCCAGTGAATCTTACTGAAATTAATATGGAAGCTTGTAATGGACGGTCTGACACTTCTCATCTGTCATTCAGATGTTCCAATTTCATTTCATTCCATAGAATTCAAGAACGACATTTCGATTAGTTTCTAGAATACCGAGAATACTGCATAAAACCAAATTGATTAAAAATTTAACCAACTTCAAGTACATACCACCAAGCCTCCTCTATTGTAAACAACTTTATCTTGCCTCGATGCGATACATTGTTTTCTCTTTCTTTTGGCGTGAATCGATATTTACCCAACCGGTGTTTTCCCTATTACTCTATCCCACAATTCGAAATTCCTCGATGGTATGAAGTATAACCGCTAACAGATTCTCTTATTGAACCAAGTTTCATTGAAAATGCCATAAAAGCGGAGATGTTCATTATATCTTTCTAAATTGTCTTTCCCTAGGGTGAGTGCAACTTTCTCAAGAAGCTAAATTTAAAAAAGCAGAATCGTCTAGTGCAGGATGAACAGAAACATTCGTCAGAAAGATATTGTAATGGAACTTCATGATCATCTTCACGAAGTTGAAGAAAAAAATGAAAATGTTATCCTGTCATCAAAGAGAGACTCACTAATCTCAAATTCTGAGAGTGATGGAAACGTGATTCCGCCCTTACGGAACGATAAAGATCCATGAAATGCGATTGATGATAACGATTATGTTTGATGATAGTGATTGTAGTTTCCTTCAAGAAAATGGATACACATGTGAATTCCTAAAGCCAAGCTCTAAAGTGACAAACAACTATGTATATCTACTCAAATATGATATTGGTATTATTGAAAGAGGTGAAATATTAAGGAAACTACCCATATACAGAACCCTAAGAAAGGAACTAGAATTCAAAGAATTTTAGATCAAAATAAAGTAAGTTGTTCGTTATTCACAAATCTACTTAACTTGTTTAGTCAGTTACCTCTCCGTTGTTTTTGAGTTGGGTAGATTCTAGGATATTTTTATGCCTTACTGTTTTCTTGCTTATTTTGAACAATGTTATTTGATGTAATAAAGTGATATGAACATATAATTACCAGTTTTACTGAATTTTCGTACGATCTAATCTAATGCAAACAATAATAATCTAAATGAATAAAAATAAGATCAAATCTTCTATGATAGATTCAAAGCTTTTTCAATACTAAAGTTTAACCAGGTAATTTTGGTTTGTAACCAGGAAACGTTTCAATGTTGTTTTAAATGTTTTGAATGTCGTTCCGATGAAAATTTAAATTTAAAAATGATTTCAAAAGAAAGGTATATTTTGAAGATAAGAATAATTTCAATTAAATAATTCATACAATTGTGTTGCTTTGTACAATACGAACTAGTGTTCATTTCTGAAATAAACTCATGCTTCAAATTGGTAATACGCAGTACGTCTAGAGTAAATAACAAAGGATTTAAATCGATATTTTGCCATTTATTTTGACAAAGCTTTTGTTCGAAATGAAAGTTTATCATGATTAGAAGAAGCTTTCAAGGTATTATCCCAAAAAACTATTTGACATCTGGTGACATATCGCTAAACCATGTAATTAACGGAACTTCAGTTTCAACTGAAAAAATATGCCAATATTGATTCAGAGACAAAAGTATTGTAGATAATCTCACTAGTAATAACGAGTTCAATCAACGTAACAACTCTGATGATTAGGAGCTTATTTCAATTATACGAAACAAAACATCGCAGATTGGGTAGAACAATGAAAACAAATATTCATGAATCTAAATACACTCCCCACAAAAATTGTCGCATCACCCTACTTTTACGACAATACTTTATAAACTTTTAGATTGGTCATTGAAGAGTCGCTTGGTAACCTTCACAAGTGTAAAATGAGAAGATATGATTCAGAAGAGATGAGTTTATGATGAAAAATATCAACAATTTTCGAGTCAATGAAAATTTTTTCATTATTTTTTCCATATCTATATACATATATATATATATATATATATATATATATATATATATATATATATATATATATATATATATATATATATATATATATATATATAAGGAATTATAGAAAACATATCATATAACAAAATATAGATGATTCTTGCCGTAGATGTTTCTGTTCTTCAGAAACAGTTTTTCATATATTATCATCTTGCTCAGTCCTTGCTTCAACAGATTATTTAGAAAGACATAATGCCGTCGCTAATATTATTCACTTCAATCTAGGAATTAAACATGACCTACTTCCTAAAAGAAAAAATTTCAAAAATATGAACCTGAGATTATTAGTGAAAATGACAAATATAAACTTTATTTTGATAAAACAATTCTGTGCAACAGAGCTGTAAAACACAATAGACCAGATATCGTTCTTAATGATAAACAGAATCAAATAACATATATAATTGATATTGCTATACCCGACACACATAATATACAAAATAAATACAATGAAAAAATTTCTAAATATATGATGCTTGGCGACTAGATTAAAAAATGTGGAAAATGAAGAAAATATTTATTCTACCGATTATTATTTCTACAACAGGCGTTATTCCTAGAAATTTTCACAAAAGTATTGAGATTTTGGGTCTGAAGAAAAATTTGTTTGAACAGTTACAAAAGATAACAGTCATCAAATATTGTAATATTCTTCGTAGGTTTCTTTCCGAAAATAATAATGAGGTAGAGTCATAGGTTTTCTCTTTAGTTTATACTGCTCAGAATCTCATTTCATATTTTATTTATTTGTTTATATAAATGTAATATAATTAACTGACAATTTTGTCATATTTATCTTCAGAGCAGTATTCTATTCGATCGTTCACCACTTCACACAAAGGAAACTATTAATGAGTAACATTCAGTGTTACTTGACTAAGGTCCGTACACTGGATTTTTCCGGGGAGAAAGCCTCTGACACTACTCGTTGGTACATTGATATCATTGTCTGATGATGCTATAGTATGTATATATTCTGGTAGATTGATATATTCTCATAACATTTAACGTTATCCTAATATATAATTACTCCAGGATATGTTTTGATTATAATCATTGCCTGGAAATGGTATTAATTACCGGGTGGTGGATTTATATTTTTCATGAAATCAGTTTGATTGCATGAACAGATATATGGTAAACTCGTTAGGTAAAACCCTTTATATATATATATATATATATATATATATATATATATATATATATATATATATATATATATATATATATATATATATATATATATATATATATACAAAATGGTTCTTGAAACTAATGATGCATAAGTGTAGAACTTACCCAAGTGATGCATTGTTTGGGGAATCTGGTATACTAGATGTAATACAACTGTATAGTTTCAGGATAATTTGCGATTTGAACAGAAATAGAGACACTATGTGTTCTGTTGATCATCATTATGGCACGAGGAATAAAAATATGAACTATGTCACTCTGCGAGCAGGTAAGACTATCGGAACAAGAAATTTAGATTACTTGGGACCTAGAATGTACAGAATCATTCCTGTCCATATTAAAACCATTAATAATCCAAAAACTTTTAAATATGTGCTGAAGTCTTGGATATTGAATAATGACCGAAGTGTTTTTCATAACATTATAAATGCATTGGTTATATGAAATTAACCTTGGGCTACATGAACTACTGTAATATACCAAACTGTGACATTTATGACAAACTCGATTTTGACTTTGAAACCCGATTGTGATATTGAAACCCGATTGTGATATTGAAACCCGATTGTGATATTGGAACCCGATTGTGGATTGTGATATTGAGACCCTATAGTGACCTTCCAACCTGGTTTCGACAGATAACTTGAACTTTTCGATTGTAACCCGATATGGGCCCTTTCATTAAATCAATTCATTCTCGAATGTTATATACAGTGCTGACAGCAATTTCTGTTTACATCATACTAAAGGCTGTCTTGTAATTAGTGAAATGTGCACCAACTACAGGTAATACCAACCATTTGTTTATTTATAGAATTCAGTATCCTGAGGAATGCAATGGCATCTGTCAGGAATATTTGTAAAGATTTTTGTTGAAACTTGCAAATAAACACATATTATATACACGGTGCTTCAACGAAAACTAAATAGAGGCTATATCTACCTAGATATTCATTCCTGAAAAAAAATGCAAAAACAGCTTCTGGGGTACAAAACTTGCCTGAAATATCAACCCCCTGAGCGGGGGTTACAATCCTTGAACATTTTGAATACGGAAGATGGATCGAGTGATGACTCAAAAGAAAGGTGGTATCTTTGTCTACATTGCCTTGAACGAATTTCCATTTTTAATTGAAAACTTTAAAAGATACAGGGTGAGCAACTGAAAGATAAGGAAGACTGTTTCCCTGAGACTATTCAAGTTTCAGTGAGGTAAAATGGAACAGATCCATGCTGATCAATGGCAGTCATCATCAAGTACCATCCTCATCTTGAATTTCAATCACTAGAGCAGGAGTGACAACCCTTGAAAATTTGGAAGAGGGTTGATGGGTCGAGTGAAAGAATTTATATTTTTGATTGAAAACTGTAGAAGATACAGAGTGAGCCAATGAAAAATAGACTATCGCCCCAAGACTGTTGGAGTATTAGTGCGAAAAACTGGTATAGATTAATTCAGATCAAAGATGACAGCCTTTGATGTGGAATTAATCTGTTCCATGTTTTTGCACTAATATTTGAATAGCTCAGGGCGATAGATAGTCTCCTTTATTTTTCAGTAGCTCACTCTGTATCTTCTACAGTTTACAATCAAAAATGAAAATTCGTTCACAGGGATGCAGACAAAGATAATACCTTTCTTTCGAGGTATCACTCGACCCATCTACCCCCTTCCAAATTTTCAAAGGTGGTCACCCCTGCTCTAGGGGTTGAAATTCGAGATGAGGATGGTACTTGATGATGACTGCTATTGATCAGCATGGATCTGTTCCATTTAATACACTGAAACTTGAATAATCTCAGGGAAATAGTCTTCCTCATCTTTCAGTTGCTCACCCTGTATCTTTTACAGTTTTCAATTAAAAATGGAAATTCGTTCAAGGCGATGTAGACAAAGATTGCACCTTTCATTTGAGTCATCACTCGATCCATCTTTCCCATTCAAAATGTTCAAGGATTGCAACCCCCGCTCAAGGGGTTGATAATTCAGGCAAGTTTTGTTCCCCAGAAGATGTCCTCCTTGAAACAAAAATAGATCTGTTTTCGCGTTTTGATCAGAAATGAATATCTTGGTGGATATAGCCTCTGTTTAGTTAACTTACTTAAGAAGAAGAGTAATATCAAATAGCCACTTAGCGAAAATGAACTATAGTTCCGGTACCGATATGTGGATGACATTTTGTCAGGTTTCCAGAGCTCAAACAAGCAAGTTGATAAATTTCTGTAATTTGTGAAGGAAGTTCATACCAATATTAAGTTCATCACAGCAGACTTAGCAATTAATATCTCTACAAATTTTTCAGATTTGACAATAACAAAATCGACTATCAATTACATTTATAGAATCTACAGGAAAGAAACCTTCGCAAGCTCTACTATTCTCATGGACTCATTCAATCAATTAAATCACACAAACTAAACAAACTAGGTCGTTTCAATACCATTGTCATCGAAAGTCTTAAGAATTGAAATATATACTATATAAGTAAAAACTTCCCTTGGTTTTCAGTGACAAAATTGTTCAACGTAAAAAATAACATCAAATATCGCAATTATTATATTCCATATAATAAGATATTTTCTTGAAAATATATCCTATTTTCAATTAAGCTGGTTCTTTCTTCAATAACTAGTGCAACTATATTCCTAATTTTAAAATAACCACCTCTCTCCCAAGTGGTCTGAATTCAAGCAAATTATTTTTAAATGCAAAACAAAAACAGACAAATTAAAATAATCCAGAGCTTACGAAATTGCTTGCAATGTGACCATATTAGCTTTTGTTGGGCAGATAGGAAGGAATTTCGAAACCAGATTCAAAGAAAATTTATCTTCTGACAATAATTCTACAATATGTGAATATATAAGAACCACAAAACATTCAATAAAAATAGCTATCAATAACAAAATTATTCATAATTACGACGAAGGAAAGAAAGTAAAACCCAAGTGAAATCATCCTGAATAGCCAACTAGACATTAATATCTCTCCTCTGTTTAATACGAAATTAGGATAGCATTTATATAAGTAATATAATTTTCTGTTGAACACTTAAAAATCACCAGGTGGTGAAAACCGTACGTGTTCGTAAAAGTAAAATTGTGGATATTATAAAATGATTTACTTCATCTTTGTTGAAAATGAATTTCCATGAAATAATATAAATCGTGAATATAACTCAAAACAATCGACCTGTTACAGAAAATTGACAGAAAAAACTCAAACCAGAAGATCTAGGCTAACGTTAATAAAATAACAGAATATTTATGTCAACAGAATATTTTTGTCTGAAAAAAATTGAGATTCAACTTGGGGTATCATTACAGGGTTATTCATCTCAGAGAACTCCGTAATGAAAGTCATATTCAGTTTTGATTAGTTAGTACGACTAATTATTTCTCCTGAAGCGAATGCAATGAATGTTGAAGTAATTTCATAACGTATGAATGAAGGCAAGAAGGTTGAAATACATCAAACGGAAACGTCTTTCGAATCCTCACAACTTGCCAAGAAAATTACCCCCTACGAAGTGAGTTTGAGTATGCCATGAAGTAGACATTATATATGTCGTCAATTCATACTTCGTCGGGGACTAGAATATAACACAGAATTCTTGAAAGACAGCGTAATTGAAAGTCACTTAGAAGGCTCGGTGTCCTACTTTGAGGCTAGCAAGATTTTTCAGAATATACTGACACTCTTAATTCTTGAGTGTTGAGTTAAAAGATTAACATTATATCCTGGATGAATGAAAAATAAAATTTACAGTAAAACTGGAATTGTTCGTTTTTTGTTTGGCACTTTAATGTGTATTTTAGTAAAATTTCGTGGATATTTTCGTATATCTCAATAACGATTGCATAGTTGAAACATAAACATTTTTCAAGCAATTTTAACAAATAATTGGTGGACGCATTTGAGTACACTGGGGCATTTAGCGGTCTAGCAAAAAAATCTTGTTTAAAATAAGTTTATTGAATGTCAACCGAACAAGTCCTACTGAGGGGACATGTGATATAATTCAAAACAGTTTCGCTCTAAGCATAAAGTGAAATCACATTACATTATATTACAAAAATGCTTAGACAAGGGTTAAAATGATTTCAAAAAAATTTGGAAGCATGTGAATAGCCTCAGTAAAAGAAGTGTATCTTTGTCTGAGATCGTAAAATTAAGAACGAGAATGAACAAATATTAACAACGAAAACGGAAATAGTTAACAGACTCAATAAGTTCTATAGTGAAATTGAAGAGAGATATGTAGGTAAACTTAGAGAACCAGAAGATTATTCAGAGGAAAAATTTCATCTCAAAGAGACTTTATATCTTACTATCACATTTCCTTCAGAAATAGAAAAGATTATTCGAGGCCTCAAAGTGAAAAAAGCACCAATACTTATTTCTTCTGATATTTACTGTTGTGAACATAGATTTAAAATTATTTGAAATGTCTTATGTAAATTTGTACCACCATATTAAATGAGACAACAGAATTTTCAAAGAATTTTCATTCCGTGAAAAATTTACATTTTCAACGAAATTTGTCAGAAATATATATCACATATGAGGTAGAAAAATAAATACTTTTCCTAATTCATGCGAATTCACCCACGGTTCACATTTAGTTTAACACAAGATTGAATTTTAATACCTACCTGCATTTTACTCGAGAAAGTGTCTTTGAACTCGAAATAGTTTTCATTTTACTTTGATATTGGTTCTTGCTGAGATCCGAAAATATCGAGAAAATCGTAATAACACAAAAATTAATGACGAAGATGGAGGATAGTTTTTTTTATTCCTAGTATTTCCCATAGCTTCCATCCTGAAATATCCTGTACAGTATTATTATTTGCCTAAATCGCTTCAATCGTAGAAGTAACCACACCGATATAATGTGTCGAATGTCTGAAGTTCAATATTAGCTATTATATCGACGGTGATGTGAGGATTAATTGAAATGGCTGGGAATTGTGGTTTACCATGAAATAGCTGTAATCCTACGATAATATGTGACAATATTGATTCAGATTAGGTGGATTCAATCGAAGAAACATACATCTATTAATATTGTGTGAAAATCGAGTGTTTCATCGTGTAACTACTCGAGAGGCAATATATCTACCTTTCCAAAACTGGAGTGAGTATTAAGTGTTCAAGCCATCGGGATCTATCTACAATTCGGTTTGTTCCTGCACCTTCTTATCTTAAGATGGAAAATTAAGTAGCAGCTAACTTTTCTTGGCAGTGAAAACTTGTTTCTTGTGAAACCCGAGCATTGATCCGAATAAGGCTCACTAAAATCACGATATGGGTTTTGAGAATATAATTGATCCAGGATATAATTTGATTATAATCGTTGCCTAGCAGTGGTATTAATTACCGGTTGGTGGATTTATATTTTTCATCAAATCAAATTGCATGAACAGATATATGAGCAACTCTTCGAGGTTAAACCCCTTATGTATATATATATATATATATATATATATATATATATATATATATATATATATATATATATATATATATATCTACGCTGCAGAAATAAAAGATTCAAGTTTTGTGATTCGACCATGTAAAGACATTTGACTAGAGAAGAGATGTTACGAGCTGTTGGCATGCTCCAAGCTGGGAGCTCACAACGGGAAGTATCCAGGGTTCTGGGAAGTAGCCCAAGTGTCATAAACCGTTCATGGTCGCGTTTCAATAAAATAGGTAGCGTAGAAGAACGACATAGAGGTCGTGTCAGGATTACTATAGTCGCCCAAGACCGATTTTTGGTGTTACAAGCAGGAAGAGATCGTACTACCACAGCATCTCAATTATCTCAAGAGCTATCATGAGTTCATAATATACAAATTTTCGACCAAACTGTGAGAAATCGACTTCACGAAGGTCAACTCCACTCCAGACGTCCTTTAAGAGTTCCACAACTGACCCATGGAAATCGCGCTGCTCGTTTAGCTAACCTAACCTAACCTAGACTTTTTGAGGTGTTTATATATATATATATATATATATATATATATATATATATATATATATATATATATATATATATATATATATATATATATATATATATATATAAATAATGAAGATGAGGTTTAGAGAAAAACTCTACTCTAGAATTAACAAGATCCTTAAGGCTGAACTCAAGTCGAAGGCATTCTTTCAAGCCATCATCTCCTTGGCTATACCGAGCATAGCACCTTTCTGGTGCTCAAATGGTCTATAACTGACCTGAGGGCTATGGATATAAGGATTAGTGCGATGCTAACGGCACACGTATTCACACTCATTTATAAACCGCTTACACCTCCTACCAAGAACGCAGGGAGGACGAGGCCTTGCATCACTAGAGATGAATCATGAGAACAACGTGGACCAACTAAGAGAATACTTTACCAGCAAACACTCACCGTTTTATCGCACCATATGTAACGCGGAGGAAAACCTATCGGCACTGCAGCTCTTGAATATGGAATTTCTTGTGGAATCTCATACAGTGGCCCAGCTATCGGAGGAGTGGCACTCTAAAGCAATTCATGGTAGATAATAATAGAAATAATAGAAAAGAGTCGCTTACTTACCTGCGGGCTTGCTACTTATTCCCTGAAACAGAAGGCTGGTTGTGCGCTATTCAGGATCAAGTAATCCCCACAAGGATGTACCTAGAACGTATCACCAAACAGGATATCCCAACAGAGCAGTGTCCAAGTTTGGAAAGGAGCAGGAATCGATTCAGCATATAACATTCAGCTGTCCTATCCTAACTCCTCGGCATCACCTTGAACGCCATAATACAGTAGCCAGGGAGTATGACCAAAGTATCGCTGTCAACCTAGGGCTATTTTAAGAATTTACTCCAGCTTAAAAATACAAACCCAAGGCAGTACTTGAAGACACAAAATATAAGATGTACTGGGATACAACCCTGATTACGGATAGACCAGTTGCGTACAACAGACCTGACATCGCGGTTTTTGGGATCTCGAGGGGGGAACGGCTATAATTCTGGATGTTAGTATCCCAGCGGATGAGAACATCGACAAGGCATATACTGAGAAGATAACTAAATACCAGGATTTGGCTTTTCAACTGAGGAAAATTCAAAAATTTAAAAGTGTGGCGAATAGTCGTTCGACAGCCTTGTGACCGACCCGTAACGGTGATTAAAAAAAAAAATATATATATATATATATATATATATATATATATATATATATATATATATATATATATAATCGTAATGTATATTTCTGTAATGTATTTAATCTACATCACAGAAATATACATTATTCATATTAAATTATTCTTAAAATGTATCTTAGCCACTAATCTTTGCATGATTGTTTTATTTTTATTTGTAGGAATTCCAGATTTCGCATTCTGTTTTGGAGATCAGTCAGTTTTTCGGAGGTTGTGTGTGTTAAAGTTTTCTTTGTGGACTTTTCAGGTGTTTTTGGGATCTGTGTGTATTATACTGTGGTCTCTATTTCTATTGTGATAGTTAACCTTTTTGAAACGTGTTTCTTTTGTACTCTGCTATTTTAGAAGCTCTATGTATATAGAGCTAAGTGTCTTTATGTCTTTCCTGTCATCTACAGAGTTGTCTATTTTTTGTGTGTGTATCATCTCAAGTATTTCCCTTTATTTTCTGTTGTGTTCCTTGTCAAGAATTTTTGTCTGGTCATAGTCAACAAATTCGTGGTTTTCTTGTTTTTCGTGTTTGTTTAGTGCAGTGTATTTGCGTATTTATGGGGTTTGAGACGTTTTTGAGGTGTTGTTCTGTTTGTTCAATGTAGACCGTTCCGCAGTTCTTGCAGGGTATGGCGTATACTATGTGTGTACGTGTCTTATTTGATCCATGGCTAAGTAGGCCATTTTGATGTTATAAGGTTTGATGATGTTCTTGGTAGTTTCTGTTAGTTGAGGTATGTATGGAATAGTTATGTATCGTGTGGTGTTAGTAATGTCGTTTATCTTTTTTTGCTCTGTGCTGTACAGTATATGTGTTCGTTCTTTGATGATTTTGTTTGTTACGGTTTCTGGGTAGTCGTTCATACTTAGTAGGTCTTTTGTGTCCTTCAGTACGTCTTTTCTTAATTGTGTAAAGGTGAGTTTCAGTGCTCTGTCAATATATCCTTTTATAATGCACTTTTTCTGGCATGGATGATGGTTTAAATTGTAGTTTAAGATGTTATCTTCGCGTATTTCGTTCCGGTACCATCTTCTCTTTTCGTGTTATTGTTATGTCAAGGAAGTAAGAATTTGGTTAAATATAAAATATAAAAGATAAAATACTGAAACGATATATATATATATATATATATATATATATATATATATATATATATATATATATATATATATATATATATATATATATGCAACCAACTTTCTCTTTTAGAATTATCATCAAATATATCAAAATCTACCGTTTGCATTGTCAAGTTAAGAGGTGTAAGATTTTAATCTGAAGCAAAAATAATATCATGTGATTAAGACGTTCTCTGTTCATCATGAAAATGGAACGTAGATGAAGAATTCATTTAGATCAGTTTAAGACCATTTAATAACTCCAAAAGAAGATGTAAGAGTAGGAACTGCATAGGAGTTGATAGCTCTGAAAATGTTTTTACTAGTTAAATGACTCTCGATAATTCTAAGTCTTTTGTAATGTGAACTTCTGATATTTCTTTAGTGCTGCTATGGTTAATTGTCTTCTCTTGACCAAATCTAATATTTAGAATTATATATATATATAATATATATATATATATATATATATATATATATATATATATATATATATATATATATATATATATATATATATAAATATTTGATTATACTGGGAATATGGGTTAAAATTGACAGATATTATCTTCGGTTATATATAATTTGCGGAAACCTATTTTACGCGTTTCTATATATATATATATAATAATTTTCTAAGATCCTTTTATCGTATTGCAGCATCAGAGATGTTTATACGAGGCTTACTTATGCATATTATGACGATATAATTTTTTGAATTATTGGGTCTCAGAAATTGTGGGTCTTAGTAAAAAGTTTTCACATCATCTGTTATAGATAATTTTATTATTTTAAAGTGAATTGATCTAGAATAATACGTACGGTTGATTTGGTAAAGAGACATTAGTCAAAGTGAAGAGAAACTAAATTGCCAAGGAAATTCACTGGAACTTTCTTATCTCTACTCCTGAACTTTATGCAGTTTATTTTTCAACCAGATAGTTTTAGAACACTGTCAGTAGGAGGTTATCTCGACTTTTCTGTGAACTAACTCTAGACGTAAAGTAATACATATTTCATAAGTTAGATGGATTTATTAATGTCAGAAAGTTTTAAGAACCGAGCAAATAACAAAAACAATATTTATATTCAAATAATGATATAATAAGTATAAATTTATTATGCAACCTGTACAGAACAAAGTCGAGAATTTGAATTGAATGGACTTTTAGCTGAATAAAATAGAATGTGAAAGATCTGATTTGTGGAAATTAATGACCTAAGTTTGGCGATGGAAAAAGTTGTAAAATAGTCCTTGCATAATAGATCTTGAAGTTTGGAAGGATTTGCCGTTCGCAAGTTCGCTATGATGCTAATATCTACAGAATTGTAGGATGAGCCGAATTTATAAATTTCTTTGCAGGTTTAATGTCACTGTGACTGAGTATTGCAATTTCTATACTAAACACGAAAAGAATATTGTAGATAATATTTTGATTTATTCGAAATGGCAAAATTAATCATACTTTAATGTCAGAATTTGACGTGAGTCAAAGCACGATCGTAGGAAAGCACAGCATAAAGAAGAATAAAAATCGACTGTGCAAACTCAAACAAATGAGGAGAAAGCTATAGATTTATGTATTCTTTGGTAGGATTCAATAAAAGCGGGGGAATAAACCTGAGAAAAAACTCCGTCTTCCAGTTGATGAAACATTAGTAACAGCCAACCCGTGCATGTGCCGTCAATATGAAATCTGATCGGAATTAAAGAATTTTATTCAGGGAATGTTGAATATTCCTCTCTTAAGTAGCTGGTTTTCCGATCCACCCTTCATAATCGTCAAACAGGGCTACAAGTGACTTCTAAGATACACATAACTTGTGCTTTTTCAAATAACAGGGAAATCTAGGATTCTGGCTGTTAGATTTTATTGTATAAGTTGGGATTGCCTCTGCTTATTATTCATTCATATATATTTGGTTCATGGTTGTAAAAATTTTTTTAGGTATGTGGTATTATGCATTAAGTGAATAATTAGAGATTCTCAAATTATATAATATCGTCCAGGATGTTCAGCAGACATTACAATGAATTCAAAGAATCAAAAATCAACAATAAACACAGAAAACAGCATTAATTCAGCGTGGAAACTGAAGAGAGATTGAATGAAAACTGATAGTCAAATAAACTCATTCTTGTTTCAGGCGTGTTTGAGATCATATGGAAACAAATGTTACTACATAGATAAATTTCTTTCCGCCATATGTCCAAAAACAAATGTTGACAAAGAAACTGCCATCGAGCTGCTTAATCGATTGTGGAATTCAGAATGCTAGGTGATGCGACAATTTTTGTGGTGTGTGTATGTTGATGAAATATATTTACCTGTATTAGCTGATTCTATAAGTGGGTAAATATTATGATATACTATTCGTGTTTGTGTCCTGATCATTCCATGCATTATATTGGAGGGATAACCACTGTTCTTAGCTATTTCGTTATTCGTTGACCCTGGAAATATTTTCTTCTTTTAATGGAAGAGGGAAAGCCCTAAGAATGATTGGTGTAAGATTTCTGATTGAATTATCGTATTGACTTTATTAGTTTGAAGGGCGTTGTTTCACTGTGTCACTAGGTGGAACACTAGGGAAGAGATTTACTACAACCCATGATATAAGTTTAGCGTTCGGTGGTAGTAAATGATATCTTCAGATGGGGACTTAAATCTAAGTCCGCATCTGAAGATATCATATTCACCAAAGCACACAAAGGTCATACAGTCATAGCCTTAAATAAAGCAGAAATTCTGGTGGTCTTTTTATAGACATATGATTAACGTGGCTACGGTCAATGATTGGAAAATTCATACAATTTTTTATGACGATCAAGTCGATTTGTTATCTTTTGTTAGGGGCATTACTCGTCACTATCTGCGGAGATCTCTTAGATCATAAAGACCAGGAGCAGACCTACTAGTTCGAAACCCAAGAGTATCATACAAGAAGAAGGCGGTCATTTTCAAATAAAAATTGAGAAACAATTACGCTTTAAAGTTCATCATTTCAAAGCACGTTGGAGATGTTTCAAATATGAAGTCAGCTTATGCTTAGAACAAAACTGTTTTGACTTATATCAAACGTCCTCAACTTTTCTTCAACAATGATATTTGTTTCCATGTTCATATTTCAACATCACTTCTAAGGTATGAAAAATGTGAGAAAAATCATGATTGAATTAAAAACAAATCATATAATTGAACGGGTTGATAAAAGAATTCAAAAACTTCGCCATTTCATTCGAAATAGCATAAGTGTTGTCGATGTCTGGTTGAACCGGAAGATGTTCTTGGAAAGTCTTGCTCTTAAGCAATACAATAATATTGTGAATTTGATCTTCTCGAATAAGACCTGTAAAATGCTTGATGATGGTCACCGCTATTTCCTATAGGTTATCATCATCCTCCCTTGAAATTTTTTCTTGATATCGGAGCTCAATGTGTACATGATCTGGGTATAAACCATGCGATAATGGAAGAGTTCAAGTTGAGAAAGGCAAATTATTCCTTGATGTATCAAATGATTTTTGAAACTGATTGGTCTACTGTTACGAAATTGGTGGATAATGCTGTGGTCGCTTGCAAGGAATTCTACTCAATTTTACAAGGTATTCTGAAGAAAACAGTACCATATGAATGTAAATGCAAGCGCCATTATCCATCTTGGTATGGACCGGATTTAATGCATCATTAAAAAAAAAGCCTTTCACACTTATAATAATCAAGGCTCTGAATTTCACTTCAAGCGGTATGAAATGTTAAGGGATCTTGTTAAAACAAAATTGTACTCAGCCTACAAAGACTTCATTCACCTGGCAGAAGAGAAAATTTCCACCGACCCCTCTGATTCTGGTCCTTTATCCAGTGAAAGAAAGGGCATTCAAGAATTTCTGGTGAGATGCGTGATGAAGATGGTTCCTATAAAGGAACTGCCGATATTACCGGTGCATTTGTGAAATACTTCAGTGGTGTTCACGATACGCGAGATGATCATGTCATAGTGAATGATTACATTAATGTTAATCATCAGGAAATTGTTCATTCGAATGTTATAAGTGAAAGTGACATAATTTTTGCTGCGAAAAAGTTATCAAATAAGCATACTGCTGGCCCGGACGGCATTCTTAGTTTTGAGGTTAAAGACTGCATACGAGTTTTTGCGCCAACTCTGTATCATATTTTCAATCTTGTCTTGAAAACAGGAGTAAACCCTTCAAAATGGAAAGTTGCGAGAATTATACCTGTTTTGTAGAAGAGTGACCCTGCGGTTATTGGCTATTATAGATGTAATGCTATACTATGTAATTTTTCTTAAACTTTTAGAAATGTTTTTATTCAACTGTATATATTCTGCAATTAGGGTCGAATAAGTCTAGCATAAGTAACGTTTTCTCTCCGCATTTCATTGAGGTTTTGGCTCGTGCCGACCAGGTTGACGTCATTTATACGAATTTCCAGAAATTATTTCATAAAGTGAATCATCGAATACTGCTACATAAGCTGAAAACCAGATTCGGACTCTTGGATGCCTTAATCGATCTCTTACAGTCTTATCTTGTCAGTCGTCGACAATTCGTTCAACTTGAAGGAATTCTTGCGAATTCGAGGCTATTTCCGGTGTTCCGCAGCGTTCGGATCTGGGCCATTTGTTGTTTATTATGTTCATAGATGTTCTCCTGGATGTAGTAGATTTTCCGAAGCTAATGTATGCTGACGAGTTGAAAATCTTTCTAGAGATCAGAACGCAACGTGACTGTGAGATAATTCAGGAGGTTATTGTTTTTGTATCTGACTGGTATCGGAGCATGTAGTGTAGTGAGCTTCACCCTAAAAAAAATGATTCATCTGTTCGATTATGAAATATATGAAACTGTTTTAAGGCGATCCAATGAAGCTAAACAACTAGGTGTCATTTTCGATCAAAATTCACTTTTTCACCGCACATCAACTACCTTTTTTATCTGTTTCCAGACTATATGTATTCAAAATTCGTAATGGTAAAGATTTCATGAACTCTTCAACTTTGATTCGTCTTTCAAAAGCTTCGTCAGAAACAAACTTGAATAAGGCTCAATTATTTGGGATCCTATTTATTTATGTCATATGTATTACTTAGAGGGCATTCAGAGGAAATTTTTAGTGTCTTGCCTGGAGGGTGGATTGTGTTCATCCAATGAGGGGATAATATCATTCTCCCTCCTTCACAAGATTCAAAATAACGTCCCTTGAAATCAGAATAGGCCTTCTCTAAGGTTTTTGTTTAGTCTCCTAAGAAACAGGCTAGATTGCCCGCCTATAGTGGCCCAGTTGAAGTTTGCAATATCGAGGTTATCCTCGAGGAATTAACAAATGTTCGCACTTAGTATTTGTTGGACGAATGTATTCATGCAATCTCCAATTTCGTTTATGTATAGAACCTATAATTACATTTCTGCTTTATGTGATATAAACTTTGATTCATTTTCCTCTTTGAGTAGGGTTTATTTCAACAGTTTACTCTAAAATTTTGCAATTTATTCTTTAATTTTTTTTCTTTCATCATTAAGTATTCTTCTTGCTGTGCTTGAAATCAGTCTTTTGATTTTATGTTTATTTTCATGATTTCGCCAATATGTTCAGTATTTCCTGTAATTGGGTTTCATCTGTTGGAAATAAAGAACTCATTATTATTATTCTTATTATTATTAACCTGAAGTGATACTGCTCTAGAAACAATTGGAAATTGAAGATTCGTTTTCATACACTTTGAGGGCAAAATTTGAAGTTGATTGACAAACCCGTTCCCCAGATACTTTTAGTTGGTGATTTAGCTCGGACACCATGTATTCCTTAGAAAAAGTTCTTATGGAAATTCATGATGACTCATTAATGTACATTTAGAATTATGTACCAATTTTCCGCTCAGCGTCTATACCAGTCTAATTTGCTTCGTTACCTGTGATGATAAATTGTTTTATTTGAATCTCAAAAATCACATTTACTGAAAAAAGCTCTGAAAACTTTGCAAAAGCAGCATTCTAAAATTTCGCAATTCTGCAGATGCAGTTCATCGAACATTGTCGATTATTGACGTACGAGAAAAACTATTTCGCTGCACATTTATCCCGATGAAACATTACTCCCAATATTACACCAACGAGAAATGATTTCCGGTTAATAACTAATTTGCAACTGAACGGAAAACCATATTTTGGTGCAGCGTAGATTATTCTACCTAGTATTTTACTGGATTCAAATTCTACCCTAAAATTTTCACCCTAAAGCAATTTCGTACTGCGGAATAATGGAATTTCTGGAAAACGTCACGTAATTTTGCAATAAAACCGCTTTCCTACTCGCAGGACTCCATTAGTCGTATAGCAGAGTTAGGTGTGGCTTTCTTATAAACCCTCGACTGGCGGACGTAGGTCCAATAAATTATTTTGCCATTGCAGCTTTTCGGTCTATTTCTTCAGAACTATTAACCAGATAGAGAATCCTCCGAAATCATTTGTGAAGAATGGCCAGATTTTCATGCTTTACTACGGCAGACCTAGCAATAAAGAATAAATATTTGAAATTTTAAAATTTCTTTTTTGCTCAGATTCTGGAAAAGCCCCTCGCTTTCTGCAAGAATTGTCTTAAGTTACGGATAATGACGAAAAAATTTATAATCTCTAGCCCAGCGGTCGAGAAACTTTTTCAATCATTACCCCGAAATATTTTTGTGTAACTTGATATTACCCCATGGGAAGAGTAAAAAAAAACAAAATCGTCTCTTTTTCACATCTTTGATATTATAGCCCCTACGATAATTTTGAAGAAAACAATAACTAAAAATTTACTTTAATTATCATTTACTGAATTTATCAATTTTGAACGGTCTAAAATGCTGGAAATTATTGGTAGTCATTCATCTCCGGGGATATTAGAGTACATAACATCAACGTCTAGTGAAAGTAGAAAAGCATTTGTAGATACTGTAATATTTTGTAGTTCTTTAGAAAGTTCTAGAGAGTTTTTTATGGAATATTTGTGGATAAAATTTGTAAGTTTTTGAAAATGTAATTAAGCTCTTTTGAATTTTGTACGTTGGAGAACTAGTGTAAGAGACAACTGGACGGTAGGGGGCATCTTCTTTATGAGTTTTAATAAGTTCATGTAGTTTGGGTGACCAAAGTTTCATATTAAATAGGGACCATTTTGTTTTATCTAGGAAAATTGCCTGAATGCCTAAATACAGAATCACAAATTGAATAAGTCGGGAGTATATGGACGGTGTTGCCCTGATTGTGACGGTCTGCACATATGCCAGACAGAAAGATATTCTCGCATAGGATAGAAAACCATCACGCTTCCTTTCGTAAAAACAGAAATAACTCCAGTATCGCATAGCATTGCCTAGATAACAACCACAGTTTTCCTAGTATAGATAATCTCAATATTATTCATCGTACCCCGAAAAGCAATAAACTCAATTACCTCACATCTTTATGAATTTACGAAGCTAAACATAAAAGGAAGAATCATACCCTTCCTAACGACAACACAAACCTATGTTATCACCCAATCTTTGGGAATTTCAAGTAATTATGAATTAACTTTTGATAACCTACCTATATTCCAATAGTAGCAAGCTTGGTTTTTGCTCTGTCTTTATAATTCATACCTACTTGTCTATGTTCAAGACGAATTATACAGACATAATGAAGAATTTCATTCAAGGAACAACATTCAACATTCCGTGGAAAGTTAAACATCCTTCCTTGAAAGAGCAGGTTTTCTGATCCTCCCTCCATAATCATCGTCAACCAGGACCACACAGCAGAAATACAGCTCGGTCATATGTCATGAACACGAGCAATAGACTGCATTTTCGGTCTCATTTGACCTCGTTAGTATTGCCTACCCATACACAACATCAGGACAGACCGTCATCTGCTTATCTCAATCCGTTGCAGCGCTACAAAACTTGTATACGTTATAACGCCCTCTAACGTACCGATACAAAGGCTAACCACCATCGCCACAGGAAAACCATAAAAACGAAAAGTAGATAAACAGAAACCTCTGGGAATCACACCAGTATTTCACCGCGTTGCGGTGAATAGTCGAACTAGTGTAACTTCTTGGGGGTTTTTTATTTATCTACTTTTCGTTTTCATGGTTGCCCGGTGGCGCTGATGGTTAGCCTCTAAGTCGGTCCGTTGGAGAGCGCAATAACGTATACATGTTTTGTAGCGCTCCAACGAGTCTATTGCTCGTGTTCATGACATATGACTGAGCTGTAACTCTGCTGTTTGGTCCTAGTTGACGAAGATTATGGAAGGTGGATCAGAAAACCAGCTCTTTCAGGGAAGGATGTTTTACTTTCCACGGAAGGTTGAATATTGTTCCTTGAATAAAATTCTTCATTACGTCTACACATACAGTGATAATTTCGCAGGTTATGATTGATGACAAATTGTTCAACTGTACCTTAGTCTTAACTCATATCCTGTAAATGTTTGATGATGGTAGAAATATTGAAATAGTTATTACGTTTGTTAGTAGAATATATCTTTTACCTAATTTTTGTGATATTATTTACAAAATAAACAGAAATCACTGTAATTATTCATTCCTCTCTTACCTTCTGGCAAGAATTTTGAGTGAACAACACTGGGATAATCAAGGAAATCAGTTAACATTACCTGGACTTTTGATCGACTTTAACGTGTTTTTTTCGGTTATGGTTGGCATGTTGATTCACCGTGAGCATTCAGTAACATTTTTAGCGATTCTGCACCGAAAATTCCATTAGCAATACATAATTTGAGACAACTTCTTCGTTTGATATTTTTATCCATCATAAAAATCGCAAAACACACTTGTGAGAACTGATAATATCAGCACTGTAAACAAACCAAATGACAGATCGCGTTCTGTCTGAATGATCAATTCCTAGTTTTTTTTTTGTCCGAATGTATATTTTTAAATCACTTATTGACTAACAATGATTTCTTTCATTTTGGTAGCAAACTAGGTATGAAAATAATAAATATTCTAACACATATGGATGAATGCGTACCAGTAATATATAAATTTGGTTGAGAATTCTTGTTGAAATTGTAAATAAATTTCTAATTCTCCTCATCCCTATTTCAGTTTCTCAACAACGTATTTTGTTTCAGGAAATTTGGGTGTTCTTGTTTCGGCAACTTCACAGGGCGTTATTGTTCAGATGGACCAGAATCTTTGTGTGAAAAAAATACATGTCAAAATGGTGGGATATGCAGGTGAGAAGATTTTCAGTATCCTAATTGAATAGAATTTGATTACAGTAAATATTTTTGAAAGTAAATTAAGAGACATGTAGTCCAATAGCACTTATCACAAATTGTGTAATGTAAAGTAATACTATGGGCAAATTATAAAAATTAATTTAACATTACAATCACCTTGAATGGAGCCCAGCGTTTCTTATAAATCTGCACATTATTCAGACTTATCTTGAAGCGTGTATTTGGATAACCTCTAGAAAGGCTCAAGACCATGATGAAATTATAAACAGACATTCAATTGATGATTAATTGAACAGAGTAGTTCGAATGCAATTAGACATCATGTTACTTTTTCGGCACACGACTATATTCTTTTAAAATCCACCCAACGAGATGTCACTTATATGTACAATGAATTACGTAATCAGCTGTATTGAATCCATATCCTCAATTTTTCAAGAAAAACTGTTCGCCATAGGTTGCTTGAAGTAAGTCTCAACTCCAGAAGATCTTGGAGGCGTCAGCCTCAAACAAGAGGATATCAGGTTGATCGATAGAAACACTCAAAATTACGTAGAATGTTGACCGAAAGACATCACTCAGAGTCCAGGAGAATGCGACTGTGAGTCCTGAAAGTGCACAGCTTCAGAGGACATGTGCTATTGAAAAGTATACTAACAACAGGTCGCTGTACCAGTGATATTTTAGCCTGGTTAGTTGGCTACGTCCACTAGAATGCCGTTATAGACGAACGTACCAGGTTATCTGTTTTTAGATTTCCAAAACTTCGGATTTCTACATTTATTTCGGAAATTCGATTCAATACTGGAGGAATGTTTAGTATTGAAACAACCTAAGTTCGTTCTAAGATTTAAGGTGGGGGCAACTATGGAAAAACCAAGTATGATTGAAAGGCTCCGAGATCTCGAGGAAAAACGCTGCTACGTAGGAGGAATTCTTATGCTTGAGGGTGGAATCTTATTCAATCGCAGAAATATTTGAATTGAATCTCCTACGCTGATCATACTTCTGCACCCAGTGTGCTGTTATATTCTGGTGCAACTGTGGAAAATTTTCAACTCATTATTTACACACAGCAGCTGCTAGACAGACATTCAAGTGTTGAATAATTGAACAGAGTAGTTCGAATGCATGAAAGTTGGAAACATACACAACAATTTCACAAACGATGAGCATCATCAAAGAGTTTTTTCGCAATTGTCGGTCGTGTATAGAGTAACAAAGACTTCAAGGAAAGGATACAATTAGACATCATTTTACTTTTTCGGCACACGACCATATTCTTTTAAAATCCACCCAACGAGATGTAACTTATATGTGCAATGAATTACGTTATCAGCTGTATTGAATCCATATCCTCAACTTTTCAGGAAAAACTGTTCGCCATAGGTTGCTCGAAGTAAGTCTCAACTCCAGATTGGCGAAAACTTCATTTATATGCATGATAATGTTCAGCCTCATGCAGCTTGAGTAGTTACAGAATTTCTGCAAAATTCCGAAATTGATATCTTAAGATAGCTAGCCAGAAGTCCCGACTTGAATCCCATAGAACATGTTTGGGACAATATTGGGTGGCCAATTCAGCAACATAGGATGCCTTGTAGAACACTCCAACAACTAGAAAGTCTGCTTCCTGAAATTTGGAATTCAGTGACTCTAGAGTACATCCAAAATTTGCTTGAGGGGCTTCTTGGACTTATACGGGCAGTAATAGGGGCCCGGGGAGGAAACACTCGATTTGGAAAATGATTAGTAACCATTCGATACTAGTTGATTGGTCTCTTCACGAATGTTT
The DNA here is from genome assembly GCA_013387265.2 of Cryptolaemus montrouzieri. Taxonomy (NCBI): domain Eukaryota; kingdom Metazoa; phylum Arthropoda; class Insecta; order Coleoptera; family Coccinellidae; genus Cryptolaemus; species Cryptolaemus montrouzieri. The sequence goes on from JABFTP020000021.1 coordinate 104,693,997, forward strand.
GAGTTTTTCATCAACTCGAAAATTGTTGATATTTGCCATCATAAACTCATCTCTTTTGAATGATATTTTCTTATTTTACACTTTTGAAAGTTACCAATCCTAAAAGTTTATATAGCGTTGTCGTAAAAGTAGGGTGATGCGACAATTTTTGTGAGGAGTGTGTTTCGCTGAGATTGGTCTTTCTGTGTGATATCGAATGTTCTTGAAGATATTGTTTATAAGTAGCGAATCATAAGAACTTTCCGAAGACATGTCATTCAAATCACTTTTCCTATAATGAATTTTGACATGAGTGCTCCTGAGAGTAGAAGAATGATTCTACATGCCTCAGAAATTATTCCACCTCCAACCAAATATCGACATGTACCAGGGCTGTCTGCTAAAATCAGTCCATCTTAAAATCATTGTATATAAAATATTCTCACATAGGAAGTAGTTTTCGAAACCTGAAATTAAACTAGTGGATCAATATCTGCGCGAGAAATATTCACCACTAAGTGGTTTTTCGATGCAAGTGTTCATGGAATAGAGCACTTTATGCGGTTTACTATAATTGAAATCGAGAAATTGGTGGAGTAAACGTAAGCGAATGAACCTTTATAAAAGGCTTTGTGCCTTTATCTCCATCGGAACGTATCGTTGAATCGGTTTTCATCCAATATCACGTAGTACGAAATATTGAACGTGGAGTCGAATAATATTTACGTATGAGTTCATTTCAAGATATCGACTTCAAAGGTATGTGGATTTCGGTTTGAATTTATATAATAAGAACCTTCATTAACGAATTGCTGATGCCGGAAGCAATACTGCTAGTATAAAAAATTCAGCAACAAAAACATTGTATGAAAAGAAAGGTTCATGAATTAATGAAGTCTTTTTAACCTTCGCGTTAATACGAGAGTTTCTTTTTTGGTATAAGTTAATAAAGCCTAATGTTCCTACAACTGAAAACAATCTGTAGTTTCAGTAGCTCACAAAAAATTAATGAAGCATTCAATGTTGCAGTTGGATAAACAAAAAAACCTAGTAAACTAAAAAAAACTGTTTTTGACTGCCTATACGTTATTATATGCGAGAGATACCGGGGTACCTATAGGTATTTCACTTCGAATTAAGCGTTTTCTACAGGCCTGAACATGCAGCGCTGGTGGTAGGAGCGTAGTAGTTTCTCGAGTGTCCCGTATTCGGCATTCTATATTTGTCTTTTGTACAGTTCACAATAGTTGGAAATAGTTGCTAGTATGCCTCATAATATTCCGAACGATTGGTATTACGAGTTAGTCGGTAAGTACCTACTTGTGAAATTGTTATAATTATATAATATAAATATAATTTTTTAATATATGATAATTATACTGCAGACATTTTTGTATTATATTCATTTATAAATCTTCATTTTTATTGCACTACATACGAGGGATATTTGCAGTTGTTGATGGATGAGAATAATGATATTGAGGAGGTAACTAATAATAGCAATTCTGACGATAATTATGCACCATATAACGTAGGGGAAAATTAATATACTGATAAAAAAGTCATCGGAAGAAGAGCGTTGATTGGACAAGAGGAGATTGCTCATTCAGATGAGGAATATTAAGGCGAAGAAAACGAAGAGTAATAATAATTTCTATAAACAAAACTTTAAAAAGGGTGCACACCTGGTCAGTTAAATAGCCCTTCAAGTTTTATGGATGGAGATCTTAGAGCACAGAATTTGCGGTTTCTTCGTGCTTCCTCAGGAAGTGACAGAAGATCAGCAGCCTATAATATGGGGAAACTAAAATTTATAGGAATTATGGAAAAAAATCCTGAATAAGCTGGTGGAACTGCTTTATTGCTGAGTGAGAAAGTCGATCCATCCTTTCTCACTCTTATTGGCGAACGTTTTTTCTAGCTTTATACGGCGGTGATGAGAACGACTCATTAGACGGCATGCGATACAAACGATTTGAAAGGACAGTGACTAAAAATTCATTGAGTTCATCATCGGTACCTCCCGCACAAGATGCAGCTCGTTTTCATAGTATACCACCAGCTCCAGTTGTGGCTCGGAATATATGAAAATCCTGAAGAATAAGGCTGGAAAAAGCATGAAAACATTTGGATGCCGATACAAGCTTCCAAGCGTCCAGCACACCCGATCTGATAAAATTAACTTTCTGTAGATGCAGAGGAAATTGTGGAAGCAGACCTCGAAAGCTCTACAGTATGCCTCAAATGGTTAATGGAAGAAAATTAATTTGAATTGAACTATGAGTCCAATTTTAACTCCTGTCATTCCCCAAAACTTCACATTCGACGTTGAATTACATTCTGAGCCACAGCTTGGACTTTCAAAGAAAGGTAGAATAGAATAGCGAGCTAATAACTGATTGAAAATATGATTATGTCATCGGAAAGATGTGTGGGGAGTAGGCATACTGGGGATACCACGTGAAGAAACGCGCCTACAGACTCTACCTAATAGTTGGCGGGGAAAAGAGTTAGCATGTCACGTTTCATTTTTCCTACTACAATCAATAGACCGATCCTTAAATTACTATGAATGAAATGAACCCATTGTAACGTTACGCCACGGGTCAACCCTTTCATTCCTTTCGTTTTAATCCAAATTGAAACTCGCATGAATGATGTACGCTGTGAACGTTTTATTTATGAGTATCGTTTTTTGCGCCTACCTCCTCTGATAAGAACATCCTGCTGTAGGGAAGTTGATCACGGAAATCACTAGTTGGTTGACTTCTTCAACGTGATTATATCATGTTCGTCGCTAAGCGGATTTTTCAATTTAAAGAAGTACATGTGCCTTGTGAGAATAGTGCATTAATACCTATTTCGCTTGTTCGCCGCCTATTCGAAATACGTCAGATTTTGCACAAAAGGAAACCACTGGATTGGTAGCATAACATCATGTAAGTCAAATCCGCCAACAAAAAAAAAACCAACCCTTTCCGAATGCACGTGTTCTTATCATTTACAGATGATTAAACAAGATCAATGAGGAAAAAATATATGGGCGATGTCAACCCAATTTATTGGGTCCATAATGATTCTAAAACATCTATAGATCATAAGCGGCATCACTTGGAAAACTGAACCTGGCCATTGGGGCTCTCTCGGTCAAACAGAGAGGGAATTGTTTTGTTGATTTTGCAATTTAACTTCAAAATTGGCAGGCAAGAACAAGGAAGTGATTATGTTTCAGGAGACTCACACTACGACGGAAGAACATCTCCGGGAAAGAGGAACTATCGCAGGTTATGTATCATTTGATTATCTCCTTAGTCCTTTTTATGGCCTTGCTTGCTATGTAAAATCTTCTCTTAGATTTGTTTAGACATATAAGAAGTATGATTGTTGAAATAATTTTCTTCTGGTTTTCTCTTTGCATTGTTACAGATTACTGTCCCAAACCTCCCTTCCTTTCACCCTTGTCTTCGTCTGGAAATCATGGAGTGCAAGAAAGAAGGAAGGGGCTAAGCAGAAAAATCTTTGGTACTATTCACATACACACGACACTAAAACATCATAAACCGACAAGCTATTGCTAGATCAATAGCGACAGGGAAACGAGTTTTTTCCTCAGGTTTATTTTTTTTCACTCATTTATTGAATCATAGGCAACATAGTATGATTCCCCTGTTACATTTCCTGAACACACACTGTTGTTTTTTTTTCTGACACACTGCAAAATAGAGATATAAGCAATTATTGTAAATACAATTATTCGAATTTTTGTGATTCCTCTCTTTCAAAAAATATATATATATATATATATATATATATATATATATATATATATATATATATATATATATATATATATATATATATATATATATATATATATATATATATATATATATATATATATATATATATATATATATATATATATATATATATATATATATATATATATATATATATATATATATATATATATATATATATATATATATATATATATATATATATATATATATCTGATTGAATTGAGTATATTTTCCGTGATTAGGAATTTTCGTCCTTCTTATTGTTACCTTTCCGAAATTTAGTATATTATTTTCTGACAGATCATATCTGTTTATAGCTTGGTAAAATTACTTGGCGCTCAAAGATACTTTCTCTGAACTCACCCCACACTGCACGGTTTCCTAGTTATAAAACAGCGCAAATTCATAGAAAGATTGATCACATCATTTACAGTTTTTCGCTCACTCAAAACTACCTATTTTAAACTGTATTGAGCAATGAAAAAATAACAAAAAATTTTGAGAATGTATTCACCATAAAGAAAAAGATCATAAAACTGAGTTAAATATTTTGTTTTGACTAGATTCTCATGAGAATTGACGAACCTGGTGAACTTTTGAGCGCTGTAACAGCGTTTTAAATGAATGAAATTGAGAAGAAATTAAAGAGAAGAATTTTCCTCAGAAGACCATCTACAAGATTGGTCTGAAGTGATTTTTTTGTGAAATGTATAAGAAAAGTAATAGCACAGAAAAGTAAACATTTATGAAAATTTTTTCACTCTTTTGCTTATAACTTTTTAAATTTCAAATTAAGATCGAAAATATAGCATATTTGCATTGTTGTAAATGTTGGTAGAACGTATATTTTCTGAGATATCGCGAAAAAGGGTTTGCCCTTTTTACCAAAACAAAGACGGCAATCCCACAAACTTGGGGTTGAGCTTTTATTAACTCCCCCACATGTCGCAAAAATAAAATTGCTTCCTATAAAAATGCAAAGCTCATGTTACATTTCAATGGACTATGTCTGATGTAGAAGTGTTTTTGACCACTCAAATATTGTACGTTTGTTTTCTCGTTTAAGACAAATTCGTCATATGAAACGTCTAGACACTGTTTGAATTGTGATTGAAATTCATTTAACTCGACTACTGCCTATATGGTTGTCGCGAAGCTAATAATGGCTCTCCCAGAGGCGGTCTTGAGTTTTTTCCGGTTTTAAATGTTCGGCATCCTTCTCCTTTTTTTCAGTTTCTTCAATTCTCCTTAGGAGCCTGCGGATGATATTCTGGGAAACATAAAAAAAAATCTCATTTTTCTGCCTGTTGCCTGTCAGCCAAAGCATTCAACAAAGTGTAGTCTTATCTCTAACTTTTCTTATGCAGATTAGATAGATAGATTTATCGATCAAAAATAAAAACTACAAATATTAAAAGATAAAAGCAACAATAAACCATCAAAAAAACATAAAGGCACGTACTCTCATAATCTAAAAACAAGTTCAAGAAATTCATCTCGGTTGGAACATCACAAAATCATTGTTCAAAATATTCTTTAATTGAATAAGCCTCTCCCTCTACCAACAGCTCATGAATTCTTCTTCTGAACTGTTTCTCAGGCAGGGATTTCTGCTCTCTAGGTAGCTTATTGTATATTCGTACTCCCCACTATTGCCAGGTATTCTGCGTATTGTTTCTCAGATATAATGATGCTAGGTAATGGTTTCTTATCTGGTGGATGACTACCGCCGTTTATAGGAAAGGTGTTCCTGTTTTGGTGCATATTTATGAGGCACTCACGTATATACAATGGTGGAAAGGTAGGTATTTTTTGCTTTCTAAAAAACGGTCTTCAGGAGTCCCTATTGCCAAGCCCAAACATGATTCTGATTGCCTTCTTTTGTAGTATAAACATCCTTGATGATTCAGATGCTCGGCCCCAAAAACGAACTCCATATAGAAGGATGCTCTGGAAATGAGCAAAATATACAGTCCTGATCATTTGGCAAATGGCATTCCGTTTTAATTTTTCTAACTATTGAAGTCTCATCACAGTACAGGCATGAATACTCACAGTTTTCAGTAGTGATGTTGTTTATATAAATAATGAAAAGCAGGAGTCCCAATACAGAGCCTTGCGGCACTCCAGTGACACAGTCAAGCTTGAAAAATGTCTCTCCATTCCAATAGACCCTCTACTATCTTCTCCTTGGATAAGGCTCTAGCAGTTTTGAAACCGTTCCCTTGAAACCATAGCTGTAGAGTTTCTTCAGCAGTTATGATTGCACTGTATCGAAAGCCTTGCCCAGATCGAAATTGAGGATTTCCGTCAATTTGTCATTATCCATATTATCAATAATGACCCTTATTGCCTCCATCATGGCAGTTGTTGTGCTCTTCCCTCTTCTTTATCCGTGCTTGTTTCTGTTAATCAGATTCTTTGTCTCCATCCAATCCAGCATACTTGTCTTTATGACGCTTTAAAATATCTTTGAGATGCATGGCAATATTGCGATTGGTCTATAGTTTTCACAGCTTTCCGTGTCTCCCTTTCCTTTGTATATGGAAATTATTTTTGCTGACTTCAATTCCTGTACAAAGTAACCCTCTTGAAAGCACTTATTAACAATCATGCATATTGGACTGATAATTTTCTCCTTTACACTTTTCAATATTTGTGTTGAGATATTATATACATCTACTGTAGCTTTAGGCTTTAGCGACGCTATTGCTTTCTTAATTCCGTACTCTGTGCACTCGAAGAAGAAAAGAAGGATTTCATGCTATATAACTTTTTGTATTGCAGTTTGGTATTAACTCCACAGGATGTTTTAGGAAGTTCCTCACATTCATCTTGCCCCATGTTTGCATAATAGGTGTCTCCTCTATTTTTCAGTAGCTCACTCTGTATCTTCTACAGTTTTCAATCAAAAATGAAAATTTGTTAACGGGGATGCAGACAAAGATACCACCTTTCTTTTGAGTCATCACAATTGAGGGGGTTGATATTTCAGCCGAGTTTTGTACCACAACAGATGTCCGACTTGAAACAAAAATTGACTTGTTTTTGCGTTTTGATCAGAAATGAATGTCTTGGTAAATCTAACCTAACCTAGCCTCTGTTTAGTTTTGAAGCACCCTGTATATATATATATATATATATATATATATATATATATATATATATATATATATATATATATATATATATATATATATATATATATATATATACAGTGTGTTCAACGAAAATTTGACCCCTATAACTCCGAAATGAGTAACATTAGCAAAAACACCAAGACACGTCGATTTTTGTTTCGAGGGGAGCATTTTCGAAATAATTCGAAACTTGTCAGATCAACCCCTACCCCAGCAACCCTAATTTCGAAATTCATCATAGGGAATAAGGGTCGAGTGGCACCTTACTGTAAAGGTCTGTCAATTCTCCATTCTGATTTGTCATTTTAGAATTTTAAATTAACATACAGGGTGTCCCAACCGAGGGTAAAGTTGAATTCCTGCAAATCCCAAATACTAAATGAAATCGATTTATTTTGGCATAATGCAAGCGCAGGTTTATGCTCGGTCTAGAAAACGACCTACACTTGTGAATTTGGAGTTGGTGCAATCAACCCCTATTTCCAGCATCCCCAACTCAAAAATCATTCCATCGAAAATAGGTCAAGTGGCACCTCGTTGGAAAGGTATTTCAATTTTCTCTTCGAATTTGGTATTTTCGAAATTCAGAATCAGCATACAGGGTGTCCCGGAGCAGGAACACTGAAAACCCAAATAACTTTTTGAAACTGGTTCATTTCGGTCTAATACGAGAACATGTTTATGTTTGATTCGAGAATAAGACTCTCTTGCGTGAATATGGAATTTTTGCAATCAATCTCTTCCATTCAGCATCCCCAACTCAAAAAATCATACAAGTGATTACAGGTTGAGTGGCAAAGTTCCAGAAAGATTTTTCTATTTTCTGAATCACTGAGGCATTGGTTTCAGTTTGGCAATCGAGGTTTTCTGGCGTGAGGATCAGGATGAGGGGATGATGGAGAAACTGATTGGATGCTCATCTAAACAGGAAAACGAGATTCAATTGAAAACAAAAAACTAACTTGATTATTACAACAATTGTTCAAAATGACCTTTGCCCACCTCCATACAGTTATACAGACGATTTTCGAACTCTCTTCTCACATTAGCGAAAACTTCAGGAGTCAAAAGTCGGCATTCTGTGATAATCCTCATCCGCAGCTCCTCCAGGTTTTCTGGTCTTGTGGCATAAACTTTAGATTTTAGATGGCCCCACAAAAAAAAATCTAGGGGATTTAAATCTGGTGACCTGGCTGGCCACTCAACAGGTCCTCTTCTACCAATCCACCTTCCTGGGAAATTTTCGTCTAAATATTGGCGCACTCGAGCATCATAATGCGGAGGAGCACCGTCTTGTTGAAAACACATTTCGTCCTCAGAAAGAGTTGGATCGTTCTGTAAAATTTCTGTCAATCTAGGATGTATGTGTTCCTCTAACAACTGTAGGTAGCCATTTCCATTCAGATTACCCTCAATAAAGAAAGGCCCAACTAGATGATTGCCAAAATTCCTGCCCAAACGTTCAACTTCTGAGGCCTTTGCGTGTGGGCCTCTCTAAACCAATGAGGATTCTGTGTGTCCCAATATCGACAATTATGTCTATTCACTTCACCACTGAGCATAAAGGTGCTTTCATCAGAAAAACAGATGTTATTCAGAAAATTTGGATTAGCGTTTAGGTTTTCACTTAGATTTTCACAAAACTGTAAACGACGATCTGGATCATCTTCGTTTATTTCATGCACTAATTTTACCTTGTAGGGGTGAAATTTGTGATGTTTCACGATTCTATGGACAGTTGTAGCTGATACACCAGTCAGACGAGATAGTTTTCTGATCGAAGTAGTATTCTCCATTTGTAGATGACCCACTACTGCCACTTCCGTTGCCTCATTTCTGACAGGACATGCCACTTCATGTTTTTGTTTGCCACCGAACCCGTAGCTAGGAATTTGTCAACCAAATATTTAACGTACTGGTGACTGACTCCTTTCTCTTTCAGGATGGTTCCTATCGAATATCCTTGCCGTTTCTTTGGCACAACTGTTATTTCGAAAATACGTCGATACAATTTCGACCCTTTCCTCAGTGGAATAAACCATTTTCAGATTAATTTCAACTGACGAACAACAACAATAATGAGGAACTGATCTGAATAATAATAATATTTTATTGCAAAATGAGAAATAACAGATGACTGCACGCCAGATGGAAATGAAAAAATGTGAACATTTTCAATGCAGAAATCAGCTTTATTTTTCGTAATTGATGCTCAACACATCGTACCCCAATACTTTTAACAGTTTCGAATTAATTTTAGTTGATAATTTCAAATGACGATATTGAATTTTTCGAAAGCGACATCCTGTATGGAGAGCCGAACTGAATGAAATGCTTTAATCATTCTGGAATTCAAAAACCTTTCTGAAGATATGCCACTTGAATTATTTGTATGATTTTCAAGTTGGGGATGCTGAATGGAAGGGGTTGATTGCAAAAATTCTATAACCACACAAGAAAGTCCTATTCTCGGATCAAACATGTTCTCGTATACCGAAATGAACCAGTTTCAAAAAGTTATTTGGATTTTCAATGTTCCTGCTTCGGGACACCCTGTATGATGATTCTGAATTTCGAAAATACCAAATTCGAAGAGAAAATTGCAGTACCTTTCCAACGAGGTGCCACTTGACCTATTATCGATCGAATGATTTTTGAGTTGGGGATGCTGGAAATAGGGGGTTGATTGCACCAACTCCAAATTCACAAGTGTAGGTCGTTTTTCTAGACCGAGCATAAACCTGCGCTTGCATTATGCCAAAATAAATCTATTTCATTTAGTATTTGTGATTTCCAGGAATTCAACTTCAACCTTTGGTTGGGACACCCTGTATGTTAATTTAAAATTCTAAAAATGACAAATCAAGGTGGAGAATTGACAGACCTTTTCAGTAAGGTGCCACTCGACCCTTATTCCCTATAATGAATTTCAAAGTTAGGGTTGCTGGGGGTAGGGGGTTGATCTGAGAAGTTTCGAATTATTTCGAAAAATGCTCCCCCTCGAAACAAAAATCGACGTGTCTTGGTGTTTTTCGCTAATGTTACTCATTTCGGAGTTATAGGGGGGGTCAAATTTTCGTTGGAACACACTGTATACAGGGTGCTTCGAAACTAAACAGAGGCTAGGTTAGGTTAGATTTTCCAAGATATTCATTTCTGATCAAAACGTATATATATATATATATATATATATATATATATATATATATATATATATATATATATATATATATATATTATTCGAATTTATAATATAATTTAATATTATATTATAATTAATATCCTCTCTTTTCAAAAGAATATATATATATATATATATATATATATATATATATATATATTCGAATTTTGAATATCCTCTCTTCTCAAAAGAATATATATATATATATATATATATATATATATATATATATATATATATATATATATATATATATATATATATATATATATATATATATTGAAAAGAGAGGATATTCAAAATTCGAATAATTGTTTTTAAAGTAAATGCTTATATCTATAATTTTTTTGTGTGTCAGAAAAACGCAAGTGTGAGCTCAGGAAATGTAACAGGGGAACCATACTATCTTACATATGATTCCATAAACGAGTGAAAAAACTCGTTTCCTGTCGCTAGCAATAGCTTGTATGTTTATATTGTGTTAGTGTCCTGTGTACATAAAGAGTACCAAACATTTTTCTGCCTAACTGCTTCATTCTCTCTTGCAGTCCATGATATCCAGACGAAGACAATGGTGAAAGGAAGGGGGTTTGGTAGAGGAATCTGTAACAATGGAAGAAGAAAACCAACAGAAAATTTATTTCAACAATCATACCTCTTATATGTCTGAACAAATCTAAGAAAAGATTTGACATAGCAAGAAAGGCCATAAAAAGACTGAGGAGATTATCAAAAAGTACATAATCTGCGATATTTTCTCTTTCGAAGAGATAATCGCAAAAAACCCTTCAATATTGAAACTCCTGGACCTAATTATTTGGGTTGACATCGCCCATATATTATTTCTTCGTGAATACTGTTTAATTTAAAGAAAAATTTGACAGTCCTAAAAATATGACAAATGTCATTTGCACTCAGTTTAGAGTTGACTTTTTCTTTTGTTGTCTGTTTATTACTATAGCTTTTTATCACCTTCCACAATGCTTTTCGTTCATTATCAGCCTTGCTGATGTATTCTTTGTTTATTTTCCTGATTTTTTGTTCAATGGCTTCAGCAAACTCTTTTTCATACAACTTATAAGCATTGAAGGATTCTTTATCTCCACTTGCCCTAGCTATTGTATGAAGTGCGTCTAATATTCGTTTCATTTATTTATATCATTATCATCATGAGTGATGCTGTTGCTGTGAAAACAAAAAGCACCCACTTTTTTCCCCTCCTGTTATCGGGATATTTTTGAAGTTTCATCGAAGAGAATAACATTTTAACTATGCATTATTTCCATGCAGTTTACTGCATAGGAAGTGATACATAACGGTAGTTTCCATCCTATAACATTTCAAATATATGATCTTTTTTGCTGCCAAAAGTGCATTATGTACCATTAGTTGTTCACATACATTTCTTTCATAATGCAGGTTTTATCTCCATCGACCAGAGCTACGTTTTGTCCGTGAAATGACAGCATTTCCTAGGATATAAGGATTTTCATAATCTGAATTGCGGTTTTCATCTGTTTTCTTCGACAATACCCTTGTGGCATGTATCATGTTACATGAACATCCCTTCGTATGTTCCTTTATTACACTTATTCACAAAGGGCCGTTGAAAAGGATAGAATGGTTTTGTCATACACTTCGTGATCTAAAATATGAAATCATTTTTCATATTCTCGAAAAACGGATAGTCAATTCTTCTAGAAATATACACTGTGTTTTGAAAATTTTACCCATTTCTAACTCTCTAAAAATTAATATTAAGGAAAATCGCTGAAACAGATCTATTTTTGATTGAGCATGTTGAATCAACCCACTATTCTCAGCATGAAAAGTTCTGAGGAGTAGTGAAGATTTTGGTATGTCGTTCTTGAAAAGTTGAATTATTATACAAGATGTCCCATCCCAATAAGTTATTATTCATTAATTTTTAAATATTTCTTAGACTGATTTTATTGGTAAAAATCAGGCTAGATTCAAAACAGCATCAGGAGAGGTACAAATGCATGCTAATCTTGAAGTCAAGAAGCACCTAATTTGAAGATAATACTCTGAACGATCACTTTCAGGTACGTTCTTTGAAGTAGAGTGTCCCCATCAAGTTGTTTAGTCAAAATACTCTTCTCGATTGATTCCAAACAACTCGGTGATGTTGAGGTGAAGTGATGAGGGTGAAGAAAAATAAGGAATCGTTCTGTCTGTATTCTGAAACTTTAAACATAAATAAACTTTCACGATCATTTTTTAATTTTCCATAAAGCATAAATGAAAATGGTTTCCTCACATCTTCAACCGAATAATGGTACAAATGGTTCTTGAATCTCCTTTCATGTTTTGCTAACGTCAGGCCTCAAAAGTATGCATTCAATAAGATATACAAGTTTCTGTGTTGTGAAGCATAAATTTTAAATTTAAGATGACCCATCCAGAAAACATCTAATGGATTCAAAGTGATTTGGTTTGCCTCTAAACTGGTCCAATTCTACCAATTCACCGATGTTTCCAAATTTCGTTCGAAAGAAACGGGAAGAAGTGGAGGAGTAGCTTCTGCAGAAAACCTCTTTCATATTCTAAAAGGATTTTCGTTCTGCAAATTTTCAATAATCCTGCGATGGAGGAATCCTTCCAACAACCGCATGCATGTTCAATAAAAATACCTTTGACGAAGAAAGGTCCTACAATATTTTTGTTTGATATAAATTTGAACTTAGCCTGTTATTCTACTGAAATATTTCAGTTTTAGAATAAGAGTAATTAATTTCGTATCTTTGACCTATAAGGATGTACATGTCATTTCAAAGAGATACTTGGTAGAGTTTGCTTACAAAATAAAAACCTCGAAATACATGGAAAAAAAGATCACAAAATCATTGCACAAGTGATAAAAATTACAATAACTTATCCAAACTTTATAATTCATCGAATGAGTAGAGTGCTCTTCCAATCAAATAATTTCTTATGGCAGCTCTGAACCTTTCGTAGTTTCATATTGACTTTAGTACACCGGACAATCTATTGTAAAAATAGATTGTAGAGAAGTGAGGCGATCTTCTGTACATTGTGGTTTCATGCATAGGGACTAACAGAATATCACAATTCCGTGTCCCATAATTATGGAAATGATTCAATTTCTGCAATTCATTGAGCCTCTTCTTTACGAAAGATACTGCCTTGAGAACGGATAGAGATGGAAAGGTCAAAATTTGCTGCTCTTTGAGAACTTAACGGCATGATTATAATGGAGTCAGGCCAAACATTAAACAAAGAATTCGCTTCTGTAATATAAAGACTCTTTTCCAATGAACAGAATTGACCCAAAGCAAAACATTATAATCTAAATAGCTATGAACTATAGAGTAGTAAACACTTTTGAGCTCATCACGATCAACACTCGACTTCAGTTGTTGAAGTGCGAAAATTCCTTTGTTCAATTGTTTACATTCAGAGTCGACATGTTCATTCCAAGACAGATGAGAGTCGACGTTAACACTAAGATATTTGGTCACAGTAGCAAATTGAAACTCAATGGAAGGAAGAGGCTTTCTATCGCATAATTTAAGGAGAACAGTTTTATCATCATTAATTATTAGTCTACTCCTATTGCACCAGTCAGTCATCTCCTTTATAACTCCATGCAGCGCAACGTGAACCTCCTCAGGAGTCCGTCCCGAAACAACAAAAGCTGTATCATCAGAATACGTTACCACTTTACCCTTGGTGATGAAGTTGGATAAATCATTAATGAACAACATGAACAAAAGTGGTCCCAGAATAGACATCTGAGGAACTCCAAAACTCACGTCCCTGGTTGCAGAAAATAAATTTGATATCTTTACAACCATTTCTCGATTATCAGGATGCAATCCATGTAAGCACGCACCTCTAATGCTCATATGATAATACTTGCTTAAAACAACTTTCTTCAACATCAAGTCAAATGCATGACAGATACTGAAAAATACACAGCCAACATATTTATCACCATCTAGGTCCTTATATATGATACTGAAAAGATCAGAAGATGCCGTGTCAGTAGATTTACCTTTTCTAAACCCATGCTGGGCATCCAATATTATTTAAAATTGATTCAGAAACCCCATAATTTGGTCGTGCATCAAAGATTCAATAACCTTGGAAATCACACTCAAATAGAAATCTGTCTGAATTTAAAAATGTTAGTCTGATCACCTTTCTTTGGTAACGGCACAATGATTGCCTTTTTGAGTACTTGGGGAAACACCCCCTTCTTAAACGATCTATTAATCAATCTAGCAAGTGGGGAGCTCTCTGAAGATGATGAACGTTTGATTAATATGGTACTCAGATCATCAGAACCACAACTTCCTGTCGTTTTCAATTTAGCAGTGACGTCGGAAACCATTGGCTCAGCAACCGGATGTACGAATATGGTTTCACAGTTTAGTTCCTGACCTTTAGGGGGCAAGGATAATTTAATGCCAAAGTGCTTAAACAGCAAAGCATCTCCTGTACTAGAGAAGTTTTCCACAAATGTATCAGCAACTTCTCCCGGTCAGTCACCATATAACCTTTCAACACAAGCTTCAGATCACGAGACCCTATATCCCTATTTAGCTGCTGCTTTAGAATTTTCCAAATTTCATTACACTTATTGAATGAACTATGAATCCTGCCGAAGAAGTCTCGTTTTATAACTGCTTCGAATTCATCATTGATAATTTTTGCTGCGACGAGACCTTATGTAACAATATAAGTTTTTGCAAATAGAATATTTGAGTAGAAACTTTAAAAATTGTTTCGAATTCCAGTTCAATTACTTTCTCTCTATTAATTTTTGAGTTGGGAGCTGCTGAGGGCTGAATGTGCAAGAATACCCAAAACATTTCACATAGGAAAAGTTGGAAAAGGCACAGATCCTTCTCGACAAATAGCCCTGAAAGTTACTCCGAAATGTAAATTCAAGAATGCATTTTTGACTGGACTGGTAGAGAGCCGAACTTGTATCACTGAGAAAGCCAAGCACAGAAAGTGTGAAAGCAAAAGACTTTCAACTGGTTTCTCGTCTCAATATAGCCGGCAAGATATACGAGGACTCAGTTCTAGGAAATCATCAGGAGTAGATGGGACGAGAAGGCTTCTCGGATAGACTACTTGAATTCAGGTCGAAGAAATTTCCTCCACCTTTCAACTGCAACAGACGAGTACCCTCATCAGGGACGGGACAAGTCCCTTTTGCTCTGGACGAGTATACTGGTCAGGTTCGAGTCATAAGAAGAACAAAAGCAAGCAGAAGATTTGGAAACGAGATCACTAGAAAGACGAGGGAAGAAAAAACGTTCGCAATTTGGGTTAGACGGAGCGAAAGAGACGAGCTATGCAGGGTCGATCCCGCCTGAATAGGAAAACGAATAATAGAGAAGGTGGTCAAATCCTCATAGTGGTCTGAAAACGAGGACATTCCGCACAACGAAATTGACGTTTGATGTGAAGATTGTCTTCATTACAGATGAACGAACTGTGATAGACATGCAGATAGGAGATGGGGAGATAACGTGCGGAGTATTTCAGGGGTCGGTCCTAGGTCTTACCTTGTGAAATATCCTGTACAGTATTTTGAATATCTACATGACAGAAGACGCGAGTATAACGGAATACGCAGAGTTATTACGCAGCATTGAATTGTCATCAATCAACTACTGTATACAACAAGGATTGATGCTAGAAGAGCATAGAAATGATATTTTGCTAATGAACGGATGGTGCTGAGTGGTCATGAGGAGCATAAATCTCTCGAGTATGGATACCGGTTCTGGAAAAACTGTGAAATACGTGAAGGGATGTAACCCTCTGTTACGACCAGATCCATGGTACCCAGAGCAAGCTATAGGGTGAATGACTAATAATTTAAGGGTAATTATGCCATTGTTAGAGTGGTTCTCATACAATGAATGACTGGTTCTAGCGGAGAAATCATGTCTAATGAGCTCTATGGCGCGGAGATTTGGGTGAACATATTAAATTCATGAATGTATAAAAATTATGTTATGATATTAAAGAGAAAACTTGAAATAAGTATTGTACGTGCGTATGGTGGGAGTTCTGGCTGTAGTATGTGATCCCAGCGAATCTCTTGGCATTTGAGAGAAAGAAGTAGATCTAGATGCGCGATGAGAGTGGGCACACAGCAAGCGTGGCATAAATGTTATAGAAAGTTACAGAGAATGGTGAAATTTGACTTCGTGAAATAGAGAAATAGACTCTATTGTGAAAATTACTTTCATCCTTCGTAGTTCCTCATCTGCCACGAGTGCTTCGAGACTTTCCTGTGCCTTATCGAGAACTTGGAAAGGGACCACTCAGTTTCCAAACTCCCACCGATATATATTCGATTACAATGATCATAATGCATATTAAAAGCCTCTAAAAAAGCTTGCAGAGGGGAATAATGGGAGAATTGTTGAACTATATTTATCTACGCACTCACTTCGTGGTTTTGTAAGTAGGAATTGAAATGATTTGAGTATAATAGTAAAAAATTATTAGGAACTACAAGATATACTTTTTACTACACACTTTACAAGCAACGAGAATTCAATAACAGGAAATAGTTTTCATTAAATCTCGGCACCGTAGGCAGGGTTGCTGCCAGGGGAATCATCTTCCTTCGCTATATCGTCTTCTAGTAGTTTTCCCTTCTGAAGGGTCCTCTTTCTACGACAAAATTCAACCATATCCGTTTCATATTTCTGTAGTATCTCTTCGTTCCTCCTCTTCACGGCTCTCAGAGCATTTTTTTCTAAAACTAGAAAGTTCAAGGTTAGCCAGAGCTCGCTACACGGGTTTCGAAACATCCATTATGGCCTATAGAACATACCTGGTCCTGTAAGGCAGAGCTGGGGCTTAGGCCCCCTATTCGAAGAACCAGAATGGAAGTACGTAGCCCGAACATCCCTTTCAATACCCTCAAAATCGTCTTCATTTCGGCGAATGGCGTTTCCATAGTTCTGCTTGAGTAAATTGATTATTTAGTCAGGCGATTTTTGCGGCCCAGTGGTCAACTGTAAAACAACTTCTGACCAGAATAGAGTTCTTCTATAAGTGGTCCAAACGGAACTTTCAATTTTACAGTCAGAACCATACAGATCGACTTTTGCACTTCAACGAATTCTTTGGTGTCTCCATCCCTAAGGAAGTACGTATACCTGATATCTCCCTCTAAGGATCTTTGGAAGATTTCCTTCACACAATGGACTCCCATACTATCACTGGTGCCAAAATAATTAGAGATTCTTATAGAATTGTCCGGGACACTGATAGAGCTTTGACATTACCGACAAGTCAACAAATTTTCTACCCTACAAACTTGTTGTACAAACAACTCCATTCAAAGATGGGAATCCTTCCTTTTATCATGTCCCATTTACAGCATGAGAAAAATCAGTTAATCCCATTAATTCCACTGCTTCATCAACTGCAAGCAACATTGACTTGTCTGCGACTCTCTTCATAGCATAAAAAATGGTCTTCTTGTGGGTACCATGTGGTTTACTAGGGCGTGAAAGGTTCATTAGCCCACATAATACTTCAGCTGCACTATCCAACAAGATACACTGACTCGTTGGGATATATTGCAATAAGTTTTCAAAAAACGTTCCGAGCATTGAAGCTTTATTCAGCATGCCAAATCATTCCTTTCGGAAACATCCAGTTCAATTCCTCCTTCAAGAATGCAAATATCTTCGGCAGTTTCACTACATCGAATTAGAGCTCACTCGCATCTAAATAGTCGAAGTTTTGAGGCAAAAGCTTTTTCCTTCACGCACTTTGCCTCTTGTTTTCGCGGAATTTCGTGACTCACCATTTTCCAGAAACGTGGGGTGTTTTGTCTTTTTCAAGTTAGAGAGAATAAACTTCTTGAAAACACCTTCAACGATGAATGGCCCATCACACTATAAAGTGTTTTTCAGTGACTCGAAAACCCTGACCGAAGCAGTACGGATTATTAATCCGCGAAACTTTTTATCGAATTAAATTGAACAGTATCAGTAATGCTGATATGTTGATAATAAGGTAACCTGGTTAGCTTTTCATGTTCATCTTTGTATTTTTAATATGATTGCCCAGTTCTAGATTGCCTAACTCTCTCATAAAGTTGCGAGGTCGGTTGGGTTAGATTTATCTGTCTCTGTCTCTGCTCAAAAGTTTTTTTTTCTACACAAATGGTGCAAAATCTCATGATTTCTGCAGCTATCGCCATCATGTTTTCTTAACAGACTAAGCAAACTATTGGGTACAATCGGACATTGGCTTTTTTTCCGAAATTTCAGTCTCAAAGTAGTGGAGATAAAAAAAACTTCAATGCCGGATTGTTCAAAGAGAGTTTCAGTCTAATCCGAACAAAAAATCAAATCTATTGAGTAGAACCAGAGCTTTTTTGTACCATGAAATTCTAAGGAAATTGTATAAGATGTACAACAACGAAGTAGACGAAAAATGTTCGTTATTATTATTCATTTTTTTCTCTCGTACGTAACTATGTCCTTCAGAATCTCGACTTATTCTCGGAACGAAAAAGTTGAAGAAATAAATCATTTATTTGAAAAAATTCCAGGATCGTCATATAATAAGTGGGTGAAAAATCCGAATGAAAATTTGTTCCTTCGAGGCCATCCTGTTATTCAAACTTTTTAATGAATAAAGTTCTAAGTTTGGAATATTCCTACTATATTCATTTCCTATGGAATAATTCAAACCTCACTTGCCTTTGAAGTTTTTTGAAATGAATATAAGCTGTTAAATATTCATTATTGAAATAGGCATCCGGCAGTGGACTTTTTTAATTGAGCTTGATATTCCCTGGTGATAGTATTCCTATACGGATCCGAAGAAAGAACTAACGAGATGGTTTTCATCATACAATGGACCTGACATATTTTCCTATCTCTTTTGTCCTGGAGTTTCGCTGCTGGTTTTCGAGACCAATAGAGATTTTTCACTGATAATCTCTGCGTTCTTTTGAACTTTCTTCGTTTTGAAATTTTTTTCAGAAAATTTATATCAGCATAGAAACGAAGTGTAACTTTTTTCTTTAAGCTTGAGAAGTATTAAGTTGGTGAGAAAATATTTTCAGATGAAGCTAGTAACCCAAGATTCAGTCAACATTTTTTATTCTGTTCTACAATAGGTAGGATATGATGGACATTGTTGATCAATAGCCCTGGTCGATAAGATTTTATTTTTCTTGATTTGATGCCAATTAGAAAACGGGATCAGAGATTTAAGAAATTCGCTGATTGTATAATCGATACCAATGGTGACAATATTTTTGTAACACAAAGCAGATCTTTATTCTTCAAATGAAAATAACCTTTCGATATTAGGAAAAATATTCTTTTGAGTTTCAAAGTGCGAGATTCTCTATTTTTTTTTGATGCACGCTTCCCAGGAATAAGCTAACCTGTTACCATATGAGTGGGCGCATGGATAGAATTGAGGTGTGAAGAGGGTCCAATTGTAGGATTCTGGGAAGATATTGGATGGAAGCGAGTTCCACAGCTCACCGACCCTGTAAACAAAAGAATTCTTATGGAGAGAGGTTTGAGTGGTAGTTAAATGTTCCGCTATTTGATGAGAACTCCTTGCCAGCCTAGTGTTGCAGCAAAGCATAAGTTCTCCGGAACAAGGTCTTTCAGCTTCTTGGAGTATCTTCCGTGAAAGTATCTAAAAAAAAGAAAATGATCAGCAACTTGTCTTCTGAAAGCCAGCAGTTAGAAATCGCGGGTGATTTCCGGATGGTCGATGAGGTACACATCCCATTTTTGCCCACTTTCCAACATCTGCAACGAATATTTGGGCGCAGATCCCCATATATGGAAACAATATTCCAAAGTAGGTCGAATATGTACCTTATATACAAGCACAAAAGCTGAGATGACGTGTATCGCTTGGATCTGAAAAAAAAAACTAAATTTAGCTGATGCAGACTCCGCTATTGCTGAAACATGTTCATGCCAGCAAAACCAGGAGTTGACCATTATTCCGAGAAGGTGCATCGAATCTTTGGATGTAATTTGTTGGCCTTGTATCGTTAGAGGAGGTTCTCCAGCGGGGACCTTTCTAGAAATCGTAGTTGCTTGCTTCTTGCTAGCGTTGAAGCCCACCACGTTCAACTGACCATACTTCGATGTCCTCTGGAGGTCAGAGTTAGAGTTATTAATTTGTTTACATCTCTGACGCTGAGATTTCGCAGCTGTAACCTGCCGCAGACTACTACGAAACCAGGGTACAATCGTCTGCAAAACCGAAGATCTTGTTCTCTGTAGATGACAGAAGATCGTTTATCTGCAACAGAAACAAGGTTGGGATAAGAATAAAGAATGATGAACAATATCAACAATCTTCGAGTTAATGAAAAATTATAAAATTCTACCATCTTCAAACATTCGCGAAGAGACCAATCAACTAGCATCGAATTGTTACTAATCATTTTTAAAATCGAGTGTTTCCTCCCTGGACCCTAAGTACTGCCAGTATACGTCTCGAAAGCCCCTCAAACGAATTTTGGATGTACTCTAGAGCCACTGAGTTCCAAATTTCAGGAAGCAGATTTTCTAGTTGTTGGAGTGTTCTACAAGGTATCCTTCGTTGCTGAATTTGCCACCACATGTTGTCCCGAACATGTTCCATGGGATTCAAGTCAGAACTTCTGGCTGGCCATCTTCAAATATCAATTTCAGCATTTTGCAGAAATTCTGTAACTACTCTAGCTGCATGAGGCCAAGCATTATCATGCATATAAATGAAGTTTTCACCAATCAATGAGCCAAAGGATACAGCACGGGGTTCAAGGATATCTGCGATGTATCTGGCCGCTGTCATTCTTCCTTCATTCACTAGCTCCAACTCAGTTCGACCATGGAAATAAGTTATAATCAAGAATGAAATAAGAATATGGACTGGGACGGACATACAGATTATATACCCACAATTTACTTGGGGCAGATATGTATACTATCCAAGTCTTTGTACCTGGGTCCTGGGCCGAAATGGGTACTATGACGTATTATAGCGGTCCAGACATTGACCTTCAAGTAACGCTTTGAACCGGCATTAAGTAGTTAAGATTTTGATGAAGCATTTCCTGTCTTGAAAAATTTCAATCAGATGAACGGTCATATCACTGGAAAATGTTTTACAAATACTTCTTTATTTCATTGCTCCTACGTAACTTAATTGTAAAGCATGCAGGCTTTGAATTTTTCACCTGAACAGATTTCTATTTTTAAACGTATCGTCGGTCTTTTTTTGAAAAGTTTTGATCATATGATGAATGAATATCGTAGTGGTTCAATTAACTAAAGCAGGTTAATTTATTTAACTTCGTGAAAGAATGTTCTAGAGTTCTATCGAATCGACTGAAGCTTGAGGGCATCTTAGAATCGGCACATAGTAATTTTGAACTTTATGAACATGGTATGCATGTGGTAATTGTTCTTTCTTCAGGACATCTTGAATCATAGTTTTACGAACTGCCAATTGCAACCCTATGTTATTCGTCGATTTTGGTGAACCATGTCTAAAAATTGTTCTAATCCTTCATTGGCGTGTTCGATTACAACTTTTTCCTAACTTTTCGAGAATTGCTATCACAAATTTTCACAATAATCATTATTGGGCTGAGGAGAACCGCCAGACTAAACGGTCCCGCTTATCGGCAATTTCTTGAGGAGTTACCTTCATTTGCTCGAGGATGTGCCACTTTTGGTGAGAAACATAATGTGGTTCAGTGCCGGACGGGACACCAGCACATTTCAGTGGACATAGGTTTCGCCAGAACCTTGGCCTCCAAGGTCCCAAGACTTAAATAGTTTAGACTCTTTCTTATGGGGATATCTCAAAAGTTTCATACCACTCCAGTGAACACTGTAGAAGAATTGAGAAATCCAATAATAACCTCTTGTGACACGATAAGAAACACGACAGAAATATTTCAGAGAGTGCGTAATAATATGCGAAGAAGGACAGAGGCCTGTATTCTTGCAGATGGAGGACACTTTCAGCAATTTACTTAGTTTTGATTGTTTTTTCTAAATTTGATATTGAATTAGTATAAGTTGAGTCTCAGAAGACGAGCTATGAAAATGAAAACAAATTTTGGGCTTACCTATCGAGTATTTCTATTATTTTTTTTATTGAGCCAATAACATACAATTCAAATTCAGTAATTTCCACTCGAAAACGCTTGGAGATAAGAAAAAATTACAAGTATCAAAAAAGTTTCTAAATTGAACGGAGATGATGAAAATTGATTGTACGCTGATCAGTGGCGTACTGCAAAAAAGTTTGGAGGGCAAAAAGAGATACGGCCTCGGAAAAGAGAAAACCTTATGAATTTCAGTTAAAATCTAGGACGTGTAATGATGAAGGCTGTAAAAAAAGCTTGCATTTCAAATTTGCGCTCAATATCTCAAATACTGCAGGAGTTTTGAAGAAAAAAACAATCTTTTTCACAAATTTCAACAGCTTGTAGCTCCGCAACGAAGCTTTCGCAGACCTATGTTTATATAAACTTATTTTCTTAAAATTGCACGTAGATTTCTCCCTCCAGTTGTGACATACTATTATGTTACACCCTATATGCTTTTTTGACAACGAACAGTTCGCCAAAATGTTGCAAACGACCCAGGGTTAAAGTAACGATTCTTGTGGCAGAGTATGTGACACGTACAGAACAGAAATATTTCCTCATGTACAGGGTGTTCCATTTCACTGAATTGTTACCTGACTCGGTTATTTCATGGAAAATACACCGAATTCCGAAAAGCGTCGATAAGCTCGGTATGACTTGATCCCTATATTCGTATGTAAGAGAAAATTCGAGGGCCTCGAATAATGGAAATCCTTGTCAATTTTCCACATAAATCGTTCCGGAAAGGTACAAAGACACGATATTCCGGGCGGGGTTGTTGACTCAATTTGTTTACCCAATATATGCACTCTTCGAAGACACTTATTTAAATTCTTCGTGTTGAGCATTTTCATGAGGAACCGTTTTGTTACAGGCACATTGGAGCTGCGGCCGTCAAGTGTCAGTGCTCGGAGGGTTTCACCGGTAACGCCTGCGAGACGTCTATCTCTTTCGAAGCGGCTGAAGGTAAAGTAATAACGTGAATTTTTATACTGGATTTGAATGACGTCAAAAAGCTGAAGAATACTTAGTAGTCAGCCGAATCTTTTTCTGTCAAATATTTACTACGTTTTAAGAGCTGAAATTAAATTCTTAATGAAACATTGCAATTTGAAGCAAATATTTTCCGCGATAAACTTCGCTAGTAGTGTACATAAACACCTTTAAAAAGTCTAGGGAACACCAATATCTTTAAAATATGATGATTCGATTTATAGAAACCATTCGGTTTTTGTTAGGATGTATTGTATATAATGTATTCTCAAGAGAACAAAATAATATTTGACTTCTCCAAAGCACCTATTATAACAAAAAATTTGAAATTTGAAAATGACGAAATTTGGTAAAACACAAATAAAAATCCTGAACTAATATTTTCGAAACGATATGGAAGCACTTATATTTTGCAGTACCCAGAAGGTCCACCTCTGTTATTAATGACACTTTGGCTTCGTCGCGGCATGCTCAATATTAAATTGTCTATTAAATTTTGGCCTTAGTCATTCCAAGCCTCCTGAACTGCTAATCGAAGTTCCTGTTCATGATAGAAGACGTTTTGAAGCAGGAAATCTCTTTTTAGGGTGTCCCATACATGCTCGATGGGATTCAGATCTGGGGAGCAGAATGGCCACGGTAAAAGATCGATATCATTCTCTTCAAGAACGTTCAAGACAACTCTTGCACGATGAGGAGGGGCATTATCTTGTTGAAAGAGTGGATTTTGAGCCATTGTTTTGAGATACGGTACCAATACAGGTAAAACTATCTCATTTGCTTAAGAATTTCCCGTGAGGTTGTTCTGTATGAAAACGAGGACAGTTCTACCACCAAGGCGTATACCTCCCCAAAACATCACTGATCCGCCTCCCTGTCTTACATTTTCTCGAGCATGCTGGAGACGGTTTTGCTTTTCAGGTTCCCTACATATTCGAATTCTTTCCGAATCGGGATAATAACTAAATCTAGATTCATCACTGAAGGGAACTGTGACCCTCTGCTCTTGATTCCAATTTACGTAATCTTGGCACCAAGCTAAACGAGCATCGCGATTTCCATGGGTCAGTTGTGGAACTCTCAAAGGACGTCTGGAGTGGGGTTTACTTTCGTGCAGTCGATTTCTCACAATTTGGTCGGAAATTTGTACATTATGAACTCGTGATAGCTCTTGAGCTAATGGAGATGCTGTGGTAGTACGATCTTTTCTGGCTTTCTGGCTTGTAAAACCTGTATGGCGTTCTTCTACGCTACCTGTTTCATTGAAACGCGACCATGAACGGTTTATGACACTTGGGCTACTTCCCAGAAACCTGGATACTTCCTGTTGTGAGCTGCCAGCTTGGAGCATGCCAACGGCTCGTAACATCTCTTCTCTAGTCAAATGTCGTCTTTCCATGGTCGAATCACAAAACTTGAGTCTTTTATTTGTGCTTACAACAGAAACAAAGTGCCAACTAACTGATTTCAAACACTGAATACATGAAATGATTATAAAGCAGCGTCGCATCTGCTGCATTCTTAGTTTTTTATAAAAAAAAACTGAAATCTGTTGCGGCACTCTACATAATTTGGTGAGAAATTGATGCAGGTGTTCATTTCTTAAAAAAAATCATCCATATTGATCGTTCTGGATACGATATATCGATATTCAGAAGTGTTCCCTAGACTTTTTTGAGGTGTTTATATAATCTTGGGTATTTTAGGTAGTATTTCTTTCCGTCATTTTAGTTCAAGGTTTTCAAGTTTCAAAAAATGATTCCATATTTTACACCGAAAAGTTCGGTTTTAGATTGCAATAAACCTCAATAAACTTGGGACAAGAAGAATTTTTCAGAAATCCGTAGATCAATGAATAATCTTTCCTGACAGAGCTAGACTGGGCAAGAGAACTTATAAAATCCTAACTCTGACTTAATTCTCACAGCTTCTCTTCCTACTCTCCTCTTCCGCTTCGAAATTGGTTGTAACCGCTAGTAACTCTATTTGTCAGTTGCGCGGAAGCTGTCTACGCATCTGAACTGATATGATGAGTGACCTTCACGTAGTTTATTCAGTGTCTTCGCCAATCCTCTTTTTCTGGTTCGGACATGTTTCAGCCATATCCTTTGTTGGTTTGCTAATTTAACCAATTTCTATTTTTACAGTTCAGATACAAATTGATAGAAAGGAAAATTTTCAGAGGCTCTGAGTTGAGACGTCAGATAGCAGAATCTTCTGACGTGGACGGCATTCTTGAATTTGAAGGATATGATTTCAGAAACGGAAGATGCAGTTCTTCTCTTGTTTTGCATAACATTTTTCATTGCAATGATGGTAGAGGCTCTTCAAACTGAAATACTATGAAAATCTTCACGCACCTCTTCATTAAATGTGATAATTCACTGGCTTGACCCTAAAAGGAAGCCCGTTGTATAAAAGACGAAGTAAAAAGAAGGAGTGACTTTTCTGGAGAACGTCGTGATTGACTGTGTCTTGTTCGCATCGAAATTACACTCAACCAGCTCCATTCTAATATATTCTCCAAGTCTGTTGGTAAATTTTTCGGTGTGACTCCTCAGCAGTTCTAGGAAGCTGACTGGAATATGAGGACATCAGAGTACGGTCAAAATATTTTGTTAAATTTGGAAAGGAGCAGATCATTAATCTGCAACAGAAAAAGAGTTGGCGAGAGTATAAGGCCCTGGGGTACTCCTGGATTGAATTGAAAGGGCTCAGTCGTTACACCATCAACCACCACCCGAATCATCCTACTGAAGAGAAAGTTACTAACCCAACGACGCAATTTTTCAGACACTCCATGAGCGTGTAGTTTATTATTCAAGGCTGCGTACCAAACCCTTTTGAAGGCCTTTGAGATATTAAGACCAATGTTTCTTGATTAGCCATGCTTTCCGATTTTTTATGCCTACAAATTTGTAACGCTAGCAAGGAGGTGACCAGTTGATTTTTGGTGAATTAAGGTTTTTGTGCGGATATTATTTTGTGGACTTTGGAATGTAGGTATCTATGGGAAGTATGAACTTAAGGCAAATGAGAAACAATATAATGTGTTGATTCGTGGTGGAGTGGATATAATATCACTATTTTTCTTTTTCTGTTTGTTTGGCTGATGAATATTGAAGAAGCGAACAGGCGAAGTATTTTAGAATTGTTCGAGCCTCTGCTTCTGAAGTTGTTTATTTTGTTGTCATGGGAATAAGATTTTGTTTTTTTAGGCTTTCCTTCTCCCATCTGGCTCGGTTTCAATTTCATATCTTCCTGGAAGTAGTTGGATCTTTATTGTAGGGTTTACAAAGTAACAAGTAGCAGAAACAAGGTTGTGTTCGGAGTTGCCTGACAGTGCTGAACGGAAATCATCTGGATCTAAACATGAAAGACATCGAGAGTATTGGGATCATCGGTTATATTGTCAGGAGTTCTATCGGTTCATAAACAAAATGAATCAAGCTGAGGTTCATCACAAAGGCCCACGCTTACCTTCCTGCTTCGATGGTCCTATTTGTGTGTCAGAATCAGTTGATGTTGTGGCCATTGAAGTCACCTATTATAATCATTTCAGCTGACGGATCCTGTATTTTGATCGTCTCCACCCTATCGCCTTGATACTGACTCAATCTGAAGTAGTTGTTATCATTAGGACATCTACCAGGTTGTTCAATAAGTTTTGTCATTCCCTAAGAAAAACACAATGTTATGGTTCAAAACACAATTCATTATTCAGCGTAATCTCCCTGAACATTAATACACTTGCTCCAACTATCCTTCAATCTGTGGATCTCATCCCTGGATAGAGAATCCGGAAGGTCTACAAAATACGCTTCAACAGCCATTATGACCTCTTCATTTGATGAAAAACGCTTGCCACGCATAAATTTTTTGAGATCTGGAAACAAATGGAAGTCGCTGGGGGCCAAATCTAGTGAATACGGTGGATGCTCTAACAATTCGAACTTTAATTCATGGATTTTAGCCATTTCAAAATGCTCTTGTGACATGGTGCATTGTTCTGATGAAAAAGGATTTTTTTCTTCTGCAAACCGGGTCTTTTTTCACGAATTTTTCTCTTCAGCTGGTCCAATATTATTCAGAATTAGTTGTTTCACTAGTTTGCAAGTATTCCACAAATCTAGTTCCTTTCGCATCTCAAAAAAACTGATGCCATAACCTTCTTGGCCGATTTCTGGACACGAACTCGTTTCGAAGCCAAACAACCAGGTTCACACCACTCTTTAGCCTCTTGTTTTGATTTAGTATCATAGTGATAGACTCAAATCTCATCCACAGTGATGAATCGACGCACAAAATCCACTTTATCTTTTTTAAAACGCTCCAGATGTTGCTGAGAAAGTCGCATTCAAATGTGTTTCTCTTCCATTGTTAGCGAATGCGGCACCCATTGTACACACAGCTTTCTAAAACCCAAAATTTTACTCGAAATATGGCTAACAGTGCCTAATGAGATGTGTAGAGCCTCCACTAAATCTCTCTCAGTCAATCGACAATCTTCCAAAACCATATCCTTTATTTTGGCTATGATTTCTGGTGTTGATGTGCTTTTTGGACGTCCTTCACGTGGATCGACTTCAAGGCTTGTACGACCACGTTTAAATTCAGCAACCCATCTTTCCACTGTTCCAAGTGTAGGTGAACAATCATTATACACTCTTAACGTTCGAGAATTTCTTTTGGTGCTACACCTTCCAAAAATACGAATTTTATCTATCCATATTCAATTTTTTCCATTGTAAGAAAATACTGTGACACGGCAACACTAAATGGCTTGTAAACAAAGAATGAATTGAAAGATTGAAATGAATCTTCACATACGTTCATATGAAGAGTGTACCAACAAAACAAAAACAAATTTGGACTAGTAGCAACGCCCTCTCTTATCGAACGACAAAATTTGTTGAACAACCTGGTATACAGACATCAGAGAAACATGGTTTTGTTGTATGAACAGATTTTCAATCATGGCAGGTCTGAAGTGTCATCCTAAAACGTATCATCTCTTTGAAATGTATTTTTCGAACAAAAACACCAAACACAAGAAAATGTAGATTCTGTGCATAAGATTATCATGGAAGATCGGCATGCTATATATCGAGAGAATAAGTTTTCTTTAGATACAGCAGCTGTTCATGCAAGAGCAGAAAGCTTCTAGGATTAATCTATGTCAAAAACAATGAACCCTTTCAACTTTGGACTTAAAGCGTTCACAACATTGTCACTGGTGACAAAAGTTATCAGAGGCCTAAGTGTCTCCAAAAAGATGGTCGCAGCGTTTGTTTCAAAAACAGGCCGTGTAGAGAAAATTCTTTGAATGTCGATTTTTATACAATCATTCACCCTTTACCAAAACAATGCAAGTTCGCTCACAGCCCGAAAACCATTAAAATGTTCTTCCACTTTTCCTATAACCACGAAATGACTGCGTGATCGGAGATTTCCGTCTTCAGAAGAAGCTGTCGATGTCTTCCGAGAGGCCATTTGGAATGTAGTAGCAAACTTTTGGAATAACTGCTTCCAGAATTAGTTCGAACGAATTCAGTTCTGAATTGTTTCTAGCTCTATAAGCAAAACTTAAAAGACATCCCTCGTATTCATCATCGTAGTTTTACTTCTTATCAGACAAGTATCCGACGAAAATGAAATTAACCAAGTAAAATTTAATGCGTGATATATTAGCAGATGATCGGAAAATGAATCACGATAATTTTCGTCTCTTTT
This sequence comes from Cryptolaemus montrouzieri, assembly GCA_013387265.2. Classification (NCBI taxonomy): domain Eukaryota; kingdom Metazoa; phylum Arthropoda; class Insecta; order Coleoptera; family Coccinellidae; genus Cryptolaemus; species Cryptolaemus montrouzieri. Next base: position 104,722,989 of record JABFTP020000021.1, read on the forward strand.
CTATCTTCCTATCGTCCGTTCTTAGTCTCTCCGTTTCCTTTTAGCATGGCTGAATGTGAATGTAGCTTTATTGTCACTGTCAACTTTCATTTCGCGCGAACGAAAACTTTCACGTTCATACTTCCACAGATTCCAATTTGAATACTTCAAACAGCGAAAGTGAAAAAGCAAGTTGCTATAGTATGCCTTCATTTTACGCAAAAGATGTATCTATTCATTGAAGTTTTTGCAATGAAGTGTCTCGTTTCAGGAACAGATGGGAGTGTGAAGTTCTGTGCGCGAGAAATGGAAAACGGGGATTTTGATGGCCTCCGGGTCATCACTTACAATCTTGAGTCATTTCTTCTTTGGCATTTTTCCAATAGTATTTCATTTTCGGAAAGGAAAGATATATTTCTCGTGACCCTAGGGTTATTATGTTTTTCCTTTCGAACAATATGGAATGAATTCGAAATGATAGTTGGCCCTGCATGAAAGTGACATATTCGAAAAATGATAACAAAGTATCGCTAAAATATCGTCAGAGTCGGTAAGAATTAAGTTGACCCTTGGGAATCATCATATTCATTCTCAAGATCTAACTTCTCCCAATAGGAGGGCCTTTAATCAGTTGAGATAATTCGAGCATAGTTAGCAAGAGTGTAGTGAAAAGGTATATTATGTGAAAATATTGTCAATCATCATTGATTTGATTCAATCTATATTCAATTCGTGATGACAGTTAGGATGGAGCTTTTAATTTTATTCCTCTTCATGGTAGTCCTGTATGCACTGGTCGTTCAAATTCAATGTATACTCGAGCAAAAAATAAAAAGGATTCAGCCGTTACTATTTTGTAGTATGGAATTGATATTACGAAGATTGCGAATATTATTACGTAAAACTCGTAAAACTATCACTGTTTAAGTTGGAGAAGCTTATTCAACGTCATAGCTATTTAGAGCATTAACTCATCATCAGACAACTATGAGTTTTGAAGTAAAATACAAAGTTAGCGATTTTCTTATATATAGGTACAGAGAAATAGATTAACAGTATAGGTAAAGTAAATATTAGAAATTAACATTAGGTACTAATGTATATCAGAAAACTACTCAAAATCCCAAAGATTTAGGAATAATATAAATCAGTCAGACAGTTATGTAATATTTGATTATTCTCTGTTTTGTGTTTGGACGGAAATAGGTTAATGAAGAATATTGATGTTTGGGAACGTCAGAAGTATTTTGAGAATAAATACTGTTAAAAGCTTTTTGCAAGAGTTTTTAGATAAAAGTTTATCTATCATTGATATATAATGCTATTGTTTGTATATATTCTGGTAGATTGATATATTTTCATAACATTTAACGTTATCCTGATATACAGGATGTTACATAATAGTATGTAACAATTTATGGGCTTAAATCAACGTGCAATTTCAAGTAAAACATTTATATAAACATAGATCTGCAAAAGCTTCGTTACGAAGCTACAGGGTGTTGAAATTTCCAGAAAAATTGTTTTTTTTCTTCAAAACTCTTGCAGTTTTTGAGATATTCAACCGAAATTTGGATTTCAAACTATTTTTTACAGCCTTCATCATTACACGTCCTAGATTTGAACTGAAATTTACCAGGTGTTTTCTTTTCCGAGGCCATGTCTCCTTTTGCCCTCACAAACTTTTTTGCAGTACGCCACTGATCAGCGTTCTATCAATTTTCGTCATCTTCGTACAAATCAAAAACTATTTTGAGAAAAGTAATTTTCTCGTAACTCCAACCGTTTTCGAGTGAAAAATTATTAGGTTTGAATTATTTCAATTGTATGTTATTCGCTAAATAAAAAAAATAACAGAAATACTCGAAAGGTATGCCCAAAATTTGCTTTCATTTTGATAGCTCGTCTTCTGAGACTCAATTCATACTTGTATATATAATATATATATAAATATGAAACTAAGAAAAATAACAATTAAAAACTAAATAAATTGCTGGAAGTGTCATACACCTGCAAGAATACAGGCCTCTGTCCTTCGCATATTATCACGCACTCTTTGAAATATTCCTGGGGTTTTTCTTATTGTGTCACAAGAGGTTATTATTCAATTTCTCAATTCTTTCACAGTGTTCACTGAAGCGGTATAAACTAAACTTTTGAGATATCCCTATAAGTGAAAGTCTAAACTATTTAAGCCTGGGGACCTAGGAGGCCATGGTTCTGGCCCACCCCGACCTATCCATCGGTTGTTTAATGTATTATTCAAGAATTCCCTAGCTTCTCCACTGAAAAGTGCTGTTGCCCCGTCCTGAATGAACCACATTATGTTTCTCACCAAAAGTGGCACATCCTCGAGCAATAAAGTTAACTCCTCCTCAAGAAATTGCCAATAGGTGAGACAGTTTAGTCTATAAGGGAGAAAAATGACCTAATGAAATAATTTCCAATTATTCCGACCGAGATATTTAGTGAGAATTGTTCTTGAAAATGAGATTCTTCAATCAAATGGCGGTTTTCCCCAGCCCAATAATCATTGTTGTGAAAATTTGTGATAGCAGTTCTCGAAAATTTTGCTTCGTCTATGAACATTATTTGACTATCAAAATGAGCATTTTCTCTAATTTCATCTAAGAACCATCGGCAGAAACTCAGTCCTGAAGGAAAATCTCTAGGAAAAAGAGTTCGGGCGCGTTGAATATGAAATGGGTACAATAAAAAGTCGTCTATGATCCTCCTAACTAGAAAATGTGAAATAGTCAACTGATTTTCAGTTTTTCTAGTACTCACATGAGGATTCAAATAAATAAAACTCGAAACTGCTTCCTCAATATCCGGAGTTCTCATAGTTTGAGTTGCAACTTTTAAATAATTATTTGCAGTTTGAGTACCAGTTTTCCTCAACCTTCTGTGGATATTTGAAATGTTCGCCTGTCTGGTATTACTCGATTTGGAAAGCGCACCTAAAATAATCGCTTAACTTCTGTTGTGTTTCCGTCAGCCAGACCGTACATGTAATGAATATCAGCCAATTCGGCGTTAGTAAAATTAGCCATTTTTACTTACAGCAATATTTTCAAAAGTCTTAAAACTTATCGTTAATTTAATAAAAAATTCGAGCAGACACTGTAAAAATGAATAAATAAATGAAAAAAATCAAAGCCTACTAGTCATTTTTTTAATTAGAAGTGCTTTCAATTAAGCTCATGCATACAATCGTTTAATAATTTTTTGCTCGAGAACGGTTGTAGATACGAAAAAATTACAAATGTCAAAAAGTTTCTACATTGAAAGAAGATGACGAAAATTGAATGAACGCTGATCAGTAGCGTACTGCAAAAAAGTTTGAAAGGTCAAAAAAAGACATAGCTCTGGAAAAGAAAAAACCTTGTAGATTCTTGTTAAAAATTAGGACGTGCAATGATGGAGGCTGTAAAATATAGCTCGCATTCCAAATTTTGGCTGAAAATCTGAAAACTGCAGGACCAATTTTTTCCGGAAATATCAACACCCTGTAGCTCCGTAACGAAGCTTTTGCGGACCTATGTTTATATGTTTATATTATACCCCCTCAAGTTGTGACATACTAGTATTTAACACCCTGTATAATAACTCCAGGATATGTTCTGATCAAAATCATTGCCTGGCAGTGGTATTATGTTCATGCAATCGAATTAGTTTCATGAAAAAATATAAATCCACCACCTGGTTATTAATAGCATTGCCAGGCAATGATTATAATCAACACATATCCTAGAATCATTATATATTAGGATAAAGTTAAATGTTATGAGAATATATCAATCTACCACAATATATACAATCTGAAGCATCATCAGACAATGACATCAATGTACCAACGAGTAGTGTCAGAGGCTTTCTCCCCGGAAAAATACAGTGTACGAACCTTAGTCAAGTAACGCTGAATGTTACTCATAGTTCATAGTTTTCTTTTTATGAAGTGATAAACGATCGAATAGAATACTGCTCTGAATATAGATATGATGAAATTTTCAGCTAATTATATTACTTTTGTATATACGAATAAATGAAATATGAAATGAGATTCTGAGCAGTATAAACTCAAGTGAAAACCTATATATTTTTCCGAAAAGAAACTCACGCAGAATATTACAAGATTTGATGACTGTTATGTTCTGTAACTGTTCAAATGAGTTTTTCTTTAGACCTAAAATCTCAATATTTTGTGAAGATTCCTAGGAATAACACCTGTTGTAGAAATAATAATCGGTAAAATAAATAATATTTTCATTTTCCACATTTTTCAATCAAAAATGAAAATTTTTTCGTGGGAATGCAGACAAAGATAATACTTTTCTTTCGAGTTATTACACGACCCATCTACCCTCTTCCAAATTTTCAAGGGTTGTCACCCCTGCTCCAGGAGTTGAAATTCGAGATAGAGATGGTACTTGATGATGACTGCCATTGATCAGCATGGATCTGTTCCATTTTACCTCACTGAAACTTGAATAGTCTCAGGGAAATAGTCTTCCCTATCTTTCAGTTGCTCACCCTGTATCTTTTACAGTTTTCAATTAAAATGGAAATTCGTTCAAGGCAATGTAGACAAAGATACCACCTTTCTTTTGAGTCATCAGTCGACCCATTTTCCCTATTCAAAATGTTCAAGAATTGCAACCCCCGCTTAGGGGGTTGATATTTCAGGAAAGTTTTGTACCCCTTGAAACAAAATTTGACCTGTTTTTGCGTTTTGATCAGAAATGAATATCTTGGTAGATATAACCTCTGTTCAGTTTACGTTGAAGCACCCTAAATATATTATCATCTTGCTCATAAATAAATATCCCATAACATTTTTTCGAAAAATTGATAATTATCCAGTTATTTAACACTTCTTGATATAACAAAATGTTTTGCTTCTCTCTATAGAAGCAAGAATATCTCAGTTATTCTAACAGATACATGAAATCATATATACCATCGGAAAGAACATTAAATATGCTATAAGATATATAAGTATTAATGGTAAAAAAAAATTATATACCGGATGTTGTAAAAGGCTAAATGAAAATATTGGAAATGAACAGAATTAGTGGTATTTACTTGTTAGCTGTACCACTAAAAACTGGTTGATAAGTAGCTGTTTGTGTTTTGGAAAAAACTACTAAATTCATCCGGCTTTTGAACGGTATACCAATTTTTGAGCCTACTATTTTTTTCTAGCAATATCATGGGTAAGAGTAAGCCTTTCTTTAGAATTTTAGTGTTGTTATTCATTTTTACTTTTTTGTTGGAGATCGAAATGAGTGATTTCTTGTTACCGAAATTGCCTCTGGCCAATTTTTGTCATTCGATAGATCGTTATGCAAAGAAAAATTAGCTTACCATTCGTGCACCCTCACGTTTCGGAAGCTTTTCTAATATGAAGTACTTTATCTTAATTAATTTCTAGGTGTTCATTTAATATGTCATAAGGCGCATTCAAAGAAACTTTTCCCACATATTTTACATCTTTCTTTGCTGGTGATTTGAAAGCCTCAGTTGTATTGATATTATCACTATTTCCAGCTTCATTTGAAGCATGATGATGATTTTCGCCATAAATTTTTTCAATTTTATTCCCAATCTAGGACTTTTTACACAAACTGGCAAAACTGCTATTTTCGCCAACGGGTGCACCGCATAGAGTTTTATTTTTGAAAGATTTATTATCACGTCTTTGTCCCTGCGATAAAGTAGGTCTAAGATAAATGTGTCCATAAATTGTTCTGGACGCCTACACTATGTGGTTAAAAATTATTTATGTAATTTGAATCTTTGAGATGATATCAAACATTTCTTAGCAGCTTTGAGGTATGAAAAAACTTAAGATAATTGGAAATCGGTGGAACCCAGGAAGAGGAAAATTGATTGCCATTTTTGAGACAAAACTATTCTATCTGTTCTGAATCATATAAATTTATTGATTATATGAAAACATTAATTTTGGTAACAAAGAGTTTAAGCTGCATTCATCCATTTGCTGTAATTCTCAAAGAGGAGCACGCAGTAACGGTTCACGATATCGAGAGAAAACTAACCAGGTGTATTGTACACATTTAAATTGTTCTGAAATCCAAAGTATAGACATACAGGGTCCTTCAACGAAAACATAACAGAGGCTATATCTACCAAGAGATTCATTTCTGATCAAAACGCGAAAACAAATCAATTTTTGTTTCAAGGGGGACATTTTTTGGGGTACAAAACTTGCCTGAAATATCAACCCCCTAAGCGGGGGTTGGAATCCTTGAACATTTTGAATAGGGAAGATGGGTCGAGTGATGACTCAAAAGGAAGGTGGTATATTTGTCTACATCGCTTCGAACGAGTTTCCATTTTTAATTAAAACTGTAAAAGATACAGGTTGAGCAACTGAAAATTAGGAAGATTATTCCTGAGACTATTCGAGTTTCAGTAATTTCAACAATTCAACTCAGGGTGACCACCTTGAAAATTTGGAAGAGATTTTTATTATCTTTGTTGAAAAAAACTGTAGAAGATACAGAGTGAGCTACTGAAAATAGAGGAAGACTATCTATCGCCCTGAGATATTCAGTAGCTCACTCTGTATTTCTACAGTTTTCAATCAAAATGAAATTTGTTCACGGGGGTGCAGATAAAGATAATATCTTTCTTTCGAGGTATTACTCGACCCATCTACCCTCTTCCAAATTTTCAAGGGTGGTCACGCCTGCTCTAGGGGTTGAAATTCGAGATAAGGATGGTACTTGATGATGACTGCCAATGATCAGCATGGATCTGTTACATTTTACCTCACTGAAACTTGAATAGTCTCAGGGAAATAGTCTTCCCTATCTTTCAGTTGCTCACCCTGTATCTTTTACAGATTTCAATTAAATTGGAAATTCGTTCGAGGCGATGTAGAAAAAGATACCACCTTTCTTTTGAGTCATCACTCGACCCATCTACCCTATTCAAAATGCTCAAGGATTGCCACCCCCGCTTAGGGGGTTATTTCAGGCAAGTTTTGTACCCCTAAAGATGTCCCTCTAGAAACAAAAATTGACCTGTTTTCGCGTTTTGATCAGAATTGAATCTCTAGGTAGAAATAGCCTCTGTTTAGTTTTCATTGAAGCACCCTGTATAATATATATGATTTTCATGGTTTTCATTCTGACATACCGCTCTCTCTAGCGAAATCGAAATACGAAATTCTCTCATTGTAGCAATAAAGAATTAAAACTGAATTATCTGGATCACTGGATATGCTGAAAGCTTCCAAACCAAAGGAAATAAATTGTTGAAACACTTGACAGATCTAATCTAAACTTTTCAATTTGTTGTGAATTTACGGTCCAGATATTTTGCTTCCCATTGTTTTATATCTGAATGATATTTGTATTCCCATAGCAGGAATTGTCATCGGGTGGAGTATGTTAGCCAATCAAACTGAGTAGGAGTTTCATCCTCTCTATCAAATTGTATGTGCACACATTTGCAAATACTCAAACTATAATATATTCAGAAAGGGTTTAGAGCAGGGATGCTCAAACGGTCGATCGCGAGTGCCTTTTAAGTAGGTCTCGAAAAGAAAAAAAATTTTTATAATTTGGTAAATAAATTACAAAAATTTATTACGTAATAATATATTACTCTGCTAGCGACAAATGGCGGCTTTATGAAAGGAACTCTCAGTACTTGTCAAAGAAAAGCCGCGTTTTTCATTCTTGTCACTTTTTCGTTTGACAGGGAACATTCGAGACAATCGTTTACGCCGATATAAATATTACGCCTGCAGGAATTGGAGTCCTGAATTGTAACATGAAGGCAATAGTACGTCGATACAAAGTTTATTATTAAATAGTACAAAATGAGTGCTGCGAAGAAATCTGAAACGTATCATTTTAACAACGGTTTCGAGGAAGCATTTTTCTTCTGTATGATGAAGGATAAGTGCATTTGTCTTATTTGTCGTGCGTCATTTGCAATACCTTAGCGTGGTAACTTAGAGAGGCATCATGAAACGGTTCATAAAAACTATGAAAAGGATTTTCCGCCACAGAGTGAATTAAGAAAACGAAAAGAACACTATTTGATATCTTGTTTGAAAAAAGAACAAATCATGTTCACGAGACCAGCCAAACAATCAGAAGCTGCTACGTTCGCGTGATTTAAAATATCTCATATATTGGCGGAACACAAGAAACCATTCGAATAGGGATCGGTTGTGAAGGAAGCATTTATTGAAGGGTGAGACTTTATTTGGAGATTTTAAAAATAAAACAGAAATTATGTCTGCTCTTAGAGAACTTCAATTATCTCCTTGGACTGTCACAAGGCGTATTGAAGTCATGAGTCAGGATATGGAAGATAAACTAAAACATAATATCATAAAATGTACATACTTTTCTCTACAATTCAACGAATCCACCAATATGACAGACACTGTCCAGCTGTGTATTTTTATTTGGATGGTATTCAATGACATGTGACAATCATTGCTCTGAAGAGGAAGACCCGTGGCGAAGATATATATGACGTTCTCTTCTATTTTGTAAGAAACTATAAGCTTCCAATGTATAAATGAGTGTGAACTACAACCGATGAAGCACCAGCAATGACTGGAAATAAAAACGGTTTTGTGACATTGTGTCGAACTAATTATATAATTATACGTCGAAAAGTTTTGTGTTCATAAGTTTTGAACACGAAGGAAATTATGGGCATTGCAACAAAAATTGTTAATTCCATCCGTACACGTAGCTTGCAACGGCGGCTCTTTGATTTGCAATTGGAAGATATAGAGTCAGCTGAACACAATGATTCAGTTCTTCACACGGACGTCAGGTGGTTGATTCGCGGAAAATTACTAGAAAGGTTTCAAGAATTATTACCCGAAATAATAGCTTTTCTAGATGATAGAGGTGACGACATTGAGATGTTGAAAATCAAAATTTGCTGACTGATTGGGCATTTTTGACATCACAATGCACTTAAACACCATTATCTTGGCGCTTCAAGGTAAAAGAAAAACTAATATTGAGATGATCAGCGCAGTAAACGCATTCAAAATTAAATTGCAACTTATGATGGTTCAACTGAAAAGAACGGAAGGAGCAATATTACCAGCATGTCTATTTACATTCGTTCTCGACTACAATCTGAGCGTAGTCGAAACCTAGGTCCATCCGATAAATAGATCCTTAAATTAGACGGAGAGATCCCTCTCAAAATAAATTTGGTTTATTTTATTCCCTGTGCTCGATTTCCTTTTATTAGGGGCTCACAACTTCTTAACTTTCTGGATTGAAGATTGCTTCCATGCAATATAGGGTGTAACATAATGGTATGTTGCAACTTGAGGGAGTAAATTTACGTGCAATTTCAAGAAAAAAAGTTTAGATTAACATAGGTCCGCAAAAGCTTCGTTACGAAGCTATAGGGTGTTGAAATTTCCGGAAAAAAATTGTTTTTTTAAATGTGACACTCGTTTCTAGTATGCACCATGACGACCAAATTGATGACACTACTGGGAAACCAGAGATGATTAAGATGTATAACACAGCAATGGGAGGAGTTGATACTGTCGACCAATAATGTTCTACATACAATTGTGCACGTAATACGCGACATTGGCCAATTGTTATATTTTACTCTGTGTTGAATGTTGGTGGCATGAATTTCCTCATCATCTTCAAGAGTAATAATCCGAATTCAAAAATTAAGCATAGGGAATTCTTGAGTGACTTTGCTTTTTTGCTCATAAAACCCTATGTGGTGGTTCGAAGGTTGACAAAGAGCCTACCAAGAAGTCTTACTACAAGAATGCATGAAATCCCCAAGAAAAAGAATCCAACTGAAGAGCACTTGGCGAAGCAGCCACGACTAGAGCCGACAGAAAACCAACGAGGACGGCGTGGAGTGTGCAATAGGGTGAAGAACAGGCATTCTCCGTTTAGGATTCTCATAATAATGACATTCTCAAGGCCAGTGATAATTCGATGCAAAACTGAATTTTCACGTGGATTTGAAGCAAAATTTCACAAGTGTTTTTTGGGTTTTCTATTTATCTTTCATTCAAGTCATGTGGCTCCCATTTTCCGCACTTTCGAATCTTTCGTATAGCTTTCAACCGGTCTTAAGTTTGTTGTGCAACATATACTAGGTGTAGTGAAAAGTAACCTCCCTCGAAATGAAGAGAAATTTTTTCGAATATGCTTTTTTTTGTTTTATTCAATGTTTAAGCTCAAAACACTTATTCTAGCGATGTTCCATCTTTTTGTTACCGTCCGAAAAGTAATTTTCCAGAAGGTCTGCGAAATACTCCTACGTGGCGTCCATGATTTCTTCGTGTGAGCTGAATTTTTCATTTATTACCCATCTCTTGAAGTTTGGGAAGAGAGAATAATCCGAGGGAAATAAATCGGGCGTATACGGTGGATGTGGAAGTAATTGGAGCCTCAAACCATTGATTTTAAACGTGGTTGCGATGCTATTGTACGGCGGCGCATTGTTTTGCGAAAAAAATTTTTTTCTCTTCATGGAATGCCGTTTCCAAACCATTTCGGCCTTCAATCGATTTAATAGTGCACAGTTATACTCTCAATTGATGGTTTTTCCTTTTTCGATGTTGGTCACGAAGAGTATCCCAGAAAATTGACGCCACAACCTTTACGACCCATTGAGCCTCCTTCGGCTTCTTTGGAGGCTTCGTGCCGGCTACAGTCCATTGACGGACACTCATTCTATTTTCTAGTGCGTGATAGTGAATTCAGGTTTCATCAACAGATACCAATCGACGTTACATGTCCGCCCGATTAAGCATCAGCAAGTTCATACATCCTCTCGAAGTGCTTACGCGTTCGTGTTTTTGGTTCTGAGTAATGCGCGACTTCCAGCAGCAGGATAACTCTTCCATGTGCAGAATCACTACTGGGAAACCAGAGATGATTAAGATGTATAACACAGCAAAGGGAGGAGTTGATACTGTCGACCAATTATGTTCTACATACAATTGTGCACGTAATACGCGACGTTGGCCAATGGTTATATTTTACTCTCTGTTGAATATTGGTGGTATAATTCCCTCATCATCTTCAAGAGTAATAATCCGAATTCAAAAATTAAGCATAGGGAATTTTTGAGTGACTTTGCTTTTCAGCTCATAAAATCCTATGTGGAGGTTCGAAGGTTGACAAAGACTCTACCAAGAAGTCTTACTATAAGAATGAATGAAATCCTCAAAAAGAAGAATCCAACTGAAGAGCACTTGGCGAAGCAGCAACGACTAGAGCCGACAGAAAACCAACGAGGACGGCGTGGGGTGTGCAATAGGGTGAAGAACAGACCCATGAGATATTTTTCTAAGATTTGTAAAATATTCTTGTGCCCTGAGAATGTGCTTTTGGAATGCCACCGAAACAATCAAGAGTATGCCGATTGAGTTAGTTTATTTAATCAAGTTTTTTTATATTTTCTATGTTCCAGTCCCTTTTCATCTTGATTTTTTTGTTACTCAAATAAAATTAATGTTTCAAATATTTCATTCTTCAACGCAAAACCTTTCCAATGGAGAAAAAATAGAAAATCGCGGTGCGGATTTTCACTTCGCGCACTTCAAAACATAGGGCGACCACTACAGGGTTAATTTAAACGATTTTCAATAAGAGAATAAGGATATAGGTGAAACGTGAATTTAGGGATTGGTTCATCAATTATTCCTATTCTCCAAGACAAACATTACATTTTTTTTCTTGTATCAATCTTTACAATAGGCTTTGTGGATTCTTCTATTGGTTTACCTATAGCTGTATTCATTTATTTCTCTTATTCTTCTTGTTCGCATATAAATATCATACCATCATTGTTGCATCACAATCGTTTGATGAAGCTGTGGTTGAGTGAAACGCCAAACGATTATTTTGTAGTTAAGTGAAAATTCTGAAAGTTTTGAAATGCTTTATTCAATTAAAGAGTTTTATTCTCCAAAGTTCAAACATAACTAAGTTACTCAATACCATTGTCTGAAGAAACTATTGCAAATCATCTGATTTTCAACATAAATTCTCAAACTTATCATTCGTTCTATTTGATTTTGGATTTCCATCAAGGAAAAATCAGCGGCGATCCAGAAAAAATTGGATTTAGAAGTAACAAGAAGAACCGTGCTGTAAAATTATATAAAATATCATGAGATCCTTAAGCTAATGACACTATTGAGGTTATTGTATTGAAAAACTGTCATATATATGCATTGATCTTCAATGAAAAATATCAACGAAGTAAAATTCCTATTATGTAATAAAGTAGAATTCGTAATTTTCCATAATTGATGAAACTATCAGTAAATTAATCCATTATTTGGTTCATTCATTTATCATACTGTATTGGATTACTGAAAGATAGTAATCACATAATACATGCGTTGTTTGAGAATATAATCGAGTTGTTCGCAACCATACCGGCATGATAATAGGTTAGAATTATTTGAATATTATTTGAAAAGGCCTTAACTATTGAATACATACATGCTGTGATGGTAAATGAATTAACTCATACTCATTCCTTACATGTCGTATTGGTAATGTTTAGAGTTTACAGTGTGTTCCAACGAAAAATTATCATCTCCTTGACTTTAGCGGAAAAAGCTGAGACACTTAAATTAATGATTGTATAGTGCTTCAATTTCTGAGTCTCGGAACATGTAAAATTAACCTCCTATCTTCAGCAGCACCTATGGTGCATGAAATGAGCGTTTTCTTATGAAAATTAAATACTAATTTTGAATGGGAAAGTAAAAAAAATTATTCAATGTATTGACCATTGCTTTTCACTTAATTTGATCACCTTTCTGGCAATTTGCGGATACCATGCCAATAGAACTGTTTGTATTTTGAAGAAAACCAATCAGACACCCAATTTTCGACTTCTGCGTAGGAATCGAAGTGTTGCTCAGCCAATCAGTGTCTCATGGATGAAAACAAATGATAATCGGAAGACGCCAGACTGCTGAATATGGCGGGTGGGGTGGCAGCTCATTGCCAAGTACTTTGATTGTATCCTTAACCGATTTCGCTTTGAGTGCAGGTGCTTTATCGTGTAAAAAAATTACTTTGCCGTGTCTTCTGGATGATTCTGTTCGTTTTTCAATCAATGTATGGAACAAATTGATCATGTTTTGTCTGTAGCGATTAGTTTTAACAGTTTTACCAGGTTTTGGAAGCTCATGATATACCACACCTTTCTGATCCCACCAAACACAGAGGATCGCTTTCTTACCGAGTGGATCTGTTTTTTCAGTCGATGTTAATGGTTCTCCTGAATTAACCCATGACTTTCCCCGTTTAGGATTCTCAAAATGAAGCCATTCTCAAAGCCATTGATAATTCGATGCAAAATTGAATTTTCACGTGGCTTTGCAGCAAAATTTTACAAGTGTTTTTTGGGTTAGGTTAGATTTCATTCAAGTCATGTGGCAACCATTTTCCACACTTTTGGATCTGTCCTATAGCTTTCAATCGGTCTTGAGTTGTTTGTTGTGCAACATATAGTAGGTGTGGTGAAAAATAACCTCTCTGAAAATGGAAAAAATTTTTTTTATCTTCTTTTGTTTTATTCAATGTAATCCCTTTTAAGCTCAATACATTCGTTCTAGTGATTTCTTATTTTGAGGTTTGGGAAAAGATAATAATCCGAGAAAGCTAAATCGGGCAAATGCAATGGATGTGAAAGCAATCGGAGCCCTAAATCGTTGATTTTAGCTGTGGCTGCAATGCTATTGGGAAACAACGCATTGTCTTGCGAAAACAATTTTTTTTTCGCTTCATGAACTGTTTTCATGCAATTTCGGCCTTCAATCGATCTAATAAGTAATACTCTCTGTTGATGGTCTTTATTTTTTCGAGGTGTTCCACGAAGATTATGCCATGAGAATCTCAGAAAACCGACGCTATAGCCTTTCCGATACATTGAGCGTCCTTCGGCTTCTTCAGAGCCCTCGTGCCGGCTACAGTCCAATGCTGGGCACTCATTCTATTTTCTAGTATGTAGTACCGGATTTAAGTTTCATCAACAGTTACCAATTGACATTAAAATTCCGCCCGATTACGCATAAGCAAGTTCATATATTCTTTAGAAGTGCTCATGCCTTCGTGTTTTTGGTCCGGAGTCAGCATGCGTGACATCCAGCGGCAGGATAACTCTTTCATATGCAGAATCTCGCCCAAAATATGTGGCGTATGCGCTCAGTACTAACATCTTGGTGGCAGCCAGTAGCTCGCGTGCCTTCATTTTCTGGTTAGACAACAGAATTTCATGTGATTTTTATACATTGTTCTGTGCATCGGAGGGTTCGCCGCTGCAGACTTCATCGGTAGTGGAGTTGCGAACAGCTCAGCAGATACGATGATTGATATGTGAGTTTGCACTCTTCACCAATTCTTTATGGCATGTTATTACAACGTTACTAATCGTCGAGACCACGACGAAGAGAATGGGAGGAACGTAAGGGTAGGAAGAGATGATGATGAGGACAAGAGATAGGTGGTGGGCGACCCGGAGGTCGGGTAGAGAGAAGGGAGATGTAGATGACTTGAAGAGTGAGCTAGTAAGGGTGGAGCAGCCGTGGTGTTCAAAGAGGGTAACCATGTCCATCGCACAGGCGGTGAGGCTTAAGAGAAGAGCGCGATCGGAGCATACGTCGCTGATGGGCACACGAAAATCCTCCAGGATTAGGAGTCGGTCAGTGGACCGATGAGGACGGAAATGGCCACACTATCTCAGGACGGTCTCGCGAAGCCCTCCAGAGCTACGGATCACTGAGTCCAAGTTCGAAGAGATTTGCCCTAAAATGACCATGACTGGTGATAAATCAGGTAAGGGAGAAACCAGAACTAAGCCAGGGGTTATCAGGCACAAAGTGGACAGAGGGTATTCAGGAGTGGATGATATGACAGGTGGAACCTACAGACCATTCGGCCTGCCATAGGGCAGCTAATGAGTTCAAGAAGTCAGAAGCGCCGCACTCTATCGCACCGCAACGCTTCATGAGGACGAAGGGGACCACCGGAAGCTGGATTTCCTGATACTCGAACGGGATATATTTACTTAGGAAGAAACAGGCCGCCCGGTATAACATGAAGAAATTCTCCGGAAGACGACCCGACAGCACCTAGAGGGAAAAATATGCGGAGGTATGGCAAGAATACGAGACTAGAGAGAGAAAGTGACGTGGGAGGAGTTGAGACAGTGAAACCAGGATGACTCGCAGTACGAAAGGACCAGAAAAAAAATTAAGTCAGAAAGGACTTCCAGAGGGTGCCGAGAGCCGCCCCCGATGAACCAACCCAGAATCATCAGACCCGAAGCAAGGACAGAGGTTTTCTCTCGAATCACCTCAACGTGAGGGATGAAGGTGAGGCCAGAATCAAGTACCACCCCCAGGTACCTGTGCTCCATGGCCCGTCTGACGGTGGCGCCTCCGATGGTGACGGATGGAGGGCGAGCGTCCGAGAACCCCTTCGAGAGAACAGCTGAGGTATTAGTGGAAGAGAGACGGAAGGAGTGGTCACCAAGCGACTGAAGGCTAGAATCGAGGAGGAACTATAGACCGCACTGCAAAGACCGACGGCTATCAGCCCTCACAAGGATGGTAAAGTCGTCCGCGTAGTCGACTGAAAGCTAGCATGCCAGAGGCCATCAAAGTACTAATCTTTGTGGCATCTACTAGCTCGCGTGCTTTCACTTTCTGGTCAGACAACACCATTTCATGTACTTTTTTGACATTGTTCTCTGTAAGCGAATCCGAGCGTCTGCCGCTGCAGACTTCATCGGTACTGGAGTTACGGCCACCACGAATTTCTCGAAACCAATATATGACGGTATAAACATTATCCCTATAACAATTATCCAACTTTTGTTTTCTTCGCCGTTTTGCCTCCCAAGACATAATGTTTTATGAGATAACAAATTCGTTTTTGTCCATACCCAACATGGTGGGAAACACTTCAACAACAATCAGCTGTAAAAACAAAACCAAGCCCAGTATCGCACTGAAATTTAGTATGTTTGCCTATATATGAACAGACTACATGGTATTTTTTGCAGTAGCAGCGCATTCTGGTGGCCGAGGAGGTTACTTGTCATCCCATCTAGTAATATGGCTGCCATTTGCTTTTGACTCAAAGTATAATTTTCATCCAATATTGCTTGCAGTTCGGCATCTTCAAACATTTTTGATGTTCTCCCACTTTATTCATTTCTTTATCAAAATCATTTTCTCTGAACCGTTGAAACCATCTTCTGCATGTTGCCTCGACAAGCTTTCGATGCGACTCTGAAGCACTTTTCTTCAAATGGAAACGAAATATTAAAGTTATCCGCAAATCATCACTTGGTGGTATAAAATTTGACATTTTCAACAAAATGAAAAATAAAATGTTGTTTGTTGAATCACTGTAAGATTATTTAATCTGTTTGACAGATGTCATGCCAACCAAACAAAAAAAAAAGTCGTTAACAACAAATGTTTCTCACCACATTCGTATATTCACGCTCACTTGATACCGGTACACACAAAATTCATTATAGGGAAAGTAGGTCTAGTGGCATATATTTGAAAAGGTGTGTCAATTTTCTGTTCAGAAGTTGTATCTTTATGAACGTTTAATATCACACTGAAAGTACAAATCCAACTACAGTTATTCTTACGAAAATTTACTACACCCTACACCTATATGTCAATAAAGACTGAATGTAGCGGAAGAAGCTGCGATACGTTAAATGTTGATTAGAAGAGAACCAATTTCGATGTTGGTTTGCTGCATGCAAAATCATTCCCCTAAAGTATCACCTAAATCGAGATTGATTATAGGGAAAGTGGGTCGAGTGGTATACCTTTGGAAGAGTCTCTCAATTCAGTAGATCAGTAGATCTTCATCATATCGCGTCGGGATGAGTGATCAAAAGAAATTATACGTTTCAAGAACTGAACTATCTTATGGAATATATTCTGAATCTCTTCAAACCAGTCGATATTATGTAGTTCACTGACTCCAATAAATTTAGTTTTAATAATTTATTGCAATTACACTGAAATACGAAATTTATAATCGATTGAAATTAATCATTGAAACAGAGGTTTCTGGCATTCGATTGAAATGTACGTCCAACGCTGAAGGCGATAAATTGTTAAATGACTAATCACCTTTTATACTACATATTTTTGTATGTGAAACAATTTATACAAAGGATTGGAATATTATTAGGTTACTGTACAATCTTTTGCATTATTTGGAAACTAGTTGCAATATTCTGTGTTCGCTGCGAATCCAGTGAAGTAAGGTATAATGTCCAGGAAAATGAGAAGACAATTTTCATTTCATATTGAAAACGTAGAATGTCGGAATGCGATTCTTTTATCTCTCAGAACGAGTTATTTCGTCATGATAAAGATACACCATCATATGAATTTTTTCGCCCAAACAGTGGAATATTCACGTCTAATGTTGGGATGGTAATGAAAAATTGAACAATGTGTCATAATATCACTAGAGATTTATCGAAAATCAGGAATGCTCTTTCGGTATCCCGACCATCTTCAGCCGAAAACAAGTACTGAGCAAAAGTTGAAAATTAATAAGTACATAAACAGGTGATTACAAAATTGATTAGGTTTCAAACAAAAGGTTATAAACGAATTATGATAAAAGCAGGTATTATTCAAAGATATTTATTATAGACGAATAATCGGGCTGTTCTAGTTGTTCACAAGTTTATATCTATGGGGAGTTTTCAAAAGTTCGAAGGAATTTTAGAAATTGACTTTCGTCGTTTAGGTTTTTTGCGAATCATTATAGTTGATCTGTGGGTACAAAATGATTGCCATTTTCGATACAATATGAAGCGAAAGTTGCTTCGTCGGCTCTCTTGTTGTTTTAATCTGATAGATGCTCCTTGTATCTAAATTCGAATTAACAACCAGTCTGACCTATATAGACGCCTTCACAATCCATACGGGACAACTTATAAATTCCAGTATTGTCAAATCTAAGTCCAGTTTGATCTTTACTATTGAAAAATTCTTGGGAGGGTTTCATGTTGGTTTTGTTAACTGATTTTATGATGTTTTGAAATTAAATTTGCAATCTTTTTGCTGATAGGGCCAAAATAAGTCAATGAACTGCATCTATCTGTATTAGTTGATTCTATACGTAAGTAAATACTATGATATGCTATTTGTTCTTGTTTCTTTCTGATCATTCCGTTAATTGAATTAGTAGGTTAACCATCGCACTTAGCTATTTCTCCATTAGTTGACACTTCCATTGATATATTTTCTTCAGTTTATGGCAGAGAGAACGCCCTATGAATTATTGAATTGAATGCAAGGGTATTTAGGAGATTTTGGGTGTGTTAAGTCACAAGGGACGCAAATATCAGTAAATGTGGATTTTCGATATATATCAAAACTTAATATGTTATTTTCATGAGTGATTGTTAGGTCTAAGAAAATTATCGACTTTTCTCTTTATTTCGAATTCAATTTTGGGATGAATGCTATTGATGTAAGTTGAAAATTGCTCTAATTCTCTAGCGGTAGGACATTCTAGGGTATCACCTACATATCTATACCTAAAATAAACTAAATTTGATATCATCAATATACACCATGAAAATGTCACCTAGTAAAAGGCTCAATATAAATCCCATCGGCGTGGTTGTTCATAAAATTGGTTATTGAATGGACAATAATTCTGTTGTAAGAACAACTCAAGCGAAACCATGAAATCATTTGAAAACAACCGGATTAACGAGTAAGTTTTTAGGATGTCTGAAACAATAGAAGGCATTCGTCCTCTGGGATATTGGTAAACATATTATCGACATCTAAACTGATTAATTATGTTTTGATTGGGGTTTGAACCTATTTAAAATTTTGTGTTAATTGAATTGAGCTCTTACATGAATAATTAGATTTGAAATTTGTTGAATTTTTCAATACAAATTTAGTTATTTTGCCAATTTATACATTGGGTTGTTTACTGAGCCTATTGGAGCATTGTCTCTGTGAGTTTTTATTAAGCCGCATAGTTTTTTTACAGGTCTGGTATTCATTTTATAAAATAATATACAAGTTTTGTTAGTATTATCGGTGACATTTTTTTTAAAGCTGTCTTAAAGTTTTTTGATTATCTATCGTTCGATATTTGGGTATTTCACTTATTTTCTCTTTTTAAAGAAAGTCTGTGATTTTTGCTATATACTGAGTGATTCACGAGTGGAGCGGTAGTCTGTAGCTCGTACACTCTTGAAGATTTCATTCTTGTTCGAACGCTATTGTATTTAGAAAGTAAAAATCTACTTCAGCAATTCATTTTGAAGTAAACAGGGTGCCTCAATTTTTTATAAAAAAATCTTGGGAGGTTGTTTGGATTTGAAGACCACTTTGAAGATTCAAGAGCGTCCTAAACTTTGCTTTAATGTGATTGAGTAATAAAATTTCTTTGGTGAGTAGTTTCGTCACAATATTTTTCTTTCCGTAAAAATTCATGAAATTAGGCTCCCACATTATCGCATGCTCCTTCCGCCAGATAGGATTGATACTTTTTTCCTTTCGTTTTCCTATTGCCCAAGGATAGTTTTATATACGTATTGAAATAGATTATCCTCATTTCATACAGGAGTGCCTCAAAAATTATTGAATATTGTAATTTTAAGAGTATCAAATCTTGATTTTTTG
Organism: Cryptolaemus montrouzieri; assembly: GCA_013387265.2. Taxonomy (NCBI): domain Eukaryota; kingdom Metazoa; phylum Arthropoda; class Insecta; order Coleoptera; family Coccinellidae; genus Cryptolaemus; species Cryptolaemus montrouzieri. The sequence goes on from JABFTP020000021.1 coordinate 104,742,691, forward strand.
AAATAGAACATCCTGTATTTTATTATTTATGTCAACGCATGAAATATCGTACCATATTTTTGCAGAAGTAACCTTATATAAATCTTCGAACATTTTCGAATTTAAAAAATAAACTAAAATAATGAAATCAGAGGTTGCGGAAGAAGAGTTTATTAGTACATATCATTATACTTTATCAGAGAAATTGAGATATTTTAAGGTAGTCGTGTATGAAATACGTAACAGATTGGTTTGATTTTTAGATGATCTAGAAGGTGTTGAACTATTTCAATAAGTTTTCGAAATGTTGCGTGTTTCTTTGTAGACACAGCTCAATCCTTCTGAGGAAAGACCGTTGAACTCTCGACAACATTTGCGGATTAACTGACTGAAAGGCGTCGACTGTTCTCTGTCTCATATCCAACTGTGCTCTTGAAAGAATCTGGTAAACGATGCCCCTAATAAAATATAACCCCACAAGAAAAAAATCTAAACTTGTAAGGTCCGCAGACCTAGCTGGCCATCTAACAGGACCACCACGTCCTAACCATTTTTTTGGAAATATATGATTCAAATGCTCACTGATGTGAGTACTGTGCCGGTGCTCCATGCTGTTGGAACTACAAACCTTGTCTGGTACATCAGCAAGTAACATTGGTAGATGATTTTGCAGAAAATCTAAATACATTTCATTATTGAGGTGCCCGTCGAAAAAGTGCGGCCCAATTAGATATCTATCTACTATAGCGGCCCATACATTCAAGGACCAACGATGCTGGTGATCTATTTGTCTCATGTGGATTTTCCATGGCGTAATAATAAAAGTTGTGCCTGTTAACAAGCCCATTCTTGTGGAAAGTTGCCTTGTCCGAGAAAAGAGCTCTGCTAAACATATTTGGATTTTCCGCTACTTCATCAATTGCCCAATTGCAAAATTTAATTCGCTTTCACAATCTTAATCCTGCTGCAGTTGTACATGATATGCATCAAATTTATTCACTTTCAAGATTCTCTGGACGGAAGTTTGAGGTATATCTGTTAACTGAGAAATCTTTCTTTGGCTTTTATATGGGTCCTCTGTCACTGTCAACAAAACTGATAACTGGTTGTCTTCAGCTGTAGCAGTTCTTCGTTTTTCATGTTTTTTGTGGGCGATATTACCCGTTTTGATAAATATAATTGGAAGATTTTCAAAGCATCTTGCATCAGGATGCCTTTGTGCTCTACTTGCCAACAAAAAATTTCTATCACACTCACCCAGAATAAGAATCAATGCAACCATTTCTTCTTCGGAGAACTTCATGGCTGTCAGTCGAGGTCAAACCTCACTTTAACAATGTTTAATAACGAAACACTGATATGTTAACCATGTAAAATATGATATGTCCGGACACCTGACAGAAGGCACAAACAAAAAAGAAATGTCAACACATACCTCGATTTTCGTTTCAATCATCTTGATTTTGTTATTCGTTAAAAGAATTATCTTGTTTAGGTTTCATTTTTACTACTTGAATCATTACAGAAAAAAAAATTTAGTGCGAATAATGATGCATGTTGATGAGTTTGAAACGGTTTGTAGAAATTTTTACAAATAATCTAATATTTCGAAAATGATCGAAGATAAAGATATGGTTACTTACGCAAAATATAGCACATCATTTCATGCGTTGACATGAATAATAAAATACAGGGTGTTCCATTTGAAAAAATCAAGATATGATATTTTTGAAATTACAATATTCAAAAATTTTTTTAAGGAACTCCGGTATAAAATGAGGATAATCTATTTCAATTCATCAATAAAACTATCCTTGGGCTATAAAAAAACGAAAGGAATAGAGTATTCATCATCTCGGCTGGCCGCAGGAGCATGCGATGATGTGAGAGCCTATTTTCATGAATTTTTACGAAAAAAAAAATATTGTGACCCAGCTAGTCACCAAAAAAACTCATTACTTGAAGACATTATAGCAGAGTTTAGGCCGCTCCTGAATCTTGAACAAAAAAGTGGTCTTCCAATCTGAAAAAACCTCTCCAGATTTTTTTATAGAAAATTGGCTACTCTGTTTACTGCAAAATAAATTGCTGAAGTAGATTCTTACTTTCTAAATACAATACCGTTCGAACAAAAATGAAATCTTCAAGAGTGCACGAGCTACAGAGCACCGCGCCACTAGTTAATCACCCAGTAAAATGATTTCGGTGAGATGACTATGGCGTTGGATTTGTCTGCATCGGTTAAAACGTAATCGTTGCTTTGAATTTTTTGTTCTAATGTTCTAATGTAACGGTATCTATAATTTTTTGATTTGTTTTTTTTTGGTGATCTCTTGTTGAAATCTCTGCAATTTTGAATGATAATAAATGAGGCTCATCAAGTTGATTTAGTGCAATTTTGGATTCCGCGCCCAAGGTTTCTTTCGAGTTATAGTATAATATAATAATATTTAATACTTTTTGTACACAGTGTATTGAATTTTCATAGTGATTTATTCGTTAAAGAATCGCTATTACAATATAAGTCGAATTGTTTCGTCAATCTCATCGATTGCAGAAAACTTCAGATAATAATAAATGTTTTTCTCGAGGAAAAGTATCTAAGCCCATAACAGTTCTTAATTTTCTTCAATTGATATACATTCGTTGGCGAAATAAGTTCATAAATTACTGAAACCAGGTCAGTTATTCCTTATCATAACAAATGGCAATAAATACTATACTGGAACTCTAGCCAAAACTACATCAGCATAATTCATAGAAGACACTAGCGGGTTCACGTTTATGGGTGGAGTTTGCGAATAAGAAGTTGTTGAGAAAATCGGGTTTTAAGTTCACTGGAAGGAAACGCTACCACTTTGAATTAGAAGAGGCCGAGATGAAAGTTTATTTTCGCGAATAACTTGCTGGGGAAGTCATTTAGAGGTTAGTTTCGAATAGTTCATCTGCCAACAATGGTTACAATATGAATTGTTCGCTGTCGACTTCGGATTAACATAATGAAGGAGAATTTAATTATTTAATTTAGTATCGTATCTAAGCATCAGTTTCAATCTTTACATATAAACGTAAAGCTCGCCTCACATATTAACCAAGTCACAGAAACACTGAAAATGCGTAAAGGAATTAATTTATTCTTTATGATAATTGTAGAAGTGGTTTGATCAGCGAAATCATCTTCGTATGAGATATGACTGGAGAAAGTATATTCACACATGTATACCCTAATATTTCTTGTATTTAGCAGTTGTTCAAAAGAAGTATACGAATAAATGTAATATTTGAAAACACATATTAGAATTCTGGTCTAATCAATCATAAACCCGCGAAATTATCGCTGTATGTGTAGACATAATGAAGAATTTTATTCAAGGAACAATATTCAACCTTCCGTAGAATGTTTAACATCCTTCCTTGAAGGAGCTGGTTTTCCAATCCACCCTATAAATTCACCGTCAACTGGGGTCACAGAGAAGTGTGACTGTTTGAGGTTTTCTATTTATCTACTCTTCGTTTTCATGGTTTGCCCGTGGCGCGGTGGTGTGGGTAGCTTCTGTGTCGGTCCGTTGGAGAGCTCTATAACATACGCATGTTTCGTTGCGCTCCAACGGATTGAGATGAAGTGGGTGCGGTATGGACTGGTTGTTTTGAGTGGGTGAGCAGTGTTGACGATGTCTAATAAGACCGAAACTGCAGTTCATTGCTCCTATTCATTACAACTGGCCGTACCGTACCACTTCTCTGTGGCACCGGTTGACAGTGAATTTTAAGGGTGGATCGGAAAACCAGCTCCTTCAAGGAAGGACATTTAACATTCTACGGAAGGTTGTATACTGTCCCTTGAATAAAATTCTTCATTATGTTTACACATATTAGAATATCTAAAAATTATGCTTTCTGATGGTGTACTGAAAAATTCATTCGCTGAAGATAACCCACTCCCTTCCCTCTATTTCTGGTTTTTATATCACGTGCAGTATTTATATCTCCGGATAATTCGTGACGTAATTCGAAGTTTTGAGCAAGATGGAAGTTGGTGGATATTGATCGAGCTTCCCCATTCCATATTTCGCGACAAATTGTATTATTTATTATCCTATTAGGGGAACCGGAACTTTTCAGCTTACGTAATATTCGACCGTTTTAAACATGTATGAATAATGTGAGTAACGTATTTGAGTAACCTAACATTACTCAAGGGAAAAAAATGATTTCTTAACTCCGGAAATTAAGTATATAAATCATGCAAAAAGGAAAATCGAACTATACTGCGCCAAGAGATTAGCTCACCAAACCGAAAATTCATATTTATTTGGAAGGAATTCAGATGTTCATTTAATTATTTACTGATTTCGGGTTACCAACAGAACTAGTGTTCCAATAAAGGCTACCACTGATTATATGAGAGTTCTATGAGGTGAGTACACACAATAATAATAAAGTACTACAACTCACAAAGGTGAAACCTGTGATGATACAAGGAACTTGCATAAAAGCAAGGCGATATGGAAGGTCATAAACTTCAAATTGAAATCATAGGAGTAAGTAAATAGAGAAGAAAATTTAACAGTTGATGAATTGAATGCCTTTTCTCCACTGTCGGTTGAAATCTCTCTAAGAAACAACAAGGTAGTGCTTATGATAACCTACTAAAAATAATCTAACGAAGAGGCCTGGTTTCAAACACCTGAAAAAATCATCAATATTGTCGGCTGAATAAAAATATGACATCTAAAGATATATACGACTGCAAGGTACAGCTGACCCGCTCTCTAACCTAATAAAGCCGTCTGTTGAGAAAGTATACTTCCCCGAAAAACTAAAAGTAAACACCTCTAACCGCAGCATATCTAAGAGCCCGATTGAATTTAGCCAAGGAACATGTCAGTTGGTTTGAAACTGATTGGGTGAGAGAATTTTGCTTACAGATGTGTCGCTCTGTGCATCTTTACCTACCTATGGTCTTGAAGGAGCTTCAATAATGATGTGGGGTGAAATTTCTCTGAATGCCTGCACTGATCTCGTCATCGTAAATAGTGGAGCCTTGAATGGTCTTAAGAACGCTACTGACCTACCATTTGCGGCATACACTGGGAACGCTTATTGTTCATCCATGATAACGACAGACTTTACCAAGCTCAAATCATTAGAAACTTCCTTCCAGATCACGAAATCACTTTAATGGAGTGGTCTGCACAAATTGCAGACCACAATCTCATCGAACATTTTTGGGGTATTCTCAAAAACAAAATTTTAAGAAGTCAGTATAACTAGCCAGCTACTGTCGATGAGGTTTGGAACAGATTGATCGAAATTCGGAACGAAATTGATCAAAGTGCAATAGGGTCATTGATTTTGAGCATGAATCGTACATGTTAAGCAGTAATGTTCGCCAAGGGTGGAAATATTCAGTATCAAAAATTTTTACGAACCTCTCGAAAAGTTTTTCATTTTTCATCGTCAGTTTTTCTCGATTTCTATGGGTACCATTTTCATTTCGACTGTTCTTAAGTATTTCTCAGGGCTGGTGAATCATCAGAAAGATAATTCTTGAACATGTTTTGTGAGTTAATATCTTGACGCAGTGTATCTCAAAATTTGACTAGTTGAAAAACCAAGCAGAAAAGGCCAAGAAATCATAGGAAAGATGAATTTGTAATTTGCACCGATTCCGTAAAGTAGGAGATCTCAGAAAGAAACAAATACATTGAAACACTCGGACATACTCTATCTATCTATGCGCCATATCGTCCTTCTGAAATGCAATAGCGTAAACAAAAAAATTGAAACTCTTGAGATTATATTATGAAATCCATTAGCAGAACTTAATTTCAGTTCAACTTGCCAATTTAGAATTGGGAATTCACAACTAAAAATAGAAGAATCAAAAAGTTTTCCTGAATATGTAGGAAACTTTTCGATTTCAGCATTACTCCCTGGTGAGTCAATTGATGCAATATCCGAGATACATTTGCATAGCTCAGAAATTGAATGTGTAATAATTAATAAATATGCTCCACTTCTTTTCGCATTCCTGTTCTCAAAAGCTTTTAACTCCCCGTCTCTTGATATCAGCTCTAATTTTTTTTTGACGCTTCGTATTGCGAGTGGGAAACGATTTTCTGAGTGTCATATGGGTTGTTCGGAAAGTAATTTCGTTTTTTCCCGACAGAAGATTTAATTGTATTTTTTTGCACCCAACTTCACACTTAAGCCATATAATTTTTATACGCTTTGAGAGATCGTATAGCAAGGCTTCTATGTGAAAAATTCCAATTAATTCTACGTAGTAGTTTTTTTGTCGTTGTACTTTTGAATATGGAGAGCGATAAGCAGCATTTTCGACATATCTTACTGTTTAACTACAGAAAGGGTGAAAATGCTGTTAAAGCCAGAAAGAAATTGACCGATGTGTATAGAGAAATTGCGTTGACAGTAGGCCAGTGCCAGAACTAGTTCGCTGAATTTCGATCCAGCAATTTCAATGTCAAAGATGCACCACGTTCGGGAAGGTCGGTTGAAGCTGGTAAAGAAGTGATAAAAACAATAGTTGATGCGAACTGGCGAATAACAACACGTGAGATCATATTGAGATTAAATTTATCAAATCCAAGAATTTGTGACTACTTCAAAGGACATCAGGCAGATGACGTCTGTGTTTCGCAATGCATTGCTGTAGTCGATTCTCAAAGTCCTGCATAACCCGCCTAAACAAATCGGTGTCGATTGCTTCAATTTCTCTTGTGATGGCTTTTTTCAACTCTTGCTGATTTCATGGTTAATTGGGGTAGATCTTAGCCTTCAGGTTCCGCATAAAAAATAATCACGAGCAGTGAGATCCGAGAAATGAGGGGGCCACGGTACATTACCAAAACGAGAGATTGCATGACCATGAAAAATGCGATGCACAACTTTCATTGAGGCTCTGGCTTTGTGTGCCGTGGCACCGTCCTGTTGAAACCAAACATATTTTCGGTTAATTATTCATCTTCGTCATTCTGGTATAAAAGATTTCCTCAGCGCTCAGAGTTTTCACAGTTACGGTGGTCCTCCTCTCATCCTCCAAAAAATGCGGTCCAATCACACCAAGACGGCTCATAGCCCACCAAACGGTGACTTTCTCACTGTGAAGTGGAGATTGATGCAGATTGCAGGGTTTTCTACTGCCCAATATTGACACTGTGTTTATTAACCGAACCGCTCAAATGAAAATGAGCCCACTCCATCATCATTATCACTGGTTTATTTTCATCAGCGGTAATCATTTGGATTCTCTTGGAAAACTGCTAACGTTGTGCAAAATCTCATTTATTCAGGTGCTAGACAACCATGAGGTTATAGGGTGAAAGCGGAGGTCTTGGTGTAAAATTCTGCGTACAGTTTGACTACTCATTTGCACTTCGTTTTCGGAAGGAACGCCCTGGGCTTTGAATAACAGCTTGTCTCACTATTTCCACGGAAGCTGGTGTCCTTACTCTCGGGGGACGACCTTGGGGTTTCGCATTCATTGCTGATGCAGTCGTTCTGAAATTTTGTATCCATTGGATGATTGTGTCATCTTTCGGAACTGAAGCGTTAGAACCAATGTAGAAGCGCTGGAGAGAGTGCCGCTGCACGACAATGACAGATTCTCTCGATTTTAGATACTCTCCAAATCCAAACGCACGGTGCTATCTTGTCCCGATAACTATTGTGAACTAAATGGTAGCTCCTCCTGAGTCGACTGACCTCAGCCGCTCCCCACTACTCACTCACCGTTACGTGTACTACTCCTTGCGTTATGAAATTTATTTCATTTTACATCAGTGGTTTCGGCTTCCAGTATAACTCGTTCGTTCAACCAATCATAAAATAAGTAATTTTGAGCAACATTTTCTTGAATAAGTTCAGCTTTTGATTGAGTTAACTGACAAAACCGCTCAGGAAATGCGATGCAGCCAGTTAGCACTTCTATAGAATATTTGCCATTACCAATATCAATGAGTTATCTGAAGAATGTGTTTCCAGATTGATCACTTTGCAACATAACATGCATATTCTTGCTTGAGTGTAAAACTTTGACATGTTTTCACGAATTGGAAGACTTTAAACATGCATTCAGATCATCAGCAGACGCTGAACGTGAAAACACTATCAATGTTTGCTGAAAATCTCCTGATAATAAAATCATTGAGCTACCGGTTTGATTGTTTTGGTTGTTCCGTCGATCTTCTATGTTTCTATCCAAATTAAAAATTTTTTCAGGATTATTACATTCAGTGATGGATGTGGAGAAAATATATACAAATGTGAAACTTACATTGGCCGCCTCTCTATTAACAGTAGCAATTATCTTTCCTTCATCTAAAAGCCTTATCACGATAGTCAAACAGAATTAAATCATCACCAATACCTAGCATGTTGGTTCTAGCCACTTAAAAATGACGTTTGCGTCAAAAATAAACATTGTGGAAATCCGACTAAAGTATTGTATTTCATTTAAAATATCAAAGGGTGCGCCAGAGAAAACCGGACGTTTATTTTCCGTTATTTTTATAATTTTAGGGCTAGATCATACGTTTTTGCTTCATTGGAAAGCCAAAGATCTAGGTTTTTCGGAAATTGTATCGAAATTCAACTTCCAATATGGCTGATCATTCGAAAATGAGCAATATTTTAAGATCACTGGAACGTTTTTTCTTACTAAAAATTTCGTATGGGGCAGTCAGTCTTTTCTGAATAATTTGACATATTGATCTCAGAAATATTCCAATGGCCCACTTCAGCAAATATTTACAATTGAAAAACAATTAAAAAATTTTTCGTGGTCGTAATGAATCAACGTAATTCAATAACTATATTGAAACCTTTCCCATCATTTTGAGGGGTTGTACTCGAATATTCATTTAGAATTGTGCCAATTGTCGTAAATAATGTTTTTCTTTTTTCCTTCATCATATGTACCTCCCGTTGTGAAAACTCTGAATTTAGACTGCATCCATTAACAATAAATAATGAAATGTCCTCGAGTTTTAGACGACATCTAGTTTGAACTCGAATTTCATCTTGGTGTGGCTTGTTTTTGACATTTAAAATTGTTAACAATGGTTTAAACAAATGAGGATAAGCGTTTCGATGAATGTTTATTTGTGCGTGGCTATACCGCTAGGCAAATATTACTCCAAATTCCAGCCCCTAATTACAAAAGAAGTACAATATATGATCTCGAGGAAGATTTCGGTATAACAGGGTCATTAGGAAGAAGACCTATATTTGAACACAGGTACTCGCTTTTCTCATAATCTGTTTCAAGCATCAACTCTACATTTTTTGTATTACAAACTCATTTGACAATTTCAGGATAGCATTGAGCGAATTTCTGCATAAGCAGTCAGGCCTATCAGAACTCCGGGAACCAACTAGACAGTTTCTCAATGTCTTAGAGAAGCCAAATCTCAAGAACCTCTGTGAGAAGAACTAGCACAATTCAGAATCACTATTCAAGTTCGACCCCTCAAAATGATGGGAAAGGTTCAATCTAGTGATTGAATTACGCAGTTGATTCATTATGACCGCGAAACATTTTTTAATGCCCAGGGAAAATTGTTAATATTTGAGGGAGTCGGCCATTTTGAAATCGAACGGAAATCAAATTTCAGGTTGGTTCTAGTAAAATATGGTTCTTTATCTCCTTAGAACATCCATGAAAAGCACAACAACTTCAGGAGTGCCAACGCCATGAGGTGAAAAAATATTTCGATTTCAGTTGAAAATCATCAAGAAAAAAATTATTCACTCTACTCTTTTCCCAATTATCGGAATATGTTCGAGATCAATATGTCAAATTATCCAGAAAAGATTGAGTTATTGACTGAATGCCCCATTCGAAATTTTTAGTGAAGAAAACGTTCCAGTGATCTTAAAATATTGCTCATTTTCGAATGAGTCAGCCATATTGGATTTTACCGGAAGTGAAATTTTAATACAATTTCTGAAAAACCTAGTCCTTCGGCTGTTCAATGAAGCAAAAACGAATAACGGAAAAAACGTCAAGTTTTCTCTGACGCACCCTGTAGAATGAACTTCCATTAAATTAATCCATCAAAATTATCATTAGTTTGATATATTTATTTTAATTTTATTCATATTCAGATACGAAAAGAAATTATCTTTTGCATGTCATTAAAGATTGATTGAATTCATGAATATTGTCTAGAAATTGAAGAGGTCATCTAAGATAGATATCATACAATTATATATTTCGAATCTGTTTCCACTGGAAAGTTAGTTTACGAGATAAATTTATTATGCACAAAGGTTGGGTTGACCACTACATCCGAAGTGGTGTAAAACTTCCAACACAGTGTTGGACAGCATTCCAGCCAGTGGTCGGGAAGAAAGTTGCTGTACTTGAAACTCATCGCTTTTCTCTTCTATTATGGTCAGATATTCAGGAAATATGAAAGTTATAGAAACTTTAAATTCCCTTGTGGAAAAGTTCAAAGATTTAAAGTGCTTATCCTTCCTACTTTCATGTTTCAACACTTCTGTGAGATGAAACTTGAAGTATCTTTGAAATAGTTCGTAGAAGCTTTTAATATATTAACTTAAATCCTTAGTGGATAACTCACTATAGAATATCCTTTATAAAATACATGAAGGACTTTGAAGAGGAATTGTCGACAAAGTGATATGCGTTTGAGATTATAAATTTTTCATGTCGCCTAATTATCGATAAATTCCCTTTGATGGGTGAATACATACTTAAAGTTTTTGAAGAATAACCTTGAGCTCCCTGAACGTATACAAAGTGTCCCATATTTTGATATACTGCAGTTTGAGAAGGATGATACCCTCATTTAGGTCCTCGAGATTCAAGTAAAATTCATTGATGAAAATAGATCGCAGTTACCTTCTTCTGTTTTTGATATATGCCGGATATCTCGATTTTCTGAAATTTCTGATATGTCAATATCCATGATATCAAAGTGACATTTTAGTTGCTATTAGTTGCAAGGATGTTTCCACAATTTTTCCTCTTAGAAAGTTTCGAATATAAACAATGGTTCTTCCAAAATACTCAAAGGAAAAAATTACAATAATCAAGATAATGAAGAATATTCAATGAAAGTTGTCAAAGCTGTTACAGAATATCTTTCGAATTCATGTAGACTACTTGAATCAGAGAGTGCTATACTAAGGTCTAAGGTTTCATAAATCATCATAAAAAGTAAGTCTAAACCTTATTAGATGAGGAAGTTTCAGTTTCTACTGCGAGAAGATTATGAGTGATGGCTTGAATATAGCAGTAGGAATCGGAAAATGTTAAAAGAATTTCCTGAATTCTACAAAAATACCATACGAAATGTTGACGAGAGGATGACCAGAGACGCATTATTCAATCGAAATAATGAACATTAATAGTCCGATATCAGCCCCCCATCAGAAAGTAAATGTTCAACACCAAGGGCGATTCATTAGTAATTTTTGGTATTCGTATACAGGGTGTTACATAATGGTATGTCACAACTTGAGGGGGTAAATCGACGTGCAGTTTCAAAAAAAAGTTTTTATGAACATGGGTCCGAAAAAGCTTTGTTACGGAGCCACAGGATGTTGAAGTTTCCGGAAAAAATATTTTTTTCTTCGAAACTGCTGCAGTTTTTGAGATATTCAGTCAAAATTTGGAATGCAAGCTATTTTTACAGCCTCCATCATTACGCGCCCTAAATTTCAACTGAAATTTACGAGGTGTTTTAATTTTCGAGGCCTTGTCTCCTTTTGTCCTTTCAAAATATTTTGCAGTGCGCCACTGATCAGCGTAAAATCAATTCTCGTCATTCTCGTTCAATTTAGAAACTTTTTTAACGATTGTAATTTTTTTGTATCTCCAACTGTTTTCGAGTGAAAAATTATTGAATTTGAATTATTTGAATTGTATGTTATTCGCTAAATGAAAAAAAAATAATAGAAATACTCGTTGGGTTTGCTTTTATTTTGATAAATCGTCTTTTGAGACTCAACTTATACTTATTTAATATCAAACTAAAAAAAAGGAAAAATTAAAAACTGATTGTATTGCTGGAATTCCTCCACCTGCAAGAATACAGGCTTTGTCCTTCTTCGCATAATATCACGCACTCCTGGGGTATTTCTCATCGCGCCACAAGAGGTTATTATCCGATTTCTCAATTCTTCTACAGTGTTCACTGGAGTGGAAAAAACTAAACTTTTGAGATATCCCCATAAGAAAAAATCTTAACTATTTAAGTCTGGGGTCCTAGGATGCCATGGTTTTAGCCCACTTCGACCTATCCATCGGTTGTTGAATGTATTATTCAAGAATTCCCTAGCTTCTTCACTAAAATATACTAATGCCCCGTCATGCATGAACCACATTATGTTTCTCACCAAGAGTGGCACATCCTCGAGCAACTCCTCCTCAAGGAATTGGCGATAAGCGGGACTGTTTAGTCTGTAGGGCAAAAAAATGGCCGAATCAAATAATTTCGAATTATTTCGACCCAGACATTCAGTGAGAATTTTTCTTGATGATGAGAACATTATTTCATTATGAAAATGAGCATATCCTCTAATTTTATCCAAGAACCATCGGCAGAAACTCAGTCTTGAAGGAAAATCTCGAGGAATTAGATTATGGACGCATTCAATATGAAACGGGTACAATAAAAAGTCGTGAAGAATCCTCCAAACAAGAACATGTGAAATATTCAACGGATTTCCAATTTTTATTGTACTCACTTAAGGATTCAAATCAATACAATTCAAAACTGCTTCCTCAATATCTGGAGTTCTCATAGTTTGAGTTGCACCTTTTAAATGATTATATGCAGTAAAAGTACAAGTTTCCCCTCAACCTTCTGTGGATATTTGAAAATGTTCGCCTGTCTAGTGTTACTCGATTTGCGCACCTGATATAATCGCCTAGCTTTTGTTGGGTTTCCGTCAGCCAGACCGTACATGTAATGGACATCAGCCTATTCGGCGTTAGTAAAATTAGCCATTTTTTCTTACAGCAATAACTTCAAAAGTCTCAAAACTAATCGTTAATTTAATAAACAATTCGAGCAAACACTGGTTCAAATTTAGCAACTGTCAAAGTAAATAAATAAATGAAAAGAATCAAAGCCTACTAGTCATTTTCTCAATTAGAAGTGCTTTCAATTCTGCGAATGCATTCAATCGTTTAATAAATTTTTGCTCGAGAACGGCGTGAGATACGAACAAAAATTCAAAAAAGTTTTCAAATTGAACGAAGATGACGAAAATTGATTGTACGCTGATCAGTGACGTACTGCAAAAAAGTTTGAGAGGGCAAAAGAAGACATGGTTCCAGAAAAGAAAACACCTTGTAGATTCTAATTTAAATTTAGGACGTGTAATGATGGAGGCTAAAAAAAATAGCTCGCATTCCAAAGTTGGGCTGAATATCTCAAAAACTGCAGGAGTTTTGAAGAAAAAACATTTTTTTTCGGGAAATTTCAACACCCTGTAGCTCCGTAACGAAGCTTTTGCGGACCTATGTTTATATAAACTTTTTCCTTAAAATTTCACGTAGATTTACCCTCTGAAGTTGTGAGATACTATTATGTAACACCCTGTATAGACCAACGTGTTTTGGCGTACAGCAGTATTGACGGAAATCATCGAGAGGAACTAGAACGAATATAATATAATGAAAAAGAACGTAGTTGAAGGTAACTAAGATGAAATACCTTTGGTTGAAAGCAGCTTCTGTCTGTTTCCGTAAGACAGTGCGTCTACACACGAAGCTAGAAATGTCTAAGACCTTTTGAACCCCGGTAGATTTTTTCTCTGGGGCTATGTCAAGAATCAGTAAACTAATTTTCTTTCGTTGACGAATGTGTGCCAGTCATGAAACGCATCTACTTGGTATCTTTATTTATCAGTTACATAAAATTTAGATATTAAAAGTGCTTGAGAAAGAGAAAAAGGGGCTGTGAAAAGAAACAATCTACGAACCTAAGGCACATAACACAAATGATGAGTTCATCATGCGTTGGGGAGCTGCGACTCCGAGTAGACGTTTAGGTCTAGGTTCACTATCGCACATATCGTCTTGAAACACTCCACTCACACATTCGTCGTTGAGTGCCACTTGGTGTTGTTTTCGCTCCAAGAACCGGATGCTTCGTTCACGGCCGCTGCGGTAGTGGATAGATTCTGTAGTCGCTGAGTTAGCCGACTTTTATCCACGCGCGTTTCTTCTATTGCTGGCGTCGGTTTTACGACGTTCGTTGGCTTCACCTCGTGTAAGGAACGAGCAGAATTCTTGACTAGGCTTTTTGTAATCACATTAATCGGATAACTCAGTGTGTGATGGGTTCTTTTCTAAACGGAGAAAACCACGCCCTAAAGTACACGTTGGGCTCCACTTGCTAACGGGATTGGGTCACACATACGAAAAAAAACGTCAATGGATAACAGAGATGAAAGATTAGGTCGGCGAAATAAGAGAGACATATCATATCTCGTTTTTATTCTTCAGACAAAGAGCAGGAAAATCTTCGAAAAGATGCACCCCGAAGACGGGGCCAATGTCGGATTTCTACCGACTTAGAACCTCCTCTTGTCATTTCATCCCGAAAACTATAGTCCACATGCAGGATAACTCGGATGGGATATCCAAGGGCGAGAATGCCCGATGCTCCGGATCCGAAGCAGATGCCCTAAGTGGCTGGGCGGATGCCCTGTAACGTCCAGATACACATCTGAGTTTTCAATTGTAGTTCTGAAAAGTACAAATTTCTTCATTCGACGATGTATGGTCCACTTCATTCAGTCATGTTGCAAGGAATCCGCTGACGCTGGTAGGCGGTTTCCTCGAGACAGTTTCCAAGAGGAGTGCACTTGCAGCACATAAAGTGGGCCTGCGTCGGTACAGATGCCTATGTCTCGCCTCGCGATGATCCACAATCGCATATCCGCTAGTGCTGCTGGGACCACTTTTCTGGACAGCTGCTCGCTTCTGAATTAGATCCAACCTCAGAAATGCACGGATATTTATACCCGCAGTCCAGGTGGACACAGAGTACTTTCTGTGCTTAGCTTGGTCGGAGGAGTCTACAAGGCGATCTATAGTTAGAAAGCATAGTGAACACGGTTGGTCGAAGGGACCTTGAGCGATCTATGGTTGGAAAGCAAAGGGAATACGGTAACAAATTCCTATAGGACTGCTCGCACTAACTCCTCGAAGAAATAGATTGATGACAATATTTATGAAATGATGAAAAAATGCTCTGTCAAAGATACATTCGTCGTTGGCAACTACAGAACTTTATCAGGCTTTGATCCAGCATCCAGGAATGAGAATAATTTGTATAGATATATTGGTTCGTGTCTGAATCCTATGGTTACTGCTTGACTGGCCAGGGGTCTCACAATAACCGATCTCAACTGGATCTGAACAACATCGTAATTACCGAAGATATTGTGGATAAATATCTTGTTCGGTTAACGTTCACTCCGCGCCAGTCCCGCCGGACTCTCCATCAACTTCTGAAATGTTGTACCAAATCACTCTCATCCAATGTTCCTGAATTTCAAAAAATTTTTTCAGACCCACGGTTTACCTTCATAACGGTTGAAGGCCCCTGTCACAACAATTTTCGAGAGTGGCAACAAAACATTCTCGAACAACTACCGACCCATTACTCTGACTTCAGTAGCATCCAAAATCCCGAAAGAATTGTTCTTGAAGAGATGCCCGATTTTTTGCTGGAGAACAAGATAATCCCTTCAAACCAGCATCATAGTCTCATTTCCGGAAGGGCAGTCATAACGAATCTTCTCGAATGCGATTCATCTTGAATCAACTCTATGGATGCGGAGGACCCTGTCGATATCATTTACCTTGACCTCTTTAAGGCTTCCGACAGGGTTTTCAAACGTCTTCTTCTGGCAAAACTTGAATACTTTGGGATTTCGGGAAGCTTGCTCTTGTGGGTTGAGGGTTCGTATCTTATCGAAATGTTACAAATGGCGTGCTACAAGGATTGGTCCTTGGTCCAGTGTTGTTTGTAATATATACAGCTGATTTGCCATTGAACTTAATCTTACTGCCTAGAATTCGCTTACAATACAAATGACCATATCAGCAATTATAATCTCCTGCAGGAAGATCTGGAAGTTGGTTACCTAAGTTGGAGCAGACACATTCAGGAAGTCATCTCTAAAGACAAAAAAATGATTTATCTGATGTCAAGTTACTGTGATCACTGTATGGAAGCGAAGATTTACACGACCCACCTGCGCCCCATCCTCGAATTTGGAGGACTAGTACAAGGGTATTCAACGCCGAGCAACCCGCATTCTTTAAGTCAGAAACAGGCGCAATTATGAAGATAATGGGGTTAGATACATTTGCGGATAGACGCTCAATAAGCGACCTTATTGTGACGCACAGAGAACATGAATTCTTTGGATGTGATTAAACCACCTGTCTTCGCTAAATTCCAATAATTTGAGAGGTTACAATTCTGAAAAAAGTTTAAGTCGAGCCGGCAGATTTTTTGATACACCAGATTGTTCCTTGCACGGAATTCCTGGACCCTGAATGTTGAATTTCATGAACAGATTCGACTCACGGAAGAAAATTGAAGCTAACCTCTCTTTTTTTCTCTACATGTTTCATATTTATAGTTTTCGCATTTACTTTGTTCTATCTATAACTGATAATAAATATAAATATAATAATGATATTTCTACCGGTTGATAAGTGTTTCATTAACAGTGAAATCTGGCTTTGTCCTAGACTTTTATCTCAATATAATAATAGTACTGATACTACTAATAGCTCTCAATACTCTTTCTTCAATATGCTTAGAAATCAGTTCAAACATAAAACAGTTTATTGCATTACTTGAAAGTGCGTTCAAATCGAATCCTAAACAGGTTTGGTCTTTCATTAATAAGAGAAACCACTATTTCGTTTCACCATCCTTAATGCTTCCAATTAAGAAATCGCCATCTTTAGGTGAAGATATAGTTAATTTTTTGGCTGAGTATTTTTGAAGTCTTTGATCGTTTTCACTTTTTCGTAGTAATCAGAATATTTCATTTCACAGTTACAACATAGTTACACAGTCTTATGTTAACAACAAGATGTGGTCCGGATTGTCTTTCGCCGTTATTTTTTAACTGCGCTGAAACCTCAGCCATCCATCTATGTAACATATTCAAAAGATCCCACAGTTATTGATACTTTCTCTCAAAATTGAAATCATGTTCGACATCACCAATTTTCAAATATTTCAGTACTAGTATTACTGAAAATTACCGTCCAATTAGTATTTTAAGCTCCATCCAAAAAAATTCTGAAAGCTTACTATTCCATCTATCTCTCAATTAATTGCCATTGAACATCACGGTTTTCTTGAGGGAGGATCAACTATCACTATCTAAGTTATATATTGCCCATTTTATGTTGAAATACTTAGGAAAAATGAGGTTGATAGCTGTTACACTGCTAAAGTCAATGCTTTCGACCAAGTATATTATGAAAATTGGATTCAGTTATAGAAGCAGCAGGTTTTCGGTAATAATTCCCAACTGTTGCGAAGCTACTGCAGAGGTAGAATTCAATTTTCAGAAATAAGAAGTTTGAATCAACAAAAATGAACGTCACACCAGGTATTCTGCAAGGAAGCCACCTTTTTATTTACACTATACTTAAATGAAATTGGTTCAGAGATAAAATTCTCAAAATTTCCACCTTATGCTGATGATTTGAGGATCTTTGAATCAATTACATACGTTGGACCTGCAACTTAACTAAGCTTAAGTCGGGAATTGGTTTTCGGATCACATATTTCGAATCAATATCAATATTGTCACGATTCACAATTAACCTCTCATAATAATAGCCATTACACAGAAAAAATTTTGGTGGGAATTATTTCAAACTAGCACGGTTTGATTTTGTTGCCTTATTTATTCATAAGGTTTCTCTTTAATTTGTTTTCATAGTTAAGAAGGATATATCAATCTTGGATTTCATTTGCACTCATATCTCGGGCTCATCATAAATCAGTTAAGGCTTCAATTTTCTTCCCCGAAATCGAAAGATTAACGATAGGTGTTAAATAGTGGATAAAACACTGAATGAACTGTGATTAATGAGGTTCTACTTTTATCTCCTCTTAGGCGATTTATTTTCTGTTGTGGAGCGATGTATGTTCATTACGTAGCTATAATTAACGTTCGGAGATAACAACTTTGCGAAGGACAAAGAAATGAACACATCTTACGAAAGGGATATCAAGAGCCTGAACTCGTTACTACGAGGGATAAGTAGTGCACACGGTGATATCGATTCGGATAATTATAAACAAACTTTCTCGCCAATATTACACAGAGGCTTCAATAGGCGTATCGCATTTTGTATTTATCTCACTGAATCATTCAGTTACCAAAATAATTGTGAACGAGTAGTTATCAGAGATTGCTAATAGGAGATAAAAGTTTCAAACACTTGAAAGTATTGTAGATTGATTCTATTTTGTCAAAATCAAAAGAAGAAGTGCAGGGCGGTAGTTTTGGGGTAAGCAGTTCTTTCCTATCTTTGGGATCGGTAAAATTCTCGCTATTTTCCAGCTGTTCGTTAAAGTATTTCATAAGAAATCTGTAACATACGGTTAAGCACGTGTGCCAGTTCGGGAGCACTTTTTCTTATGACGATTGGCAGTATTTCATCTAGACCAGCTGTCTTCTTGCAGTTCAGCTGCTCGAGAGCCCGTTTCACAGGGCGAACTCTCACAGCCCGTTGCACAATGCATAAAGATCAGCTTTGTCTCACGGGGATGATGCTTTACTTTCATCTTCTCTAACAAGAGGCGGAAACGCAGATCTGCAGAAATTAACACTGAAAGTCTTCGCTATAGACCAGAATTGTTTAGTACCGCTTACCTGTTCAAGGAATTCATTAGTTTCCCCTTCGTTGAAATCGGCTTTTGCTCTTGCAATTGTCAGGCTGCATACGTTCCGTATTCCTATGGAGGTTCTACTTGTTTCCTCTGTTAGATTGATCTTCCATGACTCATGAGCTCTGCTCTTGGCTGCAGAGGTTCTTTTGCAGTCTTTGTGGAACCATAGCTTTTGTGCTGTTGTTCTTTTCATGGAATGAGAGATATAGAGATCCATTTCTGCAAGATTGACTTCTGTAACAGATTCAATGCATAATTTGCACAAGCAAACAACAATAAGAAAACCAAATGCAAGATATAATGAGGAACGCAGATGTCTCAACTATTAGAAAAGACCCTACAAAAATATAAGTTAATCATTTAAAAAACAGCATCAACGACTGCTACAACCTTTTCAGAACAACATATGCACAGAAAACTTATCTTCATGAATGTCAATACCTCCGAAATATATGGACACATTGAAATCCATAAAAAGTTTATACATTACAGCCCCCACAGTTAAATTAGCTAAATTTCTAAACAATACTTTCAAAGACATGTCTAAATTTCTCCCCAAATTTACTATAGTTAGTTCCTTTGCCTAAGTACAGCAATTATCATATGCTATAGGCAACAACATCATTGTCTTCACATTAGTGTCTTATAACATTGAAAATATGTATCCAAACATTCCAGGCAATGAAAGTCTTCACATTGTGAACAACATCTTGGACAATAGTAACATAAATCCATTAGTTTGCTCTGAAATGCTCAATCTCTTCGAAACTTCTTCTGGAAAAAAAACTAATTCAGATATGTTTCAACATTCTATCGTCAAATCTCTGGCTTACCAATGGGCCCAACAATCAGCCAATATTTTTATGGTCCATTTAGAAAGCACAGAAATTTAGATTACTGCCCTGGCTGAAAAACATATAATCTTCTAGTTTAGATACGTGGATTATATTTCAGGTGGGTCTTGAGGAACGGGATAGGCAAATACAACAATTTTTATATTCCTTAAACACTATCCATACAAAAATTTCATTCCATCCCGAAATTTAATCTACCAGTTCTATTTACTTTCTAGACTTAACCATAACTAAAATTAATATTGATATCAGTTTCAAAATATTCAAAAAGACACATTAACAGATGCCATAATTCTTATTCATTCATTTAGTCCCCTAAATCATAAACTTGCAGCCTTCAACTCCATAATCCACGTTTACAGTAACAGTGTCAGAAAGTAACTTTGTCAAAAATTAATTCAATCAAATTCCCATGAACATTCATTTTAAAACACAATTGATCAAAAAACATCAACATACATAATAACCGGATTTGGAAATTTCTTCACCCAATTATAGACCAACACTAATTGTACACCCAGTATATGATTACGAGTCTTAATAGAAATCTTTCGAAAAAATTCAAATTCGAACATATATCGTTGGAGTAACCTCATCATAATTAACAAATATCACGAATGGACTGTTCATATTCTTCATCATTCTGAAATCGTCTGAAATTCTGTTTAATATTTTGCCGTATTTGAATTACGAAAATCATCCACTTCAATTATATTTCAATCATGAAATGTGTTTGCGGAGGATTTCCAATTTGCTAACAAATTATTCGTAATTAACGAAATGATACCTCAGCATCGAGAAAGCGTGAATTATTCAATTGGAATGATTTTAATTCATACAGAAAGATATAAACGAACTTTTTCACTATACGTTGTTTATACAAATGTGCTATGAAAGAGGGAAGCATTCTTCTCAGAAGAAAGCGAGTTAGTAATTCGCTTTGCTCTGAAAGAGGAAAGCATTCTCCTCAGAAGAAAGCGAGTTAGTAACTTTTATCAAATTTCTGAAAATGCTTATTTCACAAATTTGTCGTAAACTTTTAACTAATTAATAACCTATTAACATTTATAATGACCATCTATTTTTGATATTGAATATACCTTTGAAAAATATTTAGTCTAGATTTTTTGGGTTGTCAAGTTCTTTTTCCCGTTAGAAAAATTTTTGTCTGCAAAGATTTTTTTTAATCCTTATCCACATACGATCAATGAGATTTCGTTCAGGAAATGTATAGGGAAGAACATTGATTAAAATCAAAATCAGTTGTTGATTAGTAATCTTTCACTCTATCTAAGAGATTGGATTCTACATCTCACTTTCCTTGACAACGAACTGATTGAAGTTTTAACTTTATAGACCAAAGTTATGTTTATATTAACTTTCTGTAAGCCGGCTCGGTGGCGTATGGGATATGATGCTCGTCTCCTACGCAGAGTTACCTGGGTTCAATCCCCACAAAGTCGGTGCGATTTTTCGGATTCTGGGAATCGCTTGAGTGTCCATCTTTCGGAGGAGATGTAAAGCTGTCGGTCCTGTCTAACAGAGATGTGTTGGACATTAAAGATCCCTTCCCTCGACACGAGAGGGGTTCGGCAAAATTCCCGGGTTAGTGAGGTGACAGAATTCCCCGGCGTGTCATTAGCCGAAAGGCAGAAATAGAGCACGTTAAAGGAAAAACAAACAAACAAACTTTCTGTAACAGGATCACATGTCTCCAAGAACATGGTAGCAGCTTTTGTTTCGAAAACAAGTCGTGTCGCAACAACTCTTTTACAAGATCAAGGAACAGTTACAACTGACTAGTACACAACCATTAGTTTATAGCAAGGTGATTGAGCAGAGGATCTCATCTGGTCTGACCACATCAATTTCGTATGCACAAAAGCTTCCAGAACGTTGTATCTTATGGAGAAGGCATTTTAAAAATTGTGAGAGAATGATTATGACGCAGCATCAATACCTGTCGCGTCCTTTTCACCACCTTTATCAGACCAATTTTGGAATTCGCCGGACGTGTCTGAATTCGCAATATAAACTCGCTGGAATCTATTCAACGGCGAGTTTCGAGAATGCTTTTCGGAGTTTTTGGCCTTCATACGAGGATCGCCTTTGTCCTCTGAATCTCCCACTGTTGGCAGATTGACGACTATATATAGGGCACTCAAAAATCTGTTTGTAGTAGACCTTTCAACCATGTATCCTCTGAATAACAGCACACGTTCTCGAGGTCATGACTTCAAGTTATACAAAGAAAACTTTCGATGAACCGCCAGAGAGCACTTCTCATCGAACCCAATATTTCACTCATCGAATAAGCTGCCCGATGAAGTAGTTAACGGTTCAAGTTTTAATATGTTCAAAAATACCTTCGATCGAAGGTCTACGCGGAACAATACATAGACTTTCTAGTGGTTACTTGTGGTTGAATTTTATTATTCTTTTCTTTCTCATACTTCACTCACTGATGTGTTGCAATCATTGTATTTTTGTAATTCGAGTCATATATGTTTACCTTGGCTTTTGTTAATGTTCAATAATGATAATAAAGACTACCAGAAGAGGACTCTGTGGATGACCATTAGTCTGAGGTTAGGAACTGACGTAAATCCTAAATCGGTAGCAAATTCTTGATTGAAACGAATGATAGAAATAGCCTCTTAATTTAGGTAATATGTTTTCATATTCTTTGGATCTCAAAAAAGTTTCCA
Organism: Cryptolaemus montrouzieri; assembly: GCA_013387265.2. Classification (NCBI taxonomy): domain Eukaryota; kingdom Metazoa; phylum Arthropoda; class Insecta; order Coleoptera; family Coccinellidae; genus Cryptolaemus; species Cryptolaemus montrouzieri. Next base: position 104,765,176 of record JABFTP020000021.1, read on the forward strand.
ATAGAAGAGCAAATGAATTCATAAAATTCGGATGTATTATGGAAATCAAGCAAGCTTTATGATTAGTGATGATACGATTAATATTTTTTGTTCTTTTTGGTTGTGTTCTTTCAGTGTTTATAATGAAAATAATTAAACCAATGAAGGAATCTACAAGGTCTGAAAAAAAATAGGCGAAAGTTATAGGATCTATTATCATCGGGTCAGATATTCAAATTTGTCTTGGTAGACTTCGAGCAGCCATCTATTTATAACACAGTAGACTCTTCATTCGCTGGGTTCCGCAAATATACTGCGGATACAAAAGTCGTGAATATGAAAGAGTAATTTATATGGGATTATAGGGAACGCATTTCTAGGTGACAGAATAGAAGATAGTATATGAAAAATTAATTAAATTGAAGTTTTCGGCCAAATTGATTAATCATCTTCAGCCTTAGACAATGATTTGAAGAATTTTGTAAATTTTTCTTGCTTGGTAGTTTTAAGACTCATACTCCAAATTGGAATTACCGTTTTGCCTCTTAAAAATAAGACTCCGTTCCATAGACGGATCAATTTTCATGAAGAAATTACAATACTCATTTGCCATTCTTGAACCTCCTCCAAGATTTTTCAAATTGAATGTCACGTTTCTAGTACTTGTTTAAGCATCGTCTTAAATAGGCTGTGAATGGAACATTTCCTCTGAATCGGTTTCAGTCAAATTTTCATCTTACGATTCAAGGAACTCCTGAAAGTCACTTAATTCTTTCTGTTCAAACCCTTATCGACCTATTCCAATTGCAATTTCGGCATTGTTTGAAATTAACTCTTCGTTACTCGCTTGGTCTACGATAGTAGATCACGCCATTTTGAATGACGTTCATTGGTAGACTATTTATACACTTCAGCAGCTGTAGAAAAGAGGGGTCACCACCCTTGAAAATTTGGAAGAGGGGGGATGGGTCTAGTGAAAACGCGAAAGAAAAGTACTATCTTTGTCTGCATTCCCGTGAGAGAATTTTCATTTTTAATCGAAAACTGTAGAAGATACAGGGTGAGCCACTGAAAAACAGGTCAAAAATTGACCTGTTTTTGAGTTTTGATCAGAAATGAATATCTTTTAGTTTAGTTTTCGTTGAAGCACCCTGTATATATATATATATATATATATATATATATATATATATATATATATATATATATACAGGTCAATTTGTCACCTGTTTTCCAATGGCTCACTCTGTATCTTCTACAAGTTTCAATCAAAAATGAAAATTCTTTCACGGAAATGACAAATATAATACCTTTCTTTCGAGTTATCACTCGACCCATCTACGCTCTTCCAAATTTACAAGGGTGGTGACCTATGCTCTAGGGGTTGAAATTCGAGATGAGGATGGTTTTTGATGATGACTACCATTGATCAGCATGGATCTGTTCCATTTTACTTCACTAAAACTTGAATAGTCCCAGGGAAATAGTCTTCCCTATCTTTCAGTTGCTCACCCTGTATCTTTTACCGTTTTAAATTGAAAATGGAAATTCGTTCAAGGCAATGTAGACAAAGATACCACCTCTCTTTTGAGTCATCACTCGATCCATCTTCTCTATTCCAAATGTTCGAGGAAGGCAACCCCCGCTTAGGGGGTTGATATTTAAGGCAAGTTTTGTACCCCAAAAGATGTAAAGATGTCCCCCTTGAACCAAAAATTGACCTGTTTTTGCGTTTTGATCAAAAATGAATATCTTGGTAGATATAGCCTTTGTTTAGTTTTCGTTGAAGCACCCTATATATATATATATATATATATATATATATATATATATATATATATATATATATATATATATATATATATATATATATATATAAAATTTGAAAATGATTATATTGATGAAATCGCATCAACTAGATGGTTAATTTCTGGAGAATTGTTTGCTGACACAGAAGGCTTGGCAATTGCGATCCAGGATCAGTAGATGTTTTTGTTCTTCAGAATCAGTTTTTCATATATTATCATCTTGCTCAGTCCTTGCTTCAACAGATTATTTAGAAAGACATAATGCCGTCGCTAATATTATTCATTTTAATCTAGGAAGTGAACATGACCCACTTCCTAAAAGAAAAAATTTTACAATTATGAACCTGAGATTATTTGTGAAAATGAGAAATATAAAATTTATTTAGATAAAACCATTCTATGCAACAGAGCTGTAAAACACAATAGGCCAGATATCATTCCTACTGATAAAGAGAATCGAATAACATATATAATTGATATTGCTATACCCGACACACATAATATCTGTGTCAGGTATAGTGTGTGGCCCTGGTTGACGGTGATTATGAAGGGTGGATCGGCAAACCAGCTCCTTCAAAGAGGTATATTCAACATTTTACGGAAGATTGTATATTGTTTCTTGAATAAAATTCTTCAAGGAGCTCTTACTATATCTTGACAAGGAAGAAATTTTATGTATTCAAGTATACCTTCATTCAGATTCAAAACTTTCATATTATCGGTGATGTGTGCTTGTTGAAGAATAAATTTTCATTTATTAGAAGCAAAAATATTTACTTTACATAATTGCCTCAGGAAAAAGATGCCTCGATAAAGGCTGAAATATCAAATAGCATTCCATAGGGCTCTTTGATCTCTCCCTCTCGTTATTTAAAATTCAATTTCCACTTCCGGAAAGTCAAAACCGATTACGTTTCAATATTCACAACTTCTGAACCAGACAAATTGATAAAAATAAAATGCTTTTCGACCATTCCATAAACAGATTTTTTTATGTCCAAAGAGAAGTGAAATTGCCCACAAAGTTATTATTAGAAAAATGAATTGAATGCTCTAGTCCGAGAGCAGGTAGAGATTTTCTGGAAAGTACACTAAGTGTCAATTCAAGTAAATAGTTCATTCGTATCGTTTTTAATCTAGAGCAAATTAAGTTTTTTGCAAGATATAAAATCATGTTTTTCTACAAACAATTATAAATTTCTTCTTCGGATAATTGAATTATTAGACCGCGTGTTATCGAAATAAACAGAGTGAATTTAAAATTGATATTGAGTCGGCCGTTACTAGGTGATATTTGATCATCATACAGCTATTCTGGTTTACTTTGTGAGGAATATCACAAAATTAGGTGGAAAATATTTGATTAAGCTGTTTCGATATTCATATCATCATGTGACGTTTACAAATTGGTAGTTAAAACTAAGGTACAGTAGTGCAATTTAAATTTTAAAATATATTTAATAATAATAATATTTAAATATACCAAAATATATATATATATATATATATATATATATATATATATATATATATATATATATATATATATATATATATATATATTCTGAATTTGTAATGAAAAATTGGAGAACCAATCTTCATTTAAATATTTCAAAACAATCGTTAAAATCCGAAGTAATTCCAATCAAAAGAGGCATTTTTCAAGGTGATTCTTTAAGTGCTCTTTGGTTTTGTCTTTGCCTCAATCCATTATCTCATGGATTAAATGCTACTAGTTTTGGCTTCAAAATAAAGAGTCTATTAACTGAATTCAAATTAAGTCACTTAATTTATTTAGATGATATTAAATTATATGCCGGAACCAGATCTCATTTAAAAAGTCTACTTGAGATTACTTTCTACTATTCCAATGATATTCATATGAAATTCGGGCTTCCGAAATGTAAAAATCTTTCTATTGAAAAAGGAAAGATCACCTCTGATTATAGAAAGATTTCCAATGTCGAAATCGGGCCAATGCATCAAGGAGATACATATAAATATCTTGGATTTTGTCAAGAGAAGACAATTAACCATAGCAGCACTGAAGACAATATTAGAAGTTCATATTACAAAAGACTTAGAATTATCATCAAGAGTTATTAAACTAGTAAAAACCTTTTCAGAGCTATCAACTCCTATGGTGTTCCTATTCTTACATCTTCTTTTGGAATTATTAAATGGTCTAAAACTGATCTAAATGAATTACAATGTCAAACGAGGAAAATGCTCTGTAAATATCATAAGCACCACCCAAAGTCAGCTGTTCAGAGAGTTACACTACCTAGACATCTTGGAGGTCGTGGATTAATTGATTTGAATAATCTTCATAGTAAACAGATTTTTCATCTACGTTCCCATTTTCATGATAAACAGAGAACGTCTAAATTACATGATATTGTTGTTGCTTCAGATTATAATCTTACACCTCTGAACTTGACAATGCAAAAGGTAGATTTTGATATATTTGATGATAATTCTAAAAGATAAAGTTGGATGCAGAAGGAATTACACGGAAAGCACCCTTAAGAATTGAAAAATGATTATATTGATGAAATTGCATCGAATAAATGGTAAGTATCTGGAGAATTGTTTGCTGAAACAGAAGGCTTGGCAATTGCGATCCAGGATCAGGTTGTTTTCACGAGGAATTAAAGAAAACACATCATCAAACAAAATATAGATGATTCTTGCCGTAGATGTTTCTGTTCTTCAGAAACAGTTTTTCATATATTATCATCTTGCTCAGTCCTTGCTTCAACAGATTATTTAGAAAGACATAATGCCGTCGCTAATATTATTCACTTTAATCTAGGAATTAAACATGACCTAATTCCCAAAAGAAAAAAATTTCACAAATATGAACCTGAGATTATTTGTGAAAATGACAAATATAAACTTTATTTTGATAAAACTATTCTTTGCAACAGAGCTGTAAAACACAATAGACCAGATATCGTTCTTAATGATAAACAGAATCAAATAACATATATAATTGATATTGCTATACCCGACACACATAATATACAAAATAAATACAATGAAAAATTTCTAAATATATGATGTTTGGGACGAGATTAAAAAATGTGGAAAATGAAGAAAATATTTATTCTACCGATTATTATTTCTACAACAGGCGTTATTCCTAGAAATCTTCACAAAAGTATTGAGATTTTGGGTCTGAATAAAATTTGTTTGAACAGTTGCAAAAGATAACAGTCATCAAATCTTGTAATATTCTTCGTAGGTTTCTTTCCAAAAATAATAATGAGGTAGAGTCATAGGTTTTCTCTTTAGTTTATATTGCTCAGAATCTCATTTCATATTTTATTTATTTGTTTATATAAATGTAATATAATTAACTGACAATTTTGTCATATTTATATTCAGAGCAGTATTCTATTCGATCGTTCACCACTTCAAACAAAGAAAACTATTAATGAGTAACGTTCAGTGTTACTTGACTAAGGTCAAGATTTTTCCGGGGAGAAAGCCTCTGACACTACTCGTTGGTACATTGATATCATTGTCTGATGATGCTATAGTATATAGTATATATAGTATATGCTATATGGGCAACTCGTAACATAAAACCCTATCTATATATATATATATATATATATATATATATATATATATATATATATATATATATATATATATATATATATATATATATATATATATATATATATATATATATATATATATATATATATATATATATATATATATATATATATATATATATATATATATATATATATATATATATATATATATATATATATATATATATATATATATATATATATATATATATGGTTCACCAGTGGTGCGGTGCTCTGTAGCTCGTACACTCTTGTCATATTTATATTCAGAGCAGTATTCTATTCGATCGTTCACCACTTCAAACAAAGAAAACTATTAATGAGTAACGTTCAGTGTTACTTGACTAAGGTCAAGATTTTTCCGGGAGAAAGCCTCTGACACTACTCGTTGGTACATTGATATCATTGTCTGATGATGCTATAGTATATGGTATATATAGTATATGCGAAAAACCCTATATATATATATATATATATATATATATATATATATATATATATATATATATATATATATATATATATATATATATATATATATATATATATATATATATATATATATATATATATATATATATATATATATATATATATATATATATATTGTATTTAGAAATTAAAATTACTTCAGCAACTTATTTTGAAGTAAACAGGGTGCCCCAATTTTCAATATAAGAATCTTGGGAGGTTTTTCAGTTTAGAAGACCACTTTTTCGTTGAAGATTCAAGAGCGTCCTAAACTCTGCTATAATGTCTTCAAGTAATAGGTTTTTTTGGTGAGTAGTTTCTTCATTTTTAATTTTTTTCCTGAAAATTCATGAAAATAGGCTCTTACATCATCGCATGCTCCTTCAATCAGAGAGAATGAATACTTTTTTCCTTTCGTTTTTCTTTTTCCCAAGGATTGTTGAATCGAAATAGATTTTCCTCATTTTACACAGCAGTGACTCAAAGAAATTATTGAATATTGAAATTTTAAAAATATCATATCTTGTTTTTTTCAAATGGAACATCCTGTATTTCATTATTCTTATCAACGCATAAAATATTGAGCCATATTTCAGCAGAAGTGACCTTATCTTTATCTTAGACCATTTGCGAAATGAAAAAAATAATCAAAATAATAAAATCAGAGTTTGCGTGTCTAAGTACATGTCATTATACTTGATCAGAGATATTGGGATATTTTAAGGTAGTCGTGTATGCAATACGTAATAGATTGGTTTAAGGTGTTGAACTATTTCAATGAGTGTTCGAAATGTTGCCCGTTTCTTTGTAGACACAACTAAATCTTTCCGAGGAAAGACCGTTGAACTCTCGACAACATTTGCAGATTAACTGACAGAAAGGCGTCGACTATTCTCTGTTTCTTATCCAACTGTGTTGTAAAAGGAATCTGGTTAACGATGCCCTTAGTATAACCCCACAAGAAAAATCTAGACTTGTAACATCCGGAGACCTATCTGGCCATCTAACAGGACCACCACGTCCTATCCATTTGTTTGAAAATACAGGATTCAAATGCTCCCTAACCTGATGTGAATAATGTGCCGGTGCTCCATCCTGTTGAAACCACAAATCTTGTCTTATATGCTCTAGTACATCGGCAAGTACCATTGGTAGATGATTTTGCAGAAAATCTAAATACATTTCACTATTGAGTTGCCCGTCTAAAAAGTGCGGCCCATCCATCTACTATAGGGGCTATATATTCAAGGATCAACGATGCTGTTGATCTATTTGTCTTATGAGGTATGGATTTTCCGTGGCGTAATAATGAAAGTTGTGCCTGTTAACGAGCCCATTCTGGTGGAAAGTTGCTTCTTCCGAGAAAAACGCTCTGTATTTGGACTTTCCGCTACTTCGTCACTTGCCCAATTGTAAATATTGATTCGATTTTCATAGGCTTGATTGTTCAATTCCTGGTGCAGCTGTATATGATATGCATGAAGTTTATTCACTTTCAAGATTCTCTGGACTGAAGTTCGACTTATATCTGTTAACTGAGAAATCTCTCTTTGGCTCTTATATGGGTTCTCTGTCACTGTCAACAAAATTGATAACTGGTTGTCTTCAGCTGTAGCAGTTTTTGGTTTTTCATGTTTTTTTGTAAATGATATTACCCGTTTCAATAAATCTAATTAGAATTTTTTCTCTTATCAGGAAACCTTTGTGCATAAACTTGACTTGCCAACAAAGAATTTCTATCATACTCACCCAGAATAAGAATCATATCAACCATTCTTTCTTTGGAGAACTTCATGAAAGTCAATCGAGAAAATTGAGTTCAAACCTCACTTCAACAATATCTAATAACGAAACACTGATAAGTTCACTATGTAAAATGCAGAATATGGTATCTACGGACACCTGAAAGACGGCTCAAATATGGAAAAACGTCGACACATACCTCGATTTACGTTTTAATCATCTTGATTTTATCACTCGTTGAAAGTATTATCTTGTTTAGGTTTCATTCTTTACTACTCGAATCATTACAGAAAACAAAAAATATCTGTACCAAACATGATGCATGTTGATCAGTTTGATACCATTTGTAGAATTTTCATTAAAAATTATTACAAATAATCGAATATTTCGATTATGGATGGAGCACCAGCACATTACTCACATCAGGTTAGAGAGCATTTGAATCATGTATTTCCATACAAATGGATAGGACGTGGTGGTCCTGCTAGATGACCAACTAGGTCACTGGACCTCAAAAGTCTAGATTTTTCTTGTGGGGTTATAATAGGGGCATCGTATACCAGATTCCTTCTACAACACAGTTGCATATGAAACAGATAATAGTCGACGCCTTTCAGTCAGTTAATCCGAAAATGTTGTCGAGAGTTCAACGGTCTTGCCTCTGAAGAATTGAGTTGTGTCAACAAAGAAACAGGCAACATTTCGAACACTTATTGAATTAGTTCAAGATCTTGTAGATCATCTCACCAAGAACCAATTCATTACGTTTTTCATACGCGACTACCTTAAAATATCTCTATTTCTCTGATCAAGTATAATGATATGTACTAATGAACTCTTCTTTCCCAACCTCTGATTTTATTATTTTAGTTTATTTTTTGATAATAAGATTCCAAATTGATAGCCGAATATTTCGAAATATTTCGAAAATGGTAAGATTAGGTTACTTCTGCAAAAATATGTCACAATATTTTATGCGTTGACATAAATGATAAAATACAGGATGTTCATTTGAAAAAATCAAGTTATGATATTTTTAAAATTACAATTTTCAATAATTTTTTGAGTCACTTCTGTACGAAATGAGGATAATCTATTCCAATTCATCAATTAGCTATCCTTGGGCAACAAGAAGGAAAGGAAAAAAGTATTCATCCTCTCCCCCATGTCATAATTTGACAGCCTAATTTCATGAATTTTTACGGAAACAAAAATATTGTGACGAAAATACTCACCAAAGAAACTTACTCAAATACATCACAGCAGAATTTAGGCCGCTCTTGAATCTTGAAATAAGTGGTCTTCCAATCTGAAAAAACCACCCAAGGTGTTTTTATGAAAAATTGGGATACCCTATTCACTGCAGAATAAATTGCTGAAGTGAATTCTTACTTTCTGAATACAATACCGTTCGAAAAAAATGAAATCTTCAAGAGTGTATGAGCTACTGAGCACCACGCCACTGGTGAATAACCCAGTATATACATATATATCATTACAATAGGGACACGTAGTTGGTATACTCCTAAATTGTCTACTCTGTGAGTTTTGTCTTTGGCATTGAAAAATAATTGTGATAATTTACATGTAGGTTTGAAGGCCTTTTTCATATTGTAGTGAAATTGGACCAAAATAAATTGAGGAAGAGAATTTTAGTTGGGTATCTGTATTTATCGGTATTTGGTTTAATATGGTGGTATATACTATTCTAAGCTGTATTTAATTTTTAAGAACTATTTTGTCCACTATGTAGGTCACCGTTATTACTGGCGATAGTTTTTATGATGTTAATTTCTTTGTTCAGATTCTCAATAGAAAGTGGCAATTAAATGCTTTATGAATCATTGACTTTTAAACGGCTAGTTTATTTTGCAAGTGATGAGAAGAATCATGAGGAATGCAAATATCTGTGAAAGTAAGTCTGAAAAATCTATTCGATTGTTCTTTTCTATTTCTTACCTGAAATTGATTTTTTGGTGGATATTGTTAATGGAATTCAGAAAAAGATCACGTTGTCTTAATGTATCAGTGAAGCACGCTAGTACATCATTCACGTAACTATACCAAAAATTATTTGTGAAGCTCTACGATTTTGAAACTATTCTTTCTTCTATATGACTCAAGAATATTTGAGCATGAAGTGGACTTGAGGGAGAGACCATAGCAAAGCCTCCTAACTGTTTTGTTGAAAATGAAGATAGATGAGAGAAATAAAATCATTGTGAATAATAAATAGAATTGAAATGTGAACGGTATAAAATTCTGGAAATTAATGGTAGACATTATTCTCCGGGGATATTAGAGTACATATCGACGACGTCTAGGTAAAGTAGGAAAGCATTTGTAGGTACTGTAACAGTTCGTGGTTTTTTGGAAAGTTTTGGAGAGGTTTTTATGAAACACTTAGAGATAGAATTCTGTTTTTTGGGAAAGTTTGTATGTTGGAGAACTAGTATAAGAGACGACTGGACGGATGCTGGAATTTGTTTTTGTGAGTTTTAATAAGTCTGTAAAGTTTGGGTGCACAAGGTTTCATATTATTAGGTGCGCAACAAGTTCTCGCTGTTTGTCATGAGATGGCTCCAGCAGTAAGTGCTGGTCGATTTTTACATATCAATAACGTCTTCAACAAAGCTTAGACATATGGTAAACAAACCACGGTTACACATAAGTGATTTTGTTTTTGCGTCATATATACTTAATTGTGAGAAAATGTCTGATTTTGTGGTAAATAATCGTCATTTGCGGGAAGTGTTGATTTTCTCCTTTCATTCGAAGAAAACGGCGGCTGAACCTCACAGAGAGCTTCAAAAAGTTTGCGCAGATGCTGCTCTAAGTACAATGTACCGGGATTGGTACCGTGTAGGAAGGCCAAAAATTCGTGCCAAACGCAAAAAGAGTTTGCTTCAGCCCTAAGAGTTTCCAAGCGATTGCATGCGTTTGGAATGATTCAAAAGCGATGAACTTAGATTCCTTATGATTTGAAACCAAGATACGTTGAGCGTCGTTTTGCCTGTGAACAACAGCTACAACGGCAGAAAAAAGGGTTTTCTCATCTCATCGTAACGGCTGATGGAAAAATTGATTCCTTACAGCAATCCAGAGGAAAAAAATTTTGTGGAATGCCCGGTCATACTTCTACGTCATTGGCTCTGCCGAATAGTCACGCTGCGAGAGTTATGCTGTGTATTTGGTGGCACCAAGTCGATGTTATTTATTAGGAGCTGTTGAAACCGAACAAAACAATCACTGCAGAACGGTATCAAACTTAATTGATGCAATTGAGTAAAATATTGCGCCAAAAACGGCCAGAATACGAGCATAGACAGGAAAAAGTAATTCTACAGCATGACAACGCCTGGCCCCACGTTGCCGAACCCGTTAAAACCTACCTGGAAACGCTCAAATTGGAAGTCCCACCCCATTCGCCATATTCCCAGATATTGCACCAACCGATTATTACTTGTTCTGTTCAATGGCAAATGGTCTGGCTGATCAGCAGTTCTGCCCATATGAGGAGATCGAAAAATGGCTTTTTTCGTGGATAGCTTCTGAAGACAAACACTTCTACCGTCACGGTATTCGAGCTCTGTCAGAAAGATAGGAAAAAGTTGTAGCTACCGATGATTCATCTGTAAACATTTTTCACAATAAAGTTGTATTTTCCAAAAAAAAACAGCGAGAACTTACTTGCGGGCCTAACAATGAGGGAACATTTCGGTTCGTTGAAAAACGTAGGCAAAAAAGCGTTTGAGGGGTGTTCGAAATTTTAGGGTTGAGTCACAATTCAATGAATAAATTAATGTATTATGAAAATAAGTGTTCATTTTCGCGTAGTATTCATTACGCGGGATGATGATTGCATTGGATTTATCCACTTTCGAGAGGATCAAATTATTTTCTTTGATCTTCTGTTTTATAGAACTGATGGTACGTTTAGTGGTGATATTAGGTTTCGGTTAATTGTAATAGGAAAGAGTTTTTAAATTTCGGATTTAGTATAATTAGTGTCGTCTAAATTATTCGAATGATTGTGGATTCAAGCGCAAGAATTTCTTTTATACTATTATTACCTAAATTTGGCAAGAATGTATGTACTCTAGTATCCTTGGAGATAAATGAATATCAATAAATTCCAACATTTTGAATGTTTACATATCAATTCAATTATTCACAATGATTTTATTTCTTCAAAATCCCAGAGCTTCACAAATAGTATTTTCGTATCGTTATGTGATGATGTATTAGCGTGCTTCCCTGTACATCAAAACAACTTGAAGTTATTCAGAATTCCATCAACAAAATCCACCCAAAAATCGATTTCAAGTTAGAAATAGAAACAAACAATCGAATAAATTTTATAGACTTAAGCATTTCCCCAGAAAATAACTCTATTGCATTCGATATATTTCGAAAATCTACTCTCATATATTTGCATTCTTCATGACTATCCTCACCCTTTGCAACTTAAACTAGCCGTTTTCAATTCAATGGTTCATAGAGCATTTTCATTACCACCTATTGAAAATCTCAACAAAGAAAATATGGATATGAAATCTAACCCGCATGTTAAACCAGATAACGATATACCAAAATTCTCTTTTTCAGCTTAATTAGGTCTAGTTCCTCAGCAAGTTGTGCAAATCAAATGTCAAATCGCAACATAAACATTGCCTTCAAATTTACATATAAATTATCAAAATTACTTTCTAATGCCAAAGACAAAACTCATAAATTAGACAATTTAGGAGTATACGTACATTTTTTTTTTTTTTTTTGCCTTTATTTAAAGTCGCATTTACATCGAGGTCATTAGCGACTGCTCATTCAACAGTATCACAAGGGTTTATTCATACAGTAATAGGATAATAAATACTTAAGCAATTTCTTGTAGACTGTTTTAAATAAGTGTGTATAATCCTATGGATTTGAGAAACTGTATCGTCTTTAGGCACTGCTGTTGTTTTTCAGGTTGTCCTTGAAGTTGTTGGTCAAAAATTTGTTACGCTGATTATAATACTTGAGGCATGTTGATAATACGTGTTTCACCGTTAGTGGTTCTCTACAGACGTCGCAGATTGGTGGTTCTTCGTTTAACAATAGGTGTAAATGTGTTATGTTTGTATGTCCTATTCGGAGTCTCTGGATGATTGTTTGGTGCCTGCGGATTTCCAGATGTGGAAAAGCTTCGTGGACATTGCTTCTAACTTCAGATATTCTACTCGGCATGCCTTCACCCCATTTTGTGTTCCATAATTCATTAATTTCAGTTTTGACTATTTTTTGTAGCTCTTGTATTGTCCTATCTACCCCTGCCCTTGTCACATGGGTTATGGAAGTTTTAGCCCTGTCATCCGCTATTTCGTTTCCTCGGATACCCATGTGGGACGGGACCCATACTAACGTAATTTGTTTGACCGTCTGATATTCATATAGGATATTCTGGATTTTTTTTAATAATATATTCGTTGAGTGATAATTACCTATGGCTGATAGAACACTTTTCGAATCGGTGAGAATTAAGAATTTTTCTTTTTCACGCGCGATTTCGAGAGCTTTTAGAATGGCGAAGGCCTCGCATGTGAATATTGCTGTGTCACTGGGTAATTTGAAAGACCACACCTGTGGTTCAATGGTGTCGAGCACTATTGAGCATCCCGCGCCTTCATTGGTTTTTGATCCGTCAGTGCAATAGTAACTGTGGTCTGGATGGTTTTTGCGGATTCTGTCGTGCAAACGTTGGTAGTGGCTTGGTTTGGTGTTGGCTTTCGAGCCGAGTGCTTCCAGTTGCAGGTTTACTTTAGGTGCTTTCGTCGTCCAAGGAGGCCGAGTTTGATGAATATTTTCATTTGTTAGGGTAAGGTAATGCTGGTCTTGCTCAGGTATTTTTCAATCTATAATTGAGTGGTTTAGGTGTTCTAAATTGTTTATCGTACAGATCATGGAAATTCTCTTTGAACGTGGCTTTATATGCCGGATTTTTTGATTGTCTTGATATCCTTATGCCATATTTCAAACATAATTCCATTCTCCTGAAACTTAGAGGCATCGAGTTTGATTCAACCAGAATGCTGTAGGTGGGGCTAGTTCTAAATGCTCCAATGGATAATCTTAAAGCCGTATTAATAACCGGGTCTAGCATATTTAAGGTGCTCTCTTTTGCTGAATCATATATGATACAACCGTAGTCTAGTTTCGATTGTATGATAGCCTTATATGTAGTGATGAGTACTTCCCTGTCTGCGCCCCAGTGTAGTGAAGATAGCGTTTTAATGATATTAAGTTTTTTTTGGCATTCGGTTTTAATTTTCTTTATGTGTTGGACCCAAGTGAGTTTGTCATCGAACAGTAATCCAAGGATTTTCAGAGTTTTCACCTGTTCTATGTGTTGTCCGTTTAGGTAGAGTGGCAGAACTTGTTGGTTTGAATGAGTGCGTGAAAAGTTCATATGTTTTGTTTTAGTGGGTGAGATTTTGAATCCGGATGTCTTTGTCCATTCAGTAATTTTGTCAATGGTTGACTGCATAACGGTGATTAAACTTGCTAAAACTTTGCCGCTAACAGAGAGTGTTACATCGGTATACGTACTTTGTTGCCCTGATCGTAACGGTATAGACATAGGCCACACAGATAATTTTTTCGCATTAGTTACAAAGAACATCACTCTTCCTTTTGCAAAAGTAAAATTGCCAAGATAACAACCTCCGCTTTCCTAGTATAGATAATCTAATAATATTATTTATCGTGTTATGAGAAGTAATAAACTCAATTGCCTAGAATCTCTAGAAATTTTCAAAGCTAAACACAATAGAAACAATCTTACTCTTCTTAAAGACAACAAAGACTAATGTTATTCCCCAATATTTGGGATTTTCAAGTAATTATGAATGTACCAGTATTCCAATAGTAGAAAACTGTTTTTCTCTCTTCTATAATTCATACCAGTGTTTCTATAATTAAGACAAATTGTACAACTGTATTTCAATTTTAACTCGCCATTTGTAATTGTCTGGTGATGATAAAAATATAGAAACAGCTGTTAGTTCAATATTTTCCTCCTAATTTTGTTATATTCTTTACAAAGTAATCCAAAATAACCGTATAGACCATATAAATTTTGGCCTCAGTTTTACGTTTGGAACTTATTTATGAACAACAGTAACACTACTTTTCCTTGCTAATAGTTTTTGTTTGTTCAATCTCAAACGAGGATATTATGAGCTTAATATTCATGGGTATTATCATCAAACAATTAGTCATTCTTCGAATTGAAATATTCCATTCAGAATTGATTGATATTCAAAGATCTTCAGGAGAAAAAATTACCGATAAGTTTATTGGAATGAGAAATATAACAGAGTGATTTTTCTGTCAAATAGCTGAAGTTTGTAGATCAAAATATTAACTTTCCTTTGACAGATATTATGTGTTAATGGAACTTGAAGAGATGGAAAGCTCGTTTCAACTACAACGATTTGGATACCTGTTCTCTTCTGTCGATTAATTCATATCCCTAGGGAAATCAGACTTTCTCGAACGTGGTGAAGCAAGTTCCCTACTCACATGCAAATAAATCGAAACAGCCAATTGGCGAAAGATATCTGCCACACTGACTTTGAAATTTTAAAGGTTGTCAGTCTTTAGCTGGAAGCAGTACATAAAATACGGACGAAGTTTTGTGTGCTCAAAATGTTGACTTTGACTGAGCTAATTTTATAATCTCGCGTAAATTGATAATGTGAAGGTACAGACTTTCTAGTAGGCCTGAAATATATCCCAAATTTTGTGCGGAAAAGCCTTAGGAGGAATTATATTATAATGTTCCCGCTTCAACAAAGGATTGAATGTGGGAGATGATCAAATTATCAAAATTGACATCAACTCACTGATAATCTAGCCGGTGCCTCGTAGAAATTTTTATGCTATATTATTCGCAAAATTTGATAAGTTTTGGTTATAAATAATGAGTGAAATCGAAAGAATAAATCGAAAAATTCTGATTAAATGGTCGATACTTTGGCTCTCATGAGAACTTCAGAATTAAAAAAACTATGACCCGTTAAATGGCGTCGGTATTCATGGGAAAACCTGAACTCACGCTTAACATACCGTGGAGGGCTCGGTATATAATAATGACGTCCTCCGCTTCAGGCGGTCAGCAAAGGTTGAGATGCTCGTCAGAAGTAATCTCTTTTAACGGAAGGAAGGAAGGAACCATACGGAATTTTGGTGTTCCGCTGTTGGATTTTTTTGAGAAGTTCTCAGTCTCGAGTAAGTGTGGAACTGCATATGCGCAGCCTATAGGAGGGACAAATGTTTTGAAGAGAGTACTACAAGAGCTCAGATCTCACCCAATGAAGGATCTGTTTAACAAGTGTATAAATTATTTGCTTCGTTGGCAGCGTTCAGAACATGATAAGACAAAAAGATATGGTCATTAACTTTCAGGTTGGGTTAAAGAAGTGTAACGAAAAGAGCCATTCATTTGACCAGTTCATAATATTATCGAGGAAATCCTGAATCTTATCACAGCATTTGAAGGGATTGTTGTAGATCTTAATATCGTTAGATAATATGGAATATTCCGTGTATATAAGAAACATGGAGGGACAAAAACAGAATCTGGGGGGACACCACTGCTAACTAGTTTGAGAACAAACAAAACATCATATTATCGAGTTAATCCTGAATCCCACGACTGCATTCAAGGGGATTGTTGTAGATATTGGTATGGTCGGCGAAAATAGAATATTCTGAATTTAGAGACGTGTATAAAAGAAACAGGGGGGCCCAAAATAGAGCCTTGCGGAGACACCACTGCTAACTAGTTTGGAAACGGACAAAGCATCATATTATTGAGGTAGTCCTGAATCCCACGACCGCATTTAAAGGATTGTTGTAGATCTCGATATCGTTAGATGATATGGAATATTCCGAACTAGAGCCGTGTATAGGAAAAACAAGAGGTGTCAAAAACAGAGTCTGGGGGGACACCACTGATAACTAGTTTGAGAACAAAGAAAGCATCATATTATCGAGGTAATTTAAGGGAATTGTTGTAGATCTTGGTATGGTCAGCGAAAATGGAATATTCTGAATTCAGAGACGTGTATGAAAGAAACAAGGCGGCCCAAATTAGAGCCTGGTGGAGATACCACTGCTAACTAGTTTGGAAACAGACAAAGCATCATATTGTTGAGGTAGTCCTGAATCCCAATACCGCATTTACGGGAATTGATATAGATCTTGGTACGATCGGTGAATATGAAATACTCAGAATTAAGAGCCGTGTATGAAAGAAACAAGAGAGGCCCAAAACACAGCATGTGCGAACACGACTGCTAACTAGTTTG
Source organism: Cryptolaemus montrouzieri (assembly GCA_013387265.2). Lineage (NCBI taxonomy): Eukaryota > Metazoa > Arthropoda > Insecta > Coleoptera > Coccinellidae > Cryptolaemus > Cryptolaemus montrouzieri. The sequence goes on from JABFTP020000021.1 coordinate 104,782,141, forward strand.
GGAACGGACAATGCATCATATTATCGAGGTAGTCCCGAATCCCACTACCGCATTGAGGGGATTGTTGTAGATCTTGGTAGCGTCAGTGAATATGAAACATTCGAAACTAAGAGCAGTGTACGAAAGAAACAAGGGAGGCCCAAAACAGAGCCCTTGGGAACACCTCTGCTAATTAGTTCGTGAATAGACAAAGCATCATATTTTCGAGGTATTCCTGAATCCCACGACCGCATTGAGGGGATTGTTTTTGATTTTGGTATCGTCCGCAGAAATGGAACATTCTGAATTGAGCGCCGTGTATAAAAGAAACAAGGAGGGCCCAAAACAAAGCCTGGCGGAGACACCACTGCTAACTAGTTTGGAAACAGACGAAGCGTCATATTATCGAGGTAGTCCTGAATTACACGACCGCGTTTGAGGGGATTGTTGTAGATCTTGGTATCGTCAGCGATAATGGAACATTCAGAATTAAGAGCTGTGTATAAAAAAAAGAGTACCATAAACATAGCTTGAAGGACACCACTGCAAACTAGTTTGGGAATGCGCAAAGCATCACCAACACTGACGCGAAAAGTCCTTTCACTCAAGAATGCCCCTATCCATCCAACAAGTTGCCACTCAACCTCAGATGTTGCAGTTTAAGTAAGAGTCTCTTGTGCGGGACACTGTCTTTTTTTTGATCCTTTAACGTGCTCTATTTCGGCCTTTCGGATAATGGCACGCCAAAGAATTTTGTCACCTCTCTAATCTGGGAATTTTACCGAACCCCTCTCGTGTCGAGGGAAGGGATCTTTAATGCCCAACGCATCTCTGTTAGACAGGACCGACGGTTTTACATCTCCTCCAAAAGATGGACACTCAAGCGAGTTCCAGAATCCGGAAAATCGCACCGACTTTGTGGGGATTGAACCCAGATAACTCTGCGCAGGAGACGAGCGTCATATCCTCCACGCCACCGAGCCAACAGGGACACTCTGTTGAATGCTTGAGAAAAGCCTGAGTCAATCACGTTGACAAGCACTTGTTTATCAAGCATCGATTTCCAATCGTTGACGCATCCCAGCAGGTTTGTAATTTCGGGACCAGTCACAAAACTATGTTGTTTGTCTTCAATGATACGGTTCATCAGCGCAAAATTGAGAACTCCTTCCAGAATAATCCTTTCAAATATTTTAGCTGCAATTAGGACCAAACTGATGTTGGCATCAAATTATTCTCCTTTTTTGAAAATTGCTGTAATCGGAGCTCATAATCAAAGTGAAGGCAGAATGGAATAAGAAGGATTTGAAAAAATAAGGACAAAGTGACGAAGCACTGGTTTTCAAGGTTGAGGCGGAAATACCATCGCCACCTGGCGCGAAACATGTTTAGATCTGTTTGACATGTTTTTTAATGTATAATGGGATTTTTCGGTTTCAGTATTATTTAAGAAAAATTGATGAATTTGAATTTCCAGGTTAGGTTAGATTCTTCTATAATTTCGTCATATTTGTTTATTACATCGAGCGTTCAGAACATGTAAAATATTAGAAGACCAGCCTTTCATTTTAACAAAAATATATTTTAAACATAATTTCTGACAATCAAATTATCCTTCAAATTCATAGTGTTTCAAAACAGACATACAACAGCCAGTAAGTACCTTCAAGTAGCGTATTCCATCTGATGACTATGCGGTATAAAGACGCACTGCATTCAAATAGCAACATTCAGAGAGATTCAAATACACGCGAAGCTCTTACGAATGCCTTTTTCGATTTCTGTTTACCTAAAGAGTCTAGGCTAGCACATTTCGTATGCACATTGCTTCATGCATATGAAACCGTGAAAACCAAGTGGCATTTGAGACCAAAATACCGGTTTTACGTGTTTAAATTCTCGATCTACGCGACATCGTTATGGAACTACGAAAGTATAATAAAACGTAATTCTTCGTTTTGATTGTATGGAACGTCAAGTTATTTCATTTACATCTATTTCCAAGTCTTGGGAAGGATTGCTTTTCCTACCAGTTGGGTCTACTAAAGGCTGTATCCAAGACATATATGCAATCATATCTTAGCAGTCTTCTGCTTTATTAATTCCATTTGTTGTGGGATATTTTATCGAAAAGTACCGGGAATTGATTATTTGAAAAATCTGTTTAGAACAATTTTTATTGTTGATAAGTTGGCATAACTGTTTTCTATACTGACGCGGATGTCGAACACAATCTGTCATTTACTTTGATAACAGTGCTCGATTTTATCAGTTCTCACAAGTGTGTTTCGCGGTTTTTACAATGGATAAAAGTATCAAGCAGACAGTTTTTTTAATTCGTGATTGGAAATCAAAGGGAATTTCAATGACGTTTTCATGTACTCGCCTTGACTGAATAGCTAAATAAGTTGCTTAATGTTCATTTTATAATCTCTCTGACTAAAATTGGTGAAATTATCTGAAAAATATTAAATTCGCAGGTTGGACCATTGAGGATTCAATTATTATTGATAACTCGGCTTTTTTGATATGAAAAAAAAACAGAGGAAATTGAAATAAAACAAGAAAATGAACAGAACTTGATACTCGTGAATAATTTGAGATCTCTCACTATACACAGTATCAAACGATGAATTTTTGTTTCAGGCATTCAAGGATGGAACGAGACGCATGTAACTTCGTGTCTGGTATCTAAAAAACTGGGAGGAGCATGCAACTGTACACACCCAAATGGTGAGTCCCTAAGATAGAATGAACAATCAATTCATAAAGAGTGATGTAGTATTCAAACGATCTGAAAATTCTAGAGTTTTATTTTCAAATTTTTTCGATATTGTTGTTCGTATCCATCATAAATCTCACTTGAATATTTCATCTTATCAAACTGAATCACATTACTTGAAAAGCGTGATCAACGATAAATGACATATCATTGTTCTAGAATTTAAACATTCACTGCGCTAAGAAATCAAGGTAAGAATATCGCAAATTCATATTTATTCAGAAGGAATTAAGATTATTATTTATATTACTTTTCTATTAATCAATCAGCATTAAAAGTGCATCTGTACGAAAATCCTGTGAAGGTTAACATTTCCTCTTTTGGCGAAAATTACTGAATGACATTTACGATTCATACTGAAAATCAATGTCCATATATTATAATGATTCATTCCGATCAAACTTTTTCGAACCTCATTCCCGGTAGCAGGCTGTTTTGAAGACTTCGTAATTTTAATTAACGGAATTGAGGTCTGAACTTTATGGAAGCCACTCCATTGAATTGGTTTCGTGGTTTTGAAGATCATTTCTAACGATAAGAGCTTGTTGAAGTCTTAGTTCATCAAGTGCAAACAAAAAGTTGGTGTGTAACATACCTCTGAGCATTCAGAGTTCCATTATTAACCATGACCATGTTGGTCAGTCAGCCGAGTGTTCGCAAAGCGTTCGTCCCAGGGACTTTTCACTGGGTTTGGGGCACTCATTTGTCCCGAGGTTGTGAAACCGGCCCCGAAGGTGGAAGAACTCATAAGTAGGATTCAACGGCATATGGATGCAGAAGGCAATGGGAAACCACTGCATTATCATTTCCTAGTACAATCATCATGGATGCTATAGCTAAATTAAATTCCGGAGTAAACCCCCCAATTGGATCTCCGGGTTGGGGGAGAGGGGTTGCAATTCTAGTCGATGTGGTGGAAAGAATAAGAAGAAGGAAGAAAGATACGATAATCACTGTTGTCACATGGAACGCGAGAAGTTTATATGAGATGATTAAGGTGAAAAGATCGATGAATGAAATGAAAAGAATGAAAGAAATATTTGGAATAAGTGAAATGGGATGGAGGGGCGCAGCGGGGCATACGACATGCTGGAACATCATATTTATTATGCTGGAAATGACGAACCCGAACATTTGAGGGGTGTTGGTTTCATTGTTACCCTTGAAGCCAAAGCAGCTGTTATAAACTTCATTCTGCATTCAGATCGTGTCTGTATGTTGCAGCTTATGGGCAAAGTTAATATGAACATTATTCAAGTGACGCGTCCACAACCAACAGCGACGAGGAAGAAGCCCAGCAATTCTACACGGAAATAAGAGATGTGCTGAAACTGACCAAGAAAGAAGACGTCAACATTATTATGGAAGATTTCTATTCAAAAGTTTGGTTAGGGCAAACCACTGGAGTGACTTGGCGATTTGGCTTATAGGAACGAAATGAGCTGATTGAATTTTGCCAGGAAGAAGAATTCGTGCTGAGCAATATGTTATTCGAGCAAACAGCACGTTGACTCTATACATGGAGTTCGCCTGAAGATGAGCCTGGCCATATGGTCAGGAACCAGATTGATTATATAGCTATAAAGAGAAGGTTCAAAAATTCCATCAATGCTGTATAGACAGCCTCAGGGGCGGATATCGGTACTGACCATTGTCCTGTTATTGCACGCTTCTGCGTTGAGATCGATCAATTTTGACAATTTTTTGAAAGTTTTTAGTGGCATGACTGCCCCAAAAATAGGTCTGCCTGTCTCACTATCCCATAAGCTTTCGGTACTTTCATTGTTTGAACGAAATACACCAGATAGTAAAAGTAGCCCAATGTATGCGAACCGATCAATATCGTAAATGTCATTCCAATCATCAGCGATTTCTCATCATGATCATAAATGGTAGTGATTATGATATCGAAAGGGATAGAAATAGTATCATTTGAATTTGGAAGGCTTTTACTTGGTAAAATTCCATTATCAATAATAAAAAACAAGTACTGTGTTTTAAGGAATTTTACTTAGTAATTGCGATTCGTAACGCGTTTCACTACACCGTAGCTTCTTCAGACCCTGCATAATCATTCGTCTGAAGAAGCTACGGTGTAGTGAAACGCGTTACGAATCGCAATTATTAAGTAAAATTCCTTAAAACACAGTACTTGTTTTTTATTAGAAATAGTATCGTTGAAAATTCTGTACATAGTGATAAAATGAAACCTGAAAAAGTAGTAGAACTTCAGAAATTGAGAACCTTTGTTGAAGAGAGATTAAAATCGGCTCATGAAAAAGCTAAACACACTTATAATTTAAGACATAGACCACAATCTTATAATGCTATTGAATATGTTTGGGTGGAAACACACCATCTTTCCTATAGTATTAAGGACTTTAGTGCAAAACTCGGAGATAAATATGTGGGTCCTTATAAGGTGAGAAAGAAACTTGGTATTAATACTTATGAACTTGAAGATGAGTCCGGAAATTCTAAAGGAGTGTGGAGTGTGGCATGTATCACAACTCAAACCAGACAAAACTTTAGATAATTAGTTATATTGTGATAGTTTATGTGAGTTTTCTATATATATATATATATATATATATATATATATATATATATATATATATATATATATATATATATATATATATATATATATATATATATATATATATATATATATATATATATATATATATAGTCTATTCTTTCAATAGTTCAAAGAGATGGCATTTATTTCTAGAAGTTAAAAAAAAATTTTTCAATTTTGTTTTTGGGGAACAAGGGGAGGTATGTAACAGTCCGATTTCTCGAATTAATCATTTATATCTTTTAAACTCTCCTTCTTCTTCTTTCAATAGGACGATGTCCTGTTTTTCTGTTACAGCCCCTACTACGAACCGGAGCTCCAGCACTCATGCCATCGCTTTTTCGGCCTTCCTATGGGTCTTCTAGTGTTGGGTTTTTGTGTTTTTGCCCATTTCGCCATACGTTCGGGGCCCATTCTGTCTACGTGATCCCTCCATAGGCGTCGACGTGCTCTTGTCCACCTCACCACATCCTGGTCACCTAGCTCCCTTAGCGTATCCTCATTCCTTATTCTATCTCTGCGTGTAATACCTCTTATAGCTCTTAGTGTTCTCATCTCTGTTGTCCTCATTAGTTTTTTTGTTTTTGTTGTCTCAGCTCTTGTCTCAACCGCATATGTCATCACGTGTCTCACACAGGTTTTATAGATTCGGACTTTGCTTTCTGTGTTTATGTACTTATTCCGTCAGATTACATCTCTCAGGAAGACAGATATTCTCGATGCTTTCATTGTCTGCTGTTTTGCTTCTTGTTATAGTTGCCTATCGCTCGACACTTCTACTCCTAGGTATTTAAAGTGTGAAACTTGCTCTATTATATGGTCGTTCACTACTAGTTTGCATCTAATTGGATCTTTCGCTATTACCATCGATTGGGTTTTTTGTGTTGATATTACCATGTTATATTTTTCTGCTGTTACTTTGAACTTTTGTAGTGGGCGTTGTAGGTCGTCCTCATTCTCGGCTATTAGTAAAGCATCATCTGCGTATCACAGTATTCTCAGAGTTTTTTTACCCATCCTATAGCCTTGGTTCATTTGGTTAACACCTGCGATTATTTCATCCATGATTAAATTAAATCGACATGGGCTGAGGCTGTCACCTTGTCTAATGCCTGCGTTAATTTTGATCTCGCTTGTAGGTCCCTGTGTAGTTTTTACTTTCGTCTTATTAGTGTTATTTAGTTCTTTGATTATGTTCATGTATCTATTGCTTAAGTTTTTATTTCTAAGGATAGTGATCACATCGATCATTCGAATTCTGTCGAATGCCTTCTCCAGATCTATAAAACATATAAACATCGGTTTGTCAAACTCTATGGACTTCTCCACCAGTTGCCGCAATATAAAAATTGCATCCGTTGTTGATCTATTTGGTCGGAATCCCTGTTGTTCTTCAGACACACCTACTTTGTCATATATCTTTTGCGATAGAATTTTAGTGAGTAGTTTCGATGCAGAGTTAAGGAGTGTGATGCTTCTATAATCATCTTTTAAACTCAATTTTCATAATTTTATTGATAATTCAATCTCATTTCATCAAGTAAATATTCAGTTTGAAATTCGAATTAGGAATCTACAGTTAATGATACCCAATGAAAATTATAGTTATATCCGTAAGGTGTCGCTGCTAATGATCTAGGTTGTTCGCCGGTTAATTGTGTAGTCAGTACTTGAAAGAAGATCGTTTTCTCGTTTCTGTGGGAGAACGGAAAACAGTAACTTATTCTATGTTTCGTTTCCACTTTATTGTTGTGAAGAAAATAATGTCGTTTTTTATTAATATCAATAGTTTTTTTATAGAACCGAGTCTATATAAGTTCGGACTTCATTAGATTCTTGCTCTTGTTCATTTAGAAATCTTCGGAATCAGTTGTTATTTTATTGGAGCTGTGTTGTAGCGATTGGAGTGAAAAATTTGCAGAAATTGAAATTAAGTATTCATAGATTTTTCTGGATAAATTCCAATCGTCTGAGGCGTATAACTAGTTGGTAATTTTGCCGGATTACCTCGACAACCATTTCAATTAGCAAGTGGAGAGATTTCGAATTTTCTTTTGTAAATTAACCTAGATCGATATCTGCTATTCCAAGGATATTTGAGTTTTCAACTTTATGCCAAACCTTGTTATCTTACGTCTGGGGTAACCACGTTTTTGGGGAAAAGTCTTGACACCTAGGACAGTCACGTTGCGAACGATATTCAGCCAAACAAGTGACCTGTAAACTGTACGATACAGGAATACCAGAAAACTGATGTAAAACACCAAATCAAATCATCGTGGGAATTAATCTCATTGATAAAAGCTAAGTGTTTCTCTTAACCATCAAATTCTTTTCTTCTATTTCATTTAATTGCTGACAGAGCTCTATCATTGAGTTTCGTTTTGTTGAAGAGCTCAGATTATTTTAAATTGAGAATTTGTACTATGTAATTTGAATTTATCTCATCTGAGACTCATTTTGTTGTTAGTGGTTAATATTTCTTTAGTTAAGTTATTTTGTTTTTTTTTGTATTATTTTCCTTGATTAGAGTTAGTAAATTATTAATCAGATACTGTGATTTTGGATATTTATCTTGTAATAAAGCTAGTTGATTGAAGTGATGAGTATTATTCCTAAGGCTATATCTAGGACGTAGGTTCTAGACGAAGATCTCACACACTGAGATTAAGGGACTCTGATCGAGCTAGGCATAGGTATTAATAGGTAGTGTCAATTGTAATTTTCTTCAACTAGCCTTTTTATAATTTAATGCCATTACACGTCATTAGTAAAGTTTCGTAGTTCCAGTAGAATTGAAATATTTCTGCAATTTTGGACAAAATCAGAAACAAAACCATTACATAATCCTTGAACAAGAGTATCGTGTCAAAGCTGGTATCAAGTTCATTATGTTTTCGCTAGAAGCTCTTCCATGAGAGTGTGTGATGGGGTTTCTTGAGTATTTTATTTTGTCCATTTTTTGACGTCATTGTTGGCACAAGCACTAATTCACAGTCACTATCCGAGATATCAGATGGATCAGCTTCTTCGATATAATCTTCTGTTTCAGAACAAGATTTATTACTATCCGACATTTCATCTAATAACGCCGCTTCTATTTGATTGTCTTTCATTTTTTATAAGCAAATAACGTTTTCACCTTTGTTAACTAGGGTACGTGTTGTTCGATTGATGTTATAATATAATAGTAAGACTTGTGTGGGTAGAACAAATGAACGTCTCATTGAAAAAGTTATACGATACATAAACAATTGGGAGGATAACAGATGCGTTGTGCATTTGTTATAAGTTAGTTATATTTCACCGGGTAAAAAATCATATGTGGAATATTTTAGTCATTTATGATGAAATTATTTCCATAATGAGTAAATTGAAGCGAAGAATTGAAAGTCATAGAATATCAACCTTTTTTTGCCGGATTTCCTCGACAACCATTTCAATTAGCAAGTGGAGAGATTTCGAATTTTCTTTTGTAAATTAACCTAGATCGATATCTGCTATTTCAAGGATATTTGAGTTTTCAACTTTATGCCAAACCTTGTTATCTTACGTCTGGGGTAACCACGTTTTTGGGGAAAAAGTCTTGCCACCTAGGACAGTCACGTTGCGAACGATATTCAGCCAAACAAGTAACCTGTAAGCTGTACGATACAGAAATACCCGAAAACTGATGTGAAACACCAAATCAAATCATCATGGGAATTAATCTCATTGATAAAAGCTAAGTGTTTCTCTCAATCATCAAATTCTTTTTTTTCTATTTTATTTAATTGTTGACAATGCTCTATCATTGAGTTTTGTTTTGTTAAAGAGCTCAGATTATTTTAAATTGAGAATTTGTACTATGTAATTTGAATTTATCTCATCTGAGACTCATTTCATTGTTAGTGGTTAATCTATTCTTAGTTAAGTTATTTTGTTTTTTTTTTCGTATTATTTTCCTTGATTAGAATTAGTAAATTATTAATCAGATACTGTGATTTTGGATATTTATTTTGTAATAAAGCTAGTTGATTGAAGTGATGAGTATTATTCCTAAGGCTATATCTAGGACGTAGGTTCTAGACGAAGATCTCACACACTGAGATTAAGGGACTCTGATCAAGCTAGGCATAGGTATTAATAGGTAGTGTCAATTGTAATTTTCTTCAACTAGCCTTTTTATAATTTAATGTCATTACACGTCATTAGCTAAGTTTCGTAGTTCTAGTAAAATTGAAATATTTCTCCAATTTTGGACAAAATCAGAAACGAAACCATTACATAATCCTTGAACAAGAGTGTCGTGTCAAAGCTGGTATCAAGTTCATTATGTTTTCGCTGGAAGCTCTTCCATGAGAGTGTGTGATGGGGTTTCTTGAGTATTTCATTTTGTCCATTTTTTGACGTCATTGTTAGCACAAGCACTAATTCACAGTCACTATCCGAGATATCAGATGGTTCAGCTTCTTCCATATAATCTTTTGTTTCAGAACAAGATTTATTACTATCCGAAATTTCATCTTATAACGCCGCTTCTATTTGATTGTCTTTCATTTTTTATAAGCAAATAATGTTTTCACCTTTGTTAACTAGGGTACGTGTTGTTCGATTGATGTTATCATATAATAATAAGACTTGTGTGGGTAGAACAAATGAACGTCTCATTCAAAAAATTATACGATACATAAACAATTGGGAGGATAACATATGCGTTGTGCGTTTGCTATTAGTTAGTTATTATTACACCGGGTAAAAAATCATATGTGGAATATTTTAGTCATTTTTGATGAAATTATTTCCATAATGAATAAATTGAAGCGAAAAATTAAAAGTCATAGAATATCAACCTTAAATCATCGTGGAAATTAATCTCATTGATAAAAGCTAAGTGTTTCTCTTAACCATCAAATCTTTTTTTCTATTTTATTTAATTGTTGACAGAGCTCTATCATTGAGTTTCGTTTTGTTGAAGAGCTCAGATTATTTCAAATTGAGAATTAGTACTATGTAATTTGAATTTATCTCATCTGAGACTCATTTCATTGTTAGTGGTTAATCTTTTTTATAAATTTTTTTGTTTTTTTTTTGTATTATTTTCCTTGATTAGAATCAGTAAATTATTAATCAGATACTGTGATTTTGGATATTTATCTTGTAATAAAGCTGGTTGATTGAAGTGATGAGTATTATTCCTAAGGCTATATCCAGGTCGTAGGTTCTAGACGAAGATCTCTCACACTGAGATTAAGGGACTCTGATCAAGCTAAGCATAGGTATTAATAGGTAGTGTCAATTGTAATTTTCTTCAACTAGCCTTTTTATAATTTAATGTCATTACACGACATTACTTAAGTTTCGTAGTTTCAGTAAAATTGAAATATTTCTGCAATTTTAGACAAAATTAGAAACAAAACCATTACATAATCCTTGAACAAGAGTATCGTGTCAAAGCTGGTATCAAGTTCATTATGTTTTCGCTGGAAGCTCTTCCATGAGAGTGTGTAATGGGGTTTCTTGAATATTTTATTTTGTCCATTTTTGACGTCATTGTTGGCACAAGCACTAATTCACAGTCACTATCCGAGATATCAGATGGTTCAGCTTCTTCGATATAATCTTCTGTTTCAGAACAAGATTTATTACTATCCGACATTTCATCTAATAACGCCGCTTCTATTTGATTGTCTTCCATTTTTATAAGCAAATAATGTTTTCACCTTTGTTAACTAGGGTACGTGTTGTTCGATTGATGTTATAATATAATAGTAAGACTTGTGTGGGTAGAACAAATGAACGTCTCATTGAAAAGTTATACGATACATAAACAATTGGGAGGATAACAGATGCGTTGTGCGTTTGTTATTAGTTGCGGTCAATTCTGTCCCGAACACCGGGTAAAAAATCATATGTGGAATATTTTAGTCATTTTTGATGAAATTATTTCCATAATGAGTAAATTGAAGCGAAGAATTGAAAGTCATAGAATATCAACCTTTTTTGCCGGATTTCCTCGACAACCATTTCAATTAGCAAGTGGAGAGATTTCGAATTTTCTCTTGTAAATTAACCTAGATCGATATCTGCTATTCCAAGGATATTTGAGTTTTCAACTTTATGCCAAACCTTGTTATCCTACGTCTGGGGTAACCACGTTTTGGGGAAAAAGTCTTGCCACCTAGGACAGTCACGTTGCGAACGATATTCAGCCAAACAAGTGACCTGTAAACTGTACGATACAGGAATACCAGAAAACTGATGTAAAACACCAAATCAAATCATCGTGGAAATTAATCTCATTGATAAAAGCTAAGTGTTTCTCTTAACCATCAAATCTTTTTTTTTCTATTTTATTTAATTGTTGACAGAGCTCTATCATTGAGTTTCGTTTTGTTGAAGAGCTCAGATTATTTCAAATTGAGAATTAGTACTATGTAATTTGAATTTATCTCATCTGAGACTCATTTCATTGTTAGTGGTTAATCTTTTTTATAAATTTTTTTGTTTTTTTGTATTATTTTCCTTGATTAGAATCAGTAAATTATTAATCAGATACTGTGATTTTGGATATTTATCTTGTAATAAAGCTGGTTGATTGAAGTGATGAGTATTATTCCTAAGGCTATATCCAGGTCGTAGGTTCTAGACGAAGATCTCTCACACTGAGATTAAGGACTCTGATCAAGCTAAGCATAGGTATTAATAGGTAGTGTCAATTGTAATTTTCTTCAACTAGCCTTTTTATAATTTAATGTCATTACACGACATTACTTAAGTTTCGTAGTTTCAGTAAAATTGAAATATTTCTGCAATTTTAGACAAAATTAGAAACAAAACCATTACATAATCCTTGAACAAGAGTATCGTGTCAAAGCTGGTATCAAGTTCATTATGTTTTCGCTGGAAGCTCTTCCATGAGAGTGTGTAATGGGGTTTCTTGAATATTTTATTTTGTCCATTTTTGACGTCATTGTTGGCACAAGCACTAATTCACAGTCACTATCCGAGATATCAGATGGTTCAGCTTCTTCGATATAATCTTCTGTTTCAGAACAAGATTTATTACTATCCGACAATTCATCTAATAACGCCGCTTCTATTTGATTGTCTTTCATTTTTATAAGCAAATAACGTTTTCACCTTTGTTAACTAGGGTACGTGTTGTTCGATTGATGTTATAATATAATAGTAAGACTTGTGTGGGTAGAACAAATGAACGTCTCATTGAAAAAGTTATACGATACATAAACAATTGGGAGGATAACAGATGCGTTGTGCATTTGTTATAAGTTAGTTATATTTCACCGGGTAAAAAACATATGTGGAATATTTTAGTCATTTTTGATGAAATTATTTCCATAATGAGTAAAGTGAAGCGAAGAATTGAAAGTCATAGAATATCAACCCTTTTTGCCGGATTTCCTCGACAACCATTTCAATTAGCAAGTGGAAAGATTTCGAATTTTCTTCTGTAAATTAACCTAGATCGATATGTGCTATTCCAAGAATATTTGAGTTTTAAACTTAATGCCAAACCTTGTTATCTTACGTCTGGGGTAACCACGTTTTTGGGGAAAAGTCTTGCCACCTAGGACAGTCACGTTGCGAACGATATTCAGCCAAACAAGTAACCTGTAAGCTGTACGATACAGAAATACCTGAAAACTGATGTGAAACACCAAATCAAATCATCATGGGAATTAATCTCATTGATAAAAGCTAAGTGTTTCTCTCAATCATCAAATTCTTTTTTCTATTTTATTTAATTGTTGACAATGCTCTATCATTGAGTTTCGTTTTGTTAAAGAGCTCAGATTATTTGAAATTGAGAATTTGTACTATGTAATTTGAATTTATCTCATCTGAGACTCATTTCATTGTTAGTGGTTAATCTATTCTTAGTTAAGTTATTTTGTTTTTTTTTGTATTATTTTCCTTGATTAGAATTAGTAAATTATTAATCAGATACTGTGATTTTGGATATTTATTTTGTAATAAAGCTAGTTGATTGAAGTGATGAGTATTATTCCTAAGGCTATATCTAGGACGTAGGTTCTAGACGAAGATCTCACACACTGAGATTAAGGGACTCTGATCAAGCTAGGCATAGGTAATAATAGGTAGTGTCAATTGTAATTTTCTTCAACTAGCCTTTTTATAATTTAATGTCATTACACGTCATTACTTAAGTTTCGTAGTTCCAGTAAAATTGAAATATTTCTGCAATTTTAGACAAAATTAGAAACAAAAGCATTACATAATCCTCGAACAAGAGTATCGTGTCAAAGCTGGTATCAAGTTCATTATGTTTTCGCTGGAAGCTCTTCCATGAGAGTGTGTGATGGGGTTTCTTGAGCATTTTATTTTGTCCATTTTTGACGTCATTGTTGGCACAAGTATTAATTCACAGTCACTATCCGAGATATCAGATGGTTCAGCTTCTTCGATATAATCTTCTGTTTCAGAACAAGATTTATTACTATCCGACATTTCATCTAATAACGCCGCTTCTATTTGATTGTCTTCCATTTTTATAAGCAAATAATGTTTTCACCTTTGTTAACTAGGGTACGTGTTGTTCGATTGATGTTATAATATAATAGTAAGACTTGTGTGGGTAGAACAAATGAACGTCTCATTGAAAAAGTTATACGATACATAAACAATTGGGAGGATAACAGATGCGTTGTGCGTTTGTTATTAGTTGCGGTCAATTCTGTCCCGAACACCGGGTAAAAAATCATATGTGGAATATTTTAGTCATTTTGATGAAATTATTTCCATAATGAGTAAATTGAAGCGAAGAATTGAAAGTCATAGAATATCAACCTTTGACTCGAAGACCTTATGAAGGTTAATGATGTATCTTAACCAAAATAGCAATTCTCGACGTGTATAACAAGGTATTTCACAGATTCTACAAATAACTTATTTTAATTCATGCAATTCTTCTCTTCGAACGTATCTCCTGAATGTGCGACCTTCAAAAGCGAATGTTCAATTAGTTGTTGTTGTACTCATGTTGTTTTAATCGACGTAGAATTTTTTCAACATGTTCTTTAACCAAATGCCACAAATATTTGAACATATGTACTGCTTCCCTCTAGACAAACCTTCATTAAAATTAGAGCCGCTTTTGTTGAGGCACCATTTTCCAAATTCCATCCGAATTCAGCGTTTCCTGTTGAAGTTGAACCGAAATGAAAACGCTTGATTTAATAGCCGTCTGCTGTCCTCGCAGTTTTAATTTTCGGATAACCGCCAGGAGCTTGTATACGTTCATAACAAAAGCTTTACATTAAAATTTCGTATAACAAAGCGGGCATCATACCAGAGCGACAAGTATAAAGCGGCTTCACACGCTACAAGATATGTTTCATCAAGGGTTAGACTGGAATTGGGTTACAGAGGTTAGGTTTCTGGTCCAAGGTAATTACGCTACGTTCACTATTATTTATTATGATATTCATAATGTTGTTACCAAAAACTAGATGTATGGAAATGTGCCATAATTTAGTGTAAAGTAAATATCAACATTCCTTAACACTTACGTTGTCTTCACTCTTATGAAACACTCGCAGCAGTTTTTTTCCACATTCTCGTAGATCTTGTTTCCTTGCTATTCAGGTCACCATTAATTTGTAATTTATAAAATGGGATGTCCACCAAGCTCTATGACAAACTTCAGGAGGTTCCTGATTTCCTAATTTCTGAAGCAATTCTAGAATAAATTAGTGAGAACAGCACGGTCCTATTCTCTTCGAATTCGGAGATATTCAGCTTCAAAACTTCGATCTTCACGGGTTCTGAAATCACAGTTTTCAACAAACCAGAACGATTCTACTATTCAGTTCATTGCTATACGATGTATCGTTCAGATTAGACGTTCTTTCTCTCGCTCCACTTAAATGAGAAATTAAGAGTGATTATCCTCACAGAAATTATTAGTTCAATAACGTTTAGTAGTGCACATAATAGACTACAAGTTATGCTTTATGGACATATATCTTGAAGTTCTTTCAGTAAGTTATTTGAATTTATAAATATCAAGTAATCGTAACAAAAATGGTTGTAACATCGCAACAACAGGCCGATGTCAAAGATATTATCAAGGAATGTTTAAATGATAAGAATTTTTTGTCCTCCCTCCAACAATGTTATGCAGATCTTGTTATCGAGCGATTAAATGTCAGATTTGAATTATCATCTGAGAAAACAGCTGATCTTCAATCCCATATTTCCATACAAGAAGAGGAAAGGATGAAAATCTGAATAAAACTAGTTCTTAGTTATTTAATGATAAACTGAAAATTCAGTCATCCTATATTCAAATAGAATAATGCTATCGAATATCTGCAGCAAATTCGAGACCTTCAAAGGGAGTTAAATCATCTAGACCTATTTTGGTAACATTTGCAACAGTTAGCGGTCGTGATCTTGTTTTGAGAAATCGAAGTAAATTGAAAAGCATCCGCATTATGATTGCAGATGATTTAACGAAGGAGAATTATGAATTACTAAATGGTTGCAAACAAAAATATGTTGCCAAAAATGTCTGGACTGTACATGGAAAAATTTATACACGAAACGGCGACTATAAACATTAATCAAGTGTGAAGGAGACTAGGATGATTGAAGCGAGTTAGAGGAACATCTACTTAAAATTTGGGTAAAGATAATATTATTGGATTAATTGGGTACTTGAAATTATTACATATATATTTTTTTTCTCTCATATCTATGTCTTTAGTTTCAATTTAATTGATACAGGCTATATTGTTTGGACGATTTCTCTTTTCTGCTTTGGGAACGGTGAATAATCAAGGTCGGATATTTCTTTCTCTTGTTATAAGTTTATAATAAATATCATGAGTGATACTTCGAATTTCAAAATTACTTGCGCCCAGTTGAGTGTGCAATCTTTGTTACCGAACTTTTCTGAATTCACAGGTGATTTGAAGGAACGTGATATTGATGTCGTTGGACATACAGAAACTTTACTCAATAGAGATCCCAGTGATTCAGTTCATATCGAGGGTTATACCCTCATTCGAAATGATCGATTAAAATAGATCTTATACTTGAAAATAATACTATAATGATTAAATTAGGAAACGAGAAAATTTTATTCTGTGTTATACATAAAAGAATACAAGTAAACGATGATTTCTACTGAAATATATTATTAAATGCTCGACGCGTTTCGATACACGGTATCTTTATCAAGAGCGAATGAATGCTACAAAAATATCTTACCAAAAAATTTTTATATATAATAAACGGGCAATCCACACAGAGCCGTACGTACTTGAACTAATGTTTAGGAAATAAATTTAATAAGGGTGAGTTTATTCTTAAGGATCAGGTAGACGATCCTTAAGAATTTCCAGTGAATACCTAAATCTGTTAATTTCAAATACTTCCAAGGTTTTACACCTCTATTCTCAGAATGTTGGATTTTAAATTCTGTTATATCTTGAAATCTAACTAACAGATTCAATAAGGAAGTGAAGACAATCATTGTGAATTCAAAATCCATCATTAGATATAGCGAAAAATTTTAAACTTATTTTAGCGGATCCTTTATCAACTCAACTTTATTCTTTAGTTAAATTGCTCAAAAATGGTTATCCTATAAGACCAGTGGTATCATTCACACATGCCCCAGCTTTCAAGATTTCCAAATTTTCTAATACATATTCTGGAAAAATGTTGTGATTTTAAACCGTCTTTTTCTATTCTTAATTCAAATTATTTGATAAGGAAAATAGAAAATATTGTCAATGCAAAGTTAGTTTCTTTTGATGTCAAGAATTTGTTTCCAAGTATTCCACCGAAAGATCCCTATAATATAATCAATAATTTGTTAACACAAATTATGACGAATCCACGAATTAAATACGATATTATAGCTTTATTAATTGTTTGCATATCTCAAAATTGTTTTTTATTTAACGATGATTGTTTATATAAAAGTGATAAGGGACTTATAATGGGCAACCTCTTAAGCCTTCATCAGAAATCTCCATGGATAACATGGAAAAACTATTCATAAACTCCGTAAAACTAAGTAAACATTTCCTATATTGGTATCGATATGTCGATGACATTATTATGTGTTTCACAGGAACAAACAGACAGTTCACTGTATTCGAAAATTTCATCAACAACCTGCACCCAAAAATGAAATTCACTTCTATAATAGAACAGAACAATTCAATCAATTTCCTAGACCTAACAATAACAAGATCAAATAAAACTCCAGTTTTCAATTTACCATAAGCCTTCTCATACAGATATCACAATTTATTATACATCGGCACATCCTTACCAACATATCATCTCAATTGAATTTATTAAAACAGATCGCAATAAATAATGGTTATGATGCAAATTCAGTTAGCAGCATATTACATGAGAAAAAACGAAAATTACCTTTACAACATATATATCCAATTGGTGAACACCAAGACAAGAAATTCAATAGTTTAACATATATAGGCAATATTAGCAATAATGTGAAATCCCTTCTTGAAAATTCAAATTTAAATATAGCGTTCAAAACATCAACAAATTTACGTTCATTTATCAGGAACTGTAAATTTCCAATTAATAAAGAAAATAAATCAGGTGTTTATCGATTGGATTGTGCAGATTGCAATTGTTCTTATATAGGTAGAACAGGAAGAAATTTTAAAGTTAGAATCTCTGAACATAAACGAAGAGTATCAACGAAAAAACCGATTCAAATTATTCAAATCATCTCAGGGACAATGGTCACTCTTTCAATTCAGAATTTAAAATCCTACAATCTGAGCATGGAGGTATAAAACTCAATCTTCTGGAAGCACTTGAAATTAACAGATTTAGGTATTCACCGGAAATTATTAATGATCAGGTAGACATAAATAACTCACCTTTATTAAATTTAATTTCTGAACATTAGTTCAAGTACGGACAGCTCTGAGTGGATTGCCTCTTTAACATATATAAAAATCTGTTAGTAAGATATATTTGTAGTATTCATTTGCTCTTGATAAAGATACTAGGTATCGAAACGCTTCGAGCATTTAATAATATATTTTAGTATAAATCATCGTTAAGTTGTGTTTGTGAAAATGGATTTCTATCACGTAAAAGCCTCGTCAATTGAAGTTATTTATAAACCCCCAAGAGATTTTCCAAGTGGGATAATGGCATTGCAATGTTGTGCGCTATGTACTTCAGTTGTTTTATAGGTATCTCCCTCTCAACAGAGAAGTGTTCTTCAAATTTTTCATTATTTGATACACTTCACGCTCATCTGTGGGTTCCATAAAACGCTGGCTGGGAATCTTTCAGGTATGGCTAGTATGTCATTTTTTTCCGCACAGGTATCGTCAGCTACGGATGTAGCGAAGAAATTGTTGATATCGTTTACTAAGAGTTTTGCTTATTTGTTTTTGAAATTTTCAAATAGGTTGTGGTCAATAGTAGTCCTTTTACCTGAATACTTATTGAGAAGATTCCAAGTGGCTTTGTATGAAATCTTTGCCTTTACTATATATTCTAGATTGTTTTGCTATATTGCTGCAGTGATGACTTTTTTTGTCCTTAAGTATATATTTTCGAAAAAAATGGTAAATCCAATGTCATCGTCGCTACAAGAGTGGATTCGGCTCTTCCAATCCACCCCATCTATTGCTTCAACAAAAGCGTCTTGCGGAAAATAGTCAACGACATGTTTATTTATCTTGGCATTTCTTCATTTTTAGGGATTTCTACGATGTGGCCATGACTATCTGAAAGTCCTCAGACATTGACAAATACGCGGTCTATAAGCAACTTGGATACTTGCGTTACTCTGGTTAAGTAATGGATTGTGCTGTGTAGATTGAAAAGCTTCAGCAACTTAATGAATCTGGCGAATTTAATGATTGAATTATTCGTTATCGTAAATGAATTATTCTGGTGGGGGCCTAGTTTGAAGGCGATGAAGATATTTTAAATATTTATACTCCATCAATATATAGAAAATTTCATATCCAATATGATATTTCGATCAGAAACCCTTACTCAGAATCTAATCAGTATGAAGGGGTGGGATAAATACAGCCATGTCTGCCCATGTGAGCTCGTATTAAAAATTGACGTATTCGAAGATTGATGATCGATTCTGCCTTGTATGTTTACTCGAGTGACTAATTCGATCAGAATTTCTACAGAGACGCCATAAATTATTTCTGCAGTAAGGAACCTGACCAAGATTACGTTATACTCTGGAAATAATCCCAAATAATAGTAAACGCTAACATCACCGGTAGGTGATTGAAATACATAATACACTGGTTAGGAATACTGAAAGGCTTTCTTTAGAAGTGAAATTATCTCCTCATTGTCCTTATTTGATATACAGAGAGTACCAACCAACCAAAATTTCGCCACCTTATCTCTCGAGATGGACTGATATTGGCAGAAGAAGCTGAGTCAAATCAATTTTGAAATACATAATCCGGGAAATTTGCATTCACGAACATTGGAATGTGCAGGACCTTGACGATTCTTCTCTGCAGCTTTCCTAAGTTTTCAGGTTGTGTAGCATAAACTCTCTTCTTCTTCTTCAAGTGCCATGCAGATTCCTGCGTAGGCGTCCATCCTTTCACTCATCATATGATTCTATTGATTGCAGCATTTTGTCGCGTCTGGAAGTCCTGTATTCCTGTCTACTGTCGTATGTTTCGTAGCCAGGATAGTTTTCTCCTACCTACTCCTCTTGTTCTTCCTTCTATTTTACCCTGGAGGATAAGACGCTGGAAGTGATAGCGTTCCCCGCGCACACTGAAATCCAAACTGACTGGCACCACTCACTTCCTCGCACCTCCTGTATAGTCTCGTGTGTAGAACTTGAAGGAAGAGTTTGAGGAAATGACCATTATACTAATGAGGCGGTAATCTTTACACGCTGTTGCGTTGTTTGTTTTCAGAAGTGCGACAAATGTAGAACGGAGCCAGTCCTCGGAATTTGTCCAGTGTCGTAAATATTGTTAAAGAGTCGGACTATGATATCGAGGTTTTGTTCGCTAACTAAATGAATACAAAAGCTTCTTTGAGTTTGAGCCAGTGTTCGTTCGTATCATTTATACTGCGTGTACTTTCCAATTCTTTATTGAGCTGTTCTTCGTATAGTGATCTTCTTTCCTCGTCTTTAAGTACTTTAGGTTCTAATGTCTTTCTAATGGTTTTTCTTTGGGTCTGGACAGGCGCAATATTATAAATAAACTCTCAGTTGAAGATGACTCCATAACGAGAAATCTGAAGGACTTAAATCAGGTGACTTGCTGTCCACTCAACTGTTCCTCTTCAGCCAATCCACCGATTCGGGAAATTCCCATCCAAATAATACACTGGTTAGGAATACTGAAAGGCTTTCTTTAGAAGTGAAATTATCTCCTTATTGTCCTTATTTGATATACAGAGAGTACCAACAAAATTTCGCCACCTTATCTCTCGAGATGGATGATATTGACAGAAGAAGCTGGCATATATGATATATATCAATTTTTCGAAAAAACAAGTTCTCGAGAATCAGCATTTATATCCCTATAAAAAGTCCTAGAAAGGGATGGTTGGACTCATTTTTTTTCAAATAGTAACATTATTATGTTAGAAAATAGAACTCATTGTTGATTTCATTTGAAATACCCGAAAATGACCTTCAAATTATTCAAATTCATTCCTTCGCAATTGTCATGAGAAGTTTCAAAACTAATTGGTTCCGGAATAGATCACTCGAATTTAGCATGAATTGAAAAAAAAATATTTTTTTCTTTTTGAAGCTGAGATATCTCTTCGTTATCTTCTTGCTCATAAAATTTGTAAATCGGAAATGTATGTGAATTCTTCAATGACACAATATGGCGAATGCGCCAGGAATAATAGACCTTTTACTTGCATGTTAATATATTAGGTTAAATTCAATTTGTGTTTAACCTACCACATTTTTGAAGGAGCGGCAATCTGCAGGAATAATATTTCATTTCGAGTAGGATTAGCATGAACAATTACTAGTATATCGTTTCGTAGAAGAAACCTTTCATGTCATTTTGTCCATCCAGAAATCTTTTACGTGATAATTGCAGGGGAAATAAATAGACGGAAAACTAACGAATTGTAGTAACTAAACTGTTAGACTGACTGAATTTAATTCTTCTTCGGAAAAAATTCCTATGAATATCTCAGTTATTAATGATTTTCAAATATTTGCCAAAACTCATATAAGTTTTCAGAAACAATATCATTAAAATCATATTTTCTGATCCAGTTCTGTCCTTACTGAAAGACATAAGAGACATAAATATTTATTTTACCCGTAGTTGATCGTAAGCCTAGTAACAGCGTTAATCTTTGTATTGAAAAAATTGTTTGGTTTGACTGAAAAGTTATCAAAATAAATATGGTTGTCTTAAATTTCCAAATTTATCGACAAAAATTGCGATTTTCGTTCCTCGAATCATAATCCATGAAATTAGCTCTTCCGTATGCTTGCAAGAGCTGACATGAATATTTGCCCTAATCGTTCATGTCCAGGAATATATTTTTACAGATTGCCTGCATTCATCTCAGTTAACGTCAAATATAGTTGCGAAGTATTAAGAGCGAACAAAGAGATATCGAATTGAATTTTAAAGCGAAACGGATCCCAAAAACCATTTAAAAATTCTATTGTATTCATCCAGTTTTCTTTCATATTCCCCACAAATTCATGAATATTGGTTGGTCTCGTCTGACGAACTCTAGCAGGCACTGAAATAAATCATAGGGAGGCAGACTGCAGTTTTTTATTGAGCCATTAACTTTGAAATATTATCAAACCTATAACATAAGGTCAGATTTTCAAAAGGAACTTCACAATGGGCACAAACCAGAAGTCTTTAATCGATGTCCATGCTGAAATCAGTTTTATATGATTCGGTTGAAACGCATGCAAATTAAGTATTTTTCTCCAGGATATTAGTACCAATAAAAGATGTAGGGATTATCTGAAATCTTCACGGAAGATAAGAAAACTGATCCAAAATTGACGTTTCCGAACACGCTTCTCGCTGCAGACACGGTAAATTATTCGAGATATATCACTTTTTCGAAAAAACGCGTTTTCGAAAATCATCATATACATCCTAACATATAGTTCTAGAGAAAGAAGCTTACACTCATTATTTTTTCAGATAGTTACTTCATTATATTAGAGAAGAGTAGTCGTGATTCGATTCGTTTAAAAGTATCGGAAAATGACTTTCAAAATATATTAATTTCATTCAGATTGTCATGAGTAATTTTCAGAACTAATTGGTTCCGGAATAGGTAACCTTGAGTTTAGCATGTTTTGAAAACATATTCTCCTTTTTGAAGCTTCTTTGTTTTCTTCATGTTCATATATTGTTTATAGAACGGAAAGGTAATTCATAATCGACGCAAAATGGCGAATGCGCCAGGAATAATAGACCCTTTACTTTCATGTTAATAGCTTGCATTGAAATTTAATTTGTGTTTAGCCAACGACATTTTTTAGAGAGCGGTTATCCACATAACGAGTTTTCCTCTCCCGAATAAGATTGGTACAGACACTTAGTAGTATATTGTTCCACAGAAAAAACCTTTCATCGGTCAAACTAGAAAGCGTTTTTATTTCTCAGAAACCGCACGCGTCAGGCCTATCATACGCTTTCATGTCATTTCGTTCATCCAGATATCTTTTTCATTATATTTTTTAGGAGAAATATTGTAAACGGAAAACTAAGAAATCCTGCAATAACTAAGCTATCATAATAACTGAATTTAATTTTATTTGAGAAAAAATAGAAAAATATCTCAGGTCTCAATAATTTTATTTTCTTCGAAACTCATATAACTTCTGAATATCGATATATCGTATCCAGAACGATCAATATGGATGTTTTTTTTTAAGAAATGAACACCTGCATCAATTTCTCACTAAATTATGTAGAGTGCCGCAACAGATTTCAGTTTTTTTCATAAAAAACTAAAAATGCAGCAGATGCGACGCTGCTTTATAATCATTTCATGTATACAGTGTTTGAAATCAGTTAGTTGGCACTTTGTTCCTGTTGTAAGCACAAATAAAAGTTTCAAGTTTTGTAATTCGACCATGAAAAGACGGCATTTGACTAGAGAAGAGATGTTACGAGCCGTTGGCATGCTCCAAGCTAAGAGCTAACAACGTGAAGTATCCAGGTTTCAGGGAAGTAGCCCTACAGTCATAAACTGTTTATGGTCGCGTTTCGATGAATTAGGTAGCGTAGAAGAACGCCATACAGGTCGTTTCAGAATTACTACAGTCGCCCAAGACCGATTTCAAGTTTTAAAAGCCAGAAGAGATCGTACTACCACAGCATCTCAATTAGCTCAAGAGTAATCACAAGTTCATAATGTATAAATTTCCGACCGAACTGTGAGAAATAGAATGCACGAAGGTCAACTCCACTCCAGACAACAGACCCATGGAAATCGCACTGCTCATTCAGCTTGGTGCCAAGAACACGTAAACTGGGATCAAGAGAGGTGGGCCACAGTTCTCTTCAGTGATGAATCTAGATTTAGGTATTATCCCGATTCGGGACGAATTCGAATATGGAGGGAACCTGGAAAGCAAAACCGTCTCCAACATGCTCGAGAAGTTGTTAGACAGGAAGGCGGATCAGTGATGTTTTGGGGAGGTATACGCCTTGGTGGAAGAACTGACCTCGTTTTCATACAGAACAACGTCACGGGAAATTCTTACATAATGAGATAGTTTTACCTGTAGTGGTACCGTATCTCCAAACAATGGGTCAAAATCCACTCTTCCAACAAGATAATGCCCCTCCTCATGGTGCAAGAGTTGTCCTGAACGTTCTTGAAGAGAATAATATCGATCTTCTACCGTGGCCATCCTGCTCCCTAGATCTGAGTCCCATCGAGCATGTGTGGGACACCCTAAAAAGAAATCTTCTGCGTCAAAACGTCTTCCATCATGAACAGTAGCTTCGATTAGAGTTCAGGGGGCTTGGAATGACTTAGGCCAGTAATAGACACTTTAATATTGAGCATGCCGCGACGATGCCAAAGTGTCATTAATAACAGAAGTGGGCCTTCTGGGTACTGAAAAATATAAGTGCTTCCATATCGTCTCGAGAATATTAGTTCAGGATTTTTTTTTTGTGTTTTACCAAATTTCGTCATTTTCAAATTTCTAATTTTTTTTTATAATAGGTGCTTTGGAGAAGTCAAATATTATTTTGTTTTCTTGAAAATACATTATATACAATACATCCTAACAAAAACCGAAAGATTTCTATAAATTCGAATCATCAAATTCATATTTTAAAGATATTGGTAAGTGTTTCCTAGACTTTTTTAAGGTCTTATGCCAAGCCGTCTGAAGGTGCTCCTACAGCAATCCCTGTAACCCAGACCCCCCAACTCCTTGACAGGCCTCCTCTGGAGACGAAACAGTAATTCACGCCCAGAACAACTACTCCACACTACCACACAATATCTTAGGGAAGACGATCAACGCAAAATAAACCATCCTCAGAATCATTGGAGAAACAGATAAAGACAGAAGTTTAAGAACATATAAATTCTTACTTATTTTAGAAGCCAAACTCTCAACATGAGCATTCCACGACAAAACCGGATCAACACTAACCCCCGAAAAACAGACCTTACTGTCTCGAGCAAAATCCGTCCCAAGACCAGAAGTATACCTCAAACTCAGCACCATTCATCGCGACGATGCCAAAGTGTCATTAACAGCAGAAGTGGACCTTCTGGGTACTGAAAAATATAAGTGCTTCCATATCGTCTCGAAAATATTAGTTCAGGATTTTTTTTGTGTTTTACCAAATTTCGTCATTTTCAAATTTCTAATTTTTTTTATGATAGGTGCTTGGAGAAGTCAAATATTATTTTCTTTTCTTGAAAATACATTATATACAATACATTCTAACAAAAACCGAAAGATTTCTATAAATTCGAATCATCAAATTCATATTTTAAATATATATATATATATATATATATATATATATATATATATATATATATATATATATATATATATATATATATATATATATATATATATATAAGTTTGTGTTCAAAGGTAGGGTCTCAGATAATGCACCATCTCACAAGGCTATCGCTGTGAATGAATTTCTGACCCAAAAATCAACAAATACCTTCGAAAAAACACCGTATTCATCTGTTATGGCTCTGGCAAACTTTTTCGTTCTTCTACAACTCACTTTGTGTTACCCTTTTTAATTCTATAACAGACATAAAAGAGAATTCGTGGCGAGAACGGTAGTCAATTCAGGAAGAAGCAATCGAAAATGTTTTTGATCTTTGGATTATTCGTATGATGGCGTTGATGTATTATTTCGTAAGGGGCCTACTTTGAATGCGATATAATGAACTTGAATGCATCGTTAATATTTTTCCTTTCATTGGCCAATTTCCTGTACTTTTTCGAAGAAATATAAACTCCATATATTTGCGACAATTTCCTCACCTCATTCTTTAGATTGTGTATCTTCGATTATGACAATTTTGCTCAAAACTAACTCACCAATTACTTTGACAGTCGAGACTCTGGTGGGACTATATTTTCATCAATAACGCATCTAGTTTCCATGAATTTCCTTGTTAATTGGAGAACGTATTTATGCCCCACATTCTTTAGTGATATTTTCATTGTTCAATGAAAATTAAATTCACATGCGTTCCTGCAGTGGGGATATCATCGAAATGAGATATCGTTTTTATCTATTGACTCAAATGGAAGAAAACTCTTTTCTTCATATGAGAAAACTATCGTATGTTCCTTTTCTCCATATCAGCAGACAAAATCGTCTTGATGGATTTTAACATAAAATGTAAAGGGTTACTCGATCGTCGATAAATTCAAAACAATGGAGTATATTGAACAACTTTTCAAAAAGATATCTCTTAACCCATTTATCGTATGAATATTTTCGAAATGCTAATTGACAGGGGTCGGGACTTGATGTGCAAACGTGGTCATATAGCAAATGGGATCACCTCTTCATAAAGGTATCACACGACCACGTTTCCTTATTCAATAGTAAGGGCTGGCAGGGACAGGGACCTGATAGAGGGAGAGCAAAACGTGTAACAAAAAATGTCACCCTCCCATAAGAAATCGATATTTGTCAGGAAAATCGAAGAAAAACTCAAATCAGCTGAGCTTTTAGGGTGTTGCGTTCTCATTGGAACGTAGAGTGTATGTTATTTGAGATTCTTTCCTGGAAAACAAGCTAATAGATAATATATTTCTCTAATAGAGCATGGTTGTCAAGTGCTCGTTTTTCTACGTACCTTCAGTAATTGGGTTCCACAAGGATCTGTTCTTGAACCACTATATACCGAAGAATTTGCTATTGGAATCTTTTCATCCGATCTGAATATTCTGAACATGGTCTCATTCTTTGAAAGCCAACAGAAACCATATCAATCGCAATGTTACTTTATCATATGAATGCTACGAAAAATTGACATTTTGGCATTATCCATGTATTCCTTCATTCTTTGCTACTCTATTTTTTCATCCATTTGAATGAATAAACCTCTGACAAACAAAATATCATTCTGAACAATAAAAGCGAAATTGGACGTATATCGCATGAAAAAGCCCGCTCTATGAACATAGTTTTTCTCGAGTAATTTGACCATTTTTCAAGTTGCCTAACTACTTCAATTTTATATATAACAAAGCGAGATGTCCGTACGAGTATTTTCCCACAGCAATCAGGAGTTTCCCTAGGGACTATTGCAAGTGCTCTGCTTCTACGACCAAAGTGGTCGTCCCTGATGAATTACATTGATATTCCTTCATTACAGTCCTTCGTAATTCTCGATGGAACTTCAGACGAATAATATAATCTTCAATCAAATTCATTCAACAGAAAGGATATTAGCTTGTTCACTTTGAATATGTTTGACATACTTCTGTATTTGAGGCGTAAAATAAATAAGCTCATTTTCAGAGTCTGATTTTCGACATGTCAAGGAAAAGCAGAAATACATACGAAATATTAACACGCATAGGATATTACTGCGATTCCTGCATATTCAATTCGGATGTTGTTGGACGCAAGTTCATGTGGGATATGAAGTGAATAGACAAATCTAATACCTGCCTGAGATGCATAAGTTCTCAGTGATGAATCATATTCATAACTTCAGAACCCGTATTGAATTGAAATGTGATACAGAAATGAAGTCGAATATTAGAAACGTGGCTAAGAGCTGATGTCACAACCACTGTTAAAACAAAAATTCAGATAACATAAACAAAACTTGAGGTATTGTTCATTGATTTATTTTGTGAGAATCCGTCTCAAATTGTTATATTAAACACTATGTTTTATCAAATTTTCACTACTATTGTTCAGGTATACGATAAGTTTCGAATTTAACTTAATTTTCAAGTATTTATGCACTACTACCGTTCAGTTTCGGTATTTATATTACTGCAAGGCTCAGCAAGGGATGAGCTTATTATATTGGGTTGTTCGAAAGGTAATTTCGTTATTTCTTCAACTTCACACATATGCCTTATAATTTTTATATGCTTTGAGAGCACATATAGCAAGTGAATTTGGGAGGCTTTTACTTGGTAAAATTCCATTATCAATAATAAAAACAAGTACTGTGTTTTAAGGAATTTTACTTAATAATTGCGATTCGTAACGCGTTAAACTACACCGTAGCTTCTTCAGATGAATGAATATACAGAAAAAATATAAATGAGAATATAACTATAAATATCATATATTTCGACAGCAGAATCATTAATTACAGACCACGAAAAATATAAATTCATTAACTCCAATCCGCAATCCCCCGAATTATATTCGTTGATAAAACTTCATAAACCTAATTACCCTATAAGACCTGTTGTTTCTTACGTAACGGCACCTTCGTTCAAACTTTCAAAATTCCTCAACGACTTGCTAATAAAACATTGCAATTTTAAATCTAAATTTTCGGTCAAAATTCATACGAACTTATTGCCAATATCAAAGATACAATTATACCACCTTATTCCAAACTCATTTCTTTCGATGTTAAGAATCTATTTCCCAACATTCCTCCGAAAGATACGTATTACTTAGTTGAAGAATTATTAGAACAGAATCCTGTCAATACTATCATTAAATCAGATATTCTTTCATTATTACAAATTTGTTTAGATCAAAATTATTTCCATTTCAATAACAAATATTATACTATTGAAGACGGCTTGATTATGGGCAATCCGTTTAGTCCTTTATTAGCAGAAATATTCATGAATAGTTTAGAGAAATTAATTCATAATCATCCACTCAGTAAATATTGTTTATACTGGTATCGCTATGTAGACGATATCATTATTTGCTTCACAGAAACAGATAGACAGTTGAAAATTTTCGAAAATCATATAAACTCATTACATCCAAAAATTTCATTCACAACCGAAATAGAAAGCAATAATTCGATAAATTTCTTAGACGTAACAATTTCGAATGAAAATGGAAAACATGTTTTCGCAATTTACCATAAGCCGTCTTATACAGATATTATAATACATAACTCGTCGTGTCATCCATATCAACATAAAATGTCAGCATTCAATAGTTTTATTCACAGATTGATTAACATCCCGTTATCACAACAAAATTTCAACAAAGAACTAAATTTGATTAAACAAATAGCCAAAAATAATGGTTACAATCCCAATTTAATAAATAATATTTTAAATAAAAACAAAGTAGAATCGCATTGAATGAAATTCACCCTGTCGATAAATTGAAACAAAAATTCAACACCTTAACCTACGTTGGATTTACAAGTAAGAAACTGAAATCATTCTTAAGTAGCAATAATTTCAACATAGCTTTCCAAACTAATAATAATTTAGGCGAATATATAAAAATAATAAAACCCAACCAGGTAAAAACAATAAATCAGGTGTTTATAGATTGAATTGCAATGACTGTGATAATTTCTACATTGGTAAAACACATAGAAATTTCACTATTAGAATATCGGAACATAAACGCAGTTCTTCAAATAAAAATCAGATTCAAATTACGCGGATCATCTCTTAGAAAATAATCATTCTTTCGACCCACAGTTTGAAATTTTGCATACAGATAATAAATATTGGAAGGTAGATCTTTGGGAAACTTTAGAAATCAATAAATACAAACACTCAGGTAGACTCATCAATGAACAAGTCGATTTAAGCCCTTCACCTCTATTGAATCTCTTCGGGGAGCAATCTATTCCTTAATTTTATTGGATATACCTGTCATAAATAACCACTTAAGAAGAAGCAACCCAATAAGATTTTAATTACTCAAAAACATTTATAGTTATATTCTCATTTATATTTTTTCCATATATTCATTCGTCTGAAGAAGCTACGGTGTAGTGAAACGCTTTACGAATCGCAATTATTAAGTAAAATTCCTTAAAACACAGTACTTGTCTTTTATTACATATAGCAAGGCTTGTGTGTGAAAAATGCCAATTAATTCTACGCAGTAGGTTCTGGTTGCTGCTTTCTTAGATATGGAGGGCGATAAGCAGCATTTTCAACGTATTCTACTGGTTTACGACAGGAGGGGTAAAAATGCTGTTCGAACCAGAAAGAAATTAACTGATATGTGTGGCGAAAGTATGTTGATAGGTCAATTGAAGCTGATAAAGACGCGATAAATAATTCTTGAGTTCAATACTTCATCTCTCAGTGAAGCTTCATCACGATGTGACTGTAACTCCTTATCCGACATGATCTGAGCACATTATTGGTGTCCGCGTGTGTACCAATATCTTGTTGTACCTTCTACGTAAATCTTCTATTTTTTTCAATTGCGAAAATTAGGTAGAGGAACCGGTGGTGTTTGAAGAAAACCAGTTCTTGAAATTGCCGGTTCCACTACCTACCTCTCCTAATTGAGCAATTGAAGTGAACCACTAAACTCTTTATTGACTTTCAGTTTTTTATTCTTCCTTCCTGCTGTACCTGATTCGTGCAGAACTATTGAAAGAGTGCTTTCTTTCACAAAATTGAATGAGAAATCTGAAACTTTTTTTTTTCGTGAGAAAACAATGGCGTACTATATTATTCTTCAAAATTTCCAGATACGTATTAGTACTACCATCATTTGTGAAATTGAAAATAATATTTTCATTGCAAAACATACGCTCTGGATGGCAGTTAACTTCTACAAAATTTCATTCAAATATCAGTAGTCGTTCGGCAAAATTTAATGAAATTTATTGTTTTTAACGAATTTGAACACTATTTCTTTAAAGAAGAATTTTTCGTATAATTTATATAACTCATATCGTTTTTCCATTCTCTATTAGGCTCTAAATTGTTCTCTATAGAAATTGGACCACCATGTATATATTTGAAACGTCTCAGAATGGAAAAAATATCCTATTTACCATTATATTTTACTGTTGATTAAAATTTTATTGTGTCAACATATCTTACAGCTGCCCCAACATTATTTGAACATTTTGGTTATGATATTTCAAATCATCTTACTTGCAGCCAGAATAAAAGTGCAGTGCATATCTCATTATTTTTCATGTGATGGACTTATTATGAGATGCCCTTCGCAATGCTATTGCTCCTCCAGTCTCTAAGTTTCATTAATTTGCATAGACGAGATATGACTTGACATTTCAAACTTTCAAAATTCCTCAACGACTTGCTAATAAAACATTGCAATTTTAAATCTAAATTTTCGGTCAAAAATTCATACGAACTAATTGCCAATATCAAAGATACCATTATACCACCTAATTCCAAACTCATTTCTTTCGATGTTAAAAATCTATTTCCCAACATTCCTCCGAAAGATACGTATTACTTAGTTGAAGAATTATTAGAAAAGAATCATGTCAATACTATCATTAAATCAGATATTCTTTCATTATTACAAATTTGTTTAGATCAAAATTAGTTCCATTTCAATAACAAATATTATACGATTGAAGACGGCTTGATTATGAGCAATCCGTTAAGTCCTTTACTGGCAGAAATATTCATGAATAATTTAGAGAAATTAATTCATAATCATCCATTCAGTAAATATTGTTTATACTGGTATCGCTATGTAGACGATATCATTATTTGCTCCACAGTAACAGATAGACAGTTAAAAATTTTCGGAAATCATATAAATTCATTACATCCAGAAATTGGATTCACAACCGAAATAGAAAGCAATAATTCGATAAATTTCTTAGACGTAACAATGTCGAATGAAAATGGAAAACATGTTTTCGCAATTTACCATAAGCCGTCACATACAGATATTATAATACATAACTCGTCGTGTCATCCGTATCAACATAAAATGTCAGCATTCAATAATTTTATTCATAGATTGATTAACATCCCGTTATAACCAGAAATTTCAACAAAGAATTAAATTTGATTAAACAAATAGCTAAAAATAATGGTTACAATCCCAAACTAATGAATAATATTTTGAATAAAAACAAAAGTAGAATCGCATTGAATGAAGTTTACTCTGTCGATAAATTGAAACAAAAATTCAACACTTCAACCTACGTTGGCAATACAAGTGAGAAACTGAAATCATTCTTGAGTAGCAATAATTTCAACATAGCTTTCCAAACTAATAATAATTTAGGCAAATATATAAAAATAATGAAACCAAACCAGGTAAATACAATAAATCAGGTGTTTATAGATTGAATTAGATTGACTGTGATAATTTCTACATTGGTAGAACACATAGAAATTTCAATATTAGAATATCGGAACATATACGCAGTTTTCAAATAAAAATCAGATTCAAATTACGTGAATCATCTCTTAGAAAATAATCACTCTTTTGACCCAAAGTTTGAAATTTTGCATACAGATAATAAATATTGAAAGGTAGCTCTTTGGGAAACTTTAGAAACCAATAAATACAAACACTTAGGTAGACTCATCAATGAACAAGTCGAGTTAAGCCCTTCCCCTCCATTGCATATCTTCGGGGGGCACTCTATTCCTTAATTTTATTGGATATACCTGTCATAAATAACCACTTTAGAAAAAGCAACCCATTAAGCTATCAATTACTCAAGAACATTTATATTTATATCCTCTTTCTTATTTTCTGTACATTCATTCGTCTGAAAAAGCTACGGTGTAGTGAAACGCAATTATTAACCGAAATTCCTAAAAACACAGTACTTGTTTGTTGTTTTCTATTAATGACTTGACATAAAACAGAGCACTGTAAATTTCCTGAGAAATACACATTCAAAATATTTTACGAGAGTACAAACTTTCGCATTATATGCATTTCATGGAAATTAATTCAGAAGAAGCTGACCTGACTAGGTATTTTGACCATACCGGGTTTCCACGCGAGATGGAAGTGTATGAAAAATGTGTTAATATTGGAGAAGCTTCTCTTGTTAGTTGTTGTTGTTAGTTGTGCCTTTTTTATTCCCAACTCTTGAGTGGAGGCAAGTCCAAATGCTATTAGTTTATTCATCAAGGCGTGCCAAACACTTTCGAAGGCCTTTGAGATATCGAAGGCAGTGATTCTTCAATAGCCATGCTTGTCGATTTTCGATGTCAACAAATACATAACGTATGCAAGGAGGTCAAGAGTTGATCGTTGTCTACGGAAACCGTATTTTTGGTCACTGATGATCGCTGTAACTCGAGATATTCGATGAGCTCAATCTTTATCACTCTTTCCAGGACTTTCGAGCTAATGGGCTACAATGCGAGTGGACAAACATTTTTGGGTAGAGATTGCTTCCCTTTCTGTAAAATTGGTTATGCTCTAGCAACTTTCCAACTCTCTTGAAACGTCTGTCTCCCATAAGAAATCTAAACCAGACGATTGAGA
The DNA here is from genome assembly GCA_013387265.2 of Cryptolaemus montrouzieri. Taxonomy (NCBI): domain Eukaryota; kingdom Metazoa; phylum Arthropoda; class Insecta; order Coleoptera; family Coccinellidae; genus Cryptolaemus; species Cryptolaemus montrouzieri. Next base: position 104,815,409 of record JABFTP020000021.1, read on the forward strand.
CCAGGTTTTCTTTATGCGCGCTTCGCAGTAATAGGCGAACCTGTTACACCACATGAGTAGGCGCCTGGGAAGAATTGAGGTGTCTGTTTACTTCTTGAAAAGGGCCAAATTGTAAGATGTTGGACGCAAGCGAGTTACACAGCTCTCCGGCCCTGTAAACGAAGAAATTCTTATAGAGAGGTTCAAAGGGTTTGTTAAATGTACCGCCATATGATGGGATTTTCTAGCCAGACAAGTGTAGCAGCAAAACATGAGTTTTTACGGAATACAGGCTTTCAGCTCCTTGGAGCATCTTCCGTTGAAATATCTGTAAAACAGAGAAAGCCAGCGGTTGGAGATCGCGGGTGATCTCCGGGTGGGTCGATGAGGCGCACAGCCCGTTTTTGCACACTATCCAACATCTGCAACGAATGTACAGGCGCAGATTTCCATACATGGGAACAATATTCCAAAGCAGGTCGAATCTGCGTCTTATATTGGCTCTGAAAAAAAAGCTTCGTTTAGCTGATGCCGACTTAGCTATTGCTGACATATGTTCATACCAGCAAAACCCGAAGTTGATCGTTATTCTGAAAGGATGAGTCGAACCTTTGGATGCAATTTCTTGGCCTTGCATTATAAGAGGAAATCCACTAGCGGAGACCTTTCTAGAAAACGTAGTTTCTTGTGTCTTGCTCGCGTTGAAGCTCACCAGGTTCAACTGACACCTCTCAGATATCCTCTGTAAGTCAGAAATTGAGTAATCAGTTTGTTGACAGCTCTGACAATGAGATTCCGCATCTGTGATCGGCTGCAGACTACTGAAAGGCGAAACCAGGGTACAATCACAAAACAGAAGATCTTGTCCTCTGTAGATGACAGATGATCGTTTATCTGCAACAGAAACAAGGTTGGCGAAAAAATGGAGCCCTGAGGTACTCCTGCGAAAACCATACTTTGCCTGCGAAAACCACACTGACGGCCGTTATTAATTCCCTGCAACTCAAAATATTTGTTCAGTTCATCATTCATGACTCTCTCCATCACTTTGGACAAAATGGGAAAAAGTGCAACAGGACGGTAGTTTTGGGGTGAGGACTTTTTTCTTTTCTTTGGAATCGGTTGAATTCTCGATATTTTCCAGCGGCTCGTAAGAGACTGGCTTTCATAAGAAATCTGAAACAGGCGGTTGAAAATGGGTGCCACTTCGGGAGCACACTTTCTCAGGACGATTGGCGGTATTTGGTCTAGACCAACTGCCTTCTTGCAGTTAAGCTGCTCGAGAGCCCGTCTCACAGTGCAGAGTCTGAACTTCCGTGTTCTCTAACCAGGGTCGGAAACGCAGATTTGCAGAAATTGGTACTGACAGGCTTCGCCATAGACAAGAACTGTCTAGTCCCGCTTGCCTGTTCAAGGAGTTTATCAGTTACTCCTTCGTTGAAATTGGCCTTTGCTCTTGAAGTTTTCAGGTTGCATACGTTCCGTATTCGAACGAAGCTTGTTTTGGTTTCCTCTGTTGGATTCATCTTTCATGACTTGTAAGCTCTACTCTTGGCTGCAGAGGCTCTTTCGCAGTCTTCGTTGAACCATGGCTCTTGTGCTGTTGTTCTTTTCATGGGATGGGGATGTAGAGATCCATTGTGGTGCTAACTCTGGAGAACGTTCCTTCAAAATAGTTGGTGGTTTTCCGTCGAAAACCATTGCTTTCTCACAGTCGAGTTGTTGAAAAACCTGCGTAACCGTTCGCACTCAGAATTTCACTTCGAGCATATTCCATTCAACGTGTGGGATGATAAGTGGTACTGTGTTTGATGCATCCAGAACAGAATTTTACGGAATCGTTTCTGCACAGTGATCCACCTCTGCTTTAGGTGATGATCTCTAATCGAAGGTGGGAAGGATGACTTGAAAAAGGGTGTTGCTGACTGTCTTCAGCGAAGACCAGAACTCACGAGTATGATCTGCACCAAGAGTCTATTCCTAATTCTTTTATTGAAGTAGGTTTTCGTTTTGTCAATTGTTGAGCTACAAATAATCCTGAAATGCACATATTCAACTTTTGTTACATGTATTGGACTTTTCTGTTGTAACTTTGACAGCTCTCAAACAATTTTCAGTGAACCAAGGCTTTTATGTAGACGTTTTCTTCGTGGAATTTGGATTGAAGAGGTCCATGCCTACAAGAATAATTTCAGTGAAGGCCTCAGTGTAAACATTATTGTAAGGATCTGAAGAACAAGTGTCATTAATGGGGAACACGATAAAAAACTCGTGAAGCACCATCCAGCTGGCTCGGTTGTCATCCTGTATCCTTCAGGATATGGAATTGGATATTTACTGCGTGGCTATAAGAAATTACCATTAGCAGGTAGGAGTTGCTGAAGGGAGCTGAGACCTGTGAACGAAAATCATCTGGATCGGTAAGGCCTTCGTTTGCCTTCGTGCTTCTTCTGTCTTATTTCAGTATTGCAGCAAGTAAATGTTGTGGACGTTGAACTCTTCCATTAGAATAACCTCAGCTGACGGATACTGTATTTTGATTGTGTCTACCTTCTCGCCTAGGTACCGAAACAATCTAGGTTAGTTGTCATCATTAGGAGATCGATATAGACAACAGAGAAAAATGGTTTAATTATATAAACAGATTTCAAGTCGTGTTTGGTCGAGAGATTCATCTTCCAACAAATATTCTCTTCGGGATGCGACATCTGATCTGGCATAAGCACAAAGCACCTTCTTAAACCAAAGCCTTGAACGCAACTCATAGCCATTGAAACAAATATTCTCTTCGGGTTGCGACATCTGATCTGGCATAAGCACAAAGCCCCTTCTTAAACCAAAGCCTTGAATGCAACTCATAGCCATTGAAACAAAGATGGATAATATTCGTTGTTGTCATTATTCGAGTTTCCGTTAAATCTAGAACATTAGGTTGCGTGTCTTGTATGTGCTGGTGTTCTGCACTCATATTTATGTTGGTGTGCCCTAGTCCTTTTATGTTTGTAATACTGAATAACGAATAGGCTTCTCCCATCAGATTCTAGGAAACTTGCGTCCGCCAGAGGACTGTTTTTAGTCGTGTTACCATTATGAGTTCCCTGAACCCACTACCCCCTGAGATACATTTTTATTGTTCTTGTTGTAGAAAACGAAATTATGAACATTTTTTGAGAGAATCATTCTCCTCTAAAATCTCTGGATAAGGAAATATAACTTTTTTCATCAGTTTTCTCACTGACTGCTACAATAAATGAACGAGATTGTTATTTTTCGGACAAACAGTAACTCTAGTCCTTATTCTACACAAACAATACAAATTATCAAAAATTTCAGAACTATCATCACTTATTAGTCGGCAGTCAATCAAGCATAGTGGAGAGTAAAGGATTAATCACTCAGTTATGTTTTCGAAACATCTGCTCGACATTCCAATGAAAATAATTCAATTAATTGTGAATCTATCCCATTCCATCTAAATATTAGGCAATAATAAAAGATAGTTTAGTGCATATGCAATATAATTCCAAATTTTGTAGTTCCTGAAACCGGTGGTACATTTCAAATGGGTGTCAAAACCAATGCTCAATTAATCTCAACAAATATGCCACGTTTTATGGCACATTAATTCACTATACACATTCAGGTTATGTGCTGCGTTTACAGCCCTAAAATTCAACATTCTGATATATAGCGCCAAAACGGGGACATTGCACGATATACGATTATTAATACGTATTATTCACTGCTATCGAAACGCATTTTGTAGTTATCACTTCCGAGTGAACCAGGAAAATGAAAAATTGACGCGCACCTGGATTAACAAATTCGCTTGAATTTGTTTTCCTAAGTCGCCTTCTGGATATCTCCATCCTTTTTCACAGAAACGAGAAGGCATATTAAGTTGAGAACTACTTCAATTTTGATGAAAAATTCCTCATTTTTTCAAGGAGATTTCCAAGGTAAGAAATTATAACAATCAAGCAATCATAGCTTTTGTTGATGTCAGCACATAAGTATAGTTTAGACTGATATGAAGTTTAGATATGTCGACGGGCTATATACAACAGATCTTTCTGTTATCGAATAGATCTGTTGAATTTAAAGGATGACATCAAAGCATTAATTAATTCTCAAAAACTGCAGAAGTTTTGAGAAAAGAAAAAAAAAATTTTTTCTGAAAATTTCAACACCCTGTCGCTCCGTTACGAATCTATTGCGGACCTATGTTCATATGAACTTTTTTCCCTAAAATTGCACGTAGATTTATTCCCCCAAGTTGTTACAGACTATTATGTAACACCCTGTATATAAGAAAATTGCTAACTTTGTATTTTAGTTTTGAATTCATACTTGTCTGATGATGAGTGAAAGCACGAAATGGCTATAACATTGAATAAACGTTTTCATCTTGAACAGTACTACTTTTTACGTAGTAATAATACAAAACAACAAACAAGTACTATGTTTTAAGGAATTTTACTTATTAATTGCGATTTGTAACGCGCTTAACTACACCGTAGCTTCTTCAGGCGAATGAATGTACAGAAAATAAGAATGAGAATATAAATATAAATGTTCTTGGGTAATTAAAAGCTAATTGGGTTGCTTTTTCTTAAGTGGTTATTTATGACAGGTATATCCAATAAAATTAAGGAATAGATTGCTCCCCGAAAAGATTCAATAGAGGTGAAGGGCTTAAATCGACTTGTTCATTGATGAGTCTACCTGAGTGTTTGCATTTATTGATTTCTGAAGTTGAATATTTATCATCTGTATGCAAAATTTCAAACTGTGGGTCGAAAGAGTGATTATTTCGAAATAGAAAGCAATAATTCGATAAATTTCTTAGACGTAACAATTTCGAATGAAAATGGAAAACATGTTTTCGCAATTTACCTTAAGCCGTCACATATAGAAATTATAATACATAACTCGTCGTGTCATCCCTATCAACATAAAATGTCGGCATTCAATAGTTTTATTCATAGATTGATTGACATCCCGTTATCACCAGGAAATTTCAACAAAGAATTAAATTTGATTAAACAAACAGCCAAAAATAATGGTTACAATCCCAAACTAATAAATAATATTTTGAATAAGAAACAAAGTAGAATCGCATTGAATGAAGTTTTCCTGTCGGTAAATTGAAACAAAAATTCAACACCTTAACCTACGTTGACATAACAAGTGAAAAACTGAAATCATTCTTGAGTAGCAATAATTTCAACATAGCTTTCCAAACTAATAATAATTTAGGCAAATATATAAAAATAATAAAACCAAATCAGGTAAAAACAATAAATCAGGTGTTTATAGATTGAATTGCAATGACTGTGATAATTTCTACATTGGTAGAACACATAGAAATTTCAATATTAGAATATCGGAACATAAACGCAGTTTTCAAATAAAAATCAGATTCGAATTACGCGAATCATCTCTTACAAAATAATCACTCTTTCGACCCACAGTTTGAAATTTTGCAAACAGATAATAAATATTGGAAGGTAGATCTTTGGGAAACTTTAGAAATCAATAAATACAAACACTCAGGTAGACTCATCAATGAACAAGTCGATTTAAGCCCTTCACCTCTATTGAATCTCTTCGGTGAGCAATCTATTCCTTAATTTTGTTGGAAATATACCTGTCATACATAACCACTGAAGAAGAAGCAACCCAATTAGCTTTTAATTACTCAAGAATATTTATATTTATATTGCCATTCTTATTTTCTGTACATTCATTCGTCTGAAGGAGCTACGGTGTAGTAAAACGCGTTACGAATCGCAATTATTAAGTAAAATTCCTCAAACACAGTACTTGTTTGTTGTTTTTATCATTGATTGGTACCAAGTGGAATTTTACCAAGTGAAAGCCTCCGCTAAAATTCAAATTTTACGTAGTAATATTAAAAATCCTGATATTGTTATAAGGTCATTGATTTTGAGTATGAATGATAGATGTCATGCAGTAATTGTCGCCAAGATTTTATTATTATTATTAACAGATTTTTGGGGATCTTACTCCAGAAGTTTTCAATTACTCATTTTCAGTTTTATTCCAATTTCAACAAGTTTGAATATACTCCACAGTCTGTATCGAGAAGTTTATTGTTGTATTTACTTGGGATTCTGGATAGCAAAAGTTCTAAATTTCGGTATGAAAACTGGTTTATGAATAAAGCTACGTCGATATAATACATTTTGTTGGGAAACGAACGATCAAACGGATTGACGGTCTCTTCAAATTGTGCAGAAAATAACAACCTAAATATACTCATACTAAAAACACCATTGATTCCAAGCGACTAGTAATAATTTCTAGTCTTTCCTCTAACGAGTTGGTCAGGTTTACGAACTGGTCGCCGGAGGGAATGCAGAGGCATATATTAACAAGTCCCAAAGGAACGGAAGAGCTTTCAGGGTTTGAAGCATCATTTTAGATTGACGGGACGAGAGCGATTCCTATTACCTTTCTGTAACCAATAAATACAAACCTGTACATCCTTTCTGAATAAAGTGGATTTTTCATCACTGTCATAAAACAAGTTAGTTGGGTATCATAAATTCATCAATCAGATCCGAATTCAGAGATAAGTCGATATTCATTGAAATGATATTTACTTAGGGTTTAGATGATTACTAAATTTATAAAGAGTGCATGAGATGATGGCTAGTCAATATTTGAATCGAAAACTTTCGGGTCGTTTGATAGGCCACCTGGAATCCCAATCGTGGCTTGCCAGGTCACCCAATATTAACTTGTCAAGTAAATTACGTCAACGAATTTAACAAACGTATCTCTGACGGTTGCGAAATCATCTAAAATCTAATGTACTGGGCGATTCACTAGTGGCACGGTGCTCTGTAGTTCATACACTCTTGGAGATTTCATTTTTGTTTGAACGGTATTGTATTTAGAAAGTGAGAATTTACTTCAGCAATTTATTTTGCAGTAAACAGGGCATCCAAATTTTCTATAAAAGAATCTTTGGTTGTTTTTTTTCAGATTGGAAGACCGCTTGTTTGTTCACGACTAAGAAGTGGCCTAAACTCTGCTATAATGTCTTTGAGTAATTAGTTTTTTTGGTGAGTAGTTTCGTCACAATATTCTTATTCCGTAAAAATTAATGAAAATAGGCTCTCACATCATCGCATGTTCCTTCGGCCAGAGAGGATGAATACTTTCTCCTTTCGTTTTCTTTTTGCCAAGGATAGCTTTATTGATGAATTGAAATAGATTATTCTCATTTTATACAGAAGTGACTAAAAAAATTATTGAATATTGTAATTCTGAAAATATCATTTCTCGATTTTTCAGATGGATCACCCTGTATTTTATTATTCATGTCAACGCATGAAATATTGTGCTATATTTTTGCAGAAGTGATGTCATCTTTACTTTCAATCATTTTCGAAATAATCGATTATTTGTCAAAATTGTCGATGAAAATTCTAAAACCGTATCAAACTCATCAACATGCATTATTATTCGCACAGAAGTAGTAAAAATGAAACCTAAATAAGATAATTCTTTTAACAGATGATAAAATCAAGCTGATTAAAACGTAAATTATTGTGCTTTCCTTCCTTGTTTCATTCGAAAATACCCTCATTTCTAGAGATAGTCTTCATTGATTCGATAAAGAATCCTAATTATTGCCAGAGTTCATATAAGCTAGAATAACCATCTAAACTAACCATGAATATAAATATAAAGTATGTTATTTCCTTAGTTTGTTATATTTGTATTTATAAGCAGAAAAAGATCAACATTAGAATACATAAAATATACTTCAAATTACGTTCACTTTCCTTCGAACTCTTCTATCTCAACGTGAACAATCTGACATTCTCAATGTTTTTTCGACAAAACGACTAATTATTGGTATTATAGATTGTTGTCAATCAGAAGAAAGAAAGCACTGTATTCTCGATGTTGGTAATTCGGAATTTCAAACTTGGAGATTATTACCTTGTGCTAAGTCCGCCCTACTTCGATCGTTTGGCTAATGAATAAGACAGGATAGTCAAACCGTAAGGTGCTCGATCGCGTACGGCCTCCTTTACAACTTCTCCTTTTCTTCAAATTGCCCAACGGTTACGTTCACGCCCTCTTGTTTCCGTCTTTTCCTCGAAATCTATGTCTCGAAAATCGTCACAAGTTCGAGAACTGAGTCGTATAGTGATGATTTCTCTTCTGAGACTCGATCTCGAAATATGTAGGAATCCTTTCTCCTGCTAGCCCCGTATGAGTAAAACGAATGAAAAAAAACCTGTATTGACAGCTTGACATTCATTAATTTCTGGCCGTTGGAGATTTTCGGTCTGAGGAAACTAAAGGTAAATTTTGCGAAAGTCTGCCGATAGCCCTTCGTTCGGTCTAGTATTTTTTCATTAATATTTTACGCGGACCGAAATATCGTGGCGCAATATGTGAGACTTGAGGCTTCGTGCTCGTCCTGGTTTCGAAACGATACAACGCGTTAGAAATATTTGAATAGACATCAAAGTTCCGTTGAATGAGTCCCTCGTTTCGGTGATATTTTTCGAAAAATCCTCACGCCTCCGTCGTGTAAGCTTCGAATTTTGCATGGGTACTCCTACGACCATTCTATACGGCACAAAAAAAATTGTCGCGTGGGCCGAAGGCAGCTACACACCCACTACGTTCCTACCCGTCCACCCTGTTCAAACTATCGTCATCCCTTCGAGTTATTTCCGAAAAATGCCTTACGATACTTAAATTAAAGGTAATTAAAGAGATCTTAATTCGTTACCGAAATTGAATCTTTTCAAGGAGTAATCTTTTCAATGAAGTCTATTGACATTTACGAAGCTTTACTCATTTTTCATTATTTCTTTTATATTTCCTGTTTACATACAAATAACTTATATTCATTGTCGCACCTCGATCGTCTAATGAAGCTAATATATAGCGAAACGTGTCATCATTATTTTATATTTTAGTTAAAATCCTGAATTTCAAATTAGTGCATTTAAATGAAATTGAATTCGTTATGGACGACGGTAGCCTACTTGAATGGTTTCTATTCCATACTTTTTGAAATTTTAGTTTCTTTCAAAAACATGCATCATTGGAGGTGAACACAGGACACAAATAAGTTTTCTGATAATATAATTCTTGAGAAAATAATTATCTTATAACCAAATTATAAACACCTCAGAAAAGTCTAGAGAACACTTCCAATATCTTTAAAATATGAATTTGATGATTCGAATTTATAGAAATCTTTCGGTTTTTGTTAGGATGTATTGTATATAATGTATTCTCAAGAAAACAGAATAATATTCGACCTCTCCAAAGCACCTATTATAAGAAGAAATTTGAAATTTGAAAATGACGAAATTTGGTAAAACACAAGAAAAATCCTGAACTAATATTTTCGAAACGATATGAAAGCACTTATATTTTTCAGTCCCAGAAGGTCCACCTCTGTTATAAATGACACTTTGGCATCGTCGCGGCATGCTCAATATTAAATTGTTTATTACATTTTGACCTAAGTCATTCCAAGCCCCCTGAACTGCTAACCGAAGCTCCTGTTCATGATGGAGGACGTTTTGACGCAGGAGATTTCTTTTTAGGGTGTTCCACACATGCTCAATGGGATTCAGATCTGGAGAGCACGATGGCCACGGTAGAAGATATCATTCTCTTCAAGAACGTTCAAGACAACTCTTGCACGATGAGGAGGGGCATTATCTTGTTGGAAGAGTGGATTTTGACCCATTGTTTGTATATACGGTACCTCTACAGGTAAAACTATCTCATTTGCGTAAGAATTTTCCGTGAGGTTGTTCTGTATGAAAACAAGGTCAGTTCTTCCACCAAGGCGTATACCTCCCCAAAACATCACTGATCCGCCTCCCTGTCTAACTACTTCTCGAGCATGCTGGAGACGGTTTTGCTTTCCAGGTTCCCTCCATATTCGAATTCTTCCCGAATCGGTATAATAACTAAATCTAGATTTACCACTGAAGAGAACTGTGGCCCACCTCTCTTGATCCCAGTTTACGTGTTCTTGGCACCAAGCTAAACGAGGAGCGCGATTTCCATGGGTCAGTTGTGGAACTCTTAAAGGACGTCTGGAGTGGAGTTGACCTTCGTGCAGTCGATTTCTCACAGTTTGGTGGGAAATTTGTACATTATGAACTCGTGATAGCTCTTGAGCTATTTGAGATGCTGTGGTAGTACGATCTCTTCTGGCTTGTAAAACCAAAAATCGGTCTTGGGCGACTGTAGTAATCCTGAAACGACCTGTATGGCGTTCTTCTGTGCTACCTGTTTCATTGAAACGTGACCCAGCTTGGAGCATGCCAACGGCTCGTAACATCTCTTCTCTAGTCAAATGTCGTCTTTCCATGGTCGCATCACAAGGCTTGAATCTTTTTTTTGTGCTTACAACAGAAACAAAGTGCATACTAACTGATTTCAAACACTGAATATATGAAATGATTATAAAGCAGCGTCGCATCTGCTGCATTTTTAGTTTTTTATAAAAAAACTGAAATCTGTTGCGGCACTCTTTATAATTAGGTGAGAAATTGATGCAGGTGTTCATTTCTTAAAAAAATCATCCATATTGATCGTTCTGGATACGATATATGGATATTCAGAAGTGTTCCCTAGACTTTTTTGAGGTGTTTATTTATGGAATCGTTCTAATGATGAAACAAGGAGTTGCGGATTTTATTCATCCCTAGAAAACGTGGAAGAAAGAAACTTCATTGATATAAAAATCCCTGTTAAATTGAGGATTTCTTCTGAATTTCAAGCTGACTGCATTTTTCGTTTTCGGAAAATCTTAAAACCACCCTTTTTCGGGGAAAAAAAGGGTATTTATCGAATTTCTCTCATTTCAATTAAGGTGGCATAAACTGAATTAGGTCAGCGTACTTATGGAAGCCCAGTGAAAAATTTCATTATATTTTCTGGATCATTAGTAAGTTGAATGGAAAGACTATTTTCCACTTTTTAATTAATTACTGGCTTTCGAAGACCTAAATTCTGTACATACTACCAAAATGACACAGTAGATTATGTTGCTGGTTTCATCCAAATTTAATTAAGTGCATATAAAAAGCCTTTTGAACGTCGGTAATTTGCATAGTCATATGGAGATGACCGAAGTTTCACTAAACGTCACACTGAGTTAGCTTTATAGTGACAATTAATTTCACGATGGATATAAAAAAGGGTTGTATAATAAAACGAAGGATCCTTTACGTTCAATGCACGTCCAAGATTTCCCAATAAAAACGACATCGTTAACGTCTTCGACATTCTGAAAATCTGTTAGCGTTTGCTGATAAATTCTTCATCAGCTTAGAGATACGGCACTAAATCAATGTCACTGACATTTGGACCAACCCGCGATTGATTACCTTTTTCCATTTGAGAGAATTGTGGCTCAACATTGAGGAGAATTATTCATTTGCATCGAAAAACTTTGATATATTCGAGATTTGAAGAAACAAGGATGATCAATGGTTGATGATGCTGTGTGTACAGGGTGGCAGATTACGAAGTTTTACTGCAGCTATATGATATATTGTGAATAGGAGAAAACTTCTTCCTGTCCCAGTGTATTTTTTGCTTGAGGTATTTATTGCCGCAAATAGATTCAAACCAGCTTTTTTCATTTTCGAGTTATTTACAAATTCAGAAACTTTTCGGAATCAGTAGTGTCGATAATCGTTCTTGAAGTTATGTGAGAATAGTTTTGACATTCTAGAGGCACTCTTTTCATGAAAACTACGTGCGGGAATTTCTTTCTTATGCAACGGTTTCTGGGTTACAATGTAAGCTTGCGTTTTTTCAATATAATTCACAGGTAACTTAGATTCCGTCGCTTAGAGTTTTTTCTCCTTTTGAAAAATGTATCACATTTGGATTCAGTTTTGCAATCATGTTTGTGTTCCTATAAAAATCCCAAAATTGTTTAACTTCTCCCTAATTTTATGTACTATCTATGTCCATTCACAGAACTTACATGAATGATTGAAATAGCTCAAGTGTCTCCTATGCTCTCAATATGAAAGTTCGTGAAGGGTTGCAGTGACAATTCGAATAATATGTTTGATATTTTTTCAACATGCTGCAACTATTGTTTGAATACGAAAACGTTTGTAACAACCAAACTACCATGCGTACGAAAATTTTGAAACCGTACGTCTTGACGACGAATATTAATATGGCGATAGGATTTACATCCGATCACCAATGTTCATTTTGACGATTGACTATTCAATGACCACTGATATTAACTTCGTCATTTCAAATTAATTCTCGGTAAAACTGCTAATTTTCTTCAAATTTTTGCAGGAGTCAATTGCACAAATCGACTCAACCTTGAAAATCTCCTATATATATATATATATATATATATATATATATATATATATATATATATATATATATATATATATATATATATATATATATATATATATATATATATATATATATAAAAAAACATAAAACAAATATCCAAAGATCGAGCCATAGATTTCCACAAAAGACTAAGTTGAATTCTCTCATTAAAATGAATCGCGTATCTCCAAATTTTTACGACGTAGTAAGAAATTACGAAGACAGTGCTCCAATACGTCCAGTAATGTCATTCATAAACAAAACAAAAAAAACGACTGTCCCAATTTTTCTCAAAATTTTCTTTAAATTAAACAAGAACCACGAAGAAATGGTATATGAGAGATGTCAAATTATTGTGTTCGTAATGATTCTAGATCATAATCGGTATCACTTAGTAGACCGAACCTAGCCATTGGGGCTTTCTTGGTCAAACAGAGAGGAAATTGTTTTGTTGGGTTTGAATATTGAAAAGATTTTGCGGAATTATACTTCAAAATTGGCAAGCAAGAAAAAGGAAGTGATTATGTTTCAGGAGACTCACACGGAGACGGAAGAACATCTCCACGAAAGAGGAAATATCGCAGGTTATGTCCTTTTTGATTATCTCCTTAGTCCTTTTTATGGCCTTGCTTTCTATGTAAAATCTTTTCTTAAATTTGAGTGTGTTTAGACATATAAGAGTCAGGTATGATTGTTGAAATATTTTTCTGCTGGTTTTCATTTTCCATTGTTAGATTCCTGTCCCAAACCCCCTTCCGTTCACCCTTGTCTTCGTCTAGAAATCATCGAGCAAGATGAGAATTGAAGCTGCTTAGCAGAAAAATCTTTAGTACTCTTGATGTACACACGAAACTTACACAACATAAACAGACAAGCTAGTGCTAGTGCAATAGAGACAGGAATACGAGTTTTTTCCTCAGGTTTTTTCACGCGTTTATTGAATCATACGCTAGATAGTATAGTTTCCCTGTTACAATTTCCTGAGCTGACACTTTTGTTTTTTTTTTCTGACACACACCAAAATTATAGACATAAGTATTTATTGTAAATATAATTATTCGAATTTTTGGAAATCCTCTCTTTTCAAAAGATCTCAACAAACACACAAATTTGACACCTAAATATTCAATTAAAAATCAATTCAATTAACACAAAAATCAAAACAGGTTCAGATCCCAATGAAATCATATTTAATCAGTTTGGATGTAGATAACATGTTTTCCTATATCCCAGTAGTTGAAAGTCATTATTCTCAGACACACGTTAATCCGGTTGTACAAAATGATTTCATGGTTTTGCTGATTTTGTGCCTACAAAAAAATTACACTCCTCACAAAATTGTTGCATCACCCTACTTTTACGACAATACTACATAAACTTCTAAGTTGGTCATTCAAGAGGCGCTTGGTTACTTTCAGAAGTGTAAAATAAGAAGATATCATTCAGAAGAAATGGAGTTTATGAAGGAACAGTTTTCAATTTAATTAAAAATTAAAAAATTCTCCATCTTCAAACATTCGCGAAGAGACTAATCAACTAGCATCGAATGGTTACTAATCATTTTCAAAATCGAGTGATTCCACCCCGAGCCCTAATTACTGCCAGTATACGTCTCAGAAGCCCCTCAAAAAATTCTGGATGTACTCTTGAGTCACTGAGTTCCAAATTTCAGGAAGCAGATTTTCTTGTTGTTGCAGTGTTCTACGTTGCTGAATTTGTCACCCCATAGACGTCCAAACATGTTCTAAGGGATTCAAGTCGGTACTTCTGGCAGGCCATCTTAAAATACTAATTTCGACATTTTGCAGAAATTCTGTAACTACTCTAGCTGCGTGAGGCCGAGAAGATGGGGTTCAAGGATATCTGCGATGTATCTGGCCGCTGTAATTCTTCCATCATTCACTAGGACTAACTCAGTTCGACCTTGGAAAGAAACGCCTCCCCACACTATTACTGACCCCCCTTCGAAGTTTTCGGTTTGCCGGATATTGCATTGCTGATACCGTTGCCCAGGTCATCTGTATACAGGCGTGCGTCTATCATTTGATACTAGATAGAACCTAGACTCGTCGGAAAAGAGAACATTCGACCATTCTGGAATACCCCAATTTGCATGTTCCCTCGCAAACTGAAGTCTTGCAACTCGATGCTCTCTGGTGAGACGCGGGCCGGTAGAAGCCACCCTTGGTTTGATATCGTCTTCTCTGAGCCTGTTCCTAACAGTGTGCAATGAAATATGCACATTTCTGGAAAGTGCAAGTTTATTTTGTAGCATTCTAGCCGTACATTGCCAAACTCTTATTGCAGTTAAAAGAAGCAAACCATCATCAACTGGTATTGTTGTCCGATTACTTTCCTGTCCGGCCCTTCTTCTATATCACCCTGTTTCGTGGTGCCGATCAATTGCTCTTGAAATAGTACTTTGGTTAACATTCAACAAGTTAGGCACGTAACGTTGGCTTCGCCCCTCCTCTAGAAGTGTTACAATTCTTACCACTTCATGATAACTCAAATAGCATCCAGGACATTCAGCAGCCATTACAATAATTTAAAGATTCGAAAATCAACAAGAAACACAGAAAACTTGCATTAATTTAGCGTGAAAACTGAAGAGAAATTGAATGAACACTGATAGTCAAATAAACTCATTCTTATTTCAGACGTGTTTGAGATCATATGGAAACGAATCTTACTACATAGATAAGATTTTTTCCCCTCATATGTCTAGAAACATGTTGACAAAGAAACTCCAATCGAGCTGCCTAATCGATTGTGGAATTAAGAATACCAGGTGATGCGACAAATTTCGTGGTGTGTATTTAAAATTCAATAACTAATTTTATGAACAAACTTACGTTCTACTGATGGGATCTCGATTGAGTCCTTCTATAGCTGACATTTTCATGGCTTATATTGAAACTATCATATTTAATTCGTTTAAATCAAATTTAGTACATTTTTAGTATAGATATGTAAACGACATACTAGCATGGTTTATTGGAACCGCTAAACAACTTGATCAATTTCACTTTCAACAATAGTATTTACCCTAAAATTCTCGAACTTTTTAGACCTTACAATCACTCAGAGAAATAATAGTGAGTGTGTTTCGATTAGCGAAAACCTACATTTCCTGATATTTGCATTGTTTCCATTCTCAGCACACCCAAAACCTCATAAATACGCTACGTTCAATTCAATAATTCATAGAGCTTTCTCTCTGCCATTATCCGAAGAAAATTTCAACTATTGAAGAAATAGCGACGCACAGTGTTTCTACCTCAAACACAATAAACGTAATAACCAGTAAGAAACAAACACAAATAGCATATCGGAATGTTTACCCACTTATAGAATCAACTAAAATGGATAAATGCATTCCATTAACATATTTCGGTCCTATCCTGGAAAAGATTCGAATGCCATTCCGAAACAGCGTAAAAAATTAGCTTTCGGAACCCTCATGAAACTCTTACAAGAATTTTCCAATAGTAAAGATAAAACTGATAGACTTGACAATACTGGAGTTCGCAAGTTGTCCTGTTTGAATTGTGGAGGCGTTTATTTAGGTCAGACTGGTCGTTTATTCACTAGATACAAAGAACATCAATCAGATGACAATAATCAGTTTATGTAAATATTGGTGCATCTGTGGAAATTTTTTTTTTGTTGAAATTAAGCCATTATTTCAAGAAAAAGAATACAAAAATCATCGATCAAAGTATGGACCATCGTTCATTATAACTTTTCCCATTTTTCTGGCAGGAGACGAATGCCATGAAAATAAAATGACTCATCTTTGGATTCAATCCATTGGATGACCATGAGACATTGACCGAAACAAATGGTAATCTGATGGAGCACAGTCCGGTGAGTAAGCCGCATGTGGAAGGATGTCCCATCGAAGCAAATTCTCTTTGACG
The DNA here is from genome assembly GCA_013387265.2 of Cryptolaemus montrouzieri. Classification (NCBI taxonomy): domain Eukaryota; kingdom Metazoa; phylum Arthropoda; class Insecta; order Coleoptera; family Coccinellidae; genus Cryptolaemus; species Cryptolaemus montrouzieri. The sequence goes on from JABFTP020000021.1 coordinate 104,831,713, forward strand.
GTTTTTGACATGCAGACAAGCTTTATCATGCAACAGGATGACTTGATCTTGGCTTATCTCGTATTGTTGCCACTTCTAGTGCAGTACTCGGCCTAAGCGGATCATTTGTTCGCGGTAGAAATCTTCTGTGATTGTTGACCATCTTTGAAAAGCTTTTGGTGAATGACACCTTTTTGATACCACCAGATGCAGAGCAAAACTTTCCCTTCATAGATATTGCGCTTTAGAGTCGATGTTGATGGCTGGCCAGGGTCTCGAATGATCTTTCGTCGCTTGGTATTGTTGATATATATTCACTTTTCATCACCAGTAACAATACGATGAAGAAATGCCTTTCTTTTCTTACCAGCCAGCAGCATTTCCCAAATGGTTTTTTGTCTTTCGATGTCTCCCGGCTCAGGCTCATACGGCACCCCTTTGCCTTCTGTGTATACCTTACACATTGCTTTCAAACGTTTAGATATCCGTGTCTGAGCGACGTTCAGTGTTTCTGTAACCTTTTTTTGAGTTCTCATGGGCATTCGTCCATTCAAATCTATAGTACGGTATTTTAGAACTTTTTCTTCACTTCTGAGTATTTTTTGTCGACAGCACTGAAATCACCAGATTTGAAACGTCGAAACCATTCGTTACAAGTGAACTCCGATGGAGCATGATCACTGAGGGCTTCAGTTAATATTTTATGACAGTTTTTTTTTAAATTTAAGCAGAACAATAACGCTCTAAAAAATTATGAAATTACAACTTCATGGATGTCCTATTCTTGTCAAATGTAAATGCTACATTTTGAGCCTTATTTACATTGGTCTATACGGCTCAGTCTTTAGTTTACAATTTTTACCACTAGAGGGAGGTTCTCAACAGATACCTTATATGTATGTCAACTATAGTTTAGAACTTCTTGTCAGTTGAAAATGGTCTGTTGAAACCGAAGTTGCAATCCTGAATTTCAATAAACTCGTGTGACTGTAAGACTCGTAGTTTATTTTCTTATTATCTTTACCATATATTCTTTTTACGACAATGTATTAATGTTATAAAGGGTGTTACATAATAGTATGTCACAACTTGAGAAACTAAATCTACGTACTATGTCAAGAAAAAAAGACATAGGTCCGTAAAAGCTTCGTTACGGAGCTACAGGGTGTTGAAATTTTCGGAAAAAATGGTCTCTTCAAAACCCCTGCAGTTTTTGAGATATTCAGCCCAAATTTGGAGAGCAAACTATTTTTCCGTCATTACACGTCCTAAATTTCAACCAGAATCTACGAGGTGTTTTTTTTCCGGAGCCATGTCTTCTTTTGCCCTCCCAAACTTTTTGGAAGTACGCCACTGAACAGCGTTCAATCCATTAGCGTCATCTTCGTTCAATTTAAAAACTTTTTTGACTCTTGTACTTCTTTTGTATCTCAAACCGTTCTCGAGCAAAAAATTATTAAATGATTGGATGCATTCGCTGAATTGAAAGCACTTCTAATTAAAAATATGACTAGTAGGCTTTGATTTTTCCATTTATTTATTCATTTTGACAGTAGCTAAAGTTGAACCAGTGTCTGCTCGAAATGTTTTTTAAAATGACCATTAGTTTCAAGACTTTTGAAGTTATTGCTGTAAGAAAAAATTCGCTAATTTTACTAACGCCGAATTGGCTGATATCCATTACAAGTACGGTCTGGCTGATGAAAACACAACAGAATCTAAGTAATTATATCAGGTGCACTTTTCAAATCGAGTAACACCAGACAGGCAAACATTTTCAAATATCCACAGATGGTTGAGGGGCACTGGTACTTTTACTGCAACAAAGTACAAGAAAAATTACAAATCAGTTTAATATTTCACATGTTCTAATTTGGAGGATTCTCCAAGAATTTTTATTGTACCCTTTTTATATTCAAAGCGTCCAAACTCTGCTTCCTCGAGATTTTCCTTCAAGACTAAATTTCTGCCGATCGTTCTTGGATAAAATTAGAGAAAATGCTCATTTTGATAGTGAAATAATGTTCACAGATAAAGCTAAATTTTCGAGAACTGCTATCACATATTTTCACAAAAATCATTATTGGGCAGAGGAAAACCCCTATTTGGTTGACGAATCTCATCATCAAGAACAAGTCTCAATCGGAATAATTGGGAATTATTTGATTGGGAAATTTTTTTTGCCTAAGTGACTAATCGGTCCCGCTTATTGGCAATTTCTTGAGAAGGAGTAACCTTTATTGCTCCAGGATGTGCCACATAATGCAGTTCATACATAATGGGGTACCTGCGCATTTCAGTGGAGAAGCTAGGGGATTCTTTAATAATACATTTAACAACCCATGGCTAGGTCAGGGTGGGCCTGAACCAAGGCCTCCTAGGTCCCCAGACTTGAATGGTTTAGATTTTTTCTTATGGGGATATTTTTAAAGTTTAGTGTATTCCACTCCAGTGAACACTGTAGAAGAATTGAGAAATCGAAATAATACGATAAGAAATAGATCAGGAATATTTCAATATGTGCGTGAAAATATGCGAACAGGGACAGAGGCCTATACTCTTGCAGGTGGAGGACGCTTCCAGCAATTTATTTAGTTTTCAATTGTTCTCTTTTTCCATCTGATATTGAATAAGTATAAGTTGAGTCTCAGAAGACGAGCTTTTAAAATAATAGCAAATTTTCGGCATACGTATCAAGTATTAACATATTTTTTTCTTATATAGCGAGTGACCTACAATTCAAATAATTGAAATTCAATAACTTTCCACTCGAAAACGGTTGGAGATACGAAAAATTTACAAGCCTCAGAAAAATTTCCAAATGCAACGAATATGACAAAAGTTGATTGTACGCTGATCAGTGGCGTACTGCAAAAAAGTTTGAAAGGGCACAAGGAGACATATCCTCGAAAAATAAAACACCCTGTGCATATCAGTTAAAATCTAGGAAGTGTAATGATGAAAGCTTGCATTCCAAATTCGGGCTGAATATCTTAAAAATTGCAGGAGGTTCAAAGAGAAAACCTATTATTTCCGGAAATTTCCACAACCTGTAGCTCTGTAACGAAGCTTTTTCGAACCTATGTTTATATCAACTTTTTTTCCTAAAATTGCACGTAGATTTAACCCCTCAAGTTGTGGCATACTATTGTGTAACACCCTGTATGTTGATATTCAGCTGATATATCTGAAGAATCAGAAAACGAGTAAAAAGAATTCGATTATATTATTAAAGCGCGCTTAATTTTCCTCGTGAAAATCTGCTGTTTAAAAAATGGAACAAAAAGACGAAGAAGATAGAATGATAATTTGTACCGACAGGCACAGTTGCACGAAATCTTTCTTTATATTTCGGAAGAACTAATGCATTCCGTTATTGGAACCGTGCGTTATTATTCCTGCAATAAAATCCTTATTCTAGTCCGTAAATATTACTTTTCCCGCTCTGCAGTCAGAATATTTTACAGGAAAGCGGAGCGGGACTTCTATTCCATTTTTTGTATTTTTCTAGAAATTACCATACAAATGAGAATAGGGAAGTATATTCACCCCATTCGTATCTCATGAATACGCTGCACATATGAAAATCATTATTAATTTCGAAGAAACGCTTATCTCCGGAACACAAATTCCAAAATCCGAAATTATATAATCTTTTCCTTTACATATAGCACAAATCGTTCACATTTACCCGAAAATGTTAGCCACTATCATTATGTAATATCTGCTCTACATATTCATGTATTCAACGGCTAAGGCCTTTATCATAGCCCTTGGCTGATGAATAAAGGATTGGATTTTCAGATTAGTGAAAATGGTATCTGTCGTAGTTTCGAGGTCCCATTCAATTTAAGAACACTTTAATGGATTATGAGTTAGAATGAATGAAGTATTAATACACATTCTATACCAAATTGTAATATTGTGGGAATATATATCGAAAATTATGATTATTACATTTTTCGTATATATCATGCACCAAATAGCAATATTAAACAAATCTTGCAAATCATAAATGAGCTACTAGAAGAGTATGTACAAGCAATTATTATAGGAGATATGAATATTAATACCCTAGTTAAAAATAAAACCTATCGAAGCTACATAGTTATTATTGTACAAAACTCTTACCAAATAAAGAACCAGTTAGTCACTAGACGTAATTACAAAGGACCAGGAACCTTAATCGAAACATCGTGGCGCCCAGGCAGATGCATTGAAAGACACAAACTACTGATGTTCCAATCTCAGATCACAAAATGCTCTTTGCTAAAATTTTACTTTCCCAAAGAATATCATCTAATGTAAAATTTTCACTCAAAAACATACTTATACAAATCATGCAATGTTTAACATCTCCCTTCGATATTTGATTGAACTTTCCGAAGAACATAGTTTAGAAGATTTAATTACTTTAGTTAGAAAAGCAAAACTAAATTTTCACCCATCACAAATATTAGAGGTTAGAACACTAAACTCTGCTAATGTGGGCAGCGACCATAGTCTACTATTAGGGAAACTAAGAATCAAATTCATGCTGAAAAAGAATACTAAACCAACTGTGAAAACACGTAAAATAAACGTTGAATCATTACGGTACCCAACCATAGAAGAACTCTACAAGAACAGGCCAAATGGGAAAATCGAGGAAAACCCGATAACAGAGGAAGATGATCTCAAACGCAGCTGGGAAAAGATAAAGAACAACATACTCACTGCTGCATACGAAGCACTGGGCACTAGGATATCAAATAACAGTAAGAAGAACACAAACAGAACTCCGTGGTTCCGTATGGAAGTTGCAGAAAAGTGCAGGGAAAAGAAACATGCTTACCTCACATGTCGAACATTAAGAACACCAGAATCGTACAATGAATATCAAAAAATCCGAAACGAGACCACAACGTTAGTACGTTCAATTAAAAACCAGTACTGGGAAACTTATTCCAAAAGCATGGAGAATGACTTCTACGGGCTACAAAAACAAATATGGAGACCAATCCGATCACAACGGAAAGAAATAAATGAGTTGGTTGAAACAAGCATATAACCAGCGAGACCTGGATTGAGTACCTAAATGATCTATATTCGACAGAGGATACAGAAGAAGACCTAAGTACACCGGAAATAATAGTGAGCGAGGACGCTGAGGTGAATGTGGATGACGTACAGTTAGCCCTACAAAACTTAAAGAATAGGAAAAGTGCCAGACAGGACGGAATTAGCAACGAACTACTCAAGTATGGCGGACAACGTCTTACTCAAGAGTTGACAATTTTAATTCAAAAAATCCTTTACCATCACATGATCCCAGATGAATGGCGTACAAGCACTACTATTTTTATGTTTGAGAAAGGAGACAAGAAAGTACCTTCGAATTATAGAGGAATAAATCTGTTGAGCACCACGCTGAAACTTACTACGAAGTGTATAACAAACAAAATAAATAGCCTCACCTCTTTCGCTGATGAACAACAAGGATTCAGATCTGGAAGATCTTGCACCGACGCCGTATTTGTCATAAGACAAGTAACAGAAAAGTCGATAGAATATAATAAGCCAGCATTAATGTGTTTTGTTGACTTGCTCAAAGCTTTCGACCGGGTCCACTTATCAGACATTATACATCTGCTCTATAACAGGCGAATCCCACATAATATAATAAAGACTATCGAAAATATATGTACTGCGAACAAGATCCAGGCAAGATTAGACGGGGAGCTTACCACACAGATACCAGTGAGAAGTGGTATTCGTCAAGGAGATTCGTTAAGCCCCCTTCTGTTCAACATCATCATGGACGAGATAATCAGAAAAGTAAGAGGAATGAAGGGCTACAAAATGGGGGACAAAGAGATAACTATCCTGTGTTACGCCGATGACGCTGTGTTGATTGCAGAAAATGAAGACGATTCACAGCGCCTTCTACACCAGTTCAACCGTACAGCCAATTCGTTTAATATGATAATTTCTGCCTCTAAAACAAAATGCATGACTACATCGAAAACACCATTGAGATGCAAGCTTGAGGTTGATGGTAAATCTATCCAGCAGGAAATGAAATTTAAATATCTCGGCATAGAGATTTCGCGCTACGGAGATGTCGAGGCGGAGGTAAGGGAGCAAGCAACAAAAGCAACAAGAGTAGCAGGATGTCTGAATGACACAATATGGCGCAATAAGCATATCGGAATTGAAGCCAAGGCACGAATCTACAGAGCAACTGTAAGGCCCATTATGACATACACTGCAGAAACTAGACCAGAAACAACGAAAACCAGGCGACTACTGGAGACAACCGAAATGAAGGTACTTCAAAGGATAGCCGGGAAAACACTGCTCAACAGAGAGAGGAGTGAGAATATCAGAAACAGGTGCAAGGTGGACAACATTAACAACTGGGTATTGAACAGAAAACAGGAGTGGAATGACCATATAAACAGAATGGATGACAGAAGAATAGTGAAAATCGCCCGTGATAGATCTCCACTGGGGCGCAGAAGCGTGGGAAGACCACGAAAAAGGTGGAGTGACAACTTGAACATTCCGTAACAGACAAACGACCGAAGAATGAACAGGCGGTTTCGCCTAAAATAAAGTTGGAAGAAGAAGAAGAAGAAGAAAAGCAAAACAATTATCAACAAAAATTACGACATTTAAAGTGAAAGAAAACAAACTCCTATATGATTTCTATCTTCTTCTTCTTCTTCTCCCTTCTTGATAGGTAGTTGCTGCCTGTTCAATCTTCGAAACCTTCCCTCGGCTTTCTAAAGTTATCACTCCATCTTTGTCCATTCGGGTGATATGGGCATCCACTATCGTTCCTCGCAACTATCCAATTATTTTTATCTGGTATTCCTCATTTCCTGCGAATGTTATCGCTCCTTTCTCTGTCCCATAAAGTTTTTCCTACAACCTTCCTTAGAACACTCATTTCTGCTGTCTCCATCATTCGCTTGGCAGTCGTTGTATCAGGTCTGGTTTCAGCAGTATATGACATTATCGTCCTAATAGCAGTTTTATAAATTTTCGATTCAGTTTCGATGTTTATATGTTTATTGTGCCATATTGTGGTGTTGAAGCAACTAGCCATTCTTGACTCTTTTATAGTTTGATTCCTTACTTCCTGTTCCACGTTTCTAAACCTGACAATTCGATTACCAAATATTGGAATTTCATCACCTGCTCAATTACCGTACCATCAAGCTCCAGCTTGCATCTTAAAGGTGTTTTCGATGTTGTCATACATTTGGTTTTGGTTGCGGAGATTATCATATTGAAAGTTCATGAAGTTTAATTAAACGCATGTAGTAGTCGATGTAAGTCGTCTTCCGATTCCGCTATCAGGTCTGCATCGTCGGCATAGCATACAGTATTAATCTCCTCGTCTCCCATTTTATATCCTCTAGGTGGTCTTATCTTCTCAATTGTCTTATTCACGACAACATTGAAGAGAAGAGGTCTCAATGAATCTCCTTATCGAATGCCAAGTTCGGCCAGATATCCATCTGCTATAACGGCCCATTGATTCAAGAACCAACGATGCTTGTGATCTATTTGTCTCATGAGGTGTGGACTTTCCGTGGCGTAATAATGAAAGTTGGGCCTATTAAGAAGCTCATTATTGTACGAAGTTGCATCGTTCGTGAAAAGAACTCTGCTAAACATATTTAGATTTTCCGCTACTTTGTCAGTTTGATTGATTCGATTTTCTTAGCCTTGATTGTTCAGTTCCTGGACAGAAGTTTGACTTATATCTGTTAACTCAGAAATCTCTCTTTGGCTTTTATATGGGTCCTCTGTCACTGTCAACAAAACTGATAACTGGTTGTTTTCAGCTGTAGCAGTTTTTGGTTTTTCATGTTTTTTGTTAGCGATATTACCCGTTTCGATAAATCTAATTAGAACATTTTCAAAGCATCTTGTATCACGATGCCTATTATTAGGAAACCTTTGTGCATAAACTCTACTTGCCAACAAAGAATTTTTATCACACTCAGCCATAATAAAAATCATATCAACCATTTCTTCTTTGGAGAACTTCATGGCAGTCAATGAAGAAAATTGGGTTCAAATCTCACTTTAACAATGTTTAATAACCAAACACTGATAAGTTCACCATGTAAAATGTAGGATATGATACGTCCGGACACCTGACAAAAGACACAATGAAAAAAAGATGTCAACACATATTTCGATATACGTTTTAATCATCTTGATTTTATCATTCGTTAAAAGAAATATCTTGTTTAGGTTTTATTTCTCACTACTTGAATCATTACAGAAAGAAAAACTTCTGTGCGAATAATGATGCATGTTGATGAGTTTGATACGGTTTGTAGAATTTTCATCAAAAATTTTTACAAATAATCGAATCTTTTGAAAATGAACGAAGATAAAGATATGGTTACTTCTGCGAAAATATAGCACAATATTGTATGCGTTGACATTAATAATAAAATGTTCGATTTGAAAAAATCAAGTTATGATATTTTTAAAATTTTACAATATTCAATAATTTTTTCAGTCACTCCTGTATAAAATGAGGATAATCTATTTCAATTCATCAATGAAGCTATTCCTCTCTGGCCGAAGGAGCATGTGAATGATGTCTCACATCACCTATTTTCATGAATTTTTGCAGAAAAAAATATTGTGACGAAACTACTCACCAAAAAAATTATAACTTAAAGTCTTTATAGCAGAGTTTAGGCCTGCAATCCTTCTGAATATATATATATATATATATATATATATATATATATATATATATATATATATATATATATATATATATATATATATATATATATAGCATCCCCAACTCAAAAAATCATACAAGTGATTACAGGTTGAGTGGCAAAGTTCCAGAAAGATTTTTCTATTTTCTGAATCACTGAGGCATTGGTTTCAGTTTGGCAATCGAGGTTTTCTGGCGTGAGGATCAGGATGAGGGATGATGGAGAAACTGATTGGATGCTCATCTAAACAGGAAAACGAGATTTATTGAACTTGTATTCAATTGAAAACAAAAACTAACTTGATTATTACAACAATTGTTCAAAATGATCTCCGCCCACCTCCATACAGTTATACAGACGATTTTCGAACTCTCTTCTCACATTAGCGAAAACTTCAGGAGTCAAAAGTCGGCATTCTGTGATAATCCTCATCCGCAGCTCCTCCAGGTTTTCTGGTCTTGTGGCATAAACTTTAGATTTTAGATGGCCCCACAAAAAAAAATCTAGGGATTTAAATCTGGTAACCTGGCTGGCCACTCAACAGGTCCTCTTCTACCAATCCACCTTCCTGGGAAATTTTCGTCTAAATATTGGCGCACCCGAGCATCATAATAGGGAGGAGCACCGTCTTGTTGATTTCGTCCTCAGAAAGAGTTGGATCGTTCTGAAAATTTCTGTCAATCTAGGATGTATGTGTTCCTCTAACAACTGTAGGTAGCCATTTCCATTCATATATATATATATATATATATATATATATATATATATATAAAGGTGCTTTCATCAGAAAAACAGATGTTATTCAGAAAATTTGGATTAGCGTTTAGGTTTTCACTTAGATTTTCACAAAACTGTAAACGACGATCTGGATCATCTTCGTTTATTTCATGCACTAATTTTACCTTGTAGGGTGAAATTTGTGATGTTTCACGATTCTATGGACAGTTGTAGCTGATACACCAGTCAGACGAGATAGTTTTCTGATCGAAGTAGTATTCTCCATTTGTAGATGACCCACTACTGCCACTTCCGTTGCCTCATTTCTGACAGGACATGCCACTTCATGTTTTTGTTTGCCACTGAACCCGTAGCTAGGAATTTGTCAACCAAATATAAATAACAGATGTCAGCACGCCAGATGGAAATGAAAAAATGTGAACAATTTCAATGCAGAAATCAGCTTTATTTCTTCGTAATTGATGCTCAACAATCGTACCCCAATACTTTTAACAGTTTCGAATTAATTTTAGTTGATAATTTCAAATGACGATGTTGAATTTTTCGAAAGCGACATCCTGTATGGAGAGCCGAACTGAATGAAATGCTTTAATATCTATTCAATTTTTGAATTATTTGTGTGATTTTCAAGCCAGAAAAACAGTCCTATTCTCGGAATCGTAAAAACAATGTTCGAATAAATTCTGAATTTCGAATACCAAATTCGAAGAGAAAATTGCGGAAAAATCAGACCAGTTGGGGATGCATAATGATTCCAAAATAAATCACTGATAAGGAGAAAACGATGAAAAAAGGTGCGCAGCACTGGGGGTAAGGGGTTGATCTGAGAAGTTTCGAATTATTTCTAAAATGCAGTTTTGGTGTTTTTCGCTAATGTTACTCATTTCTACATTTTTATTGTTAAATCAACATTCCTGTCAGCTGCATAAACTTTGTCATGGCTGCCCAAACTTTTTCAATCGGGTTCAAGTTAGAATGATATGAGGGAAGTCCAATTATATCGTGGCCCTGATCATTCAGATGTATATCAATAGCATGCGATTTATATCCAAGTTGGTGCAATATAATTAGATTATGAAGTTCTGCTTTGAGCATCCCATCTGCGAAGACAATATTCAACGTTGCAGCCATATCATATCCATATATGAATTGAAAATAATGAATTTCAATTTATAAAGTAAGCAACTCCGATAGGTTTTCCAACATACCCTTTGTACTTGTACCTATTGTAATATTAAGTAGGAAATAAGACTAATATATAAGGAATAACTCTGTTCATTAGTTTGTATCTATCTGATGAAGCCACAGTGTGGTTAAACTGGTCAGATGATATAGTGAAAATCTAGATACTTTAGTTTTATTTCATTGAAAATATAATCTTTCTTGAATCATTGTCGATATTAAATAAGTTTTAATGATTTTTAACTTTGAAAAAGATCGCTCGCCAGAAGCTACAGATACAGTCAATATCAAAAGAATTCTCAGTGAAATGCTTACGTTTGGAAAGGTGGAGATTAAATTGTTTTCAAATATATATTGTAAAATACTTAAGGAGTCAGTATCATCAGGTAATGAAAACAACTTTAACTCTTTAATTTCGTTAAACAGATCATTGGAGTCTATATCATTATCATCCTGATCTGTCAGTCGCTCTTCAAGAAAATAACAATGTTTTAAAAGATCACTGTCACTTAATTTGAATATGTCGCTAAAAATCCGAAAATTTTATCATACTCATTCAATAAGTCAAATCGGTTTTTTAGAGGGCTTATAGTTTGATCTATAATTTATAAAAAAAAAACTAATTTTAAAGGCGGTTTTTGGATCATGAGGAGTCTCATCTTGGTGTTCATCGTCAAACAGTTTTGGTTTAAATTTCCTCCTAACCGTTGGTAATGGTGGAAAGTCTTCTTCAATTTCGAGAGAGGATGCTACTTCTTTCGGCTGCACAAGAATTTCTTGAAATGAATGGTCAGACCTATATTGCTGGAAGTGATCAACTAGATTTTTTTGGTAGGTTTGGCATACTTTAATATTAATTGTAGCATTTGTTTGCTGACAATATTCATATGAAATGAAACGTCATGCCAAATAATAATTCAACAAATAGATTGAAAATTTTGCACAGACGTTAAGAGGGAACTCGCTTCATGTCTTGCTTTAATGTGAAAGGAATTATCTTCAGCCACTTCTAGAAGACTTTCGCAAACCTTAATTAAATGATCTTTAAGCGGCTTTATTGCGTCAATTCTGCTGGACCATCTTGCCTCACTTAGAGGGTTTAATCTTTAAACGCGAGAACATTTTTTCTCAAAAAATACCACCTTTTTGTGGATGACGAAAACAAATTATATAACTCTTGCACAAGATTAAAAAAGTTTATTGTAGCACCTGACACCTTAGAAGCGTCATTTACTGTTAAGTTCAAAGTATGAGCCGCACAAAGTACAAAAAGGGCTTTCGGTTTCGCATCAAGAATGCGTTTTTGAAGCCCAACATTTTTCCCTTCATATTGGTCCCTAACCTAACCTAACATTGTCTTCTAATGTGCTTTAATTCTAAATATAATTCTTTCACTGTAAATATCCCTTCTCCTGTAGAGTCCAGTATTGGATTAAACGCAATGAAACTTTCCTTAACTTCAACCTCTTTTAATGTGGTGTTAAGGACAACATGCCTCAGAACAAGACGAATTTGGTCAGGTTAGATAGATAATACAATCAATTCATTCTGTATTTGCACTTCTAAATAAAGAGTCATTTTAACAGATTTTTTTGGGAGTTATACACTCGGCTAACGTGGTGTCTCATCACTGAATCAAATGAGGCAATCATCTCAACAGCTTTTAGAAAATTTCCATTCTCATGTTCGAAAGCAATTGAGAAGAACATTGAAATGCCATTCATTGTGTTGATAAATACTTAACAATCGCAATAATTCTTTCCAACACGTCTCGCCCAATATTTTTTTTCCGTTTCTAAAATCCGCACATCATAAGTCTCCAGCATTTTTTTTAATTCACCCAGGTGTTTATATAACTGTTGTGTAAAATAGACGTTTCGCTTCTCTTAGTTAGCAAAGACAAGTGTTACCAACCAGATACTCCATTTGTTTCACAAAAAGCGTTAGGTTACATTTACAAAACAACTTACAACAAAAACAGAATACAGAATCTTTAGAAATAGAGTTAATATGCCAATCCCTTTCGACTTTTCTCCATTTTCTAGATTTCTTTCAAAGTATTTGTACAAAAACTTTCTCTTATCTTTATTACTAGAAAAGCTAAAACTGATGTCTATCAAGGACGGACCACGTTGAACCAATATTCTAGCCATCTCATTACAGCCTTCATCGAAAGCGTCACTTGTAGCAGGTATTTCGGTAGCTGACATTACCGAACTTTTTACACAAGCTGAATTACCTGAAGTGGATTGTTCAAGTGCTGTAGACGAGGATGGTGTCATCGCTTCATCGGGCTCTGCATCAGTAGAAGCTGTTTTGCTGCTACAACCGCTGGCACTTGTTGCAGGACCTGATGTTACTGTTGCAATTTCAGATGGTCCACTCACGGTTATTGATATTATCGATTTAGAATCTTGAGATTCGGACGATTCGGTCGCACCAACATTGACAGGCTCTGTGGAAACTCGATGGTTTTGCAAGAAATGCTTTAAAGATGCAACCATTTTTCCCTTTCTTGTAGTCTCAGTTTCTTTTGCTCGCAAAACTTCACACCTGAAGGTCTGTTTCTTTTATCCTGAAAAAACAAATAAATAATTAGTACTCATGGGAATTAGGAATTAACTACTAAAGTAACCACAATAATAAGTACCATGTGGGTAGGGTAGGAAAAATTCTTAAAAAGTTAATTAAGTAGCCAATAGTTTTTAACCCCTTATAGGGCAGATTATTATTAAGTAAGATATGGCCGATTGAAGTTTGCATATTTGAGTAAAAAGCAATTTGTTCGAGCCTTTTCAGCTTAAATCCTTTCAAAAATAAAGGCAAAAAATATATTAAACTAATTTGGTCTTATAGCCCTTAAAAAACCCTGCAAAATGGTTTCTTGAAAAAAGCAATAGCATAAAAACTAAGCAAGTTATGGATAGAACAAATTACCTTTTTAAACTCGTACATGACATTTCAGTTAATAAAAAGATATTTGGCTAAAAAAATTAAATATAACCAGTATCCTAAAGTTAATGTTGATAGTATAAAGTAGGGAACACTTAACATTTTATAAAAAATCAAGCCGTTGAATTTGCAGTCACCAGGTATTCGGCACTTAATTTAAAAAAAAGTAGTAAACAAAATATTACACAACACAACACCACACTTGACAAAATAAAAATAACTTTATATGTAAAAATTAATAGCATTACTTATTTTTATTCACTTGTTGCACGGTCTAGTGAACTAACTGATTCAAAAACGCCTGTGGCGATGCATCGCTTTTATTGCGCTCCAGGCGTTATTTATGTCTGAACAGGAATTATCAAGAAACTGCCGCCTGACATGTTCTCGCAACATAGGAATCGGAAGTAACTGGATGATATACAAATAAAATTTCGTGTGTATTTACACCTAATCCTATTTAATTTTTCAACTTTTATTTTAATATTTTCTTTTGGACCCTGGCGCCCCTAAAGGATGGCGCCCATGTGCATTGCATGCTTTGCACATATGGTTGTGGGGGCCCTGATCTACAGATAGAGGTAGAATTCAGTTTCAGTCTGGGGAAGCAGTTCAGCAAAATTATATAGACTTTCGTAAACCAATATTCTTTTGTGATCTGGGAAACTTTCAAAACATAGGCCTTTGATAATAATATTCCGAAAGATAATATGACCCCACATTGGGTTTCATATGATCTTGGTTATCATCGGTGATATGGCGATAAGTAAGTTCTCCCTCGCGATTTGGTTAAGATTTTTAATAAACGATCCTTTCAGGTTCGAGTCGTTTATCAACACGTGGTGGCGCTGAAAAACGCCAAGCTGAGTTGGTTGGCCAACTCCTCCACACAAGCATAGCTGGAATCAAAACGTCTTCTCTAGAAAAGCTCATGAAAACCCGAATTAGGACTTTTTTGTTGTCAAAACTGCCGCTAGGGTGAAACCCTGTGTCATACTGTTAATTTTTAATGGATCAATTCTTATTCAATTTGTTGTAGAGGATATCAATGAAAATATACCATTAGTGTTTCCTTTGAAAATTTTACTGGTTTTCGATCACAGTAATCAAAGATAATTTTCATCAATTATTGAATTATATCTTGAAATAGCGAGCAATACCTTTTGTGTAATTTGGAAATTCAACAAAGAGTATTATAGAGTATACATCAATTATATGGAAATTAATACCTACTTTGTATGTTTATATATTTTCAAGCTCGAAATTCAGGCTTTGAGCTTAATTCCTGATTAATTATGACTTTTCCATTAACGAGACATTTTGTTCTTGTTCGTCGACTTCGCTCGGGAATTCGAATTAACCCAACACAAACACTGCCAAATTAAAAGCAAACTTGGGACCCTTTGTCCAAATTCTCGATCCCCGTAAATGTGGAGACGAACCGACATGATTCAGTGCGGGATGACATACATTCATATTTATGATTTTGTAAGATTTTCATCTAGAGAGCGGTTAAGCTGCTATTTCAAATTTGTATAAGGAATTTGAATGTTATTTATTCATTAATTCAAGGAGGTTTCATTCTCTGAAAATTGATTTTTCCCATAAAAACAGGTGCCTGGCTGCAATATGAAAATCTTCATCTAAAATACATCACTTAATACTTAATACACAATGATTTTACTGAATTTAAAATTGTAGTGCATAGTATCGATCTTTTTGGTTTAAAGATGATTGAAAACTTGTTGATAGTATTGATGATCAATCATCATGTGATTACTAATTATATCAAGTTCAAAATGAGTATTAATAATGAAACAACCTCTAAAATTAAACCAAACATGGAACTTCTCTGACTCAAGGAAGAAATTAAAAATTCGTATAAGGTACGTGATAATATAAAACTTCACATCAAATCAGTTTAGGTCGAATTATTTCATATTTTACATAATATTGAATTTGAGTGTCTTGATTATAAAATTAATATGGAAATTAGTGAGATTTCAAAAGAAAATTACAAAACCTGCATAAAAACTTTCAACTTAGAAAACAAAATGAGAAACAGAAGTGTCAGCAACCTATGATCCAAACAGATCAGATATCACTTTTTATCCTAGATTCATAAATCTATCGAACAAATTCTTTGATGAAGTTCAAACGGATCTGCATAACAAAGGACCAAAATTCTTCCCGGAAAACAGCAAATTCAAAACAGACAAGGAAATAACCGGAGTGCAAGCAAAAACATAATGATATCATCACCAACCCAAGCCTCCATAAACACAAGCTCACAGGAATTATCAGAAAATCTGATATAAAAACTAACAATCAGAATCAGTTGAAAATGATAAAGTCCATATCAATCAAAATCCAAGCCGAAGATCTCATAATGACTAAAGCTGACAAAGGCAATAGTATAGTATGCCTCAATAAAGACCTAAACGGAGAAAAGATGCAGGATGTACTGAATTGGATATATCCGAAATATCAAAAGACCCAACCAAACTTTTCACAAAAGAAATTAAAGAAGAGCCAAGTTTGTCAGAACACCTAGCACACACAGAATGGGAGGGGAGGAAACTGATTCCAATGAATGTTCAAGCTCCAAAAATGTACGGATTGATTAAACTACATTAAGAAAAAAAATCTGCGAGACCTGTAGTGTCATATATAAACACACCACCAGGTAAACTAGTAAAATTCTTGAATCAAAATTTTCTAGACCTCTCGAATTTTCAAGCACAATACACTATCTCTAATCTAACTTTCAAATCTCACAATATCCCAAGATATTAAGTTAGTCTCTTTCGATGTCAAAAATATGTACCCGAACATTCCAACGAATGAGTGTTTTCCCTTGTTACAGATATCTTATCTGAGTCTAACACACCGCCGTATATCACTAATGAATTTAGCAATCTGCTTCAAATATGCCTATGTCAAAGTTACTTTCAATTTCAATCTAAATTCTTTAAACAAAATTCAGGTCTTACAATGGGTTGACCTCTTAGCCCTCTACTAGCTGACATTTTCATGAATAATTTAGAGAAAAACCCAATATTTAACACAGATTTCGCTAAAAATCACATTACTCTGGTACAGATATGTAGATGACATTTTAGTTGGTTTTCGTGGTTCAAACAGACAAATTCAGCAATTTTTAAATTTCCTGAATAAAATACATTGCCGCATCAGCTTCACTTCTGAATTAGAAAATAATGACTCAATTAATTTCCTCGACTTAACCATTACGAATTCAAATAACCAACTCACTTATAAAATGTACAGAAAAGAAACATTCACAGACGCATCGGTTCCAATGAACTCGTTCAGTCATTTAAGCCACAAACTAGCTGCATATAACTCCATGATTCATAAAACTAACCTAACCATACATGCTCATAAAATAGTTCAGCCTCTTCATCCGGGCAATGTGGTGTAGGTGCATACACCTGTATCAGATTCATTCTCACTGGCCCATTTACTCGAGGCATACCTACTCTATCTGAGTGGGGTATGAAGTTTATTTCATCCGCGTTGACAGCATTTCTCACAATAAAACCAGGCTCATCATTTCCAGGGTTGTGTGATTGATGGTTTGGCAATCTTAAGGTTTCACTTCCTTTCCAGCACATTTCGCTCAATCCCAGAATGTCTATGGTCAGTCTCTCCATTTGCAACATCATTCTTTCCACTTTCGTCACTTCGTACTAACTCCTAACATTCCAAGTGGCAATTATTGTTGATCTCTACTTCATCTGCATGATCATATCATCATCATCAATAATCATTTATTGTTTTCAACTTTCCCCCCCGGATATCCGAATGATATACTTACTCCGGAATTCAATTTAGCAGTAACCGCCATGATGTTTGTTTCTGGGAGTGTAGTGGTATCCCGTTTCGTTCTGTATCCATATACCGTTGACTCAACTGCGTCGAGTTCTTCCGGCTTCGGGGCCCCTTTTATGACTTCAGAACATATGAGTGCCTTACCCAGTGCACCTGCATTGCATGTGCACAGGGGCGTTCGCTTATCCCTGCTCACACTTGGTCCCCCGCCTGTTTCGTCACCATTACGTGCTTACGTCATCACCGCGTGGAGGAACAGGCTAGGTATTTTCGATTCATTGCATGACTGAGACCAAAAGCCATTACCTAGATGCCCCCCTACTTAGATGACAATAAGCCATATTCTGACTCTAAGTCATCTTAACATCCATCAGACAGTGGGCAAAGTAGTATGGAGAATCCATGTGCAGAAAGTGATGGATTCATAACATACGAGACAAAAGTGATCAGAATGACGAAGTAATCGTAGCAAATTTAGTGGAAGCAATCGAACATGCAGAGCATACATGTGATGAATGATTGTCCCTATATGAAGGCTTTTAACACAACTCTAAAGATTACAGTGACCCCTACTTAATTTCTCGGCAGTTCGTTGATGATGAACTACTTGAACCTATTGTAAGGGAGAGAAATAAATACGCTGGTCAATATATTGAAAACCACAATCTTGCTCGAAAATCAGCTATTCGATCATAAGCATAAATCTTATGCGGTTCTATTGGTTACGAAATCCAATGTACACGAACGACCATATTTTTAGAAGCATGAGACGTAACAGGTTTGAGTTAATTCTGCAATTCATATTCATTTTGATAATATTGGTACAGAATATAGGAAAACAAGATCGGCTGGTAAAAGGAAGAAAAGTATTGGAGCATATGAAAAAAATTCAGAATAGTCTCACAACAGGAAAAGGGTTGCTATTGACGAAACCGTGGTACCATGGAGAGGTCCCTTGTTCTACGGCAATACATCATCTTTGTTATATCATTTGAATTGTGGAGGCCGTTACTTGATGTAGATCCATGATATAAATGAGAAAAAAAACACAAGGTTTAACTTTAATCTACACTTTATTTGAAAAAATTCGACGACGTTTCGCTGACACAGCAGCTTTATCAAGAACGACAAACAGAATGAAGACTATGGTATTATAAACAAATCGTAGAACAAGTTGGATGAATAACAGGAAAATCCACACCGAGCCATTGTACAGTTAGTATGAAAGGTAATAAAACTAATTAAACAAGTTAGGTAGGGTGAAAATTTCACATCTACCTGCTCATTCAAAAGCTTGTCCGAATGTTTGTATCTATTTATTTCTAATGCTTCTAGGAGATCTAATTTTAAACTTTTGATTTTATATGTAATATGTCAAAGTTTTTATTGAATGAATGGTTTTCTTTTATTAAGTGGTTTGAATAATTTGAAACAGATTTATTTTTATCGAAGCTACGTTCATGTTCAGATGTTCTTATGCCAAAACTCCTATAGGTCCTACCGATATAAATTTTATCACAAGAACCGCAATTGACTTTATAGATTCCTGATTTACTTGATTTTTCAACACGAGATTTATTATTTTTAATATGTTTACCTAAGTTATTAGAAGTTTTGAAAGTTATATTAAGATTTTGTTTGACGAGAAATCTGATTTAGAGGAACTTGGCATAGATACTGAAATTTCTCTGAAAAATATTCCTAATAACACACACCTTAAATATTTAGCATCTAACATTATAAAAATGAATCATTAGCTGACTTTAAACCGAGTAAAGAACAAAATATTTTAAAGGCCATCAAACAAAAATCTCAACTAAATGAAGTTATTTTTACAAAAGCAGATAAGGGTAATACTGTTATTGCGTTAAATAAAATGACTACCTATTTAAAACTCTAAATTTCATTTCGTCCGGAAACTATACAATTTCAAACAAAGATCCAACTACTAAATTCCAGAAAAATATTAAAATTGCAATAAATGACGCAAAATCTTTAATTAAAGCAATAGATAAATACAAATTAATTTTACCAAACCCACAACCACCACAACTGTATTCACTCATTAAATTGCATAAAGTAAATAACCCCGTTAGACCAGTCGTATCTTACGTTACAGCCCCAGCCGTGAAATTGTCGCACTACCTCATAGATATCATTAAAAATTATTGTTCATTCAAATCAAAATTTTCTATAAAAATTCTTTCGAATTGATAAATAACATAAAAACGTTAACCTACCACCTAACTCAAAACTTATTTCGTTTGATGTTGAGAATTTATACCCAAGTGTTCCTCCAGGTGATGTCAAAATATTAATCGAAAACATGTTGAATTCGAATCATGTTAACCACATAATTAAATCAGAAATATTGAATCTGTTGGACGTTTGCATTGAACAAAATTATTTTTCTTTCAACAACATCTATTACAGTAGTGAAAATGGTTTGATCGTGGGAAATCCTTTGAGTCCACTTTTAGCAGAGAATTTTATGAATAATATTGAACAGAAAATTCATACACATCCACTCATTTCCAAATTTCTTTATTGGTATAGATATGTTGACGACATCTTAGTATGTTTCATTGGAACTACTCGTCAATTAGACTTATTTCTTAATTTCATTAATTCCATCCATTTGAACATTAAATTCACGATAGAAATTGAACAGAACGATTCCATTAATTTTTTGGACTTGAAAATCACTAAACGAAATAATAATCATGTTTTTTCGGTCTTTCGTAAACCAACACATACTGATACAATTATACATAACTACTCATTACATCCAATTCAACACAAAGTTGCAGCTTTAAACAGCATGGTACATCAGTTACTCAATTTACCTTTATCAGTAGAAGATTATAATAAAGAGTTAAACATCATCAAACAGATAGCCATTAATAATTCATATAATCCGGATATGATAGATCTAATCATTCGTAAAAACTGTATCAGAAAGCAATAAATGAAGTATATCCTATTCATAAAGACTATAAAATATTCAACAGTTTAACATTCTGCGGTTCTGCAAGTACAAATATTAAATCCTTTCTCGTCAAACAAAATCTTAATATGGTAAACATAAACAATAAAAATCTCGTGTTGAAAAAACAAGTAAATCAGGAATCTATAAACTCAATTGCGGTTCTTGTGATAAAATTTATATCGGTAGGACCTATAGGAGTTTTGGCATAAGAACATCTGAACATAAACGTAGCTTCGATAAAAATAAATCTGATTCAAATTATTCAAACCACTTAATAAAAAAAACCATTCATTCAATAAAAACTTTGACATATTACATATAAAATCAAAAAGTTTAAAATTATATCTCCTAGAAGCATTAGAAATAAATAGATACAAACATTCGGATAAGCTTTTGAATGAGCAGGTAGATGTGAATTATTCACCCTACTTAACTTGTTTAATTAGTTTTATTACCTTTCATACTAACTGTACAATGGCTCGGTGTGGATTTTCCTGTTATTCATCCAACTTGTTCTACAATTTGTTTATAATACCATACTCTTCATTCTGTTTGTCATTCTTGATAAAGCTGCTGTGTCAGCGAAACGTCCTCGAATTTTTCAAATAAAGTGTAGATTAAAGTTGAACCTTGTGTTTTTATCTCATTTGTTATTTCAAATAGCATAATTTATGTTCCTATTTTCATTAATGTTAAAAATTAAATTTTGAACAATTTTTCTCAAACCATTGCCACCTGAAATCAACCGAAAGGAAGATATGTCTCTTAGAAGATATAAAAGTACTAGAGGTCATTCAATATCGATTATTTCAAGATCGTTGGAAGTAAAGAGTAAACATTAGAAAAAACAGAAAATTCGGATATTCTGTTTTCATATAAATAACATCAAATAGTAACCGTGTTTTTTCTTCCGTCTCATCTTTTGCGGCAAAAATACCGCTTGTTGTTTTTATGAGGTATACGATATTAGACGTATACTGAATCCATAACAAATTCAATTCGTTCAACCTTTATAAATGGAGCTGTTTAAAAGTTGGCGCTGACCGAACGAAATTTTCCCTTTTGTTTTGATTTTCCGCCGTCTTGGTAGTGAATTCGTAGAAGCCAAGATATGCACTTTCTCGTTTAATTTTGCAAGAAAACTCCGATTTCGTTGTTTGATTTCATTGTTGGAAATTTCACGGTAGGTCTCGTTCAGATTGGGAATTTCGTGGCTCCAGTTTTTGTTGAAATTTGTTTGTTATTTCTATCAAAACTTACCAGAAAATTTCGATAATCACTGATGATACGAGTGTTCGAGAATCCCACGCGAAACAATTTTATTTGGAATTGAAACTTCCATAATTCAGTAATATGGATTCCACATCCACTTTAATAGAAGCGCGAAAATTATCGACTATTATTATCATGTCAAAATCTCAGATAAGATCGCAGTAAAGGCGGGGGTTAAGCAAGGATGTCTATTATCGCCCATACTTTTCAACATAGTTATTGACTGGATAATGAGGGAAGTTAACAATGAAAGAAGAGGAATCACCTGGGGTTTGACCGGAAGACTTGAAGATCTCGACTATGCGGATGATATCTGCCTACTATCTAACACCCATCAAGATATGCAGAACAAACTGGACCGTTTGAATAGCATAGCTAAACGCACAGGCATTCAAATAAACGTTGGCAAAACAAAGTCAATGCGTAAAGGCACTGCAAACTCACAGCCTTTTATGATAGATGCTATGCCCATAGAAAATGTGGAGACTTTTGCTACCTGGGCAGCCTCATAACTACAGAAGGAGGGTCAGAGGCAGACGTCAAAAACAGAATAGCCAAGGCCAACCAGGCTTTCGCAATGCTTCGCAATGTGTGGAGATCAAACGCCATTACCAACGCAACAAAATTGCGCATCTTCAACTCGAATATCAAGTCGGTACTCTTATATGGGTGCGAGACCTGGAAGCAAACAAGAACAATCGAGCAGAGCCTCCAGGTCTGTGTGAACAAATGCCTCCGTAAAATTCTACACATCTACTGGCCTGAACGGATAACCAATGAAGAGCTTTACAACATCACCCATCAGAGCAAAACTAGCCAAGAGATAAAACTGCGAACATGGAAATGGATCGGCCATATCTTGCGAAGGAAACCACGAACACCACCCGGCAAGTGCTGGAATTGAACCCGCAGGGAACAAGATAACGAGGAAGGCCCTGAAACACATGGAGGAGAACAATTCTCGACGAAATATTACCAACTGGCAAGACCTGGAACCAAGTGAAAGGAATTGCCAGAAATAGATCCAGATGGAAGACCTTTCTAGAGGCCCTATGCTCCTTATAGGAGTTCAAAGGACTATATATATATATATATATATATATATATATATATATATATATATATATATATATATATATATATATATATATATATATATATATATATATATATATATATATATATATATATATCATGTTAGAGTATGTTGAAAAAAACATGAAGACGAGATGACGGAGGTGCCAGCCTGGAGGGTGCGTGATGCGGGAAAATCAAGCACTCCTCCGGCGAATTCACTAATTCATTCCGTTGTAGTAAAGAATGCAAACTCTTGATAGAGTTCTGCAACATCAGAGGACTGCGGACAACAACGTTAATGTCGATGCAGTCCACCAGCATCTGAAAATCTAACCTAACCGAAACCCAAATAAGTCAAACAACCGACACAACGTATTTATGTTTTAATGAATACTCCAATAGACATATGAAACAGAAAGACAGGCTGAAACTTTCCAAATCAGGCATGATCTAAGCAGCTAGTCGACGAAACGACAAGAATACCTGATCACCCAACCGACTTCCTGAACACCTTGGATCTTTTTTCGATTTCAAATACAGATTATTTTGGAGTGGAGGTCTCAGCACCGCTAGGTAACTCAGACCACAACCTTATATCTGCTACAAGAACCATTGTCCTGCCGTTAAACCAAGAACCTAAACCACTCCGACGCATTTAGCACTACAACCGTGCTAAATCGGATGAGCTGCGTGAACTCTTTTCGCGCTTTCTATTCAGTGATATTTGCCTTTCGGATCCTGACATCAATGTGAACTGAGTCTGCTGCAGAGATCGTCCGCGCAGAAATGGATCTCTACACCCCTCATTTCATGAAACAAACAACAAGACAAAAGCTATGGTTCACAAAGACTGCGAAAGAGCCTCTAAAGCCAAGAGCAGAGCTTACAAGTCATGGAAAATAAATCCAACAGAGGAAACAAGAACAACCTTCGTACTAATACGGAACGTATGCAACCCAATAACTGCAAGAGCAAAGGCCAATTTCAATGAAGAGGCTTCAGCTTGTCCGAAACTCTATTTCTAAAATATTTTCACGTCAATGGCACTTCCGGTTATATTGAAAGTGCATACCAAATTTATTATTTAAAAAGGGTTTAACCCCGACGAGTTTCCCATATATCGGTTCATGCAACAGAACTGATTTCATGAAAAAATATAAATCCACCACCCAGTAATTAATACCATTGCCAGGCAATGATTATAATCGAAACATATTCTGGAATCATTATATATTTGGATAACGTTGAATGTTATGAGAATGTATCAATCTACCAGAATATATACATACTATAGCATCTTCAGACAATGACATAAATGTACAAACGAGTAGTGTCAGAGGCTTTCTCCCTGAAAAAATCCAGTATACGGACCTCAGTCAAGTATCTCTGAATGTTACTCATTCATAGTGTTCTTTGTGTGAAGTGATGAACGATCGAATAGAACCTACTGAATATCTTCTCTTCTTCAAGTGCCATCTCCGAGTCGAAGGTTGGCAATCATCATCGCTATTTTTACTTTAGAAGCGGCCGATTTAAAAAGTTGGTTCGAAGTGCATCCAAACCACTCTCTCAGGTTCCTCAGCCATGAGATTCTTCTCCTTCCTATACTTCGTTTTCCCTCTATTTTGCCTTGGATAATCAGCTGTAGGAATTTATATTTTTCACCTCTCATAATATGGCCCAGATATTCCAATTTACGTTTCTTGAGTGTGTTAGCAACCTCTCCTTCCTTGCCTATGCGTCTCTGAACTTCTGCATTTGTTACTCGATCCGTCCATGATATTCTGAGAATCCTCCTATACACCCACATTTCAAATGCTTCAATCTTTTTAAGAATTGCGGCATTCACTGTTCATACTTCCGCTCCATAAAGGAGAGAAGAGAAAACATAACATTTAGCTAAACGATGTTTTAATGCTATACTTAGATCTTTACTACGAAAAACTTTGTCCATTTTTATGAAGTTGGCTCGGGCTTTTTCTATTCTTATTCTTATTTCTTGGGTGTATTCATTTGTGCTGTTCACCATTGCTCCAAGGTAAGTATATTGCTCCACTCTTTCTACATTTCTGCCGTTAATAGTAAGACTAACATTTACTGGATTGTTCTTTGAGATTACCATGAATTTTGTCTTTTTATGTTTAGTGATAACCCATATTCCTCACTGTGAGTAGATACTCTGGTCATTAGTCTCTGCAGAGCTTCGATACTCTAACGCTAAGATAACTGTGTCGTCCTAATATCTTATGTTGTTTACCCGTGTTCCACCAACTGTTATCCCACATTCTTCGTTTTCCAGAGCTTTCTTAAGTATTTCTTCAGCATATGCATTGAAGAGTGTCGGCGATAGAACGCATCCCTGTCTTACCCCTCGTTGTATTTCAATTTCTTCTGATGTGTGGTTGTCCATGCATATTATAGCTTTTTGCTTATGATAGAGATTAGTGATGATCTGTACGTCTCTACTATCTAGATGTTTTGATTTAAGGATGTCTATCAGTTGATCATGAAAAAGGCTTTATTATAGTCTATAAAACACGCATAGACCACTTTGTTGACATCGAGACACCTTTGAGTCAACACGTTGAATGCGAAAAGGGCTTCGCGGGTTCCCAATCCCCTTCTGAATCCAAATTGAGTATCGCTTATGTCCATGTCAAGTTTATGGTATACTCGATTATGGATAACCTTGAGGAGCAGTTTGAGAGTGTGACATCAGACTGATTGTACGATGATCACTACACTCTCTAGCATGTGGTTTTTTTGGTAAGCAGATGAAAGTAGATACTAACCATTCTCTTGGAATATTTCCAGTTCTGTATACTTTATTGAATATATTGACTAAGAGACCGATATGATTGTCGTCAATTAATTTGAGTATATCACTTGCCAATTGATCTGGTCCGGGGCTTTTGCCATTTATCATGTTCTTTAATGCATGTTTCACCTCTTCTTTAGTAATATCTGGGCCTATCTCTTCACAGTATGTGTTAATTTCTTCTGGTTCAGTTCTGTTATCCATAAATAATTCTTGTGTGTATTCCTTCCATCTTTGTAGTTTATCTGCTGTATTCATTAAGATCTTGCCCTCTTTATTTACAAGAATAGTGCTTTGATTCTTTCTCTGTGTGCCTGCAAGCTCTTTCACTTTTTTGTGTAGGTTGAACATGTCATATTTTCTGTCTAAGTCCTCAATCTCTTTGCATCTGTCCTCGTAATACTTTTCTTTTGCTTGACAAATCTTTACTCTAATTTCCTTTTGTAGTTGTTTGTACTTTTGAGTGCTCTGACTTTTATAAAGTCTTCTCTCGTTCATCATTTTTAATATTTCTTCAGTCATCCACTCCTGTTTCTTCTCTTTATCTTCAGTTAGAATCTCTGTACAAGGGTTAATTATATTTCTTTTAATTCCTCCCATTCTTCGTTAATATTTTGGTGATCTATTTGTATTCTATTTAAGTTTTCATAGATTCTGTTCTGGACTTGTTCTCTAATATTTGGCACTTGTACTGAATATAAATATGATAAAATTATCAACATATTATATTACACTTATATATACAAATGAATGAAATATGAAATGAGATTATGAGCAGCATAAACTAAAGAAAAAACCTATGACTCTACCTCATTATGTCTTTCGGAAAGAAACCTACGAAGAATATTACAAGATTTGATGACTGTTATCTTCTATAACTGTTCAAATAAATTTTTCTTCACACCTAACATCTCAATCTTTTCGTGAAGATTCCTAGATGTAACACCTGTAGAAGAAATAATAATCGGTACAATAAATCTTTCTTTCATTTTCCACATTTTTTAATCTCGTCGGCAAGCATCATATATTTAGAAATTTTTTCATTGGATTCACTGTGTATGTTATGTGTGTCGGGTATAGCATTATCAATTATATATGTTTTTCGATTCTGTGTATCAGTGAGAATGATATCTGGCCTATTGTGTTTTACAGCTCTGTTGCATGGAATTGTTTTATCAAAATGAAGTTTATATTTCTCGTTTTCACAAATAATCTCAGGTTCATATTTGTAATATCTTTTTCTTTTGGGAATGAGGTCATGTTTAGTTCCTAGATTAGAATGAATGCTATTAGCGACGGCATTATGTATTTTTAAATAATCTGTTGAGGTAAGGACTGAGCAAAATGGTAATATATGAAAAACTGTTTCTGAAGAAAAAAAAATCTACAAGAATCATATATACTTTGCTTGATGATGTGTTTTCCATAATTTCTTGTGAAAGAAACCTGATCTTGGATCACAATTGCCAACTCTTCTTTTTCAGAGAACAATTCTTCCGATACTCACCATCTTTTCATGCGATTTCATCAATAGAATCATTCTCCCATTTCTAAGGGTACTTTCCGTGTAATTCCTTCTGCATTCAAGTTTCTCTTTTGAAATTATTATCAAATGTATCAAAATCTACCTTTTGCATTGTCAAATTCAGAGGTGTGAGGTTATAATCTGAAGCAACAATAATACAATGTAATTTAGACGTTCTCTGTTTATCATAAAACTGGGAACGGAGAGGAAAAATATGTTCACTATGGAGATTGTTCAAATCAGTTAGCCCACAACCTCCAAGATGTCTAGCTAGTGTAACTCTTTGAATAGCTGACTTTGGGTAGTGCTTATGATATTCACAAAACATTTTTCTCTGACATTGTTATTCATTTAGATTGTTTAATACCATTTTATAATTCCAAATGAAGATGAAAGAGTAGGAACTGTATAGGAGTTGATAGCTCTGAAAAGGTTTTCATTAGTTAAATGACTCTTGATGATAATTCTAAGTCTTAAAGCATAAACTTCTAATATTTTCTTTAGTGCTGCCATGGTTAACTATCTTCTCTTGAAAAATCCTAGATATTCATATTCATAAATCCAGCATTTGCTGGATTTCGATATTGGAAATCTTTGTATAATCAGAGGTGATCTTTCCTTTTCAATAGAAAGAGTTTTACATGATTGTTTTGAAATATTCAAATGAAAATTATTTCTCCAATTTTCCATTACAAATTCTAGACAAAAAAAATGTCTTATCAATTTTATAAACTTGTAAAATTTCTTGAAACCATGAATAGAGAGAATTATCGAAAGCCTTTTGGTAATCAATAAAAGCTGTATGAATATTTCTCTTTTTAGTTTGAGCTTGATACAAACCGACATAATCAATTAAAAGTTGCTCTTTGGTATCAAGGTGTTTTTTTCTACATACTTTCTGTTGTTCGGAAAGAATATCATAATTCTCCGAATGTGCATAATTTTTTGGGGTGATACATGCAGTTAGAAGTTTATATATTGTTGGACGGCAAGTAACTGGTTTATATCGAGATGGATCAATAGTATTAGCACTTTTCGGTTTTAAAAAAGTAATTTCTTATTTGAAAAATGAAGGAGTAGCTGAAGGGTTCTTTATTATAAATGAAAAATATTCAGCCCCATAAGAAGAAATCCAAACTTGTAAGGTCCGGAGACCCAGCTGGCTACCTAACATGACTACCACGTCCTATCCATTTGTTAGGAAAAATATGATTCAAATGCTCCTTAACCTGATGTGAGTAATGTGCAGGTGCTCCATCCTGTTGAAACCACAAATCTTGTCTTATACGCTCTGGTACATCAGCAAGTAACATTGGTGGATGATTTTGCAGAAAATCTAAAAACATTTCACTATTGAGGTGCCCGTCGAAAAAGTGCTGCCTAATTAGATATCCATCTATTATAGCGGCCCATACATTCAAGAACGATGCTGGTGATCTATTTGTCTCATGACGTGTGGATTTTCCGTGGCGTAATAATGAAAGAAATATTACAATTCGTTGTGTCAGCGTTTCACAGTATCCAAGTCTGAAGCTTCACCGTCAAAAAGCGAAGCAGTTTGATCACAGTAGTGTTGTTTTGTTTAGTAAATCCACGTCGAAAATAGTAAAAATTCATCGGACTTAAATATTCACGTATTGAGTCCATTTTTTGTCTTTTTTCAAATAACCATAAATAGAATAAAACTCACTCGTACGTCAAACTGTTGTCAGTTCGTTTAGGTTATAAAATGTCAAAATACACGACAGACTTGTTGGATAACAGCTGTCAACAGTAAAAGAGGCAGTGGTATAAAATTTGAAAGGTAACCTACGTAAGTTTCTCTTCGCTGAATAACGGATACCATTACTCAAAAAGTACTTAATTAAATCTACAAGGTTATTATCGGATTTCTATCTCAGATCGCTGTTTCTGAGTGTATATTCTCTACCAGGAACTCGAAATAGTTGCAGGTGAGGCCTTGGGGACAAACCAGTGTCATGAAGCGCCGGAATGAAATGACTTTCATTAAAACGCTCCGGAATTTTCATGTACCGCGTAGCAACGAATATATACAATTATACCTTCCAGGAGTTAGACTCATTCAAATAAGTGCGAAAACAAAACTTTCCCGTGAAACGGTAAAATGAGGAAACAAAGCCCTCGCATCCTGAAATTCCAACCGAGAATGTCTTCAAGTTCGAAAACTTTCGACACTCATTCGTGCTTCAATATAGGTCTTTTGTTCCAGAAACACTGCACTGGAAGCAGATAAACAGGTAATTGGTGAAATTTCGCTAGTACTTCATCAACGATGATTCGAAATTGGATGAAGAAGAAATCAATTCGATGTGTATTTGAGAATTAAATTCTGTAATTCTGTAAATTATTTTACTGTTGATATTTACAGTAAATTACTGTATCGGTTTTAGATTGGTTATATTCTAGCAGTGAGAGAGGAAAGGTCAATGCACTAACTACACTGACCAACAAACGAATTGTTGTGGATATAACATAAAGCTGAATAGCATATCATGGTAGAATTAACATATCCAAAAACTAAAATCAGAAAAAAAAGTCGTTACATTCATAAAAACACTTTCAATCTTACAATATCTTATTCGTATAGAAAGAGGGTATGATTTCAGTTTTAACAGTATATATTCACTTTATTAATTTTATACCCACTAAACGTATACACAACCTATTTTATATGGAATTTATCAGATTGTAATAAAGAGTTAAACATCATCAAACAGATAGCCAATAATAATTCATAAAATCATGATATGATAGATCTAATCATTCGTAAAAAACTGTATCAGAAAGCAATAAATGAAGTATATCCTATTCATAAAGACTATAAAATATTCAACAGTTTACAATTCTGCGGTTCTGCAAGTACAAATATTAAATCCTTTCTCGTCAAACAAAATCTTAATAAAACTTTCAAAACTTCTAATAACTTAGGTAAACATATTAGAAATAATAAATCTCGTGTTGAAAAATCAAGTAAATCAGGAATCTATAAACTCAATTGCGGTTCTTGTGATAAAATTTATATCGGTAGGACCTATAGGAGTTTTGGCATAAGAACATCTGAACATAAACGTAGCTTCGATAAAAATAAATCTGATTCAAATTATTCAAACCACTTAATAAAAGAAAACAATTCATTCAATAAAACTTTGACATATTACATATAAAATCAAAAACTTTAAAATTATATCTCCTAGAAGCATTAGAAATAAATAGATACAAGCATTCGGACAAGCTTTTCAATGAGCAGGTAGATGTGAATTATTCACCCCTACTTAACTTGTTTAATCAGTTTTTATTACCTTTCATACTAACTGTACAATGGCTCGGTGTCGATTTTCCTGTTATTCATCCAACTTGTTCTAAAATTTGTTTATAATACCATACTCTTCATTCTGTTTGTCATTCTTGATAAAGCTGCTGTCAGCGAAACTTTAGATTTAGAGGAACTTGGCATAGGTACTGAAATTGCTCTGAAAAATATTCCTAATAACACTCACCTTAAATATTTAGCATCTAACATTATAAAAATGAATCATTAGCTGACTTTAAACCGAGTAAAGAACAAAATATTTTAAAGGCCATCAAACAAAAATCTCAACTAAATGAAGTTATTTTTACAAAAGCAGATAAGGGTGATACTGTTATTGCGTTAAATAAAAATGACTTCCTATTTAAAACTCTAAATTTCATTTCGTCTGGAAACTATACAATTTTAAACAGAGATCCAACTATTACATTCCACAAAATAATAAAATTGCAATAAATGACGCAAAATCTTTAATTAAAGCAATAGATAAATACAAATTAATTTTACCAAACCCTCAACCACCTCAACTGTATTCACTCATTAAATTGCATAAAGCAAATAACCACGTTAGATCAGTCGTATCTTACGTTACAGCCCCAGTTGTGAAATTGTCGCACTACCTTATAGATATCATTAAAAATTATTGTTCATTCAAATCAAAATTTTCTATGAAAAATTCTTTCGAATTGATAAATAACATAAAAAACGTTAACCTACCACCTAACGCAAAACTTATTTCGTTTGATGTTGAGAATTTATACCCAAGTGTTCCTTCAGGTGATGTCAAAATATTAATCGAAAACATGTTGAATTCGAATCATGTTAACCACATAATTAAATCAGAAATATTGAATCTGTTGGACGTTTGCATTGAACAAAATTATTTTTCTTTCAACAACATCTATTACAGTAGTGAAAATGGTTTGATCATGGGAAATCCTTTGAGTCCACTTTTAGCAGAGATTTTTATGAAAAATATTGAACAGAAAATTCATACACATCCACTCATTTCCAAATTTCTTTATTGGTATAGATATGTTAACGACATCTTAGTAAACCATCGTAGAAAACCATTCATTCAATAAAAACTTTGACATATTACATATAAAATCAAAAGTTTGAAATTAGATCTCCTAGAAGCATTAGAAATGAATAGATACAAATATTCGGACAAGCTTTTGAATGAGCAGGTGTCAGCAAAACGTCGTCGAATTTTTTCAAATAAAGTGTATATTAAAGTTAAACTTTGTGTTTTTCATCTCATTTATATCATGAATCTACATCAAGTAACGGCCTCCATAATTCAAATTATATGGAATCACTCACTATTTCACATTATTGATTGTTTTTAACATGGATCTTTGACTACTTGTGAAGAATGAAGTTTGTGTTGTAAAAAACTGAAAAGTATGATAAAAAATGTTGAATCATCATCACATGTTCGGGATATTGAACTCAGTCGTCACTGAGATTTGAAACTGTGAATTTCGAAATTCAAAAAAGCCTATAATCATAATTGAAAATGCCTAACGTTGGATTGTCCGATTTGCAGAGGGGTCGAATAATTGCTCTCGTTGAAGATGGGGTGTATCACAAGGTGTGATTTCAAAATCTTACGCCCGATACGTTAAGCGACAACTTCTGCAAATTAGGCTTAGAAGAAGTCGTAGGAAAATCACTCTTGAAGGACAAGGCCATTTTCTGTTCCAAAGGCAATTTCTAGAAGCATCAGGCATTAGTGTAGCAGTCGAAGGGGTTTATACAGCAGAAGGCCCTTGAGAGTAGAAACAGAAATAGAAATCCTTATTCATGTCTTTATACATGTATATTTGCAGTCGTCATTAAATTAGTCGTATATATAAAAATTAACTAAATTATTAAGATATATTCTCTTGGAAAGGAATATATCTCAATATATATATATTCTTTTGATAAGGAAAGGATTGGCAAAAATTCGAACAATTGTATTTACAATAAATGCTTATATCTGTAATTTTGGTGTGTGTCAGAGAAAACATAAGTGTGACCTCTGGAAAATGTAAAAGAGTAACCATACTATCTTGCGTATGATTCAATAAACGAGTGAAAACACTCGAGGAAAAAACACGTCTCCCTGTTGCTATCTCACTATCAATAGCTTGTCTGTTTATGTTGTGTTAGTGTCGTGCGTACATAAAGAGTACCAAAGAATTTTCTGCTTAGCAACTTCAATTCTCATGTTGCATTCCATGACTTCCAGACGGAGACAAGGGTGAAACAAAGGGGGCTTGGGACAGAAATCTGTATCAATGGGCCAAGAAAACCAGCAGAAAAATATTCCAACAATCATACCTGACCCTTATATGTCTAAACACACTTGAATTAATGAAAATATTTCACATAGCAAACAAAGCCATAAAAAGGACTAAAAAGATAATCAAAAAGTACATAACCTGCGATATTTCCACTATTGCGGAAATGTTCTTCCGTCGCAGTGTAAGTCTCCTGAAACCTAAGCACTTCTTCCTTGTTCTTGCTTGCCAATTATTAAGTATGATCTCGCAAAATCCCTCCCATTATTCAGACTCAGCAAAACAATTCCTTCTCTGTTCGACCAAGAGAGCCCCGATGGCTAGGTTTGGTCTTCCAATTAGGTTAGATCTATAGATGTTCTAGAATCATTACGAACCCAGTAATTTGGGCTGACATCTCCCATATATTATTTCTTCGTGGTTCTTGTTCAATTTTAAGAAAATTAATTATTGAGATGAGTAGATAACATCAAGAAATAGAGAAAAAAAATTCACAAACATCTTACTTAGTAAAAAGATCAGTAAGAGAGGGTTTGGCATCAGTGAGAACGAAACATCATAAAATGAATTAAGATTCAACCAGCACATTTAAAATTTCTAACATTTGACTACAGACCTATTAAAATTTAGTTTTCTCTGAAAGATTTTTCAGGCATTATTCAAAATCTTCACCAGACAAATTTCTGACACTTGCAGGTAATTTATTATAAAATATAAAAGAAATACAATCTTGGCCATTATGTGACTTACTCAACCTGAAGTATGGAACACTCACATCATCGTGAATGTGTTATGGGCGTGCCTATCTCTATGTAATATTGCACTTTCCATATTATTATGTGCATAGATCAGACATTTCATGATGAACAAACTAGGAAGTGTCAAAATCATCAGAGTCATATAAGCATCCTTACAGCAATTCCTGTACCTTAGCGCACCCAGAATTTCACAGCACAACGTTGGGGACCAAAAATTCTGTCAAATTTACCACAGTTTTTCCATACCAGACTACCATACTTCATATGCGACTCACATAGAGAATGATAAGCCACTTTCAGTACATTTGGTGATACTGATTGAGATAGATTTCTTAAAAAAAATATATTTTCACTCAATTTGGCAGCTAAGTGATCTATATGAACAGACCAAGTGAGTCGGGTACCCATGTGAACTCCAAGAAAACGAACAGACGATAACTCAACACGTCTCAAACTAAAGATAACCTCCTATGTCAGTACCTTGTTCATGCATAATTTTTTACCAGAAAACCATTTTGAAGCTCTCAACTGTGACTCCCCCGCAAGTTCTGTCGCACTCCTCAGATCCCTACAACTGACCGATAAAGCAGAGTCATCAGCAAACAGGATTGTAAGGCAGCTAGTCAGATAATCAGGAAAATTGTTAATGAATATCATAAAGAGTAAAGGTCCAATAGTAGAATCCGGAGGAACGCCAATTGTTACTTCCTTTTCATCCGATCAGCCACCATCTGTATACACCACCTGATGCCGATCAGTTAAAAAGATTGGATAAGTTTCCTACGGCTTGCATCAAACCTGTACCCATTCAGCTTGCTCAGGAGAACCGTATGAGAAACGCAGTCGGAGGCCTTTGTAAGGTCCAAAAAAATGAAAGCAAAAAAAGACCTGCCTCAAAACATTTCAGTGTATTGTTCGCAAATTCAACCACTGCATCAATAGTTCCACGCTGTTTCCTGAATCCATATTGATTAGAGGAGATAAGACAGTTTGCTTCGAAATATTTTCAACACCTGATTTGACATAATTTTCTCTATCAATCGCGAAAATATGGGCACAAGGGAAATGAGTCGATAATTTTCTATGCTATTTTCATGACCTCTTCTGGAAAGTGGAATGGTTTTTGTGATTTTCAGACACTTAGAAAAAACTGCAGAAACAAGACATTTGTTAGTCAATTTTATGAGTGGATATATAATCGAATTGATATTATTTTTGAGAACAATAGAAGATAGACCATAAAAATCTCTAGACTTAACAACATCTCTCACCTCGGTAAAACTAACTTCACGACAAGGAAAACTCAGACCTTCAGGTAAATTTTTACGAAACTGGTCATCAAGGTTGTGAGCAACACCGTCAGATACTTTTTTAGTCATACTGTGAGGAGCAGATGTGAAGTATTCATTGAAGCCATTTGGAGTTAATTGTGAATTAATCTTGTTTTTTGGAGAGTTCCTTTTTGTATTAATGATATTCCACATTGCTTCTTGACGGTTTGAAGATAATAATATAGTCTTATCATTTGCTTCAATTTTAGCCTCGTTTATTTGTAATTTGTACAATAATCTGAGTCTGTTACCTACAAATTTATGGTTATCAGTAGCGTATTTATCTTATAGTTCTGTAACAAGTCTGAGTCGGTCCCTCATGCTTCTCAAATCATCTGTAAACCAGTGTACCCCCGACCACTTTTCCTCTCTCTGATTTCTCCCTCAGCGAATGCAATTTTATAAGAATCCTCAAAATTTTGATGAAAGGTATTAACTGCATAATTAACAGCTATTAAATCGTTATCAAGAAAGTCCCAGCTCAATTGTCCAAGTATAGAGTGAATAGAATTTAGACCCTTTCCTGTCACAGGTCTGATCTAACGAGTAATATATGAAATAGGCTGACCAATCAGATTCATTGTCATCTGTTGTGCTCTTTGATCCGAGAAATTATAGTTCCAGACATCAACATGTTCTTCACTTAGGCTCAAAATTATTAAATAAGTTGTCTGAACAGTTAGGACCTCTTGTAGGCTCAAAAACAACCTGACGATAACCAAAGGATTTGAGCAAGTCACACAATGTACCGCTTTCTGGTCACATAATACAACATTGTTTACTATATTAAAAGAGGATAACGTTTTGTCAATGACACTCAACAACAAGTCAAAATAACCAGATTGTGAGCGATACACACATACAACGATTAAGTTTATTTTCTTTAAACGCAAACCACGTACTTCACAGTGCAACTCCTCACTAGGAACGTGAATGTTATCAAGCACAGAGCTAAGCAGACAACAAAAAATTAACAGACTTGATTGGTGTATCGAGCGCAAAAATTGAAATTTTGAGAGTTGGCGAAACACCAAAATTGGTGTTCGATCAGATGAACGTCGGATTCGGGTTTCAAGGGGTTGTTAAAGACAAGCTAAACTCCTAGAAGCAAGACAAATTCTGAGACAACAAGGGGGAAGTGTGATGTTTATTATGCTGGGAGGCTAAACAAATTTGATTTCGTTTTCTGCGAGTGTAATGGCCAGAAATTGGATGGGCTCCAGTGCTGGAGCCCATAGTGAGACTCTGGCGAGGTGACACACTTTGTAGGGCTATTATGCAGTGCAATAAATACCTTTAGTTAAGAAAGTTTATAGAAATTCCCAAGCAGGTATTATTGCTCTGTCAAATAGGCTAGATATACAATATGGTAGTTTGAAGATGTAGTTAGTAGTGTGGAGATCTGTACCAAGTAAGTCAATATAAATCCTGAGTGTAACTGTTCTATTCATTTAACTCTTCAGAACTGGTTTTTAAGTGTGGGAACTTCAAACTCTCGCGTGATAGGTAGGAAGTTATTCACAAATTTCCGCAAAAAACAGTAGTTTTCTTTCATGTTGACCACATCCTCTCACAACACTAACGAATGAGTTCCATGCTCAAACTCAACGTCGTAAAGCGATTTTCTAACTTGTCCCAATAAAATATTCATTCCCACAATTTGGCATCAGTAAAACTGAGAAAGACTCCTCTTACGTATTTAAATCCATCCCATCTTCATTTATAACCCTCACAAAGTTTTTCATCAGTCCAAATTCGATATAAAAAAAAAGCAGAATGACATTTTCGGGGTCTACAAGAAATCTCAATTCGACATTTTGAGATCCTGGTTGAATTTCATTTATAATGTTGATTTACTGCACGCCTGTCCCATGGACAAAGAATGCAGCAATCTTCTTCATATTCTCCTTGAAATCCCACTTGAATTTCTGTAATTTTTAAGTCCCCACATATTTGCCATTTCTACTTTTAGTTTCTTTTATTTAAAAAACTTCGGATATTTTTATAACTTTCTTTCATATTCAGTGATTGGGCAACTAGTATAGAGGGTTTTAAATTCTATTATGCCATAATACTGCTTAATACATCAATAAATGAACGCCACTCAGAAGGGGAGTGCTCAATATCAAGTTGCTGCATCAACCCTGCAGCCCCTATGTTTTGTAACAACAGAGGTCACGTGCGGAGTGAAAATCCGCACCGCGATTTTCTATTTTTTTCCCCATTCAAAAGGTTTTGAATGAAAGAATAAAATATTCGAAGCAATAATTTTATTTGAGTAACAAGAAGAACAAGATGAAAAGAGACTGGAACATAGAAAAATATAAAAAAAACTTCAACTCCATTTCCATGAAGCTGAAGAAAGTGATTAAATTAACTAACTCAATCGGCATCCCCTTGATTGTTTTGGAAACATTCCGAACACACTAAAGTGGCATGCTCGAGGTACAAGAATATTTTACAATTCCTGCAAAAATATCTCGTAGGTCTGTTCTTCATCGGATCGCACACCCCACGCCGTCCTCGTTGGTTTTCTGTCGGCTCTGGTCGTTGCTGCTTCACCAAGTGCTCTTCAGTTCGATTATTCTTTTTGAGGTTTTCATTCATTCTCGTAGTAAGACTTCTCGATAGGCTCTTTGACAACCTTCGAACCTCCACATAGGGTTTTATGAGCTCAAATGTAAGGTCACTCAAAAATTCCCTAGGCTTGATTTTTTAACTCGGATTATTGCTCTTGAAGATGATGAGGAAATTTATACCGCCAGTATTCAACAGATAGTAAAATTTAACCCTTTGCCAACGTCGCGTATTACGTGCACAATTGTATGGAAAATTAACTGGTCGACAGTGTCAACTCCTTCCTTTGTTGTGTTATACATTTCAATAACCTCTGGTTTTCCAGTAATGTTATCAATTTGGTCGTCATGGTGCATACTAGAATTGAGTTATACATTTTTGCCTTTCTTTGGAATATAAGAAACGAGTGTCGCATATTTGTGAAAAGCAAACCTTGAACTTTTCATTGGTCTTTTTACAGGACAAGAAAAATCAAAAGGCAACTTTCGCTTATTTTTTCTGATAGTTCCGACCACAGTGAGCTTGAGATCCTTCGTGAATTTTTCTAGAAGATCGAAACTTGTGAACCAGTTATCCACAGTCACGTTTCTTCTAGTTCCTCTTATTGGTTGGCACATTCTTTCCATTAAAAATTGTGGAGAATTGCTGATTTCATAAGGCCCTGGAGGCTGTTTTCCAACATAAACTCCCAAATTTACCGTGTAATATAGTCTTGAATCACATAGCGTGAATATTTTGATGCCGTATTCGTTAGGCTTGTTAGGTATGAACTGGCGAAATGCACATCGTCAACGAAAGGCTTCTAGCTTTCCATCCACAGTTACATAATGAAGAGGAGTAAAACCGTTTTTGCATTGATAAAAAAAAATCTCAAAAACATCTCTGATTGGGGTAAGTTTGTCGGTTACTCGTCTCAACTATCTAGTTTCCGAATCATCGAAACAGATGTGTCTCAAAAGAAATTTGAAACGCCGCCCAGACATCTTAAGTCAGAATATTTCAACACCAGTGCTGTCGGTTTTCCACGAACTGTTGGTATTACGGTGGTTACTCTACAGTACTCTGGCCAAGTAAAACAATCCAAAGAGTGCTTTTATTTCCGAAATGTCGGTCAATTTCAAATCTCTTCTACAGGAGTAATTCATGGAAGTTTGTTGAATATGTATATCAGTATCAGTATTGTCAATTATTATATTCAGTAGTTGGTCCGGAAAAAAATAATTCCATATATCTTACATCGTTTTCAGACATTTAGTCGTACTTCGGGTACCAGGCAATTGTGTTACAAGAATTTCCGATCGAGTTCTTATAGTCTGTGTCGGTTTATGTTTCAGTCACATTGTCTTGCCATATTTGCCTACAAACTTTGGACCTTCATTACTTCCTTTTCTTCGATTTCGAGTTCATTTTCGGAAATATCTTGCTCGCTATCTCTGTTAGCCGCATCACATTCTATTTCATCAGGCTCTTCTTCATCTTCAGAATTATCATAGGTTTCACCCTCATCGTCATCGTATACAAAAGACTCACCTAACAAACGCTGCAATCTTTCCTATTCCTTTTCATAAGAATAATTCATTGCAGGATCGAACACGAATAGCCGGAAAATATAAAAAGAAACACTCTTATCTTGATAATATTTGTAACACTCGTAGTCGCGCGCGGACTCTCACTCCGCAAAAATTTCTGTAGCCGGCACGCCTTTACCTATTAAACTCAAAATCAGTACTAGGATAAAACACGCGGTTTAAGGAAGGTAAATAAATCGGAATGACTTCATTCAAGTGGTGGGGGTGCAAAAATATTTAAGAATTGGCATCGGTGCGGAGCAAGAGTACGCGCGCGACCACTGCAGGGTTAAGGCGTCGATATAGATTAGACTAGTTGTCCATGAAAAACAAGATATAAAGAGCATCAATCAGATTACAATAACCAGAGAATAGACAAATCAACTTCGCTTCTCATTGAATCGAAAATGGCCATCATTTCCCACTCATAGATTAACTTCAAATTGTTCACAGAATACCTATGGGAGTAATCATAGATTTCTTGGAATCCAGCAATGAATCCCCCGTAGAGATAATCTTCTGAACGACCAGTATGGCCCAGCTTACTTATTCCTATTTGGATATATTCAAATGATACCTGCTTTTATCATATTACGTTTCTCACCTCTTTTTTGCACCTTTATTAATTTTGTATTTTCCTGTTTATATCCCTATGTATTTTCAACTTTAGTTCAGTATATGTTGTCAGCTGAATATAGTCGAGAGACCGAAATTCTTGTGATAGTATAATACATCGTGTAATTTCTTATTATTACCAATGCATACCGCATGCATTCTGTCCTAGTGTTACCCCTAAACGCTCCTAAACGCTCTAGAATTAAGGTGCTTTACTCTGACAAGCTCTAGTTACAAAGGTGTGAAATTAAAGTATCATGAGATCCTGAAATTTTATTATCTGTCACAATGTTGGAGTATAAGGACAAGTAAAACAAGCACGAAAGTCTAACTGGAAATGTAATAAAATGATGTATGTTAAGTTCGACAACAAAAATAAATTCACAGGCCGAACATTTATAGTTGCAAAAATTGATATAAAATGCCTTTTTGTAATCAGAAATAAGAAAAAATATCATTTCAATCATAAAAAAATAAAAACAATGGTTGAGAAAATGTGAGGCAATGAAATGTGAGGCAATGACTTATTTTCGTATAAATAGGTGAATCCAATTACCGGTTACTGCCAATTTTGCCAGATTTCCTCGACAACCAAATCAATTAGCGAGTGGAGAGATTTCGAATTTTCTTTTGTAAAATTAACCCAGATCGATATCTGCTATTCCAAGGGTAAATCAAATTCATTCTGTTCATTTTAAGAATATATATTCGAGAGATATGGTAGTGTTATAGATTTTTTTTTACCGTCAAGATATTTTGAGTCATCTTTACCCCAAACCTTAATATTTTACGAGTGGGGTAACCACGTATTTAACGGAACTAGTCTTGTCACCTTGCGAACGATATTCAGCCAATCAAGTAACCTATAAGCTGTG
Source organism: Cryptolaemus montrouzieri (assembly GCA_013387265.2). NCBI lineage: Eukaryota > Metazoa > Arthropoda > Insecta > Coleoptera > Coccinellidae > Cryptolaemus > Cryptolaemus montrouzieri. The sequence goes on from JABFTP020000021.1 coordinate 104,872,181, forward strand.
AGATACAGGCATACGAGAAATTTAATGTAAAACACCAAATCGAATCATCGTGGGAATAAATCTCATTCCTAAAAAGCTAGGTGTTTCTCTTAATGATCAAATTCTTTTTTTCTATCTTCGTTAATTGTTTACTGAGCTCTATCACGAATTCACCTCGTCTGAGACTACTTTTATTGTTAGTGGTTAATCTTTTTAGTTCAGTTTTTTTTTTTGTATTAGTTACCTCGATAATAGTAAGTAATTTATTGATCAGTTACTGTGATTTTGATATTTATCTTGTAATAGAGCTAGTTGAATGAAGTGATGAGTATTATTTCTAAGGCTATATCTAGGACCTAGGTTCTAGACGAAGATCTCACACACTGAGATTAAGGGACTCTGATCTAGCTAGGCATAGGTATTAATAGGTAGTGTCAATTGTAATTTTCTTTAACTAGCCTTTCTATAATTGAATTTCATTGAACTTCTTTAGTTAAATTCCTTAGTTTCAGTAGAATTGAAATATTTCTCCAATTTTAGATAAAATAAGAAACAAAACCATTACAACTGCACTTTTACTCCAAACTCCTACTCCAGCTACAAGAAACAGCTATTAATCTTGAGGAATATTAGGTTGTCATATATCAGGAATTCGAATTTTGAGGGATTTCAGCCAGACGTACCGGCCTCCTTCTCATTGAAGGAGAAGAAAAAGCATCTATTGATCTTCCACAGTCACTTTTTGATCAAATACGAAAAAATATCACAGTTGAGATTTTCAACCAAGTAAACCCTGATTACGGCGAAGAAACCAGAAGAAAGGGCTAAAGATAAGATGTCAACATTTTGCCTCTAAGCTTACATTATGTCAAACATGGGATACTTAAACTTGTAACAAATTGCTGCCTATGCTTGCGACACATGTAAAAAAAATGATGTGAATTAATGACGGATGAAAGTTACATAACATACGCAGAACCAAAATAAACTATATGTAAATGAAACCTGCAGAAAGAACAATTTCTATCGAATACTATAGCTATAACCTGCCACAAAGTATTCCGAAGAAGTGTTTCTCGAAAATAAATTATCGAATTTCCATTTATTGCATTCCACCATCATTCATAGAGTAAATGAATATAATCAGAAAAACTAGAACCTCGTGTTAGAAAAAAAACTACGTATGACATAAAAATGATAGTTTTTTCTTATGAAAATCAATCATATGGCAAATTCGAGCAAGAAATATCATTAAACAGGGTGTAAATCATAAAGGCGTGTGTGACAAGAAAAGAATAAAAACTTTAAGAGTAAGGCTGAAAGGTAAAAAAAAAATTAACGAAATACTAGAAAATAAATGAAACCAACAAGCTTGTTCAAATTATCGTGAAAGTTACCCTCCTTCTCATTCGACGCGGAGAAAAATCATGTATTGAACTTCCAGAGTCACTTATTGATCAAATACGAAAAAATATAACAGTTGAGATTCAGCAAGTCAACTCTGATCACGGCGAAGCAAGCCAGACAAAAGGAACGAGTTAGCTCTCTGCTGCAGCCCGTGAAAATTATTTTCTAATCAGATCTCCCCCTCTTTTGCGCGTAAAGGTATTATTATTCATCAATAAACCAATATACTCGAATTCTATGATGGATCAATTTCAGCATCACGGTTCATTTCCAGAGCCGGCGCACTAATTGGGACAAGGTGATAATAGAAAAGAAACCGCCCCAAATTTTTATCAACTGAAGCCTTGTGGAAGCACGCGTTCATCAAATCATCATCATCAAACAGCCTTCATCGTCCACTGCTGAACATAGGCCTCGCTCAATATTTTCCATCCTTCTCGATTCTGTGCGTTCTGGAGCCAGTTAGTTGTGATGCGCTTTATATCGTCTGTCCAACGAGTTGGAGGACGCCCTCTATTTCTGAACACTTCTTGCCTAGGGCACCATTCCATGATTTTCTTTGTCCATTTTTTGTTGGACATCTTGGCCACGTGTCTAGCCCAGTTCTTCGGCATATTTCCTCATTCGGTATCCTGCCTCTCAACGTGAATCCCAATAAGGAGAGTTCCATAGTTCGCTGAACCACTTGAATCTATTGTATTGACTTTTTTGTGAGTGTCAAAGTCTCGCCGCCATACTTCAGCACCGGCAGGACACACTGATCAAACACTTCTCGTTTCAAGCACACGGGGATATCAGATTTGAAAATATGTTCCACTTTTCCAAAAGCAGCCCATGTCAATCCAACTCTTCTTTCAATCTCGCAGGTTTGATTATCTCCGCCTATTCTTTCTTCATGGAGCACATGTTATAATGCTCAAAATTCATTGTATTACACGCTATAAGTAAGTGTGGTCCCCCAACTTATCCGCCAAAGTTCATCATATTTACCCTTCTCGTCAGAAATTTATATTGTATCTGGACTGCTGCATTCAATAACATACACATATGGTGCTACTAATTGTGAAAAGCATCGATTGTTTCCATATTGAATTTCTGAAATAATCAGGCCCTGCGTGTAATTTGCAAAGAATCTCATATGTGAGCATTTAATTCAACGATTACATTTCCAGCGTAACTAGTTTCTACTTTGGACGAATTGCGGGAGCAGAATAAATGGGCTGGGTTCTATTTCACTGTTGCAACATTGAGTTTTACTCATAGAGTTTCAACTGGGTACCTCGTTGAACGAATGTAATTGACATGGCAGGTTGTTCATATTTCAAACGAAGCTTATTTATTTATGGCGTAGAGTAAAATGCATATCTAAATGAGACATACAGGGTGGGGCAACTATAACGAAAAAGTCTCAATAACTGCTAAACTATTCGTTTCTGAATAAAAAGCAGGAATAGAACAATTTTGTGTAACATTCGGTGATTTTATTCACATCAATCCTCTAAGCAGGGAAGCACAAAGTCAATTTTTTGAATTTAAAAAAAAGGTCGAGTGATACCTCATTGAAAAGCTCTTTTGATTTTCAACACAAATGTGTAATAATTTTTGATTTTTGACATATTCTAAAGGAGATACAGGCTGGTTCGTCAAAAATGGAGTTATTTTCAGTGATTGCAAAATCTGTCTATATGATTACAGTGAACGAATTTTCAAATCCCATTACATTCCACTGAGAATACAGTTCTGTGTTTTTATATTCTCAGAACGACTGTCAAAATTTTTTACGCAAATTTTTCTTCAAATTAAACAAGAACCATGAAGAAGTAATATATGGGAGATGTCAACCCAAATTATTGGATTTTTTTGTTGAGTTTGAATATTGAAGGGATTTTGCTAGATTATACTTCAAAATTGGCAAGCAAGAACAAGGAAGTGATTATGTTTTGAGGAGACTAACACTGCGACGGAAGAACATCTCCGCGAAATAGGAAATATCGCAGGTTATGTACTTTTTGATTATCTCCTTAGTCCTCTTTATGGCCTTGCTTGCTATATGAAATCTTTTCTTGAAGTCAAGTGTGTTTAGACATATAAGTGTCAGGTATGATTGTTGAAATATTTTTCTGCTGGTTTTCTTTTTCCACTGTTTCAGATTCCTGTCCCAAACCCCCTTCCTTTCGCCCTTGTCTTCGTCTGAAAATCATGGAGTGCAAGATGAGAATTGAAGCTGCTAAGCGGAAAAATCTCTGGTACTCTTATATACACACGACACTAACACAACATAAACAGACAAGCTGTAACTAGTGAAATAACGACAGGGAAACGAGTTCTTTCCTCAGGTTTCTTCACTCTTATTGAATCATACGCAAGATAGTATGGTTCCCTCGTTACATTTTCTTGAGCTCACACTTGTGTTTTTGTCTGACACACACCAGAAATATAGGAATGAGCATTTATTGTAAATACAATCATTCGAATTTTTGTAAATCCTCTATTTTTCAAAAGAATATATATATATATATATATATATATATATATATATATATATATATATATATATATATATATATATATATATATATATATATATATATATATATATATATATATATATATATATATATATATATATATATATATATATATATATATATATATATATATATATATATATATATATATATATATATATATATATATATATATATATATATATATATTGAATAGTTCTCCTTGTCTCAAGGTTTACAGATGTTGACTCCTCATATATATATATATATATATATATATATATATATATATATATATATGATGGAACAAATATATTCCTTCGATAAACTTCGCGAGGAGTCATCTGCCTGCCATGCACGCAGCCCCCAAGATCCACAATAGTGCAACTGAGCAAAATGCAGAGAAACGAAGCGGCAGACTGTAGTGTCGCCCCTATTAGGGGCTCATCAATGCCGCATATCGCTTCTCAGCATCCTATCAAGCTACATCGGTGTACCCTATCGATTCCAGAAAGGAAGCACCTCGTACATACGTATGAGAGTCGCCCTCTATAGACCGACACGGCGAATCTGCTACTGGACTTCGAGAAAGATACGAACAATAACAAACAGAAGTGGAAACGTTAAAAATTCCAAACATTTGGGAGACATCTTTCGCCGTTCCGTGAATTACAACAACGGTAGAAAACGAGCGAAATTATCCCGCTGGAATAGTGCTCTTAGCCTCTGTTTCCGAGATAAACCTTCCGTCGGTAAATATTTGATGGGAAAAATATCTTCCGCGATAAACTTCGCGAGGAGTCTACATATGTAGGTGGAACAAAAAATTCGATGTATTGAGAAGATAACCCCCTTAAACAAGAAGAATTAAAAAAAAAGTATGACGATTTAAGAAAAAAATTATTATACAAAAGAGCTCAATACCTATTAATATCAACTCAGAGGATATCCCATCATTTTATAAGATACGAGTAGTCCCAATTGATTCGTTAAAATCCTAGTAATTCAAGGAAATCTTTCAAAGCATTGAGGTAATAACAATCATGAAAGAATAATAAAATATGTGAATTCTGAGTACATTCCTTGAGCATGCTAAAAAATATACATTAAAATACATAAACAAACCTCAAATTACATACACGCACCTTTGAAACATTATTGTAAGTCTCCTCAAATCCTTTTTTATAATTTTCTGTTTGAGTCTCATTATTTAGGTTAGAATAACCACAAAAATGTTGAATTTATCAATTTTGAAAGTTTGTCGTTTCTTTCCTGAAACAAAATATACATAGAAATGGATAAAATAAACATCAAACTACGTTCACTCACCTCTAAAAAGTTATTTCAAGTTTCGTCAAATTTTTCATTCAAATAAATATCGGAATTACTTATCTTGACAGATCGAATATAAGACTAATTGAAATAAGGTTCAATTCGATCGAATCTGAATGATATTTCCTTCAGTATCATATTGTCATTCAGACGAGAGAGACCACTTTATTCTAGATGTTGGTAGTTCCGAAATTATGTTGGTGAGACTGAAACTACTAAATATTTCCATCTCACTATTTTCATTCAAAAGAGAGAGCATTAAATTTTACAAGTTTGTAAAGCTCACTTCCGAAATTGAATAGCGGTCGTAGGGGCGGTAGGGGAAGTGACTGTTTCCGGTCTTTTCTTTGAAAATCTAGGTCTTATAGTTTGTCCCAAATTCGAAAATTAGGTCGTAGAGTAACAATTTCTCTTCACGGATCCGATATCGAGATATGTGGGAATCTTTCGACACCCGAAACCATTCTCCCAGTAACCCCGTACAAGTTTGACGGATGAAAGAATACCACTTAGTTTTACAGCTCGACGTTCGTTAATTTCTGGCTGTCTGAGGTATTCGGAATGGGGAAAATAGAGCGGAATTCTTTAAAAGCCCTCCTTCGAATCGAAGATTTTTCAGTTTTTCGGTGATTTAAGGAAAATGAAACTATTGCGGCGCAACATGCGAAACTCCAGGCTTGCTTTTCGTTCAGGATTTGAAACGATTGAACGCGATGGAAAAATTTGTATAGACATAAACTCCGACGAATTATACCCTCTACTCGCGAATAATGGGAGACCTTCTTCATTTTCGCTTTTCGGTATTCTTTTCGGAATTCTCGTTCGATCGATCGTTCACATGGTCTTCCGAAAGACCGACGCTTCCGATTCCGAAGAAATTTCGCCGTTTCGACTATCCGTTCGCCCTCGGTGCGTTCCGGTGAAATTTTTCAAAAACTCCTCAGTGCTCCGTTGTTCGAGCCAGGGGTCCAAATTTGGCACGGACCTTCCTCTAATCCTAATTACTCGTAGGGGCCTTCGGATCCCGCTTTTTCGCCCATCTCTCGGCCAACGCTTTTTCGTCGCGTCCCTTTTTCTCCGCCCGGTTCAAACTACCGTCGTCCCCTCAGATTATTCCCGAAAAAGGCCTTACGACTTTGATAATATAGATCATGTCAAACATTCATAACTTTTAATTCTCATTTCCATCAGTGTAGATTTCTGTTTTCGAATACGAAGAAGATGTGAGATGAGATATATTTACTCCCTATTATAACGAGCGAATAGCAAAAACCTTTTGAATAGTTAATTATGTGTACATAGCAATTTCTGGATATACACTATGTTAACTCTTCCATTATACTCCCTCATCAAATTATCCCCTTATAATAAAATGAAGATACCGAAATCTTTGTAGTAAATTGTTCGCATCTTGAGGGGCAATTAATTTTCGGTAGCTTCGTAAGCTTTATCTATTATAATTTGTGTAATTTCCTCCCAGATTTAAACAATTTATTTTCAATTGAGAAGACGACTAAGTTAAACTTTCCTGTAACAATTTCAATTACAACGGTAACCACAGAACATTACCGCACAACTGAATTTTAATTAGGAAGCCAATCTAACTCGACAATGAGATGGAGAGAGTATTTATTCAATTTACGAAAAATGAAAGGATAAACCGTTATATTCAGAACGATGATTACTGAATTTTATACACTTAATGCAAAATTAGTGCTATATCCATCTGTGAAGATGATAATCCATATGTACGCCTGTAGGGAAGGAAAATGTTTTACAATGTTTTCATACGATAGCTAGATGAAATATTATAATTATTTGAAAAGTTGAAGACTACGCTTATCAGGATTGTGAATAATACACTCCCCACAAATATTGTTGCATCTACCTACTTTCACGACAATACTATATAAACTTTTAGGTTGGTCATTCAAGAGTCGCTTGGTAGCTTTTAGAAGTGTAAAACAAGGAGATATCATTCAAAAGAGATGAGTTTATGATGGAAAATATCAACAATTTTCGAAATAATGAAAAATTAAAAATTCTACTATCTTCAAACATTCGCTAAGAGACCAATCAACTAGCATCGGTTACTAATCATTTTCAAAATCGAGTGATTCCTTCCCGGGCCCTAAATACTGCCAGTATACGTCTCGGAAGCCCCTCAAACAAATTTTGGATGTATTCCTGTGTCACTGAGTTTCAAACTTCAGGAAGCACATTTTCAAGTTGTTGGAGTGTTCTATAAGGCATCCTGAATTTGCTTAATTTGCCACCCCATGTTATACCAAACATGTTCTATGGGTTTCAAGTCGGGACTTCTGGCTGGCCATCTTAAAATATCAATTTCGGCATTTTGCAGAAATTCTGAAACAACTCTAGCTGCATGAGGCCGAGCATTATCATGCATATAAATGAAGGTTTTGCCAATCAATGGGCCAAAGGGTATAACATAGGGTTCAAGAATATCTGCGATGTATCTGGCCGCTGTCATTATTCCATTATTCACTAGGACTATCTCAGTTCGACCATGGAGAGGAATGCCTCCCCACAAGATTACTGAGCCCCCTCCGAAGTATTCGGTTTGCCGGATATTCCATTGGTGATACCGTTCTCCAGGTCGTCTGTATACAGGCATGCGTCTATCACTTGATACTAGACAGAACCTGGACTCGTCGGATAAGAGAACATTCGACCATTCTGGAATACCCCAATTTGCATGTTCCCTCGCAAACTGAAGTCTTGCAACTGGATGCTCTCTGGTGAGACCCTTGGTCTGAAATTGTCGTCTTCTCTGAGCCTGTTCCTAACAGTTTGCAATGAAATATGCACATTTCTGGAAAGTGCAAGTTCATTTTGTAGCATTCTAGCCGTACAGTGCTGAACTCCTAGTGCAGTTAAACGAAGCCAAAACCATCAACTGGTGTTGTTATCCGATTTCTTCTCTGTTCTACCCTTCTTCCATATTCCCCTGTTTCGTGGTACCGATTAATTGCTCTTGCTACATATAACAGGTATTATTGATGGAATCGCAAAGAGTCCTAGGAAACGTTTCAAAATTTTTCAATTTAAAAACTGGCGTCGCACAAAGAAAGTCAGGAGAGCGTTTTTCTTGAAGACTATTTGGAAATCTCAGAAATATTTTTTTTAAAAATCACTAGCGTATTAGTTTTTTCTTTGAGAATACTTGCGTTGTGCCCTTACGCGTGCCACTAGTGAGTCCAAATTACTGTTTCCATTGAAAACTATGCATCTTTGGAAGTTTTCGACCACTCCAAAATTTTACCTCAATATCTAAAGTGGTTTACGAAAAATTCAAATTCAACTTTTTTCGATAAAGCTTTATCACCCTGTAAATCGGTAACGAAGTATTTTCGGACCTCTGTTTATATGAACTGTTTTTATGAAATGACTTCAGCAAATACTTCCTCAAATATTGCCTTGTCATTTTCAAAACACCCTCTATATCTTCAAAACGAAGATCCGATGGTTCAAGAGCAGTAGGAGGAAGTCTGACTTTGTTGTGTAAATGGATGCACGACACTGATGAGGTCCAATGAGACCAAAACTGCAGTCCGTATCTCATCCTATTCATGATATCTGACCAGATTGTATCACAACTAGGTGGCTCTGATTAAGTTAACGATGATTATGAAGAGTGAATCGGAAAACAACGTTCTTCCAGGAAGGGTATTGTACATAATCTACAGAAGGTTGAATATTGTCACCTTAATAAAAGTCTTAGATAAGTCTCATTGATAGATGTCAAAAATCACAACTGAGAATAACTGAAGCTATATTTGTGGTTGCTTTAATAATTTTTTTTATGTTATCACTTTTCATTAAAAACACCTAAACCACCTCTACTGTAATTTAGTCAAGGATTATGCGGAAAAGCACTCACTTTAATTTTTCGACAATTCATACCGATGGAACATCGTAGTGAGCAAGGTGCAAAAAATATCTGATGAAATGACACAGTCTTTCTTTTTCAGATAACACAGGATTTTTCGCTAGAATGCAGCTGGGAAATCTACCTAAATTGAAAAACGCTGAACTACGAGAGTTCATAGGAAACCAGGTATGTGAATAATAAATTCCTCCTTCAAGTTATATAGTGGGAAATATTTCGTTCTGATTTGTTATTTTATAGTTTCACATTTGTTTGCGAGAAGGAGGGTGTGTGACGTGTTCACTTGGGACAGTGATATGACAAATCTTATCTCATTTTTCCGCTTCTTTTCATCTAGAAGACGGACTGAAACGCACAAGAAACATATATATTTCAGAAAAGTACGCGGAAGATGCTCAACGTCATCTGAAATCTTTGTAACGTCTTTTCGATCAGATTCGTCAAAATATTCTTCCTAATTCTGTTTGATTATTTCTGGGATTTGGTCGATTGATGTAATGCACTCTTAGAAATGATCTAGATATACATTTTCCACAAAAATTGTCGCATCACCCTACTTTTACGACAATACAATATAGACTTTTAGGTTGGTCATTCAAGAGTCGCTTGGTAACTTTCAGAAGTGTGAAATAAGAAAATATCATTCATCAAAGATGAATTTATGATGAAAATATCAACAATTTTCGAGTTAATGAAAAATTGAATAATTCTACCATCTCCAAACATTCGCGAAGAAACCAGTAAACTAGCATCGAATGGTTACTAATGATTTTCAAAATCGAGTATTTCCTCCCCAGGCCCTAATTACAGCCATTATACGTCTCGGAAGCCCCTCAAAATAATTTTGGATGTACTCATGTTTCAGTGATTTCCGAATTTCAAGAAGTAGAGTTTCTAGTTATTGGAGTGTTCTATAAGGCATCCTACATTGCTGAATTTGCCACCCCATGTTGTTCCAAACATATTCTATGGGATTCAAGTCGGGACTTCTGGCTGGCCATCTTAATATTAATTTCGGCATTTTGCAGAAATTCTGTAACTTCACTAGCTGCATGAGGCCGAGCATTATCATGCATATAAATGAAGTTTTCGCCAATCAATGGGCCAAAGGGTAAAACATGGGGTTCAAGAATATCTGCGGTGTATCTGGCCGCTGTCATTCTTCCATAATTCACTAGGACTAACTCAGTTCGACCATGGAAAGAAATACCTCCCCAAACCATTACTGAGCCCCCTCCAAAGTTTTAGGTTTGCCGGATATTCCATTGCTGATACCGTTCTCCAGGTCGCCTGTATACAGGCATGCGTCTGCCAGTTGAAACTACACATAACCTGGACTCGTCGGAAAATGGAATATTCGACCATTCTGGAATACCCCAATTTGCATGTTCCCTCGCAAACTGAAGTCTTGCAACTGGGATGCTCTCTGGTGAGACGCGCGCCGGTAGAAGCCACCCTTGGTCTGATATCGTCTTCTCTGAGCCTGTTCCTAACAATTTGCAATGAAATATGCTCATTCCTTGAAAGTGCAGGTTCATTTTGTAGCATTCTAGCCCTACAGAGCCGAACTCCTAGTGCAGTTAAACGAAGCCAACGATCATCTACTGGTGTTGTTATCCGAGTTATTCCCTGTCCGGCCCTTCTTCCATATTCCCCTGTTTCGTGGTACCGATTAATTGCTCTTGAAATAGTGCTTTGGTTAACATTGAACAAGTTAGCCACGTAACGTTGGCTTCGTCCCTCTTCCAGGAGTGTTAAATTTCTTACCACTTCATGATCACTCAAATAGCGTCCAGGACTTTCAGCAGCCATTATAGTAAATTCGAAGATTCGAAAATCAACAAGAAAGACAAGAAAAAACTTGCATTAATTCAGCGTGAAAACTGAAGAGAAATTGAATGAATACTGATAGTCAAATAAACTCATTCTTGTTTCAGACGTGTTTGAGATCATATGGAAACAAATGTTACTATATAGGTAAGATTTTTTCCCCCATATGTCCAATAATATATGTTGAAAAAGAAACTGCGATCGAGCTGCTTAATCGATTGTGGAATTCAGAATTCCAGGTGATGCGACAATTCTTGTGGTGTGTGTATTTAAACTTCTGTGAATATTCATGGGGCATAAAACACGACCGACTCAACAGGGTTTCGAAATGGTGAAGATGGGATAGCCCATTGAAGAAAGTGGAGGGGGTGATCGAGAAAGCTTTAGATCAGCTGAGAAAAAGGAGAAGCTTCTCGAGCTTTTCCGCAATTTGAAAAGTAGTTAATCACACTATAACCGACCGCTTGTGTCGCTCTGATATTTAAAAATCGGGACAAGCTGGAGGTGTCGAATTATCCTCCAGTAAGCTCAACTTCTATCATAGCTGGTGAACTCATGAGATTTCTGATGGTGAATTTCATACTCCCGCCTCGCCAGCATGGTTTCATGAAGAAATATTCAGTGGTGACAAATTTGATTTAATCTCTAGACGATTGGACGAGGACTTTTCAAGAGCTCTTGATAGAAATCCTAATAAGAGACTCATCATGAAACTACAACATTTTAGTGTGCGTGGAAATCTATTAAAGTGGATTGATTGCTTTCTTTCTCAGAGAGATTTTTGTTTGGGTGTGTAATGGGGTATGGCAGGAGGGGATGGTGATTCACAGTGTTCCATAGGGGTCGGTATTGGGTCCCATTCTCTCTCTAATATATTCCCATGATCTTCTGCAGAATATTTGCTCAAGTTTAACCTCATAGGCATAGTTTTCAAATGATGTGAAGACCGGATGTTGACTTTGAGCGTAAAGTAGTGTGTGATTCTCTATGATGGTGAGTGAAACCAAAAATTTGACTATACTATTAATAATGTTAGCTCAGCAAAAGTGTTTCAGCATGGTGATTTGGATATTGTGGTCAGCTGTGACATGAGCTGGTCCCCCCACATATCCACGATATCGATCGAATGTGTTCGAGGATCTGAACCGAACTTATGTCAGATCTTTGCTGGAATTTGGTGCTAGAGTATGGTACGCTAGTCATGCTCGAGACCAAAACCTGTTGATGTCGGTCCAACGCCTGGTCACTAGGCTTGGGTATGGTACTGTTCGACCAATATATGAGGAACGACTTCGCATCGAGAAGATTCAACAAACTGAAGTTTTCAATTATTTAAAACTAGATTCCAAAATTCTGTCTAGCATTATCAATGAATTATGGATTCATTAAGAGTGTTCCCCATATACTCATCAAATACATATACGAAAACGCCACAATCCAAATAACGATAGACGAAGAAATATCATGAGAAATCCCCGTGAAAAGAGGCATACGACAGGGAGACGCGATCTCTCCAAAATTATTTACATTGGCTCTGGAGGACGTGTTCAAGGGTTTGAAGTGGGAAACGAGAGGCATTAATATAGATCGTGTACGTCTGAACCATTTCGATTTGCGATTTTTGCACGATTCTGGAAGAACTATATGAGGCTGCCTTACCTTATGGACTCGAGATGAACCTAGATAAAACGAAAGTTAAGAGTCCTGAAACTTTTAGAATCAGTATCGGTAACCACGAGGTCGAAAATGTTACAGAATTCATTTATCTAGGGCATAAAATCGTACAAGGCAGAGAAAATCAAACCTCTGAAATATCGAGAAGATTTGGCTAGGTTGGCTGCATTTCGAATACTGGGTCATGTGTTGAAATCTCGACAAATCCCAATAAATCTCATAGGAAACCATTTGAGACATGAATTATACCAATTCCTACATACGGTCTTGAGACAATGACAGTCACCCGCTCATACGCCAACAAACTCCACGTGACACAACGAGCAATGGAGAGATCGATGCTTCGCGTAAACTTGCGAGATAAGATCAAGAATGAGAAAATAAGACGAAACACACGCGTAACGGACATTTTGAGAAGAATAGCGGAACTCAAATGGCGCTGGGCTGGACATGTAGTCCGCCAAGAACCAAACAGATGGACTTATAGAATAATGGTATGGCGACCAAGACAAACCAAGAGGAGTGTTGGTAGACCTCCGAAACGATGGCGGGATGATATCCAGAAAACAACAGGAAAAACTTGGGTTCAGATTACCTTAAATAGACAGGGATGGAAAGATTTGGAAGAGGCCTTTGTCCAAGAGTGGATATCCACAGGCTGAAGAGAGAGAGAGTTTCCAATAAACAAAAAGTTTTTGCGAATAGTTTATGTTCAATTTTCAACAGAGACAGGGCACTACAAACTATTCTAGAAATACTCATATATCAATAGCAGTTAATCCTCAATCGAAATCATACATGCAAGCTGGATCACATTCTGTACCTAATACGAATTTCCGGCAGTGTATTATAATTTAATAGCGTTAATCTAGCAAAGGTTAATCACTTAAAGCGTGAATCCAATATTCAGCTCATATCCATAATTACGCATTATTTCGAGATAGAACGTATCGAATTAACTCAATCGAATTCAGTGGTCCAAATTAAGTCACCCTTAAATAAATTCTTGCGGTAGAGATCATTTTATGCATCTTACATTGTATGCTGATTCAATCTACAAAGCTGATATTCGATGTGCCCATTCCATTTTTGAATAAATCGGAGAATACACAGTTTTTTTCCTGAACGTCATGAAAATCATTCAATTGAGTTCAAGTAGATTTGTTTTCACCATTGCTTGAATATGATATCTCGTAAATGGTCTACCTTGGTCTCTACGTGGTATTGTGCCCGTCTTGCAGCATTTTCCATATTTTTCTTCACTAGTTCGACCACATAGCTGCTATTTCCCGACGAATTTTGGTTTTCAGCTCTTCCAGGGTCTTCAGCTTTTCGACGTAAACATTTGATTTCAAACAACCTCATGAAAAGAAAATCTGGTTATCTTGGCGGCCAATCGAAAACATTATTTTTGACATGAAACAGCCATGGATAATTGCTCCAAGAAATTGATTGTAGTGCGGTTTGTGTATGGTGGCACGCCGTTTTGTTGAAACCAGTAGTGCCTCATATGCTTTCGCCGAATAATTGGCATGAAAAAATTTATTATTATATCGCGATAACGCACCTGATTGACAGTAACTGTGTGGCCATCTTCGAAAAAGAAGGGCCCAATGACCATGGTAGCATAAACATTGCAACAGTAACTTTTGTATCGTAATGAGGTTCCGCTTGAATATCTTGTGGATTTTAAGTATCATTTATAGGGCAATTTTGTTTGTTTTTCGTTCCGTTAATATGGAAATGAGCTTCATCTGTCATAATAATATAACGTCAAAATTGCTCGTCTTATTCATTCATTTCGATGATACTTTGGGTCCATTCCAATCGACGTGGCTTACCGGCAGGCAACATTTTTTGTGTCAATTGAATATTGTACGGAATTGAATGCAAATCAACTCGTAAAATGAGAACGGTGTTTTTGGGATGTTCTTGGTGACTGCTCAACACTGGCTCATACAGCTGCAAGATTCTCATCCGATTATTTGGCCTCTTTGGGTTGGCAAGAGCATGATCAGTTGTAAATCTTTAAGAGGAACGATGAATTGTTCTGTTGAACGGCTCAATTTTCAGTTTATTTATTCTGTTAAAAGCACGTAGAGTTTTCATTAAAGACTCGTTTTGTTGGATGTGAATCTCAACAATTTCAGAGCATTCGCGTGGCGTGTACAGTTCCATATTAAAAATCTGCTTAGAATGACCCTTCAAACGCGCTATGTCATTAGTCAATTTGACATCGCTGGCAAGAGTTACAGAGTTTTCTGATGGGCAACCTTGTATAGATTTGTAAGCCGTCTTGGAAAACAGCTAAGAGTTATTGAACTCCGAGATTAGGTAGGTAGCGTAGGTGAATCTCCTTACGTTTACTCCCTAATCGTATCTTGTAGATACTTATTAGGTTTCCGACAATGTCTACATCGCCAATCTGCTGATTATGGAAATATAAGATTGAAAAACATAATGTTGATATACATTGCGATCTTTTTAGCATGTCTCGTGATTTCAGAAAACGGAACTCGGACAGAATTCATTGCGGTGCAATCCTTTTCTCGTAGCAAGCCAAATTATCTCGAACATCCCATTTTACTTTGTTGTCGATGAGGCTACGAGCGAAGTTTTGAGTATCTAAGAGAACTCACTAGAATAAGCTCTAAATTATATAATTATTTACGTTATAGTATTTGAAGTATCGGATGTCGAAGTTGTTACATGTTGTCATTAAGATACTCGTCGATCATGAGAATTCTTTTCATGAAAATTCGAATACCCACTATTTCTGCGATACTTTACTCATAATTCCTAATATACCAGATGTACCGGTACAAAGTGAAATTCAAAAGCAAATAAAGCGACAGAAGAACTTATGGCAGAGATACTTAAGATACCGCTTCGACATAGACTATAATCACCGCAGACGTCTCTCTAATGAGTTGGAAATGAAAACAAGTAATAGGAAGAATACCTACGAGTCCGACATTGTCAATAGTAAGAATCCTAAAAAATTTTTCAAGTGTGTTAGATCGCATCTAACCAGCAGAGTCCGAAATCCTCAAATTCGCAAAATCTAACCCAATGGTGTCATTTCGAACGACAATGATGAGGTCGCTAATAAGTTTGCTGATGTCTTTTACGAGTCGTATACCATGAAATAAATATCCTGCCTCCACAAGTAAATCTATGCCCTAGAACGATACATTAAATTCACGATATATAATTTACTTAAAATTCAGTTTTGAGAAAGCTTAATGGACTCGATATATCAAAATCTCCAAGACACGATAATATTTTAACTTTCTTTCTTGCAAAATGCGCTTCTTACATTGCCGCGCCAGTTGCTTAACTCATACAGCAATCTCTTTCAACATCAGCTTTTCCGAACATTCTGAAAACAGCAGCTGTAAAGCCAATTCATTAAAGTTGGGACAAGTTCGATGCCGGAAACTACCGTCCAATTAGTTTAACACCCATTGTAGTTATGGAGTCTATTATTGCTGATGAACTGATCGATTTCTTTACGATAAATAATATTATACCAATCGAACAACATGGTTTCACAAGAGGGGTAACACTCGTTACAAATTCACATCACTGTCTCGCTGATTGGACTAAATTTTTAGATGAAGGGCACCCAGTGGATATAGTCAACCACGACTTCAGCAGGGCTTTTGACAGGGTTCCAAAAAATCGATCCTGCTCGCTTGGATATCAGCATTTCTTAGTGATAGACACTTCTACGTTAAAATGATTAGTTCGTTGAGCGTGAGTAAGAAAGTTCTGAGTGGTGTGTCGCAGGGGTCTGTTCTTGGACCTCTGCTGTTTAACGTATATACATCCAACTTAAAATAAGCTGTTGAGTCAGGACTTTCTATATACGCGAATGAAACTAAAATATACTGCAAAAGTAATCAGTCTAGTGTCATTCAGGCTGATATCGACCGCGTGTTTGCGTGGAGTAATAAATGGTTATTGCCTCTCAATAGTTCTAAGTGTGTCGTGCTCCATCTCAAAAGGACCAACTCAAAAGTGCAATACTTCATTAATAATCAATGCCTCAAAGACACAAATTGCCATCGTGACCTTGAAGTTATTATCAACTCTACACTTTCTTGGTCCCAACGAACATTACAGCAAGTCAAAAGGGCGAACTCTATTATTTACGTACTTTCGACAGTGTTCAATTCTTGAATTCGCAAATCCTATTTGGTCTCCTACTCTTGTGCGGGAGATCGACATGATAGAAAACGCACACAAACCCTTCACACGGCTACCATTGTATTTTCCCCAACGACCACCTGACGGAGAACGTTTACGAATGATGAACCTCATTCCCTTGGGGAGGAGAAGATGACGTGACGATCTCATCCAAACATTCAAGGCTTTGTGTTTGGGGGATTCCCCGGTTGCTCACCTTTACACTCTGAATGATGACGAGAGACCTCGAGGACATTGCTTTAAACTTCGCAGAGAAAATTTCTGAACTACCAGCCGTCAACAGAGTGTGACTAGAATGCTTTGCGAAACGAAGTTGTAGAGGCGAGATATGTTACGAATTTAAAAACTTTGCTGGACAATAATTTTTTGCACTGGTCTCTTTTCCAGTTATTTTTATATAGAGTTATCATCGAATTTCCATTCCTCAGCTCTTATTCACCTCAAATAATAATAATAATAATGGCGTTCCAACGGTGGCGCAAGCCATTTTGCCTACAAACACGAGAACCGACTCCCTAGGAACGCATGAAGTGGACCCCATAAATGAATTCCTTCATTATGCGTTCCTATCACAAGATTACAAACTTGGAATCGGAAATGACAGCATACAGATACGCTATACATCTTGCGTTCGTAGAAAAATATCCGGAATTACATCACATATCCGAGCAGAGAATTTTGGATCAACGAAGAAAAATCGTTAAAAACAAGCTACTTTCTCTTGAAACGTTGCAAAGCATACGAGAAGAGGTTATAATGGAACTCAGAAATGAGGATGATACTCATAACGGTATACCTACTGTCAATGAAAGTGTTACAGATAACATCGAAGCAATGGAAACGAATATCAACATAGAGCGTCCCCCTGAGACGAACCAGCCAAACGAATTCATGAATTTAGCACGATCAGAATTCAACAGAGCAATAACTGAACTCAGTGGTAGTAAACCAACTAAACAAGCCTCCACAACTCTGATTCGATCTGAGCCAAAAAGCGACAGAAATGCACCATGGCAAAAACGATTGGAGAGGATATTGACAATGTTAGAGCTGAGATCGGTCGCCTCACAGAATTCCTGAGAAACAAAAGCCTCCGAGGCGCTTGAAATCCCATATAGGCGAAATTCATAGAAAAATTGATACGAACACAAAACACCCTGATCACAAACAACATATCAACGTGTATATGGACACTTTGAAGGAGAAATTTCAAGCAAAAGCAAAGAGAGATATATCAAGTGTACTGAAGGGAAATATCTAAACCAAAGGTTCCTCCAAAGCGCGGCCAATTTTCATAAAGGAAATAACAATACAGCGAACAACAATAACAGAAAAGTTCCTGACGCGCAGTGCTTGACCGATTATTGGTCATCGTTATGGTCGAACCCCAAAAAACACGTAAAAGATGCCGAATGGATCACGAATGAAAAGCAAAGCCCTAATATCAATCATATGGACTTCGAAGAAATAACGGAGGAAGAAATCACAACAATGGTTAGAGCGACCAACATTTGAAAGGCCACAGGTATAGATAATATCCACAATTCCTTTAACAAGAAGTTTAATAAACTCCATGGAGCCCTAGTAAAACAGCTCAAGTATGTTCTTCAACAACCCAGGAAAACACCCACTTTCCTAACACAAAGCTTAACATATATGCTACCTGAGGGCGATAGAACACAAGATCTGTCTCAATATAGGCCAATCACTTGTCTGGCAACGCTCAACAAAATTCTCACCTCATGCATCTCCAATCGAATAATTCAACAATTTGATGACAACGAAATATTAGCAGAGGAGCAGAAGGGATGCAGAAGGAAGCACCACAAGTGCAAGGAACAACTCATCATCGATTCTGTGATTATGAAACAGGCACAAGGAGGGCATCGAAATGTTCATTCAGCATTTCATTTAGATTATATGCAAGCACTCGATAGTACCGCCCATTCTTGGCTTGTCGAAGTATTAGAAATATACCAAATTCATCTAGTCCTGGTTGAATTCTTGAAGACAACAATGACACTTTGGAGCAAGTCTCTGCAGATCAACATGAACAATAAGTCAATTAAAACTGACGAGATACCCATACGTTGGGGAATTTTCCAAGGAATCTCTTTGGGTCCACTATGGTTCTGTTTGCTATGAACCCATTGCCCCCAATACTCAATAGAACAGGTTACGGATTTAGGATAAAAACAGATAGGAACTATCACACAATCTCCCAGCTGCTGTATACGGATGGCATCAAATTTTATGCATCGAACAAGAAGCAATTGGATGGTCTGCTGAAAACTTTCAATCAGTTCTCGGCAGTTCTTGATCTTGATCGAAAAATGTTAGATCCTCAACATTCAAAGAGGGAAAGATATATATGGTGAAACACAACTTCCAAACAGTGATATTATACATTGTATGAGGAATGGCGAAATGTACAAATATTTGGGCTACCAACAAGCCAGATTTCTAGACCAAAACAGTCAAAGGAGAAGATTCGTTCAGAGTACAGTCAGCGTCTGAAAACTATACTGAAGTCAATGCTGAACTCGGGGAATCTAGTCAAAGCAATTAATACATACGCCATTCCAGTATTGCTTTACTCATTTGGAAGAATCAGATGGATTAAGACAGAACTGGATGATATTCAAGACAGACCCAAACGATGCTGACAAAGTACAACAATCACCATCCAAAATCGTCTGTGATAAGAACAACTTTGAAGCGGAAAGAATTAGGAAGCGGATTGATGGATGTGGTCTACTTACATACCGAACAGATAAAAAACCTCAGAAAATTCTTCTCTGCAAAAGCTCGTACTTCTGACCTCCATAGAGTGGTATCGTTGGCTGATAAGGGATATACACCTCTGAATCTTGCTTCCAATGATGACCTGCTCAATCTACCGTTCCTATCACATACTGGAAACAAGAGCAATGGGTAAGAAAGGAATTGCATGGACGACATCACCATGAGAATAATCAACCACACATCGACAAAGAAGCTTCCAACAATATTTGATGAAAAGAGAACTATTCGTTGAGACAGGGGGATTCCTTATGCTCATCCAAGACCAAGTGATCGCTACAAACAACTAGAAAAAAATTATGATTAAAGACGGAACATTACGAACAGATAAATTCAAGAAATGCCATATATAAGATCGAAGACTATAAAGCATATTACGTCCGGCTGCGAACAATTGTTCAGTACAGACCATCTTGTGCAACGTTATCCATCAGGAACTTGCACACAAGTACGGACTTTTGAATGCTTTCCAACCATATTACAAGTATCAACCGGCGTTTGTATTGGAAAATGACTCTATCAGATGATACTACGATATGCTGAAATGGTGACGAATAATAGGCCGGACATGTTGGTGTATGATAAGAGAGCCAGAACAGCAATGCTGGTGGATGTCGCCATACCGAATAATACCAACGTGCTGAACAAGTTTCAGGAGTAAAAGTCCAAATACACAGACCTTGCTATTGAGATAAAGAAGATGTGGCACCTCAATAGAAAAGATATGGTTCCTGTCATTATTTCTTCGACTGGGTTAATAACCGAAAGTTTTCATGATAGCCTTAAGAAATTAGAATTGCATAGGAATACCTATATAGAAATACAAAAGCTGTAATTCTCAATACAGGAGGTTAGTAAGAAAATTTATGTCAAATATATATATATATATATATATATATATATATATATATATATATTTCCTTTTGATTGCTGAACTTGGGGAAGGTAAATTATATCCAGCTAAAAGTCTACAATAATAAATAATAATAATAAAAATGTGTTGGTAGGGAACTTTTGTTGTGAACGACACGACATTTGTCAAATATATCCAATCACCTTACAATCATTGAACAAAAATCGTCATATTTTTGATTTCATTAAATTGTCACATTTTGTACCGGAAATTGATGATTTGCAGAAAACATTAATTTTGGATCGCATCTGACGGAAAGTGTTGCAGAGTCGCATGGAATGCTCGTCGAGACATACGATGAACATACTCTTTTAAAAGCAACATGCAGAAGATGGTTTCAACGGTTCAGATATAATGATTTTGACGTGAGAATTGAAGAACGTGGAAGACCACCCGAAGTTTCAAGACGTCGAACTGTAAGCAATACAAAACCAAATGGCAGCCATATATAATGTTGCACAAAAAACAATTTCAGACCGTTTGAAAGCTATGGGAAAGATCCAAAAGTGTGGAAATTGGATACCATATGAATTGAATGAAAGACGAATAGAAAATCGAAACAACACTTGTGAAATTTTGCTTCAAAGACACAAAAGAAAATGAGTTTTGCAGCGAATCGTCACCGGCGATAAAAAATGGATTTATTTTAAGAATCCTGAACGGAGAATGTTGTAGGTTAATTCGGGACAACCATCAAGATCGACTGCAGAAACAGATCGATTCATTACGAATCCAATGCTCTGTGTTTGTTGGGATCAGAAGGGTGTAGTATATCATGAGCTTCTAAAACCTGGTGGAACTGTTAATAAAAATCGTATCAGACAAAAAAGGATCAATTTGAACCATTCATTAATCGCAAAACTACCAGAATGATCCAGAAGACAAAGTAATTTTTTTATATGACAAAAAATCGGTTCAGGATACAATCAAAGTACTTGGCTGGGTGCTGCTATTCCAACTGCTGAATTCACCAGACTTGGCTCCTTCCGATCATTCGATTAATTTTTGTTCTCATCCATGGGACATGCATTGGCTGAGCAGCACTCAGATTTCTACGTCAGAAATCGGGTGTCTGATTGGTTTTCTTCATTCAAAAGACAAACATTTCTATTAGTATCCACAAATTGGCAGGAGGATGTGAAATGTAATGGTCAATTTTTTGAAAAAACGCTAATTTCATACCGATACACCTGGTACATATTTGTGTACAGTCTATAAAGTTCGAAATGCAAAGTAAATGCATTTTGATGTTACACTGAAGCTGACCAGACTTCTAAGGATGGATAGCTTGTATCGTAATCTAGGATATGCGTCTGGCGTGTACAGATAAGAAACTAATTTTCTGAATTACTTTGCGAATAGCATTTCTGGCTAGGTCGTAAACCGATATCTTTCGATCGTTTTCGTCATCACGTTCAATTCTCGTATTTTTGTTTTGCGAGCGTTAAGTTCTCCCTTGGTATTTCTGCGTGCTATACTCGGAAACAACGTTGCAACTTTGTCTTTAATTTTGCGCGTTTTGGAAGCGAGCTTGAGAAGTTTTTACTGAGCGTGTTGCCCAGTCTTCAGAGTGAAGCAATTAAAATTAATCTAGATAATACCTTATTAAATTTGCTTCTCCGTCGAAGTTTATTTCGATTTATTTTAATATATGGGTTATTCGAAAGTTATTACGTTTTTAATGAAAGAGGATTTAATTGTATTTTTTTTGCACCCAACTTCACACTTAATCCGTATAACTTTTATTTGCATTGAGAGATCATATAGCAAGTCTTGTATGTGAAAAATTCCATTTAACTGTACGCAGTAGTTTTTGGTTGGGGCCCTTTTAAATATGGGGAGCGATAATCAACATTTTAGACATATCGTACTGTTTTACTACAAAAAGGATAAAAATGCTGTTCAAGCCAGAAAGCAATTTATATAATTGTCATATGCACAATAAATGAATACAAACAGGAAACCCCATTTTTAAACTAAGTTGAAACATAAATTTATGTGATTATTCATTTCTAACAAGTGGTTACCTGATATGGGTCTTGAAACAAAGAAATGAAATACTGAACAATTCAAAACTGACACAACAAGATCGTTTGATTTAGATATGTATTCGAGCCATAATTGTCCTTGCAGTTTCAACAGATTCGGGCAACACACCAAACTATTCACTACCTTGAAAAAGAAACATAAATCGAAAATTTTTCTCATCATTCGAAGAGGCTTTAGGCCGTTTGTAATACGCAGGATATCGAGGTCCGACGGTGGCACCTGAAGGATAAATATCTCAAAAATTTACGCTGAACCTTCTCTAAACAATCTTTATCTCAAAAATAAAAAAGGGATAAAGTGCAGGTTCCATATTTTAATTTGGATCTTACTAACGAACAGTACAACAGTTTTAAAGTATCAGCAGAAAATCGCACTGAATATCTAACAATGAACCCCAGCATCCAGTGAGCCTCAGATGTTCTTATTCGCATATGCTCCTTAAACTTATACCGACCATCAAGTGATATGCACAAATCTCGACACACGCGACAGCTCTACACCATCCAGAAAGTAACTATGCATAACAGCCGTATTGGAAGGATAGAAGGTAATAGTTTGACGCTTGTCAGATTCAGTGAACTAACATGAGTCCAACACAGCAAAGAATCAACTTGGCGTTGCAATTCATATACATCTGTAACATCTCTGATAAGACGATATTATTTCATATCATCCGCAAATAACAAAACTCCGGAACGCAAGGCATTCCTGATGCCATTAGTAAAGACATTTAACAACAAAGGGCCAAGGTGGGAGCCCTGAGGTACACCACCTGCCTCTTATCAGGAAATCTTCGTGCAACAACTCTACTTGCCAACAAAGAATTTCTATCAAACTCACCCTGAATGAAAATCATATCAACCATTTCTTCTTTGGAGACATTCATGGCAGTCAATTAAGAAAATTGGGTTCAAACCTCACTTTAACAATGTTTTATAACGAAACACTGATAAGTCCACCATGTAAAATGCAGAATATGATATGTCCGGATACCTGACAGAAAGCACAAATGAAAAAAATATCAACACATACCTCGATTTACATTTTCATCATCTTAATCATTCGTTAAAAGAATGATCTTGTTTAGGTTTCATATTTTACTACTTGAATCATTAAAGAACAAAAAATTTCTATGAGAATAAAGATGCATGTTCATGAATTCGATACGGTTTGTAGAAGTTTCATCAAAATATTCACCAATAATCGAATATTTCGAAAATGATCGAAGATGAAGATAAGGTTACTTATGTAAAAATATAGCACAATATTTAATTAGTTGACACAAATAATACATGGAGTTCCATTTGAAAAAATCAAGATATGATATTTTTAAAATTACAATATTCAATAATTTTTTGAGTCACTCCTGTATGAAATGAGATTAATCTATTTCAATTCATCAATGAAGCTATCCTTGGGCAATAAGAAAACGTAAGGAAAAAAGTATTCATCCTCTCTGGCCGAAGGATCATGCGATTTGAGAGCCTATTTTCATGAATTGTTACGAAAAAAAAATATTGATGCGAAACTATTCACCAAAAAAACTTATAACAAAAAAAATCATAGCAGAGTTTAGGCCGCTCATAAATCTCGAACAAAAAAGTGGTCTTCCAATCTGAAAAAAACCCCCAAGAATTTTATAGAGAAAATTGGGACATCCTGTTTAATGCATGATAAATTGCTGAAGTAGATTTTTACTTTTCAATACAATACCATTAGAACAAAAATGAAACCTTCAAGAGTGTACGAGCTACAGAGCACCTCGCCACTGGTGAATCACCCAGTATATATCTCTCTATCTATATATATATATGAATTCCATAAAAATTTACAATATACTTTAGAGACTGAATAGAAAATTAGCATGAACTTCCTTGACCCAACAATAACACGAGAAGACAATAAATTACTAACAAGATGATACCAGAAGGAAATAAGCGAAAATATTATCTTAAACTACAATTCAAACCATCACCCAACCCAAAAAGAGTGCATTATGAAAAGATATATTGACAAGGAACTGAAACTCACCTCACCATAGTTGAGAAAAGAAGAATAAAACCTACTAAGAATAAACGGCTAGCCAGAAAACAACATTAAAGAACGAACACATAAACTATACAACACAGAACAAAAAAGAAAAACGACATAACTAATACCACAGGATACATAACCATCCCATACAGACCCCAACTAACGGAAACCATCGAGAACGTCCTCAAACCTTATATTTTCAAGATAGCCTACTCAGCCATGAATTAACTAAGACAGTTACATACAAAACTAAAATGAAAATTACTGCACAAGGCGAAAACTCACATAGTATACGCCATACCCTGCAAGTACTGCGAAAAAAACTACATTGGACAAACACAACAATATCTCAAAGAACGTCTCAAACCCCACGAATACGCAAAAGACGACAGCACCGCACTGTACAAACACAAAGAACAAGATGAACACGAATGCGATGTTAATCCAACAAACATTCTTGACAAAGAACATAACAGAAGAAAGAAAATATGAACAACTCTGTAAATTGCAATAAAGATATAAAGACACTAAACTACATATACATAGATCTTCTACAAAACACAACACAAAAAGAAAACACGTTTCAAAAAGTTTAACAATCATAGTAGACACAAAGAATATAGTATAATACAAACAGATCCCAGAAAAATTCACAACGGAAACAGCGCAATAGAAAACATCGACACACATAATCTCCAAAAAACAGACATCTCCAAAACACAAAGTTAAATCTAGATTCTGACAAATGAAAATCAAACAATCATCCCAAAAATTAGTGGGTTAGATACTACATACATATTATCTATAGCGATGGTATCTATCTATAACTTTCGAGATTTTCCATGTTGGAACGCTAACTATCAAAACTTTCCTAATAATTCTTTCAATAGAAGAAATCGCTATGTACACTGCATATCTCCCACACCATTCTTATGTTATACTAACGAAAATCGAGTCGCTTATTGTACAAACAACTAAAATACAGGCTTACCAACTGATATAAGTTGGAATTGAAATTTGCTATTTTCTTCATAGAAAACTGGAAAACTTATAATATTACTTCGCACTTCGTTATGACTTCCTTTTGTTGATAAAATTTCTTTACTACTGAACTTTTCTTTGCTTGCTGAAATCTATTCGAAGGATATAAAACTGCAGGCGATCTCGCTAACTTGTTTACGATCGTTGAGATTTCTTATTATTGTAATTCGTATATTACATCATCACATCAAAATTTTATAGAGATTTACATTGAAACCCGTAGGAAACTAGGCCATAATCTCCAACAAATAAAACCTTTGTTCCTTTCTGGATTAAATGGGATAGACAGTTAGTGGACGTTTTCTGCGCATTCACTGCGCTTTTACCTAGTATCATGGATCAAAATCTTTTCAACAAATTGATCAGTTACTTGTGTTCTAGGAGAATCTAAACGATTCTCATTTCAACTGATGTGTATTCTGAAACGATGCCTATATTATTGTTAGTATTCAGAGTAAAAATTCTCAGCTTTTATCAAAGAATATACTTGTCGTATTCGTTGTGTATTACACAGCTCTACAAAAAAAAAAAATTTATTGTTGCCCTGGATATCATCGCAAATTTGCTCAGATTACGAATATATTCATGAAAGTTCTCAATGTGCTCGTATTTTCATGATTTTTGCATTTCTTATATTTTGAACAATTATAAGCTTGTTAGAAATAAAATTTAATTTTCCAGTCATGATTAGGCTTCTGCGCAACTTTTTCGCGCATACAAACATCACCTGATCCCCACTCTCAGACCCCTTGCTCCACAGAACCGCTGAGATCTCAGTTATTTGACAATATTGAAGTACATATACACGTAAATCTGGATAAAGTGTCATGGATTAATATTTTGTTTCAATTACTGAATGTCCATTCTTATATATTTGTCTTCTAGTCTAAAATATGAGTTCGTCACGAAGAAAGTGGAAATATTGTAGTGATTTATTTTGTTATATTTGCAGTGTTTATATACCAAAAAAACAGAAAAGAAATATCACAGACTTTGTCAAGGAGACTTATGTTGAATATTTTGGTTTCAAAATGGACAAATTAGGTAAACCATGGGTTCCTAATAAAGTTTGTAAGTCCTGTGTTGAGTCTTTACGGTTGTGGAAATAAGGTGAACGTTCTGGATTAGACTTTGGTATTCCTATGATCTGGATGGAGCCTACGAATCATTTAGATGATTGTTACTTTTGCGTAGTAGATGTTAAAGGTTTTAATCGAAATCAAACGTGGAGATACCCAGACTTACAGTCTACGAAATGTCCGGTTCTACACAGTTAAAATCTCCTTCGGCCCATATACATTTCAAAAGTAATTCGCATGCCCTCAGAAACAATGATGTTACCAAATCTACAGAAATCGGGACCATCTACTAGTGGAAGTGAATGGGAAGGTGAAACATCTACGCCAAAGTTATTTTCTCAAAATGAACTCAGTGATTTAATACGTGATCTCAATTTATCAAAACAAGGATCAGAACTGTTAGCCTCAAGATTGAAAGAAAAAAATTTATTGGCACCAACAGTAACAATTACAACAAACAGAACTCGAGAAAAAGAGTTATTACAATTTTTTAGTGAAAATGAAGGATTAGTGTATTGTAATGATATCGTGAAGCTGCTTATAGACATGGGTTTAAAAGAGTACCAATCTACTGAAAGGCGCCTTTTTATTGATAGTTGCAAAAGAAGTTTAAAATGCGTCTTATTGCACAATGGAAATAAATTTGCATCAATTCCAATTGCCCATTCAACGAAACTCAAAGAAGAATATAAAAATGTAATATTAGTTTTAGAGAAAATTAAATACTCTGAGCATCAATGGCCGATCTGTGTGGATTTAAAAATGGTTAATTTTTTACTTGGCCAACAAAGTGGATATACAAAATACCCTTGCTTTATTTGTATGTGTGATAGTAGAGCAAAGCAACTTCATTGGGAACAAGATGTTTGGCCTGTTAGAAATTCTTTAACTATCGGTAAAGCCAACATAATAAGGGGGCCGATGGTGAGCAGAGACAAAATCATACTTCCACCATTACATATAAAGTTAGGTATAGTTAAGCAATTTGTAAAAGCTTTGAACAAAGACGGAAATTGTTTTAATTACATTTGCAGAAAATTTCCGAAGCTTATAATGGAAAAATTGAAAGGTTTAATATTTGATGGTCCCCAAATACGGCAATTGATGAAAGACTCAGATTTTATCAAAGTTATGACTGTTCCGGAAAGTAAAGCTTGGAAAAGTTTTGTGTTGGTTGTCGAAAATTTCCTAGGTAACCATAAAGCAGCAAATTAGGAAGAAATTGTGCAAAATATGCTGGAAAACTTTCAGACTTTAGGAGCAAATATGAGTATAAAGTTACACTATCTCCGCAACCATCTAGATAAATTTACGGATAATTTAGGAAATTATAGTGAGGAACAGAGAGAGCGGTTTCATCAAGATCTAAAAGTGATGGAAGAAAGGTATCAAGGTTGATGGGATTGTCACATGATGGCAGATTACTGCTGGTCTTTGAGAAGTGATTGTCCCCTGAAAAATTAGAGAAGAAAAGCTCATAAAAGGCGTTTTATGGAAATATGAAATATATTTTCGACATTTTCCTCTTTATTTACTTTGATGTATCCGAAATTCTCAAAACATAACTGACATTATAAATATATGTGTTATTTTGTTTCTTGTTCTACGATTTTTGTTATGTGAAATGAAAATAAAGATTTAAAAAGAAATCAGAGCAAATCCTACAAAATCATTGATAGTTTCACGAATTGTGTGCATAAATAGACCCAAAATCATTTTCATATCTAGGGCAACAAAACCATTGTAGACCAGTGTTATAATTTCATTCATACTTGATGATTCAGAAGAATTTGCTACTGTAGGAATAACTTTTCTCAAGCTACATTTGTTCTTATAGTTCCCATAATTTTCCTCTTGTTATTCAAGATGTCATTCTCATATATAAATATTTAGAATATCAAGACAGGTAATCCGTAATATATTAAAATTTAAGTTTTTTTTATATGAACCCTAGAAATTTAAAGATTATATCAATTGTTTTGCACTATTCCAGCAGTTCAAATTACAATTTCCTGGCGCATTCGCCATTTTGTATTATGTTTATTGTCCTTTTCTTTAATATCTATTCATTGGATTTGTCATTCTTCCTATACACAGCAGTATTGAGTGGAAAATATTAAAAGTTCAATCGTAATTCCACACGTATAACATAAGAGATTGAAACGCAGAGTATTATTTCGGATTTTAAGGATTTATGCTGCCCACTTGCGAAACGTGATTATATGAGGCATGTTTTTTAATAGGTACTGTTTTGCCACACCACGGCCTCAGCACTGTGGTCCGCGTTCTGCGCATGTACATTGGGTACTGCCTACGCATTGCAGTCTGATTCTTTCTTGTTTACCTTGTTTACTGAGTGTTCATGATGTCTCCGATAATCGTGACTCCTGCCGACTTTGAAGTATCAGCGCTAAACGCCTAAAAACGATCCATAGTCATCGTGAGATCTGTGTAGATTATGAACATGAAATTATGAGTGACGGAATGGTAAGAAAGTGAGTGAGAGCATTTAAAGAAGGCCGTACCAATGTGCATGATGAAAAAGAGAGTGGGCGTCCTTAAATAGTTAATAAAAGTTCGGCGCCCAGAGTGGACAATATGGTGGCGACCATCTGTTCCTGCATTTGAAGAAATACCTGGGCGGTCAGCGTCTTTAAGACGATGGCGGGGTCATAATAGTTATGATGCAGTATTCAAGAAGTCAGATGGCAAAGTTCTATGACGAGGGTATTCAAAGCATCACTTCATTAAAGAAGCAGTCTGGTATTTTGCATTCGTAAAGTTAACTGATAGTACACAGTGTGTTCCAACGAAAATTTGATGTCCTCTAATTCTAGGCAAAGTGATACTAGCGAGAAACGTTGAAACAGGTCAATTCCTGATTGGGGAAAAACGCTTTTGTAGATGATTCACAGCATGTGAAATCAGCCATCCAGTCTTAGCATCCTCTGATACAAGAATAATCGTGGTAAAGAAAGCTCAAATGGCACTTTTTGGTAAATCTCTCAATTTTTTACTCAAATATTTTCTCCATAACTAGTGTGAAGGCTAAAGGCTAATGAATCATTCAGTCTATGAATATTATCCCAAACTATCATCTGGAATATGTTTCCACAAACATATGGTGAGTTTCTTTTAACATAGGTAAGCAGACGCCTAGATTTGAATATATTGACAGTTTGCATTTCGAGAAATATTCGAAAATGAGCAGTTACTCTAGTTTTCGGAATAATTTGCCGAATCCCTATACCTAATTGATTCAGTTGATCATTGATTGATCACTTCCAACAATAATGAGTTTCAACAGTTGTCGACATGAAAGAATAGCTAGGAACACAAAATATTTCAAATAGAACATGGAATAAAAATACGTTCAGTTGTATACTGCAAAAATTTTTGGAGGAAAAGAATGCCTTGTTAAAGCTAGAAATTTGGGTTTGGACCTCAACTCGCCAGGTTCCTGAAATGAAATCGAATTAAACTTAAGGCCCTTCGCCACACCCTTCACCATGAACCTTGCATTCGGAATATAAGGGAATGTTGCCAGGTGAAACAATACTAGCAACTGATTAATTTCGGTGAAATATGAGTACGGGATCATATCCTCAAGTGTAATAGAAATCTATAGCTTTTATTAAAAGATACTCTTGTCGTATTAATTGTGTATCTCGGTTATATTCGTACTTAATCATTTGAATGAATTTTTCACTCTACAAACGACTCTTCTCAAGCTAAATTAAATCTTGTAATTTATAGTCAGTAAAGAGTTTAGTGGTTCACTTCAATTGCTCAATTAGGAACCAGTAGTGGAACCGGTGGTGTTTTAAAGAAAAACAATCGTAGGCAATTTTAAGGATTGTTTTTCTCTGAACACCACCGGTTCCACTACCTACCATTCTCAAATGAGCAATTGAAGTGAACAACTAAACTCTCTATTGAATATACGAAATCAATAGGTTCTTCGACTTCACTTGTAATTTATCTCGGATTCCCAAAATTTTCCTCTTGTTGCTCAAAATGTTATTTCTCGACATATATTCCATAATATTTTGTAGTCTATATTTTCCTTCACCTAAAAGTAAAATTTTATATCCATTATTTTGCAATATTCCTGCTGTCCATTTAATATTTCCCTGGCGCATTCGCCATTTTGTATTCAGGTCATAGGTATGTCAGACCTTTCCTTACCATCTATTGGTTTTCGCTCTAAATCGTGGTATTGAGTGGAATATATAAAAAGTTAAATCGTAATTCAATACGTATAACGTAACTTACTGAAACGCTGAGTAATTTCGTGGACTTATGCTGCCCACCTGCGAAACGTGATTATATTTTGCATCCGTAGACTTGATTAATAATACACACTGTGTAAAATTCGACTAACGATAATCGTTAGAACTGGTCAGATTTTAATTTGGGGAAGACTGCGTTTGTTGTTGATTTAGAGCGAGTGAAATCAACCATCTAACCTAACCTATGTGCGGCGAATCTATGTGTGCATAGAAGAATAGTTCATCAAATAAAAACAATAAAATAAAAAAAATGTTAAAATGGTGCAGTTGCTGGCCTATAAACGACGTTATTGTTGGTGATTAGAATGAATCATTCTTTTTGCACCTTATGACAATCGAAAATATCGTTTTCAGAGTCTATAAACTCTCACAATTATAGCATTTGATTCATTGTTCCGAGCTATTTATGTTCTTTATACAGCTTTAGCATAGGCTACTGCACAGCTCTTTTTCGATAGCATCACTGTTTTTCTTTGGTTTTATCGAAATATCAGACACAACACGATTTTTTTTTTAATTTTGGGATACTTCCTTCAGAAGCATCTTTCTTTCAAGAAACTCATTTGGGAAAGATTATGATTCATTGACTCATGATTCTTTAGACTTTCAAGTAATGGAATGATGTATCGGATTGAAACCTTAATTGCACCCGTTGGAAAATCAATATTTCCCATCGTTCTCTATTTTGGGTAAATGTACTTTTACACCATTTTTCTGTCAGACTGTTTTTTACCTTTTTGTGCGGGAGATTTTATCCTGAAAAAGAACTGATAAATCGGCTTTTTCATTTCTGAAGTGCCATGCACTTGCTCTTCCGGCATTTCATATGCATCAAATAATTGTCCATTCATAATAACATCACCGATATCATGAAACAAATTGATTTTATTATCTATTATGAGGAGTTAATCCTCTAGGCTGATCGTTTGAAATGATATGAGATCATTTGAAGAGCTCGTATCTGATTTATCATGAAACTGTTCAAATATTTTATAGAGTTATCGTGTATCCTTCCCCCCAAAATTTCTGGGAGTTCATTGTGGTCTCGAAAAAGTTTAGCTTTGCAGCTCCTACTATCCTTACAGAATCATTGAATGGAACAGACTCATTACCGAAGACATTATCGTGACTCGCAGTAACATTTGAACTGACCTTACCGAGACAGTTGGAGAAGTCAATTGCAAAGGAGAGCGCAGGTAAAACCAGGACCCTCTCTTTACAAGTCCGGAGCTGCTGAGAATTGGCAACAATGCTAGCAGGGCTATTGACTGCCCCTACCGAGTGCGCGTCATGCGGGCAATTGTTTACAGTTGGTTGAAGCACGTTAAAGATATTTCGTATTTTATTCGTTTTCGGAAGTTTTAAGCATTGTTCAAATAATATACTGTTTTTATTGCAAACTGTGTTCATTTGAATGTAACATCACTTCAATTTTTGAATAATTGGGTACTTATTTATCTGTGTATGGTGTGTCTGCCTAGTTCTGTTTAGTTTTCGTTTCGAGACTTTAAACATGCCGAATACTTGTGTAGTGCCAGCTTGTAAAAGCAATTATAAATGGCAAAGCGAAAAAGTATCAGTGTTTAATTGATTGTTTTCTGCTTCTAACAAAAATGTCCGCTTTATATGTTCTGGTGGATGTTTTCCGAAGGATGACTTGCTGAGGAATACTTGGATGAAAATATTCCCAGAAAAGAACAGGACTCCTGGTAAAAGCTCCGTTATTTGTGAAAAACATTTTGAACCTCATTTTATTTTGAAAGAAGAGAAGTATGTGAATTCGACAGGCCAGGAAAGAGTTATTTCTAGATCGAGGTATGCACTGGTACCGGGGTAGTTCCCACATTATTTTCCAATTTACCTTCTTATATAACCAAGAAATTGCCATAAGTACGGAAAGACCCTGCTGTCCGAAGGAAAGATTCTTACAAAGAGAGGAACAGGTAATCCAATAATGGCTGTGTGGAGACATTATTAACGACTTTACAGTGTTCTTAGAAAATTTTAGGCAAGAACTAGATTTACAATAGTGGAAGTGTGAAGTTCAGTGATAAAGTTTGTTTTTATCAGGTTGATTTCGAAAATATGTTAACGGTACCTGCTGTATTAAAGTGCAAGATAGTTTGAGTATGGAGATATGTACAAACAACTATTATATATCTAAAGAAGATTTGGATTTGGTTAATAATGGTGGTGGCAAAATTAATAGATGGTCGCAATTATAAAATATATTAATTAAATACAAGAATGTTAAGGGATGTGATGAACTTCAACTTAACGTTACAAATCTGGTGAAAAATATTAATGATCTTTTTGTATGCGTCTTTTAAAATAAAAAATAAACTTGCTTTCCGTGAAATGTGCACTACTTTAATAACACAAGCGCAGTCACAAATTGAGGATGATTCAGATAATTTCAAATACTTGAATGGTTTGAAAAGGAGAGGGCTTTTTATTTCATCTGATACGGTGCTATTACTTGGTAAGCATATATATGTAATGAATCATTTAATATTGAGAAAATTTGAAATGGATTTTTAAAATGCTAAAATGAACGTAAACTCCTCATTCAATTAACAGTTAAAAATTTTGATTCTACTCTTTTCAACACCAGGATATCCTCTCAAATATATTATGATAACTTTGTTGTTTAATGAATTTTAAAAACTCTGTCTAACATCTTGCTAAATAATTATACTAAAGTAAAATTAACTCCATTAGTCAACTGAGTGCTCCAAAAAACGAAAACTTCTTACTGTACTTTAAATCATTTACCTATTGTTGTTTTCAGTTACCTTTTTCTACTAAGATCGTTAATGTTTTTCTTGCACATTTCTCTGTCATTGTAAGTGCATGTTTCCGAATGTTTTCATATTATAGTATCATTTAAAAGCATGCGAATTCAATTTAAAATACCTGCGTCATATAAACTTTGTGCTAGTTAAATGTCAAGTAACCCTGTTAGTGTGACGTCACGCGCTGTTGCCACATGAGCAGCTCCGGCCTTGTATAGAGAGGGCCGTGGTCAAACTCATATAATCTGAGTCCATTTTGTATGGATTCCAGTTTCGATTTGTATATTTCCGTCTGATTCAAATCTGTGTTGATGCGGAACTCGGATGTCCTCTCCTGAATTCAAGAACAGCTATGGTGCAAGTATATTTTAAAGGCGTAAGGGCAGCAAAATCAACCCGTTGCATGTTTCTTGTCGCGTTTGGGTACGAAGCTACAAATATTATCTCCAACTTCGAACACGAATCAGTAGTATGTATCTTTAGATGTATCTTATGACCATGAACGAATACAATTACGGAAACCATATGTTTTTCCGAACCAAATCTTTATAAAAACGTGTCCAATATATTTGGGGAAAATTTTTACTTTTTCATCCATACAGGTTCAGTTGTTCCCATTTTCCTTATCATGAATGGAAAGAGAAATATCAGCTGGTGGTCTTTTATAAGGGTATTTAATCATTGAAGGCGTTGTGTCCAGTTGATTTGAAAGTGAACATAACGATAAGGTTTGCTTTCGGATCATGTTCAATTTCAAGAACGATCTTGTTTTCTCCAATAGCTATTACTTACTTCTTTTTCTTAGGACAAAGAAAAAAGCAGGTCTCATCACCATTGAAAATGGGCTAAATAGACTCGTACATATGGAAACCATTTTCTTACATCGTTTCCAAAATATAAGTGCTCGATGAGATGATCCCTTATGGGGTCCTTAATGGTGATATCAGGATGTCTTCTTAGAGAACTTTTGTACCACCCTCTGCACCATTTATGTTAACGACACAAATGTCGGTTTTTTTCACCGTTTAGTTATGAAGTGATGGATAATGTAGATAGCTGGCTTTCAACTTTTTGAATCAAAACCCTTGGAACTAACATGATCTATGGAATTCAGGCAAATGACGAATATATGAAACAATACCGTGGAAATTTGGATATTTGTTCAATTACGGTAAAGATTAGAAATATGTAATTTAAATATAATCTGCTCTTCGCCTATTAACCTTTGGGGTAATAAACTCTTATTTAAATTATTACTATCATTTCTTATATGATATTTGTCATATTTTTTCGAACGACTGTCAAAATTTGTCGCAAGTTTTTCTTCAAATTAAACAAGTTCCACGAAGAAATAATATATAGGCGATGTCAACCCAGATTATTGGGTCCATAATGATTCTGAAACAGCTAGAGATCATAATCGGCATCACTTGGAAAACTGAACCTGGCCATCGGGGCTCTGTCGGTCAAACAGAGAGGGAATTTCAGGAAATATCGCAGGTTATGTATTCTTTATTATCTCCTTAGTCCTTTTCATGACCCTGCTCGCGATGTTTAATCTTTTCTTAGATTTGTTCAGACATATGAGAAGTATGATTGTTGAAATATCTTTCTGCTGGTTTTCTTTCTCCATTGTTACAGATTTATGTCCTAATTCCCCTTCCTTTCACCCTTGTCTTTGTTTGTAAATCATGAAATGCAAGAGAGACTGAAGAGGCTAAGCAGAAAAATCTTTGGTACTCTTTATGTACACACGACTCATAACCTAAACAGACAAGAGTTTTTTTCCTCAGGTTTTCTCACTCGTGTATTAAATTATATACAAGATAGTATGGTTCCCCTGCTACATTTTTGACCTCACACTTGTGTTTTTCAGACACACACCAAAATTATAGAAATAAGCATTTAGTGTAAATACAATCATTCAAATTTTTTAAATTATATATCCTATATATATATATATATATATATATATATATATATATATATATATATATATATATATATAAAGGTTTCACCCCGACGAGTTGCCCATATATCGGTTCATGCAATCAAACTGATTTCATGAAAAATATAAATCCACCACCCGGAAATTAACACCATTGCCAGGCAATGATTATAATCAAAACATTTCCTGAAATAATTATATATTAGGATAACGTTAAATGTTATAAGAATATATCAATTTACCAGAATATATACATACTATAGCATCATCAGACAATGATATCAATGTATCAACGAGTAGTGTCAGAGGCTTTCTCCCCGGAAGAATCCAGTGTACTTGACCTTAGTCAAGTAACACTGAATGGTACTCATTAATAGTTTCCTTTGTGTGAAGTGGTGAACGATCAAATAGAATACTGCTCTGAATATAAATATGACAAAATTGTCAGTTAATTATATTACATTTATATAAACAAATAAATGAAATATGAAATGAGATTCTGAGCAGTATAAACTGAAGAGAAAACTTATGACTCTACCTCATTATTTTTTTCGAAAAGAAACCTACGAAGAATATTACAAGATTTGATGACTGTTATTTTTTGTAACTGTTCAAACAAATTTTTCTTCAGACCCAAAATCTCAATACTTTTGTGAAGATTCCTAGGAATAACACCTGTTGTGGAAATAGTAATCGGTAGAATGAAATTTTTTTTACCGAGGTGAACCAGTTTTTCAAAGTATTTCGAGTTTGATGAATACTAACTCTCGCTTCGCCTAATCACCTGGTAGATAACTTTTTAAAAATAAAATGCTCCAGTAGAGAAGTGGAACAGCCTCTCAACGGATTGGTCCTAGACCTCTTTTCCATATAGAAATTTTTTAGTTGGAGGTGTAGACGGCTGATTCCACATGTTCCTCAATCAACCTAAAAAGGATCATCTCGAACCAAAAATTTATTACTTTACCTTTACGTTTTAGTCTTTCTATTCACGAATTTGATTACTTCATTAGAATGTTCAAATACTGAGCATCTTTAAAACCACTATATTCGAAAATAATGATTCCGAAAAAGAAATTAATGCAAATAGAAATAATACGATTTTGAACTTTCCTTTAATGTATATGAAACAGAATCTCTGTGATATATTGAGAATAATTGCATTGACTGCCGGATTCGAATGAAATATAACCTTTCAGATATACGACGCCCGACCTTGTCCTATAAATTCGTCATATTGCGAGCGAATCGTTCGTGGCCGTGGCGTAGAATCTCCCGATAAGCGTTGAAAAATTGATATGTTTACATCAGCAACGTATCTCTTGACCATGTGGGGCGCATTTTTACGATTGCCGTTGAATTAAATCCATCTCTGGAGAAGCGTCAAGGGATATGTTCTTAGCTTCAACAGGGGTATTATAAGTGATTTATGAGGTAATAAAAATATCACATACGTGGAAAAGCATAAGGAAAGGTTGAGTTGCTAATAAATGTTGCTTCTGCTATTGAATTGGTTTCTTAAAAAAATAGTAATACGAAATATGTTATCATGAATACAGTATTGAGATATTTTAACTTATTGTATCCGTTGTGCTTTTTTGTTAGTTGAAATTTCTAAATTACTAAGCAGTTGAAGTGATACTAATTAATTGTTATATTTACCAGTAGAGTAATTAGTATTTGTTCAATATTCTGGCTTGAAGAACGGAATAATACTCTTTTCTTTCTGTAAATTTTCATTTCTGTCAAGCTATGAAATATTTATTTTTCTAGAAAATATACACACTAGATTCATTTCACGACTACTTATTTTTGAACAACTTAACTAGATTACGATTTAATTAATAAATTCTAAAACATTTTCTCCCCTCCAGTAATTGAAATGAGGAAATTACTACCGAACATCTAATACAATTAATTTTGCTACCGGTCTCCAAAATATTCCTTTATTTGTCTTCACATCAACAACTCTGATCTTTTGATTTTGAGCAGGATACAGTTGCACGCAGAGTCCCTTCTCTCATATGTTTCTGGGACCATTTGGATTCACTAACAGAAAAACATCTCCTAGATCTATTACCTTCTGTTCATATTACCATTTGGTACGTTTAACCAAGGGTGGTAAATATGAATGTGTCCACCTTGTCCAAAATACGTCTGCCAATCTTTGAGCGGCTTTCCAACTAGATGATAGGTTGAGATCATTATTTGTAGCTTTGGTCAACGCCATAGCAGCATGTCTTCGTCCAATCAAGATGTGATTTGGAGTTAAAGCCTCCTCAGAATCAGGGTCTAGAGATACATGAGTCAGTGGTCGTGAATTGATTATGTTTTCTGCTTCTAACAAAAATGTCCGCTTTATATGTTCTGGTGGATGTTTTCCAAAGGATGACTTGCTGAGGAATACTTGGATGAAAAACATTACCAGAAAAAAACTGGACTCCTGGTAAAAGCTCCGTTATTTGTGAAAAACATTTTGAACCTCATTTTATTTTGAAAGAAGAGAAGTATGTGAATTCGACAGGCCAGGAAAGAGTTATTTCTAGATCGAGGTATGCACTGGTACCGGGGTAGTTCCCACATTATATTCCAATATTCTGGCTTGAAGAACGGAATAATACTCTTTTCTTTCTGTAAATTTTCATTCCTGTCAAGCTATGAAATATTTATTTTTTCTAGAAAATATACACACTAGATTCATTTCACGACTACTTATTTTTTGAACAACTTAACTAGATTACAATTTAATTAATAAATTCTAAAACATTTTCTCCCCTCCAGTAATTGAACTGAGGAAATTACTACCGAACATCTAATACAATTAATTTTGCTACCGGTCTCCAAAATATTCCTTTATTTGTCTTCACATCAACAACTATGATCTTTTGATCTTGATCAGGATACAGTTGCACGAAAAAGCCCTTTTCCCATACGGTTCTGGGACCATTTGGATTCACTAACAGAAAAACATCTCCTAGCTCTATTGCCTTCTGTTCACGTTACCATTTGGTACGTTTAACCAAGGTTGGTAAATATTCTTGTGTCCACCTTATCCAAAATACGTCTTTTAATCTTAGAGCGGCTCTCCAACTAGATAATAAGTTGAGATCATTCTCTGTAGGTTTCATCAACGCCATAGAAGCATGTCTTGCTCCAATAAAGAAGTGATTTGGAGTTGAAGCCTCCCCAGAATCAGGGTCTAGAGATACATGAGTCAGTGGTCGTGAATTGATTATGTTTTCTGCTTCTAACAAAAATGTCCGCATTATATGTTCTGGTGGATGTCGTGAGGTGAAAAGCTCTTTCAGAAATTTTTTTAAACTCTGGATTAACCTCTCCCAACAGCCACATATGGGACAATCAGACAAATAATGGATTTCATTTGAACAACAAATGCATTTCTTCTCTTTGCTCCTATTTTCTGTATCCGATGTTGTAACCAAGCAAACGTTTTTTCTGATATTTTTGAATTTCGATGACTGTGAATTCTTAGGTTGACAAGTATCGTCATCAAATTTCAAATCATTGATTTGATGCTTGGTTTGCTCTTTTGCTCAACCAATTCATAAATATAACGAGCTTTGGCTGTGTATTCACAAATGGCTCTTATATGATGTGGTTAATTCATTGGGAAATTCATTTAATAAAAGACAATTCAGTAAATGTTCATTCTGGTGCAAAGAATCAGTAGTGCAAACGAAGTTTTGCACTTCATCATAATATTCGATGAAACTATCAAGCTTATCCTCGTTTATACTTGGAAGTTTTCGTATATCATTAATAAGCAACATAATGATCTGTTTAGGACGTCCAAATCTATTTTGCAGTAGCTGAATTACTTTATCTACATTTTGTGGCATAATCAAAAGAAAATGTGCTACTTTTCTGGCATTACCTTTAACAAATTTATGTAGTCTAGCTTGATTTTCTTCATTTGAATATCCATAGAAATTGTTGG
Source organism: Cryptolaemus montrouzieri (assembly GCA_013387265.2). Classification (NCBI taxonomy): domain Eukaryota; kingdom Metazoa; phylum Arthropoda; class Insecta; order Coleoptera; family Coccinellidae; genus Cryptolaemus; species Cryptolaemus montrouzieri. Next base: position 104,911,946 of record JABFTP020000021.1, read on the forward strand.
AATTGTTATATTGAAGTTTGGCCAATATAAAGGGTTTCCATCGAAACTTGGTAAGTTTCGGGGTAAAGACTGGCGGGTTAGAAATTTCGCAGCTTGAGAATGATCAGTTTGTCTATTCGAACTAGAAGAAGATACTTTTTTTATTGATATAGATTTGCTTACCGGTAGATTTTTTATAACTGACTTATCTGAATGGTGATCTTGCTGCTTGTCGGCTAATCTCCATGGAGTATCTCTTTTGATCCATTTATCCACGTCCGGACTACAAGACTCAATCACTGACCCAGATGCCACTTGGCTTTCACTACTTTTATCACTAACTCCATCATCTTCACCTTAGAATTTCACTAGTTTCAGTGCTAATTTCAAGTTCATAAGTTCCTGTTGTTTCTGCTACTGCTCATGTCGTTTTTTCAACTGCTCACGTTCTGTCTGCAATTCTAACTGTTCCTGCTTCAGCTCCTTCTTTGCGATGGCCGTTCCTAGTTCAGTTCTTCTTACTCTTGAATCTTGACTGATCGTGCTTTTCGCTGTTTTCCTGGTTGAAAATTGTCTTCTACTGCTGCAGCATTCATTTTGTTTATGCTTCGTTGGGATTCTTCATTAGAACTGCTACTCACATTTGACAAGTTTTTATTCTTTTCGTCAGCAACACGTTTGCTTCGTTCCAATTCTGCACTCATAATTGAGGGTTTGAAAATTTACTTTGTATATCCAAAGAACTGCTCGAAGGCTTCGAAGGACCATATGTTATATTTACCTGTAGAGTAATTAGTATTTATTCAATATTCTGGCCCGAAAAACCGAAGAATACTATCTTGTTTCTGCACAGTTTTATTTCTGTGGAGCTACGAAATATTTATTTTTTCAACCATCCATTGTCTAGAAAATATTTATACTGGATTCATTTCATGACTAACTATTTTTCGAAAAACTATCTAATAGATAAATTAGTTAACATTAATCTTACGTTTTAATACAGTATTCATTATTATTGGTGTACCACTTGAGGGACCTCGATTATTACTTGCACAAGATAGTTGAATCTCAACACCTGTCTCCGTTTTTGTGAAAATTACTGATAATTTCCAAAAAGATTGTCTCTGATTGACGTATTATTCGAAATATTCCCTCCATTCCAAAAGTACATTTTCCCTCTACTGTAATATTAAACCAAATGCTACAAACTGCATACGGTAATATTGTCTATTCTGTACGCAAGTGTACGATTGGTTTAAGCGATTCGAATCGGTTTGAAAGAGTAGGAGCTGACTCAGACCTGATGGAAGAAAGATATAGAGCCTAGAACTGGCCTATCAACATAACGATGAAGTGGTTCAAGTTTTTTCGGTGAAATGGAGGCGCAGGAAAATTTCAACGTTCAATAGACGAAGCTCTTCGACTGGAGGATTTAAAAAACAACAAGAAGAAAAACGAGTCTTCAAGTCCCAAAAATGATGATATGAAAACCGCGGACAGGCTTTCATTCATGCACCGAAATGTTTAATCAATAAGAAACTTCATAGCTCAGCTTAAACGCATCCTGGAAATTCGAAAATATGACTGCTTCGCTATCACAGAGCACTGGTGTGACTACGAGCCATTGAAGGCTACCCATTTGAGAAATTAATCTTCAAGCTACTGCAGATCAAAAAACGAGGACATCTATTTGAGGGACGGTTTATTCGTGAAGGTAACTCTCTATCGAATCGTTAACAGCCTTGCTTCGAAATTCGATTTCGAATGCGCAGTGGTTTCTGTGAATGATGGGTATAATAAAAGAATTATTGTCGCATTATATTGCTAACCTGAAAGGGACATTTATATATTTTTTGAAATTTTAACGAAAAAAACAATCTCTTTATTATATTAGACAATTTCAACATAAATGTAGCTGTACTAGACACTCGTGTTCAGGTTTTTAGAGATATCATGAACTCCTTCAATTTAATATACACCATAGACGGTTTTACTCGTATCACGAATATATCCAGAACTCTGGATAGTGTTCTTGTGCCGAGAGGAACGGATTATGAATCACAAGTTTTAAACACGTCTGTTTTTGATCATCTAGGTCAGGAACTTATACTATTCAATCCAACTATAAAAAAGTTAAATATACTCTCAAACATAATCTTTCGAAAATAAGAGCTTACTACCTAGAACTCAGTTAAATGAACTGGAATTTTTTTGACTATTACAACTCAAAAGACGCATGGTCTACATTTCAACAGCGCTTTCCATATTCTTCCGAAAAAGTCTGCCTGTTGATTGAAAAGAAAGTGATAAAAGTATCTTCAAGGGTCTGGTGGACGCCCAAGTTGAATTATTTCAGGGATTGGGTCAACATTTTTTTTATGCGCGCTCCACAGTCGAACGTTTACACCACATAAGTAGGCGCCTGGGACCTGTCTGTTGACTCGATTCTTGAACAGGACCAAGTTGTAGGATGTTGGGAAGATGTTGGACGGAAGCGAGATCCACAGCTCACTGGATCTGAAAACGAAGAAATTCTTATAGAGAGAGGTTCGAGGGGTCATTAAATGTACCGCCATTTGATGAAAACTCCTTGCCATCCTAGTGTTGCTACAGAACATGAGTTTTGTTGAACCATGGCTTTTGTGCTGTTATTCTTTTCATGGAATGAGGGATGTAGAGATCCACTAATGCATGAATGATTTCTGTAACAGATCCACTGCATCTTTTAATTAAGGATCTGAAAGACAAACATCACCGAATGGGAAGCACGAAAAAAATTCACGCAGCTCATCCAAATTAGCATGGTTATAGTGCCAAATGCATCTAGGTGGTTTAGGTTCTTATTTTAGCGGCAGTACAATAGTTCCAATAGCAGATATAACGTTGTGGTCTGAGTTGCCTAACGGTGCTGAGACCTCCACTCTAAAATCATCTGGACCTGAAATCAAAAAGAGATCCCAGGTGCTCGGGAAGTCGTTTGGGTGATCAGGTATTCTTATTCTTTCGTCGACTAGCTGCGTTAGATTATGGCTGATTGCGAAAGTTTCAGCCTGTCTTCCCGCTTCATCTGTTTTATTGGAGTGGCGGAGCCAGTTGGTGTAATGAACGTTGAAGTCGCCCAGTACAATGATCTCAGCTGCCGGATAATGGGTCTGAATCCAATCCACCTTATCACCTAGATACTGAAACAGTCTAGAGAAGTGAATATCGTTTAGAGTTTGATATAGACAGCATAAAACAGTGTTTTGCCCTGCCAACAGATTTTAAACCACGCAAGATCGAAAGCGTCGTCCTCCAACATGTCCTCTCTCTGGCATGCAACATCCGATCGAGCGAAAACACAGAGGTCCCATTTTAACCTAAATCTAGTATGTAACTCATACTCATTAAATCGTAAATACGTTGTGTTTGTTTTTTGACTTATTTGCGTTTCGGTTAGGGCCAGCACATTGGGTTGTGCGTTTTTCAGCTGCTGGTTGACTGCATCGACATTCACGTTGTTGTGTCCCAGTCCTTGGATATTGCAGAACTCTATCAAGAGTTTGCTTTCTTTTCCAGAACGTGAATGAATAAGTGAATTCGCCGGAGGAGTGCTCGACTTACCCGCATCATGAACCCCTCGAGGCAGTCCCCCTTGGAGATCCGAATGGAAGACTATTCAAACTCAAGATGATTTTATTCCAGAAGAGCTCAATATACTTCCTTGTCAATCCTTCCCACCCTTGAATCCGGACCATCCGCCAAATCCCGAAACTTAGTCACATAGGTGACAAACTCAAGGGGCCTATAGCTAGATGTGGAGTTAGGACAACAGGCGACGGGGATGGGGCAGCCTACCACCTTGAACTTACTTCAATCCTTATCTCATATTAATGCAGAACATAAAAATAATTATATACAATAGAAAAAAGCCTACGTTGGCCTTTCAAATAAAAGCAGATGTGAATTCTACACTAACAAAATCGAAATTAATAATAATAAAAACAAAGCCAATTGGGAAACAGTCAAAGAACTCACAAAAGAATCGAACGGGTGGGAAAACACATATCCCGAGAAAATACAATCATCACAAGACGATCTGAATAAATTCTTTGCAGACGTTTCTCCCAACCTTATAGTTCATGATCCCAAGGGGACATCAGGTGAGGCATTCGTTATGAATTTTCCTCCGAATATAATAATTTTTGAACCGGTCACGACGCAGAAAATACTTTCAATTGTCAGAAATCTGAAGAACAAGCAGAGATGCGGTTACAACGGTCTCACAACAAAAATCATCAAGGAATGTATTCATTTGATAGTTACACCATTATGTTCTCTTGTGAACTCATCTCTAGTAAGTGGAATCTTTCCGACCTTAAAATAGCTGTTGTGAAACCCCTCTATAAAAATTTGTTTTTTTTTTGATGTGAAACTTGATAGAAATGACAAAATGTAAAATATGAGGCCTCTCATGGAAATTCTGAGTTGAAACTTTCAACAGTGGGAAATTTTTAATTCCAAGTTGCATATACAGTGTGTTCCAACGAAAATTTGACCCCCCCTATAACTCCGAAATGAGTAACATTAGCGAAAAACACCAAGACACGTCGATTTTTGTTTCGAGGGGGAGCATTTTTCGAAATATTTCGAAACTTGTCAGATCAACCCCCTACCCCCAGCAACCCTAATTTCGAAATTCATCATAGGGAATAAGGGTCGAGTGGCACCTTACTGTAAAGGTCTGTCAATTCTCCATTCTGATTTGTCATTTTTAGAATTTTAAATTAACATACAGGGTGTCCCAACCCAGGGTAAAGTTGAATTCCTGCAAATCCCAAATACTAATGAAATCGATTTATTTTGGCATAATGCAAGCGCAGGTTTATGCTCGGTCTAGAAAAACGACCTATACTTGTGAATTTGGAGTTGGTGCAATCAACCCCCTATTTCCAGCATCCCCAACTCAAAAATCATTCGATCGGAAATAGGTCAAGTGGCACCTCGTTGGAAAGGTATTTCAATTTTCTCTTCGAACTTGGTATTTTCGAAATTCAGAATCAGCATACAGGGTGTCCCGGAGCAGGAACACTGAAAACCCAAATAACTTTTTGAAACTGGTTCATTTCGGTATAATACGAGAACATGTTTATGTTTGATTCGAGAATAAGACTCTCTTGCGTGAATATGGAATTTTGCAATCAATCTCTTCCATTCAGCATCCCCAACTCAAAAAATCATACAAGTGATTACAGGTTGAGTGACAAAGTTCCAGAAAGATTTTTCTATTTTCTGAATCACTGAGGCATTGGTTTCAGTTTGGCAATCGAGGTTTTCTGGCGTGAGGATCAGGATGAGGGATGATGGAGAAACTGATTGGATGCTCATCTAAACAGGAAAACGAGATTTATTGAACTTGTATTCAATTGAAAACAAAAACTAACTTGATTATTACAACAATTGTTCAAAATGACCTCCGCCCACCTCCATACAGTTATACAGACGATTTTCGAACTCTCTTCTCACATTAGCGAAAACTTCAGGAGTCAAAAGTCGGCATTCTGTGATAATCCTCATCCGCAGCTCCTCCAGGTTTTCTGGTCTTGTGGCATAAACTTTAGATTTTAGATGGCCCCACAAAAAAATCTAGGGATTTAAATCTGGTGACCTGGCTGGCCACTCAACAGGTCCTCTTCTACCAATCCACCTTCCTGCGAAATTTTCGTCTAAATATTGGCGCACCCGAGCATCATAATGCGGAGGAGCACAGTCTTGTTGAAAACGCATTTTGTCCTCAGAAAGAGTTGGATCGTTCTGTAAAATTTCTGTCAATCTAGGATGTATGTGTTCCTCTAACAACTGTAGGTAGCCATTTCCATTCAGATTACCCTCAATAAAGAAAGGCCCAACTAGATGATTGCCAAAAATTCCTGCCCAAACGTTCAACTTCTGAGGCCTTTGCGTGTGGGCCTCTCTAAACCAATGAGGATTCTGTGTGTCCCAATATCGACAATTATGTCTATTCACTTCACCACTGAGCATAAAGGTGCTTTCATCAGAAAAACAGATGTTATTCAGAAAATTTGGATTAGCGTTTAGGTTTTCACTTAGATTTTCACAAAACTGTAAACGACGATCTGGATCATCTTCGTTTATTTCATGCACTAATTTTACCTTGTAGGGTGAAATTTGTGATGTTTCACGATTCTATGGACAGTTGTAGCTGATACACCAGTCAGACGAGATAGTTTTCTGATCGAAGTAGTATTCTCCATTTGTAGATGACCCACTACTGCCACTTCCGTTGCCTCATTTCTGACAGGACATGCTACTTCATGTTTTTTGTTTGCCACCGAACCCGTAGCTAGGAATTTGTCAACCAAATATTTAACGTACTGGTGACTGACTCCCCTTTCTCTTTCAGGATGGTTCCTATCGAATATCCTTGCCGTTTCTTTGGCACAACTGTTATTTCGAAAATACGTCGATACAATTTCGACCCTTTCCTCAGTGGAATAAACCATTTTCAGATTAATTTCAACTGACGAACAACAACAATAATGAGGAACTGATCTGAATAATAATAATATTTCATTGCAAAAATGAGAAATAACAGATGACTGCACGCCAGATGGAAATGAAAAAAAAGTGAACATTTTCAATGCAGAAATCAGCTTTATTTCTTCGTAATTGATGCTCAACACATCGTACCCCAATACTTTTAACAGTTTCGAATTAATTTTAGTTGATAATTTCAAATGACGATATTGAATTTTTCGAAAGCGACATCCTGTATGGAGAGCCGAACTGAATGAAATGCTTTAATCATTCTGGAATTCAAAAAACCTTTCTGAAGATATGCCACTTGAATTATTTGTATGATTTTCAAGTTGGGGATGCTGAATGGAAGGGGTTGATTGCAAAAATTCTATAACCACACAAGAAAGTCCTATTCTCGGATCAAACATGTTCTCGTATACCGAAATGAACCAGTTTCAAAAGTTATTTGGATTTTCAATGTTCCTGCTTCGGGACACCCTGTATGATGATTCTGAATTTCGAAAATACCAAATTCGAAGAGAAAATTGCAGTACCTTTCCAACGAGGTGCCACTTGACCTATTATCGATCGAATGATTTTTGAGTTGGGGATGCTGGAAATAGGGGATGATTGCACCAACTCCAAATTCACAAGTGTAGGTCGTTTTTCTAGACCGAGCATAAACCTGCGCTTGCATTATGCCAAAATAAATCTATTTCATTTAGTATTTGGGATTTCCAGAATTCAACTTCACCCTTGGTTGGGACACCCTGTATGTTAATTTAAAATTCTAAAAACGACAAATCAAGGTGGAGAATTGACAGACTTTTTCAGTAAGGTGCCACTCGACCCTTATTCCCTATGATGAATTTCAAAGTTAGGGTTGCTGGGGGTAGGGGGTTGATCTGAGAAGTTTCGAATTATTTCGAAAAATGCTCCCCCTCGAAACAAAAATCGACGTGTCTTGGTGTTTTTCGCTAATGTTACTCATTTCGGAGTTATAGGGGGGGTCAAATTTTCGTTGGAACACACTGTAGATGAAGCTATGATCAAATTTTTTTGTCGTCATTATGCAAGAGAAATTATTAAAGGAGAGCCGAAATAATTTGCTTCAAGGACTGGATGATCGGCAAGTTTATTGGATATTATTATTTCAATATATTACAAGGAAAATGTACTGAAAAGTTCACTACAAGCTCTTGGATCAACGGTCGATTTGGAGCTACTCTAATGTGTATCTGTTTCATCATATCACATTATTTTATTTTTATTTTACCATTCTTGTCGAATGAAAACATTGAAAAGATGAGTCATTAGTTTTTCTAATGAAAAAGAGAGAGAGAGAGAGAATCGCCTCAAAAAGTGGATTTTATCATTAATTCTTCAAACGAAGAAGGAAGAATGAAAGTGTTTTCAATTTACGACTGAAAGAATCAATTGTTTTTCGTCAGATGGAAAAACAACAATATTGTGACCATTGGAACAAATTACCATTCCGGTGAACCATTGGAAAAAGTAAAAATATGATTTTTAACTAGAAAGCAATAGATGGCTGTTTCGCACCTCCTATCCAAATATGATATGTTCATGAGCGATGTTGGTCCCCGATCTTGGTCTATTCGGGGAAAAACTTGACTGTGGGCTCTTTTCATATATATGGTCTACTTGGCTGCCGTCAATTCTTGTAACATTCATAAAGTGCTTTGTGAAGTTAAAGTCGATTTGTTAAGTTTCGTGCGGAACATTACGGGTCATTATTTGCGGCGCTTTCATAAATTATCACATTCCAGGAGCGCATCTTCTAGTTCTATACCCAAGAGTATAATACAAGAACAAGACGGTCATTTTTCAGTAAACGTTGAAGCAAAAGTACGGTTTGAAATTCTTCATTTCAAACATTGGTGGAGATGTGTCGAATGTAATGTCACTTTATACTCAGAACGAAACTTATATATATTACACATCTTCTTAGCAAGTTTTGTTTGGTTGACCTTCAATAAGCTTTACTCAAAAGAAACTCTTCTGTCACTAGGACCCAAAATGTCCCAGTGAACCCAAATTAAGTCATTAAAATGACTTGAAAAAGTGTTCATGTTTATTGTTACCGTGTCCACTACGGTATCTAACCATAGATCGCTCTAGGCCCCTCCGAATAAGCGTGTTACCGTGTTAACCACGGTTCCTTAATCACAGATCGCCTAGTAGACCTTCGACCAGGCTAAGTACAGATCGTACTCTGGGCCTACCTGGACCGAGGGTGTAAATATCCGTGCATTTCGGAGACTCCCTGTCTTTCTCTTCAGCGACCTCAGAAAACCGGCTGCAGCAGGCGTTGCCACGAGCCGGCTTTCCGTACCCACGCCATATTGCCAAATCGCCGTTGTTTACCAACGAACCACGTGTTTTTACGTATTTTACGTATTTTAAATTTACGTTTACAAAGAGTGTTTGTGTGTGTTTCCGTCGTGTGTGTGACCCCATCCCGGTAGCGTTATGTTTTAACTTTACTTCTCAGATATTGAAAATTTGAAATATTTCAAATGGAAAAAATACACGGGACCAAATCGATAAATTGAAAACTTTGGACTGAAATTCATTATTCAGATAACGACCCCCTCAATCAAATTGTAACATTGTAAACTATGATATTCTCATCAAAACTCAAAGTTTTTAAGGTTTCTATTTAAATTGTCAGAAAGTATTAAAGAATCCATTTCAAGTATAGAATGGGAAGTGCCTGTCCTCATCAAAAGCAGATTCTTCCTGAATGCAGTGTTACATGAAAGTTCTAAACGAGGTTTCCTGGTCAAACGAGAAGGAAATATTTCTCATTTCCATATTAGCAGATGCTGGAGAAATAACAGCAGTCAAATTCCTCCATCTGAATGATGAAAAACATCCAACTTAATGACTTGACTACCGCTTAATTTTGTATGCTGCCAGTATTTTAGCAGTTATGTTTATGAACTTCTACAAGGGGCAATCTGTCTTCATTTCCGGTTTAAGAAAAATGCTTTCCGAGGGCTTCGCTTAAATATCCTGACAAATTGTTATTTCTGTTTTCGGCTTAGGTGGCGCAAGATGAAACTTGAACTGAATCGAAATAATGAGAAAATCTGAACGAGTATAGAAGCAGATGAACCATTACGGTGACTGGTTTTACAGCATTCATGAATATTGTTGATGTATGATTGCGAACGAATATTTATATTGCACTTTTAATTCTATCCAATATTACAGTTTCTCAACTAAAATACCTTTTATGATAAGTGCGGAATATTCTTCCTGCATATTTATTAGTAAAATTTCGAAACTGTGGAGGATAATCTGAGTTGAGTTTTATACTAGGTGTCCACTTAAGCCATATAACCCTGAAACTAACGTATTTTCATAAATGGAAATTTTTTCGTGGATTGATGTTGAAAGAGGGACTATAAAATATAATCCACAATTTTCTTGGATTTTCGAGTGTTTCTGGTCGAAACTATGCGTCCTTTTGAAAGGACAGTAGTACTATAGCATACTCATATGAAATTACCGATTGATTTCAAACAAAGTCTTTATTTTCATCAACAGAATATCTAAACATTAAATAGTATGATAAGAAAAAAAACAATCTTTTTGATTGTTTCCCAAATATATGAGATATTTTAAATGACGCGATCGTAGCAGCGTTCGATTGTTTCGCTGGTATTGTGAACATGGTTTGTCCTTTTTACAATCAATTTATCAAATCACGTACTTTGCGTTTTCCTAATTCACTCTATGGTGGAAAATACTTTTCATAGTTTTTATGAACCGTTTAATGATGCCTCTCTAAGTTACCATACTTAGGTATTGCAACTGCCGCATGACAAATAAGACAAATGCACTTAACCTTCACCAAAGAAAAATTCTCCCTCCCAATCGTTATTAAAATGAAACGTTCTAGATTTCTTCGCTGCGCTCATTTTGTACTGTGGAATAATAAACTTTGTATCGACATAGCATTGCCTTCAAGTTATAATTCAGAATGACTTAAATTTCTGCAGGCGCAACATTTATATCGGCGTGAACGAAAGTCTCGAATGTTCCCGTCAAACGCACCACCCAAAATTTTTAGAAAAGCGGCAATATTAAAAAACTCGTCTTTTTTTGACAGTTTGAGCATCCCTGGTCTACGCCCATTCTTCATGGTTTTAGTCTCTTCTTCTTCTTCTTTATTAAATAGGACGATGTCCTGTTTTTCTGTTACAGCCCTGCTGCGAACCGGAGCTCCAGCACTGATGCCATCGCTTTTTCGGCCTTCCTATGGGTCTTCTAGTGTTGAGTTTTTGTGTTTTTGCCCACTTTGCCATACGTTCGGGTCCCATTCTGTCTACGTGAACGCTCCATAGGCGTCGGCGTGCTCTTGTCCAGCTCACCACATCCAGGACACCTAGCTCCCTTAGCGTATCCTCATTCCTTATTCTATCTCTGCGTGTAATACCTCTTATAGCTCTTAGTGTTCTCATCTCTGTTGTCCTCATTAGTTGTTTTGTTTTTGTTGTCTCAGCTCCTGTCTCAACCGCATATGTCATCACGGGTCCCACACAGGTTTTATAGATTCGGACTTTGCTTTCTGAGATTATGTACTTATTCCGCCAGATTACATCTCTCAGGAAGCCAGATATTCTCGATGCTTTCATTGTCTGCTGTTTTTCTTCTTGTAATAGTTGCCTTTCGCTCGTTACTTCTACTCCTAGGTATTGTGTGAAACTTGCTCTATTATATGGTCGTTCACTGCTAGTTTGCATCTTATTACCATCGACTGGGTTTTCTGTGTTGATATTACCATGTTATATTTTTCTGCTGTTACTTTGAACTTTTGTAGTAGGCGTTGTAGGTCGTCCTCATTCTCGGCTATTAGTAAAGCATCATCTGCGTAGCACAATATTCTCATAGTTTTGTTACCCATCCTATAGCCTTGGTTCATTTGGTTAACACCTGCTATTATTTCATCCATGATTGAATTAAATAGTCATGGGCTGAGGCTGTCACCTTGTCTAATGCCTGCGTTAATTTTGATCTCGCTTGTAAGTCCCTGTGTAGTTTTTACTTTCGTCTTATTAGAGTTATTTAGTTTTTTGATTATGTTTATGTATTTATTGCTTAAGTTTTTATTTCTAAGGATAGTGATCACATCGTTCATTCGAATTCTGTCGAATGCCTTTTCCAAATCTATGAAACATATAAACATCGGTTTGTCAAACTCTATGGACTTCTCCACCAGTTGCCGCAATATAAAAATTGCATCCGTTGTTGATCTATTTGGTCGGAATCCCTGTTGTTCTTCAAACAAACCTACTTTGTCATATATGTTTTGCGATTGAATTTTTGTGAGTAGTTTCGATGCAGAGTTAAGGAGTGTGATGCATCTCTAATTTGCTGGGTTTGTCTTTACGCCTTTTTTGTGTATGGGTATTGTTATGCTCTCTCTCCATTCTTCTGGTATCTCCTTGTTGTTTTCAATTTTTTGGAATGGTTTTGTTATTTCTGCTCCCCCATATTTAATTAGTTCGTTATTTATGTCGTCCGGACCGGGTGATTTTCTATTCTTTAATTTATGGATTACTTGTTGTACTTCTTCTAGGCTGATAATATCATTTTCTGTTTCTTCGTAGAGTGTGTTTTGTTGTTCGATTTCTCGTTCCTCATTGTTACCGTTATCATTATCTCCCAGGTATTAGTTCTGGAAATATTTCACCCACTCTTCTGGTTTTATTACATTGATCTGCAGTTCTTCGGTGATTGGTTTATTCCTGTTTCTCAACCTGTTCCATACCTTTTTCTGTGCTCCTCGTAAGTCGTGTTCCATGTCATTTGTAAATCTTTCCCAATATATTTTTTTTAATTCTTTAAATTTGTTCGTTGTTCTATTTCTTTATGTTTTATATCTTTGGTACTCTTCTGGTGTTCTGTGATTGACATATCTGATATATGCGTTCTTCTTTTCTTTTGCTAAATCTTTGATTTCCTGTGTGAACCATGGTTTATCTTTTCTATGACTGTTTATATTGATTCTTCGTTCCCCAATGGCTTCTTTTGCGCTGTTAATTATATTGTTTTTCACTTTATTCCATGCGGCGTTTATGTTGTCTGTCTCTTCTATAGGGTTAATGTTGATCTTTTCCTCGAGTCATGTTTGGTATAGATTCTTAGTACTTTCGTTTCAATGTTGAATTTAGTGATGTAGTTAGGCGGTTTTTTTTCTCTATTCTATATGACAGGCGGTACTTGCAGATAACCATTCCGTGCTGTGTTCCAACATTCGCTGATGTCAGTGTCCGTACGTCAAGTATTTCTCGTGGGTGAATTTCCCTATTGGTGATCACAAAGTCAATCATAGATTTTTGTCCTCTTGTATTGGTGAATGTGTATTTGTGTTGTTCTTTGTCATCAAAGTACGTGTTATTTATTCGGAGTTCATTATGTGCACATATCTCGAGAAGTGTGTTTCCGCTTCATTAAACTTCTGCATAATTCCCGGGAGGGGAGTATTCTCTATTCTCGAGTTAAAATCTCCCATTATAAATATTTTTTCTGTTTGTGGTATTCTGTCTAGTGTGTCTTGAAGTGTTTCGAAAAATTCTTCCCTTTCATTCTTTGGTTTACTTATATCTGGCGTGTAAATGCTGATAACATGGGTTTTTTTCCGCTAGCTTCATGGATAGGTGAAGTATATTTTGATTGATGTAGTTTACCTCTTTGACTGCGTTTTTAAATTTCCTATGCATTAGTATACCAACACCCGCTTGAGCTCTTAGGTCCTTGTCTACTCCACTGTAGAATAGTGTGTAGTTTTGGTATCTCATGCTGCCTTTGCCCTTTTTCTTTGTCTCTGCAATTGTACATACGTCTATTTTGTGTTTCTCTTTTTCCAATATTACTTCCTGGTCTTTTGTGTTCCACGATGTAGTGTTCCAGCATGCTAGTCGCATGACGTTTTTCTTTTTTGATAATCGTGTATACGGTTTTCTTGCCATGTTGTTATCGTTAATCCGTCCGTCATCCGAGGCTATTGTAACAGTTCTTGGAGCAATTTTAGTTTTTTATAGAATGGTAGGGTGCTAACCTTGCCCTTCAACCCTCCTCCTTTATCCGGGCTTGGGACCGGCAGTGAAGCCGACTTTGGGCTACTCGATCCACCCATTGTCGACAACCCGGCGTAGTTATGGTTTTAGTATGTTTAAATAAAAAGTGTACTGAATCAATCAACTCAAAAAAAATTTATCAGTCTGTAAACCAGATAACTGGAACTCGACTAGAATAGTGCAACAACCAGAAAGAAAAACAATGAGAATACGATAACCTCACGAAAGTCGACATTCAATATGCAGGTGCATCTGCATCTCATAAATACGAAAGTTAACTGAAACACTCACGCTACTCAGTTCAATCTAAAACTCGCTATTCAAGTTCACACCATCGAAATAATTAATACTGAACAGAATTGCAAACTTCATTAATTAGCAATTCAAAATAATCGAATTTGAATTTAAAACAAAGATTATTCATTCATATTATTCCTCTTAATGGTGTTGAGCGTCCCATTTATTTTTCTGCTTCGTGAGATTTCAAGAGAATTCTTACGTTTCAAATAGTTCGCTGAAAATCCGCAGTTTTGTTTCTCAGATCCTTAAAAACACATTATTTCGTGGAATAGTTGCATATTTTGTCGTAAAATATTCGAAATTGAAAATTTTATATGAAATAAAGTTTGAAACGATAAAATTTTATGCCACACGACTTGAGGAAAATTATTCGATGATGATGCGAATTATGAAAAATTATTGAGAACAAACTTATTCATGCTAAGAGTGCGATAGTTTATGAAATGCTGAGATTGACAATAAGGGAGGAAATTTTGCAGTATGCAGAGTTTTAATACCCCATCAGTTTTTGCTACATTGGATTAATCCATTCAGCAATGAAATTTTGCTTCACTATTCCTATTACACGAAAAATTCAAGGACAGGTTCATGAATATCTTCAGGGTACGCAAGAAAATATTTGATTTATGCTCATTTACAGTATTTGTAACGAGTTTCGACGTCACTGCGCCTTAATCAGTCAGAAACGAAACTATATTTTATATTTAATCTTCACATTCGTATTAGAAATGGATAAAACTATCTTATGTACAGTGTGTTAGATAATAGTATATCAAAACTCAAGAAGGTAAATCTACGTGCAATTTCAGGAATAAAAGTTTATACAGTGTGTTCCAACGAAAATTTGACCCCCCCTATAACTCCGAAATGAGTAACATTAGCGAAAAACACCAACACACGTCGATTTTTGTTTCGAGGGGAAGCATTTTTCGAAATAATTCGAAACTTGTCAGATCAACCCCCTACCCCCAGCAACCCTAATTTCGAAATTCATCATAGGGAATAAGGGTCGAGTGGCACCTTACTGTAAAGGTCTGTCAATTCTCCATTCTGATTTGTCATTTTTAGAATTTTAAATTAACATACAGGGTGTCCCAACCGAGGGTAAAGTTGAATTCCTGCAAATCCCAAATACTAAATGAAATCAATTTATTTTGGCATAATGCAAGCGCAGGTTTAGGCTCGGTCTAGAAAAACGACCTACACTTGTGAATTTGGAGTTGGTGCAATCAACCCCCTATTTCCAGCATCCCCAACTCAAAAATCATTCGATCGAAAATAGGTCAAGTGGCACCTCGTTGGAAAGGTATTTCAATTTTCTCTTCGAATTTGGTATTTTCGAAATTCAGAATCAGCATACAGGGTGTCCCGGAGCAGGAACACTGAAAACCCAAATAACTTTTTGAAACTGGTTCATTTCGGTATAATACGAGAACATGTTTATGTTTGATTCGAGAATAAGACTCTCTTGCGTGAATATGGAATTTTTGCAATCAATCTCTTCCATTCAGCATCCCCAACTCAAAAAATCATACAAGTGATTACAGGTTGAGTGGCAAAGTTCCAGAAAGATTTTTCTATTTTCTGAACCACTGAGGCATTGGTTTCAGTTTGGCAATCGAGGTTTTCTGGCGTGAGGATCAGGCTGAGGGGATGATGGAGAAACTGATTGGATGCTCATCTAAACAGGAAAACGAGATTTATTGAACTTGTATTCGATTGAAAACAAAAAACTAACTTGATTATTACAACAATTGTTCAAAATGACCTCCGCCCACCTCCATACAGTTATACAGACGATTTTCGAACTCTCTTCTCACATTAGCGAAAACTTCAGGAGTCAAAAGTCGGCATTCTGTGATAATCCTCATCCGCTGCTCCTCCAGGTTTTCTGGTCTTGTGGCATAAACTTTAGATTTTAGATGGCCCCACAAAAAAAAATCTAGGGGATTTAAATCTGGTGACCTGGCTGGCCACTCAACAGGTCCTCTTCTACCAATCCAACTTCCTGGGAAATTTTCGTCTAAATATTGGCGCACCCGAGCATCATAATGCGGAGGATCACCGTCTTGTTGAAAACGCATTTCGTCCTCAGAAAGAGTTGGATCGTTCTGTAAAATTTCTGTCAATCTAGGATGTATGTGTTCCTCTAACAACTGTAGGTAGCCATTTCCATTCAGATTACCCTCAATAAAGAAAGGCCCAACTAGATGATTGCCAAAAATTCCTGCCCAAACGTTCAACTTCTGAGGCCTTTACGTGTGGGCCTCTCTAAACCAATGAGGATTCTGTGTGTCCCAATATCGACAATTATGTCTATTCACTTCACCACTGAGCATAAAGGTGCTTTCATCAGAAAAACAGATGTTATTCAGAAAATTTGGATTAGCGTTTAGGTTTTCACTTAGATTTTCACAAAACTGTAAACGACGATCTGGATCATCTTCCTTTATTTCATGCACTAATTTTACCTTGTAGGGGTGAAATTTATGATGTTTCACGATTCTATGGACAGTTGTAGCTGATACACCAGTCAGACGAGATAGTTTTCTGATCGAAGTAGTATTCTCCATTTATAGATGACCCACTACTGCCACTTCCGTTGCCTCATTTCTGACAGGACATGCCACTTCATGTTTTCTGTTTGCCACCGAACCCGTAGCTAGGAATTTGTCAACCAAATATTTAACGTACTGGTGACTGACTCCCCTTTCTCTTTCAGGATGGTTCCTATCGAATATCCTTGCCGTTTCTTTGGCACAACTGTTATTTCGAAAATACGTATACGATACAATTTCGACCCTTTCCTCAGTGGAATAAACCATTTTCAGATTAATTTCAACTGACGAACAACAACAATAATGAGGAACTGGTCTGAATAATAATAATATTTCATTGCAAAAATGAGAAATAACAGATGACTGCACGCCAGATGGAAATGAAAAAAATGTGAACATTTTCAATGCAGAAATCAGCTTTATTTCTTCGTAATTGATGCTCAACACATCGTACCCCAATACTTTTAACAGTTTCGAATTAATTTTAGTTGATAATTTCAAATGACGATATTGAATTTTTCGAAAGCGACATCCTGTATGGAGAGCCGAACTGAATGAAATGCTTTAATCATTCTGGAATTCAAAAAACCTTTCTGAAGATATGCCACTTGAATTATTTGTATAATTTTCAAGTTGGAGATGCTGAATGGAAGGGGTTGATTGCAGAAATTCTATAACCACACAAGAAAGTCCTATTCTCGGATCAAACATGTTCTCGTATACCGAAATGAACCAGTTTCAAAAAGTTATTTGGATTTTCAATGTTCCTGCTTCGGGACACCCTGTATGATGATTCTGAATTTCGAAAATACAAAATTCGAAGAGAAAATTGCAGTACCTTTCCAACGAGGTGCCACTTGACCTATTATCGATCGAATGATTTTTGAGTTGGGGATGCTGGAAATAGGGGGTTGATTGCACCAACTTCAAATTCACAAATGTAGGTCGTTTTTCTAGACCGAGCATAAACCTGCGCTTGCATTATGCCAAAATAAATCTATTTCATTTAGTATTTGGGATTTCCAGGAATTCAACTTCACCCTTGGTTGGGACACCCTGTATGTTAATTTAAAATTCTAAAATGACAAATCAAGGTGGAGAATTGACAGACCTTTTCAGTAAGGTGCCACTCGACCCTTATTCCCTATGATGAATTTCAAAGTTAGGGTTGCTGGGGGTAGGGGGTTGATCTGAGAAGTTTCGAATTATTTCGAAAAATGCTCCCCCTCGAAACAAAAATCGACGTGTCTTGGTGTTTTTCGCTAATGTTACTCATTTCGGAGTTATAGGGGAAGTCAATTTTCGTTGGAACACACTGTATAAACATAGGTCCACATTAGCATCGTAACGAAGCTACAGGGTGCTGAAATTTCCTGAAAAAAAATTGCTAAACTAAGCCCAAATTTGGATTGCATGCTATTTGTTACAGCCTCCATCAATACACGTCCTAGATTTCAACTGAAATTCACAAGGTGTTTTCTTTTCCGAGGCCATGTCTCCTTTTGTCCTTTCTAACTTTTTTGAAGTACGCCACTGATCAGCGACAACGAGTTTTCGTCATCTTCGTTCAATTTAGAAACTTTTTTCGTATCTCCAACCGTTTCCGAGTGAAAATTATTGAATTTGAATTAATTGAATTGTATGCTAAATAAAAAAGATAATAGAAATACTCGATAGGTATTCCCGAAATTTGCTTTTATTTTGATAGCTCGTCTTTTGAGACTCAACTTATATCTATTCAATATCAAACTAGAAAGAAAGAACATTTAAAAACTTGAAGTGTCCTCCAACCGCAAGAATACAGGCCTCGGTCCTTCTTCGCATATTATCACGCATTCTTTGAAATATTCCTGGGGTATTTGTTATCATGTCACAAGAGGTTATTATTCGATTGATCAATGGTTCTACAGTGTTAAATGGGTTGTTATGAACTGAGCCTTTGAGATATCCCCATAAGAAAAAGTCTAAACTATTTAGGTCTGGGGACCTAGGAGGCCTTGGTTCTGGCCCACGCCGACCTATTCATCGGTTGTTGAATGTATTACTCAAGAACTCTTTAGCTTCTCCACTAAACTGTGCTGGTTCCCCGTCATACATGAACCTCATTATGTTTCTCACCAAAAGTGACACATCCACGAGCAATAAAGGTTACTCATCCTCAAGAAATTGCCGATAAACTGGACCGTTTAGTCTGTTGGGCAAAAAAGTGGCCCCCTCAAATAATTTCCAATCATTTCGACCCAGATATTTAGTGAGAATTGTTCTTGATAATGAGATTCTTCAATCAAATGTGGATTTTCCTCAGCGCAATAATGAATATTGGGAAAATTTGTGATAACAGTTTTCGAAATGTTAGCTTCGTCTGTGAACATCATTTCACTATCCAAATGAATATTTTCTCTAATTTTATCTGAGAAACATCGGCAGAAATTCAGTCTTGAAGGAAAATCTGGCGGAAGGAGAGTTTGGACTCGTTGGATATGAAACGGGTACAATGAAATGAACTAGAACATGTGGAATATTCAACTGATTTCCAATTTTTCTTGTACTCACATGAGGATTCAAATCAATACAGATCAAAACTGCTTCCTCAATATCGGGAGTTCTCATAGTTTGAGTTGTACCTTTTAAATAATTATTTGCAGTAAAAGTACCAGTTCCCCTCAATCTTCTGTGGATTTGAAAGTGTTCACCTGGTCGGGTGTAACTCGCTTTGGAAGACGCACCTGATATAATCGCCAAGCTTCTGTTGTGTATTCGTCAGCCAGACTTCAAAAGTCTTAAAAGTAATCGTTAATCTCATAAACGATTCGAGCAGACACTGGTTCAACCAATTTTTTCCGGAAATTTCAATACCATGTAGCTCCGTAACGAAGCTTTTGCGGACCTATGTTTATATGCACTTTTTTCTTTAAATTGCATGCAGATTTATTGCCCCAAGTTGTGACATACTATTATTAAACACCTTGAATATTTACAGAGGTAAAAATCAATACCGTAGAGGTAATGGAAATCAATTTCAAAATCTTCCTGTGTATTCAATACTGTATTGGAATATTCATAGCTGTAAGAATCTCTATCTACAGGTGTCCACCAAGGAATCTCTATCTACGAGTCTCCATATATTACCTATATTTTTGATATAGGTCACTAAACAGTATTCAAGATAAAGATAAATCTCTAATTTTCACTTGAGAATTCTGATATAGTTTAATTATTACAACCACAATTGAGCAGGATTTTCAAGAACGACTAATAAGTCCAAAGGTCGGCAAAGAAAAGAAAGTCTGGAGAAGATTCAGAAGCCGGTAAGCATACCATCCCATAGCCTGATTATGCGCATCAGACTGTTAACCAGTGGCGTGACACAGAAAGAGGGTTGACTGGAATTAGGTGTTTTAATTCAAATTGTTGTAACGTCATTCACTGGTTACATGTAAATACATAGTACTGAAACCAAAATCATCATCGATAACCAGCTCTGAAGCATGGCCTTTTCAGAAAAATTATTAAGAATTGTAAATACCTACCTGTAAACAACCTGGAAAGTGACCAATTCAAAATGTATTGAGACACTATACTTAAGACTGATCGAGAACCGAGACATCATAGACCTGATGCAGCACTAATTGATTGGCCGAAAAAGGCGACTCTACTGGCCATAACCATCTCTGTAGATGAAATCCTGAGGAGACATATCTGAAAAAGGTAAATGAATACCAGGACTTGGACTTCCAACTAAAGGAGTTGTACCATATAATCCCAAATCGTTTGTGGTACTGCCAATTATCCTCTCGGTCAAGGAAATGGTTCGGACAATGCGTATCAACCGCCGTTACTCGTAAAGCTTGGTTTAGACGAAGCGCACCCACTCGCGCACCTACCTCGCCAACGGTACATCACACCATGAACACAGGTCCCTTCTTCCTGAGTTTCCTCACCCCGATGAAGCTCCGGTTGAGCCGGCGCCAGTCAGTTTTCAGTCGCGCTTCAAATGAAACTCACCGTGTTCCCTCGCGTCATTCAAATGAGCAACTGAAGGTGTAGCCACGTTGAACTCCCGAACGAGACTGATTACTGAGTCGCTGGTCCTGCTGATCATTCTCCCAGGTTAGGAAATGCGCGTCGAGAGAACAGTGGGGCGAGGATAAGTTTGATGCGCTAGTGTGTGCCTAGTGTTGAGTGAATCTCAACACAAAAGTAGGGTTTGTACGATCGAAGGACCAGTATAGTATTTTAATCGTTTATGAACAGTACTATATAACTTTAATTACTCCAAGAGTATTTGTGCCCACTACTTGGTATGACACAATACTTAGGTTGTAATTATTGATCTGTATGATCACAAGTACGGACAATTCTCTTCATGGTTCAGAAGACAAACTGTTACTGATGTTTATGAAAAACTGAGTAATGCTTCTACTGGTCAGCTGAATTTATTTTTAGGTCTTGGATTGACCTCGTAAAGGACCACTACCCAAACAGGTCAACATAGTACCAAAACGTGACAAAAATATCAATATAAGGGATAATTGAATTTGTGAAAAGGTTATATCCCGCTGGTTTAATGGTTAAAGTTATAACCCGATGGACACATTTACTGCTTTATGCAGGGTAGTACCTTTCTAGTAACAGACTTCTTCTTCTTCAAGTGCCATCTCCGAGTCGAAGGTTGGCAATCATCATCGCTATTTTTACTTTAGAAGCGGCCGATTTAAAAAGTTGGTTCGAAGTGCATCCAAACCACTCTCTCAGGTTCCTCAGCCATGAGATTCTTCTCCTTCCTATACTTCGTTTTCCCTGTATTTTGCCTTGGATAATCAGCTGTAGGAATTTATATTTTTCACCTCTCATAATATGGCCCAGATATTCCAATTTGCGTTTCTTGAGTGTGTTAGCAACCTCTCTTTCCCTGCCCATGCGTCTCTGAACTTCTGCATTTGTTACTCGATCCATCCATGATATTCTAAGAATCCTCCTATACACCCACATCTCAAATGCTTCAATCTTTTTAAGAATTGTGGCATTCACTGTCCATGCTTCCGCTCCATAAAGGAGAGTAGAGAAAACATAACATTTAGCTAAACGATGTTTTAATGCCATACTTAGATCTTTACTACGAAAAACTTTGTCCATTTTTATGAAGTTGGCTCGGGCTTTTTCTCTTCTTATTCTTATTTCTTGGGTGTATTCATTTGTGCTGTTCACCATTGCTCCAAGGTATATTGCTCCACTCTTTCTACATTTCTGCCGTTTATAGTTAGACTAACATTTACTGGATTGTTCTTTGATATTACCATGAATTTTGTCTTATTTATGTTTAGTGACAACCCATATTCCTCACTGTAAGTAGATACTCTGGTCATTAGTCTCTGCAGAGCTTCGATACTCTCCGCTAAGATTACTGTGTCGTCCGCATATCTTATGTTGTTTACCCGTGTTCCACCAACTGTTATCCCACATTCTTCGTTTTCCAGAGCTTTCTTAAGAATTTCTTCAGCATATGCATTGAAGAGTGTCGGCGATAGAACGCATCCCTGTCTTACCCCTCGTTGTATTTCAATTTTTTCTGCTGTGTGGTTGTCCATGCATATTATAGCTTTTTGCTTATAATAGAGATTAGTGATGATCTGTACGTCTCTACTGTCTAGATGTTTTGATTTAAGGATGTCTATCAGTTGATCATGACGAACCTTGTCAAAGGCTTTATTATAGTCTATGAAACTCGCATAGACCACTTTGTTGACATTGAGACACCTTTGAGTCAACACGTTGAATGCGAAGAGGGCTTCGCGGGTTCCCAATCCCCTTCTGAATCCAAATTGAGTATCGCTTATATCCATGTCAAGTTTATGGTATATTCGATTATAGATAACCTTGAGGAGCAGTTTGAGAGTATGTGACATCAGACTGATTGTACGATGATCACTACATTCTCTAGCATGTGGTTTTTTTGGTAAGCAGATGAAAGTAGATACCAACCATTCTCTTAGTAACAGACTATATCACTAAAATAACTATTTACAAAGGAATATGAGCTAATTAAAAGCAATAGAAAAATCTCTCGATACACAAATGGCCAATATCTCAGCGTTGTTGTACAGGGTTGTACTTAGAACTAAAATATACAATAGCATATACTATTCTGAATTATACATTTTTACGATAAAAACAATGCTGTTCAAATCACAGCACCGAGGTTCTATGCGCGAATGGGTGCTCTTCTTCTAAACTCAACTTGAAAGTAAATCATGATAATGAGAAATTAAACTAGGTATTATACTATCACAAGGGATTTATTGAAAATCAGGATTGCAATTTCAGTCTTTCGGCCATCTCCAGCTGAACTAAATTTGGAAATAGATACATAACCTTATCATGATTAAAGCAGGAATTATTGGAAGATACAAATATAAACGAATAAGATGATCTCTATGGGGATTTTGTTGGAGAAATCTATTTATATTATCAGCCCCCAGAACTCAGCAGGGCTGAGGACTTTTGAAAAGGTCTTTAATTCTCTATTCAAAAATAGTATCTTTAGGAACATTTACAATCACACAAAAAAACCAAACACAACAAATTTTTGAGTTGGTGTGGATTGAGTGACATCTTGTGAAAAGTCGTTTGATTATCTTGATTATCTATTAAAAGAAACAATTTTAAAACGCAACGAAATGTTGTTTTTGAACGAAAGTTTCACTGAGCTTAAAATCAAGTTATCAAAATGACCTCATCTGACATACATTCAATGATACATTTGATAATTCCTCAACATCTCCAGGTTTTCAATATTATATTGATATTCACTGAAAATGACCGTTGGGTCGAAACCGGTCGTGATTATTGAATAAATTGTGGAAAAGTGACAGAAGTGTCTCATTTCGTTTTACTTAAAAAATGAATTTCCATAAAATAAACACGTCATCAATACTATCAACCCATAATCTTCATTAGTTCACACAGGCATACACACAAACGATTCAGAAATTGAATGTTTTGGCTGGAATTATGGGAACAATATTGTAGGAACTTTCTTCGTCTCAATGGAGACACTTATTTTCAGTGTTTGCTTGAATTATTGAATCCCAGGCTCTGAAAAATCTTGGAAAATGATGAAACCCTTTCAGAGAGATACGTTTTCAGCAAGATGGTTGATTTCAGGAGGCAATAATATAAAAAAACAATTGTTCAGAATTTAGTTTTCCTCACAAAACAAAAAAGAACATACATTATGCTATTTGAAATAACAAAGATGGTGTCAACTTTTGGTTTAACCGGAGGTTTTATAGCATTGAAAATATTTTCTTTATATAGTTTGAGTAACATTCAAGATAACAAAAAAAAACTCTGCAATCGGTCATTCCTTTGTTCATATACTTTTAATGTCCCATCTCGCAAGGACACCCGGTATATGTATGTATATACAACAACATACAAATAAAATAACGAATTTATTCTCATGGAGAGATCTCATGCAAGTATTTCGTGAGAGTATATTTAACTTGCAATGCGGCAGCATGCCATTCTAGCGTAGGTATAATATTAGCCAGAAAAGTGAAAATAAATAATTCGAACAAAAATAAACACGCTGGGCTTTCAGTTAAAAGGACCGTTTGTAAACTCGACGCAAATTCGTGTAATAAAATGGTTGAACGGGACGCATGCAAGGGCCCGTTAAGGGCGGTTCGCCGGAATTTATGATATTGGCTTCCTGAAAACGCTCCCAAAAGTCCCGACGTAATTCTGGTCAAGTACTGCACACTGATTTATAAACTGCAAACCTTCACGGATACGCCCAATTTTGCTTTTTCGCTTCATTTCTTTTGTCATACATGAATTTTTACGCCCGACTGGGGTTTGAGGAGTTTCCCGTTAGTCGGAACCACTGTTCGAAAAATCGAATGAGTGAAGTGTCCTAATTGACGCTGACGCTGGCAGGTTGTTCAGCCACTTGCTTTTGACTTGCCGCGTGAAAATTTATGTACCCACAATGCACGAGGAGAATTTTTTAAATTCGTGTAAATCTGTCGAAAGCTTTTGGTTCGGGTTGACATCTTTCGATCTTCTACATTATTCCAGAACTCAATTTCAAATTGACTACTCTTTCAAGTTCATACGAAGAAAATGTATTTTTCAGTCTATTGTACCCATTTTCAATTATTTCTTATAAGATAATTACAAGGTATAAATGAATGAGCGTCATTGATCTCACGAGCTGATTCGTCAAGCCATTTTATGGCTCAAAGTTCAAATAGTTATTTGATTCCGACATTACTACCTTCCGTTTTGAACATATCTGTTTTGAGACCCGTTCCGGAAGTCAATAATCCGAAGACAGCTGAGGAACTCAAACCCATAAATTTATTATTGATAATTGAAAAAATTAAAGAAAGTTTACAAAGACAAGTAAACTTTGATTTCTACTAAAATATATTATTAAATGCTCGACGCGTTTCGATACACATCATCTTTATCAAGAGCGAATGAATACTACAAATATATCTTACTCACAAATTTTCATGTATACTAAAGAGGCAATCCACTCAGAGCTTTCCGCACTTGAAGTAAGGTTCAGAAAATAAATTTAATAAGGGTGAGTTATTTATGTCTACCTGATCATAAAAAATTTCCGGTGAATTCCTAAATCTGTTAATTTCAAGTGCTTCTAGAATGTTGAGTTTTATACCTTCCTTCTCAGAATGTAGATATATTTGTAGTTTTAATTAGCTCTTGTTGATGATACTGTG
Organism: Cryptolaemus montrouzieri; assembly: GCA_013387265.2. NCBI lineage: Eukaryota > Metazoa > Arthropoda > Insecta > Coleoptera > Coccinellidae > Cryptolaemus > Cryptolaemus montrouzieri. The sequence goes on from JABFTP020000021.1 coordinate 104,937,164, forward strand.
TATCGAAACGCGTCGAGCATTTAATAATATATTTTAGTAGAAATCATCGTTTACTTGTATTTGTGAAAATGGATTTCTATCACGTAAGAGCCACTATAGAAAGTTTACAAATACAAGTAAACATTTATTTCTACTAAAATAAATTATTAAGAGCAAATGAATACTACAAATATATCTTACTAACAAATTTTTATATATACTGAAGAGGCAATTCACTCAGAGCTATCTGTACTTGGACTAAGGTTTATAAAATTAATTTAATAAGGGTGAGCTATTTATGTCTACCTGAGCATTAGGAATTTCCGGTGAATTCCTAAATCTGTTAATTTCAAGTGCTTCTAGAAGGTTGAGTTTTATAACTTCCTTCTCAGAATGTAGATATATTTGTAGTATTTATTCGCTCTTGGTGAAGATACTGTGTATCGAAACGCGTCGAGCATTTAATAATAAATTTAAGTAGAAATCATCGTTTACTTGTATTTGTGAAAATGGATTTCTATCACGTAAGAGCCTCGTCAATTAAATTTTTGAAGAAAGCGGACTATAGCTTTTTGGCTTTTTGGTACTACAAATAACTTCTCCGTGGAGCAAATACATCAACCTGAAAACTAAGAACACCAGTGCAGCAGCCATCAAAGGAGCATTGAAAGGAAAGCTGTCGTGGATGGAAGAAGACAGAAGAATCCAATATAACGAAAGGGATATTTGCTATACTCATGTTAAGGTGATTCATTCAGAGCTTCCCCTTAGATAACATAAAATTGAATTCTATAGTTTAGCCCGGGAAATCGGAGAAAAAGTCAATAAAATTACCCAGAGTAAAGATAAAACTCAATTTCATAAATTCATAAATTTAACTGAAACAAATTTCACCATTGATGAGATAGCGTTATTGGAGAAAGGTTTCAAACACAATATTTATCCTAAACATCATACATCGAATTTTGAACAATTTGCTATAGATACTGAAATTTACTTCAGAAATGTTGAATACAATAGCTCCCTGAAACACCAAACTGCTTTCGTGATTAAGAAAGAACAGCCAAAAAAGCTTGATAGACCAATTAGAGAACACATATTAATCAAAAATATAAAAGTAAAATCAAAATCGAATCACAATATTTTCACAAAAGCAGATAATGGCAATACAGTTATAGCGACAAATAAACAAGATTATATTTCCAAAACATTAGATTTCATTAATGATTCTAATTATTCAGTTAAATCCCTAGATCCAACTAATAAATTCAATAAGGAAGTGAGGACAGTCATTGAGAATTCAAAATCCATCATTACAGATAGCGAAAAATTTAATTTTTTCTCACCGAATCCTTTACCACCTCAACTTTATTCATTACTTCCTTCCGCTTTGAAAATATCTGTTTTGACACCCGTTCCGGAAGTCAACAATCCAAAGACAGTTGAGGAACTCAGACCCATAAATTTATTACCGATAATTGAAAAAATTATAGAAAGTTTACAAATACAAGTAAACATTAATTTCTACTAAAATAAATTATTAAATGCTCGACGCGTTTCGATACACATCATCTTTATCAAGAGCGAATGAATACTACAAATATATCTTACTAACAAATTTTTATATATACTGAAGAGGCAATTCACTCAGAGCTATCTGTACTTGGACTAAGGTTTATAAAATTAATTCAGTAAGGGTGAGCTATTTATGTCTACCTGAGCATTAGGAATTTCCGGTGAATTCCTAAATCTGTTAATTTCAAGTGCTTCTAGAAGGTTGAGTTTTATACCTTCCTTCTTAGAATGTAGATATATTTGTAGTATTTATTCGCTCTTGGTGAAGATACTGTGTATCGAAACGCGTCGAGCATTTAATAATAAATTTAAGTAGAAATCATCGTTTACTTGTATTTGTGAAAATGGATTTCTATCACGTAAGAGCCTCGTCAATTAAATTTTTGAAGAAAGCGGACTATAGCTTTTTGGCTTTATGGTACAACAAATTACTTCTCCGTGGAGCAAATACATCAACCTGAAAACTAAGAACACCAGTGCAGCAGCCATCAAAGGAGCATTGAAAGGAAAGCTGTCGTGAATGGAAGAAGACAGAAGAATCCAATATAACGAAAGGGATATTTGCTATACTTATGTTAAGGTGATTCATTCAGAGCTTCCCCTTAAATAACATAAAATTGAAATCGGTATCTTAGTCCGGGAAATCAGAGAAAAGTCAATAAAATTATCCAGAGTAAATATGAAACTCAATTTCATAAATTCATAAATTTAACTGAAAGAAATTTCACCATTGATGAGACGGCGTTATTGGAGAAAGGATTCAAACACAATATTTATCCTAAACATCATACATCGAATTTTGAACAATTAGCTATAGATACTGAAATTTGCCTCAGAAATGTTGAATACAATAGCTCCCTGAAACACCAAACTGCTTTCGTGATTAAGAAAGAACAGCCAAAAAAGCTTAATAGACCAATTAGAGAACACATATTAATCAAAATTATAAAGTAGAATCAACATCGAATGACAATATTTTCACAAAAGCAGATAATGGCAATACAGTTATAGCGACAAATAAACAAGATTATATTTCCAAAACATTAGATTTCATTAATGATTCTAATTATTCAGTTATATCCCTAGATCCTACTAATAATAATAAAAAACAAGTACTGTGTTTTAAGGAATTTTACTTAATAATTGCGATTCGTAACGCGTTCAATGAACAAGTCGATTTAAGCCCTTCACCTCTATTGAATCTTTTCGGGGAGCAATCTATTCCTTAATTCTATTGGATATACCTGTCATAAATAACCACTTAGGAGGAGGCGACCAATAAGCTTTTAATTACTCAAGAACATTTATAGTTATATTCTCATTTACATTTTTCTGCATAATCATTCGTCTGAAGAAGCTACGGTGTAGTGAAACGCGTTACGAATCGCAATTATTAAGTAAAATTCTTAAAACACAGTACTTGTTTTTATTATTGATAATGGAATTTTACCAAGTAAAAGCCTCCCAAATTCAAATCCTACTAATAAATTCAATAAGGAAGTGAGGACAGTCATTGAGAATTCAAAATCCATCATTACAGATAGCGAAAAAATTAAACTTATCTTACCGAATCCTTTACCACCTCAACTTTATTCTTTAGTTAAATTGCACATAAAAGGTTATCCAATAACATATGTGGTATCATTCACACATGCCCCAGCATTCAAGATTTCCAAATTTTAATACATATTTTGGAAAAATGTTGTAATTTTAAACCGTCTTATTCTATTCGTAATTCAAATGATTTGATAAAGAAAATAGAAAGGATTGTCATTCTAAGTAATGGACAGTGAGTCTATTTTGATGTCAAGAATTTGTTTCAAGTATTCCACCGAAAGATCCCTATAATATAATCTATAATTTGTTAACACAAAATATGAGGAATCTTCGAATTAAATACGACATTACGGCTTTATTAGATATTTGCATATCTCAAAATTATTTTTTATTTAACGATTGTTTTTATAAAAGTGATAGGAGACTTATAATGTGAAACCCCTTAAGCCCTCTTTTAGCAGAAATCTTCATGGATAACATGGAAAAAACTATTCAAAAACACCCGCTTAGTAAACATTTCCTATATTGGTATCGATATGTCGATGACATTATTGTGTTTTTCACAGGAACAAACAGACAGTTCACTGTATTCGAAAATTTCATCAACAATCTGAACCCAAAAATAAAATTCACTTCTGAAATAGAACATAACAATTCGATCAATTTCCTAGACCTAACAATAACATGGTCAAATAATAAACACCAGTTTTCAATTTATCATAAGCCTTCTCATACAGATATCACAATTCATTATACATCGGCACATCCTTACCAACATAAAGTTGCAGCATTTAACAGCTATATACATAGACTTTTGAACACACCGATGTCTAATGATAATAATTTCAAAGAAATGAATTTGATAAAACATATCGCAATTAATAATGATTATGATGCAAATTTAGTTAGCAGCATACTACATAAGAAAAAACAAAATTAGCTTTACAACATTCATATCCAATCGGTGAACACCAAGACAAGTAATTCAATAGTTTAACATATAGTGGCAATATTAGCAATAATGTGAAATCACTTCTTGAAAATTCAAATGTAAATATAGCGTTCAAAACAACAACAATTTTAGGTTCATTTATTATATAATATTATATATAATTATAAATCTCCAATTAATAAAGAAAATAAATCAGTTGTTTATTAATTGGATTGTGCAGATTGCAATTGTTTTTATATAGGTAGAACAGGAGAAAATTTTAATGTTAGAATCTCTGAACATAAACGCAGTTTCATCAACGGAAAAACCGATTCAAATTATTCAAATAATCTTAGGGAAAATGGTCACTCTTTCAATTCATAATTCAAAATCCTACATTCTGAGAAGAGAGGTATAAAACTCAACCTTCTAGAAGCACTTGAAATTAACAGATTTAGGAATTCACCGGAAATTCTTAATGATCAGGTAGACATAAATAACTCACCTTTATTAAATTTATTTCCTAAACATTAGTTCAAGTACGGATAGCTCTGAGTGGATTGCCTCTTTAGTATATATAAAAATTTGTTAGTAAGACATTGTTGTAGTTTTCATTCGCTCTGGATAAAGATACTGTGTATCGAAACGCATTGAGCATTTAATAATATATTTGAGTAGAAATCATCGTTTACTTGTATTTGTGAAAATGGATTTTTATCGATAAAAGCCTCGTCAATTGAATAGAAAAATTAGTTCATGAACAGCTCAGTGACTATGTGGAGAAAAATGAAATATTCTACTAAGGTCAATCTGGATTTCGTAGGAGACACTCATGTGAAAGTGCATTGCAGTTTGTGCTATCTAATTGGAAGAAAGATTAAATGATGGCAAAATACGTGTAAGTGTTTTTGTTGGCTTAAAACGTGACTTTGAAACAATTAATAGAGATAAATTGATTGAAGTGTGTCGTAGTTACGGGGGGGTGTGCCTCAAGGGAGTATACTAGAGCCATCGTTGTCTATATTGTATGTTAATGAATTGAGTATCTATGTGACTGTTTTGTGAGTTTGTACGCAGATGATACCCTTATATCAGTCTCTGGTTCGAACTTTGTTGATATTATTAAGATATTGAATAGACAATTGAAAATTTTTCACAATTGGCTTGCTTTCAAGAAATTGAAGTTAAATTCACAAACGACATAGTTCAATGTATTAGGATCACGGCAGAACTGTAGGCTGTTTAAAGATGAAAACTTGAAAATTAGTATTGGGGATAAAACTGTAGAACAAGTGAGCGATATTAAGTACTTTGGAGTTCATTTGGATCCGCAGTTGACACTTAGTACCCATATTTATTATATGTGTAAAAACTCGGTAAGAAAATTGGCTACTTTCATAGGATATCCGGGAGATTATCTGATTGGTCAAAACGAATTGTCTATAATACGATAGTTCATCCCCAATTAACATATCGCATATCATTACTGTTGGGATGCAATCAAGAAGAAATAGACAGATTGCAGATTTATCAAAACAGAGCAATGAAGGTTTTTTTAGGGTGCAATAAGGACACAAGGATAGACGACATGCTGCGTTCTTTGAAATTCATTAAAATTCAAAATATGATAAAGGAATCTAGTGTAGTTTTCATCAATAAAATAATTAATAATTTGGCAGCACCATGTCCTCAGTTTCTTATGAAAAGATCAACCATGAAATCGTATGACCTGAGGATCGGGGAGGATTATAATATCGGTAAATTTAAGATTAAGTGTTTTAAAAAGTCTCTGTTCAATCATGGCTTAAAAATTTTCAATCGATTGCCTTCGCTTGTAACGACTTCTTCTTCTTTAGGGACATTTAAGTCAGGACTTGGAGTGTTTTATTCAGTTGATTAGATGGTTGTGGTATAGGTTACGAAGGATATACATTTGTATCATTTTTTGTGAACTACACAATTATTTGTTATTGTACTGTAGTAGCAGAAGCTAATTAAATAAATATACATACAAACGTGATAGTTTGTATGTTTGAGATTGCAATGTTTTATTAGCAAGTCGTTAAGGAATTTTGAAGGTTTGAAAGAAGGTACCGTTATAAAAGAAAACAACAGGTCTAATAGAGTAATTAGGTTTATGAAGTTTCATCAAAGAATATAATTCGGGGGATTGTGGATTGGAGAATTTATATTTTTCGTGGTCTGTAATTAATGATTTTGCTGTCGAAATAACGTTTTTAACCTCTTTCTGAAATTTAGCCGTAGGATCCTTAGTTGATATTGTATAGTTTCCGGCTGTTAAGAATTCATCAGTTTTTGAAATAAAATCTACAAATCGCGATGACGGTGTTACCTTTATCTGCTTTAGTGAATACTAAATCGTTCTTGGTACTATTTTCAAATTGTCTTTTATTATTTTATAATTGGAATTGCAATGAGGTGATAATTTCGAAAAGTCTTCTTTGGTGAATTGTGCTGTTTGATGTTTGGCTAAAATATTATCTTTGGAGTTTTTGAGAATGATTTCGGAGTCTAGGCCTAACTATTCAGAATTAGTTTTTGTACGTTTTGGATGTAAACTATGTTTGAATCCTTTTTCTAATAGATCTTTTTGTAGTTGTGTAAAATCGGTATCAGTTAAATTAGTGAATCTGTCAAAAAATTCATGGTCTGAAAATTTATCAGTTGAAGGTTTGGGTGGAGAAATTTTGAATTTAAGCGAATATAACTTTTTCTGTTGTTGCTGAAACTTTTTATGAATTAAAATTTTGACATCGTTTCTGGATTCAGAGTCTAAAATATTAAACTCAACAGGGTGCAATCTAAACAATAATTCTGTATGGATTAATATTCAAATATATGTAGGCAACGTTCCTCCTGTTGTACTGGATCTTCATATCCTCTTTGATCCATATGCGTTGACCTTTCTCGATTGCTCTTCTTGCAGATCCACTGTTGTTATGTGTCCTCAACCGTATGTAATTGGGAGTCAATATGTTCTCTAAGCACATTACATACGGTTGAGGACACATAACAACAGTGGACCAGCAAGAAGAGCAATATCAACACGTTACTTGTTTTTTATTATTGATAATGGAATTTTCTGAAGTAGAAGATTCCCAAATTCAAAAATTACTGAACCTCCGTTAACCTTGAAATCAGAAATGAGCTTACTTGATGTGCAAGATTCAAAAATGGACTGTGATCTTCCGTGCCATACTCAAGCAGTTGAAGGCCGTGTTCGTCTTGTTAGCGAAGCTTCCCTTGCTGTTTGTGGCTACGAAAATCGTGAAGGATTCATTCAATTTCGTATTGAATCCAGGAAGCAACTTCCATCATTTGAGAAATATCCGATTATTTCAAAAAGGCCAGGAATGCCTAGTTTTGATGTGCGAAAAAGTGAAATTGAGGTAAATTAAATTTTTTTTCTATTTTTGTTGCTCTGAGAAACCTCAAGATGGATTTTTATAGTCTTCATTCTTCGTAGTTTTGAAGATAAAGATTGAAAGGTTAGCATGGCGCTTGTGACGCGGACAATAGAAACTTTTCAACTTCATTGTTCGGCGAGGAACCTCAAAATGACTTCATATTTTCAAAAAATTTTATTTCCTCATCCGCGATTTCGCTTTTTTCCGCCTTTTTCATTCCACTCTAATGTATACCTCGTGAATGAATGGACAGTCAAGGGCTACCTGTAAGAATGACCACTGAACAACATTGCTAGCTTCTTGAAGGAGTGGCTCGTTGGAGCCTCGCTGCAACAGGTTATGTCGATCTCTTTTACTCATGCATACTTTCATATACTCTCCAAAGCCATAGTCTTAGACATAAGCAGAAAATCATTAATCTTTGGAAAACTTTTTTCATTTTTATGATGACTGAGCCCCTCAAGATATTCAACTAGCATATTTCTATAATTCAAGAGATTAAATCAACTGAACGGAAACTCATTATTCCATTATTATTATCAGGAACATTTGAGGATCAAGTTTAATGAGATAAATTAAATTAACAGGGCTAAATTCATGAGCAGTGATGCAGTCATAACCAGACATTTGAAGTTTTAATTAATATTGTTCTGTAGAAATTAGGCACTGTCTACTATTTAATGATTGGAAAAAAGCCTCGGGGTTCCGGGAAAATATTAATTGGGAAGAAAATATCTATTGCATCTGACTTATAGGAGATATTATTTTGTTCTAGTAGAGGAAAATCAATCATTCATTAACATAAATTATATTCAATCGAAACAATTCGTAAAGCAAAGTATTTTAATTCAGTATTCTTGTATTTTGACCAGAAAATGTACTACAGACCAAAATACCCATATGTAACACGCCGTCGACAAAACTTACAAACAACCAAGTACAACTCTACATATGTATAGAAAAATGCAGTACACGCAATCACAATGACCTACAATAAATTGTCAATTTATATCCATATATCCACATGGCGGAAAGTGTAAATGACGCGTTAGATCAGTGCTCTCAAGAGGGTACCGATTCTGAGGTGAAAAATTCTCAAAAAAAACAAAAATATTACAAATGTTGTGCTAAAAAGACGTATACGTCGTTTATCTGCAAAAATTGCGGAGCTCCGTTCCACGCTTCTTGTGCAAGAAGATTAATAGAAAAAAAAGGCCTATCATTCATGGATGAAGTCTATGTTAAGTACTGTGAAAAACCAGCAAGTGAAATGGATAATGAATTAAGTCAAAAGATAAATATACAACTGAAGGAGGAAAATATAAAAATGAGGTATGAAAATCTATTACTGCAGAAGGAAATTGAGCATTTAAAATATGTTCTAGTGGAATCCCAAAAAATAAAGAACTTCTTTTCAATGAAATGAGTGAGAAAACATTATTCTGAGGAAAATAATAAACTTTTGGCTGAAAGAATTACGCAGTTACAAAATAGACCTATAGAAAAATCGTGAAATCTTGCCTATTTAATCCGTGATAATATTACCGACTTTGAGAACGTCCAATGGATCACTAACCTGAGTGTGGATAAGGAAATAGAGGTATTATGTGCAATCAGTAATACCAGAAAATGATAATTTTGACAGTCTACAGGACCTGTTTGGGCGATGCACAGGTATTTCTTCGTAAAATTGATCAAATACTCTATGAAATAAGTATGAAATTTAATAAATATGATGTGATACTCTGTGATAATTTTGAGATTTCAACATCAACTTATTGGAAGATAGCCACGTTAAAATTAATTTTGTAGATATACTTTGCACATATGATCTACAGCAAACAATAAACGAACCAACAAGAATTACACAAACAACAAAAACATTAATTGATAATATCTTTACCAACACTCCAACATATAGAAATAACTATAATATAAACTCACTTTTGTCGGATCATATGGCTCAATTCATAACAATGGAGTGTAATAATGTTGCCAATGGAAGAAAATGGATTAGAAAAAGATTTTCAGTGATTCTAAAATGCAGCAGTTTTTCAGCAGTCTGGAGGATGTATCTTGGCAGGGTGTATTGGGGCGATCGGATCCAGACGAAGCATACAACTGTTTCTCAGAGATAATGCAAATGTATATGAATCTGATATTTCCAGAGAAGAAGTGCTCAATGACTAGAACAATACATACATGGATAACAACAGGGATAAAAATTTCAAGTAACCGAAAAAGATCAATGTGGGAAGAAGTACAAGAAGGAATAATATCACAGGACTAACAAAAGATATTGCAGTATACTGAAGCAGGTTGTGAAACAGGCTAAAATGATAAGTCATAGGAACTATATAACACAGTCTGAAAACAAAACAAAAGCCACATGGAAGTTAGTCAACACTATCACAAACAAAAAGAATAATAATAATGACATAATTTTCAATTCATTTCCCACCAAAATGAAGAAACTGTACTCGACCAATTCAATTCCCATTTTATCAGTTCAAATACAAGCAATAGTGGTATTGATGCGGACAACAATAACATCAAATCCTGCAACAATAGCATATTTTTAAGTCCACTTATAGAGCAAGAAACGTACCAATATATTTTACAATTAAAAAATAAAAGTTCAGTTGGAAGTGATAACATACCAGTAAAAGTGCTCAAGAATTGTGCATCAATTATAAAACTCCACCTACTCACATTATAAACCAGATTCTACAAACAGGAAAGTATCCACAAAGATTAAAAGAAGCAATGGTGAAACCCATCTATAAAAAAGGTAGCAAAGAAAATATTGATAATTATAGGCCAATATCATTGCTTTCCAATGTGAATAAAATATTTGAGCGTATAATTTTTGACAAATTAATGCAGTTTTTTGAAGCAAACAACATACTTGTGAAACAACAGTTTGGATTTAGACAGGGAAGGTCAACATTGAATGCAATATATCAAGCACTTACTTCTATCATCAGATCACTAAATCAAAATAATACTACAGCGGCCCTTTCTGGACCTGTCAAAAGCTTTTGACAGAGTCAACCATGAGAAGTTACTGAATAAGCTGGAGAAATATGGTATAAGAGGGGTAGCATTACAGCTCATTGGATCATATCTATCCAAAAGAACCCAAAAGACAATAAGTAGAGGAAAAACGGAAATATAATACGATCTGATTCCAAACAAGTATTAAACGGTGTACCGCAGGGTTCTATATTGGGACCTTTGCTCTACATAATATATACAAATGATCTAGTTCAGACTACCAACAACGATGTCATAATGTTTGCAGATGATGCATCAGTAATATGTAAAGCTGAAAATCAAAATGAATGTATGAAAAGTCTTGAGACTGACATGAAAATATGAATGAATGGCTCCTTAATAACAACTTGATGCTAAATCTGGAAAAAACAAAACTTTTGTTATTCAGGAAAAGAAAGAACAACTTAATTTAAGATTCCAAGACTGAAGTTGAGTCAGTTGAACACCTGTCTTTTCTAGGAGTGAATATTGATCGTAATCTCAACTGGTGTAGTCACGTTGAGAAGATGTCACCAATGATAGCACGCTATGGCTATGCATTGCGGACTATACGGATGATAGGGCTGGATGCTGCTCTGACTGCCTATCACGCCTACGTTCTTTCTAGGATAAGATATGGAATCATCTTCTGGGGAAGATCTACAGAAGCGGAGCGAATTTTTCTTTTACAAAAAAGATGCCTAAGAATCATCTTCGGCATGAATCAATATGAAACGTGCAGGAACATATTCAAGAATTTCAACATCTTAACACTTCAAGCAGCTGTATCAGGATGTGAGATTTGTATGAAGACCATGGATTGGAGGAAGCCAAAACGGGCCCTGATATAATTGAAGATGAGGTGCACTACGCAATCAGACAACGCAACAATATGAAGGCTTAGGCCCAGATGACATTCATGGAAAGGTTCTCAAGCTTTTGACAATTCGGTCACATACCCTACGAGGCTGTTTAATAGAGCTTACAAGGAGGGCAAGCTGCCAGAAGATTGGCTTAGGTCGCATTTCATCACCCTGCCAAAGAAGCAAATGAAAAGAAATGCGAAGATCACCGCACTATAAGTCTCATGAGCCATGTTCTCAAAATATATCTTAAAGTGATACTGAGTAGAATTTATCGTCAATATCATGAACATGTGTCGAACGAGAAATTAGGATATCGTTATGGGTTCGGCACAAGGGATGCACTGTTCAGTCTGCAGTCTGCAAAAAAGCATGGACATGAATGAAGACGTGTTTGCCTGTTTCATAGACTTTGAGAAGGTATGTGATAAGGTGACACATGTCCCACTCGTCTAATTTCTAAAAAATGTGAGGATATATGATGAAATTTGGATACAATTGCGAGTTTGTACTAAAATCAAGTGGCTTCAGTGCTGACTGAGCATGAGGAAAGCACATTCGAATTAACCCATTAATGCCTGAGTAATTTTTTCTCGCGAAAATTCATGAAATTGAAAATACTCCTTCCTTTATTGATACAAAATACGAGAGCAATACTTTGAGGTACACCATTCTACTGAAAGTACCTTTTAATTAACATATGATATATCATACCATAGGCATTGGCGAGTCTAATACAAAAATATTCTATTGGAAGAATTTATAACAGAACTAATGATTAGTCATAATGAAAAACTAGGAAAGTATTCTGAAATTATGAAGACAACATTCATGGTCGTTTGTGATATAATTTGAAACAATCTTTTGGGTGAAGTCCAACATTGCACTTGGAACAAATGAACTTCGTACATTTTTTACACTGAGCGCATTGTCTCTGAATTGGAATCCACGAAACTAAGTAATCTACCCTATCAAACCTAACTTCTGTCAAAACATTTCGACTGCATTTTGGTTTTAGTCCAGACATATGTTCAGGACTAGTCAGAATTGAAAGAACGACTCTTCAGGTGAATTCCAATAAACTGATTTTTGGAAAAGCAGGTCGATAAGGGATCCACATATTCACCATTGCTCCGTTTATACAAAAACGAACAAATGGCCAATACCATTTATTTGAACGTATACGGATACGGTAAAGACCCCTCATTTGGTCGAAAATATCGACCCCGCCCATTTCTTGGTTATATATATTTATGAGGGTAGGTTGATCAACCTGCGTATATGATTTTTTTCTTTTTTTGACCAACGCTTGCATTTATCCTTACTTAGGCACAGCTGATCGTTATATATGTTCGTTGCAATGTTGACAACATTGCTGTCGTTCCACCTTATCAATGAAATTGACTTATCAGAATCTTGTAGAACATTGAAGCTTCTTCTTAGTTCTTTCTTCAATTCTTTCAAGGGCGCTTTTTCAACCCTATCGCAACGAATGGTACCTATGCAATTTATGTTTTCTTCCTTCAATGTAACTAGCAACTGTAAGGAGTTGAGGAAATTGTCCATGAAAACAGTACTACCATGGGGCAAATAGTCTAGACATAAATTTTCTGATACCAACGAACCCAAAGTTTTCCTCTCCTTTTTATATCCTGCACCACAGTATGGATCAAATTTCAATAAATACCCGTCTCATATGCCACGTTCTCAAGGTATATCTTAAAGTGATACTAAGCAGAATTTATCGTCAATATCATGAACATGTGTCGAACGAGAAATTAGGATATCGTTATGGGTTCGGCACAAGGGATGCACTGTTCAGTCTGCAGGTATAAGTTCAAAAAAGCATGGACATGAATGAAGACGTGTTTGCCTGTTTCATAGACTTTGAGAAGGTATGTGATAAGGTGACACATGTCCCACTCGTCTAATTTCTAAAAAATGTGAGGATATATGATGAAATTTGGATACAATTGCGAGTTTGTACTAAAATCAAGTGGCTTCAGTGCTGACTGAGCATGAGGAAAGCACATTCGAATTAACCCATTAATGCCTGAGTAATTTTTTTCGCGAAAATTCATGAAATTGAAAATACTCCTTCCTTTATTGATACAAAATACGAGAGCAATACTTTGAGGTACACCATTTTACTGAAAGTACCTTTTAATTAACATATGATATATCATACCATAGGCATTGGCGAGTCTAATACAAAAATATTCTATTGGAAGAATTTATAACAGAACTAATGATTAGTCATAATGAAAAACTAGGAAAGTATTCTGAAATGATGAAGACAACATTCATGGTCGTTTGTGATATAACATGAAACAATCTTTTGGGTGAAGTCCAACATTGCACTTGGAACAAATGAACTCCGTACATTTTTTACACTGAGCGCATTGTTTCTGAATTGGAATCCACGAAACTAAGTAATCTACCCTATCAAACCTAACTTCTGTCAAAACATTTCGACTGCATTTTGGTTTTAGTCCAGACATATGTTCAGGACTAGTCAGAATTGAAAGAACGACTCTTCTGGTGAATTCCAATAAACTGATTTTTGGAGAAGCATGTCGATAAAGGATCCACATATTCACCATTGCTCCGTTTATACAAAAACGAACAAATGGCCAATACCATTTTTTGGAACGTATACGGATACGGTAAAGACCCCTCATTTGTTCGAAAATATCGACCCCGCCCATTCCTTGGTTATATATATTTATGAGGGTAGATTGATCAACCTGCGTATATGATTTTTCTTTTTTTGACCAACGCTTGCATTTAACCTTACTTAGGCACAGCTGATCGTTATTTATGTTCGTTGCGATGTTGACAACATTGTCGTTCCACCTTATTAATGAAATAGACTTATCAGAATCTTGTAGAACATAGAAGCTTCCTCGTAGTTCTTTCTTAAATTCTTTCAAGGGCGCTTTTTCAACCCTATCGGAACGAATGGTACCTATGCAATTTATGTTTTCTTCCTTCAATGTATCTATCAACTGTAAGGAGTTGAAAAAATTTTCCATGAAAACAGTACTACCATGGGGCAAATAGTGTAGACATAAATTTTCTGATACCGACGAACCCAAAATTTTCCCCTCCTTTTTATTTCCTGCACCACAGTATGGATCGAATTTCTATAAATAGCCTTCAATTGCTGTTATGCACCAAAATTTGAAACCGTATCCAATTGGTTTCCCTCTTATGAATTGTTTCATATGATGCTGACCGAAATATGGCTCTATTGCTTCATCTAAGGAAAAATGTTCTCCCAACGGTATAGCCTAAGTCTGAGAAATATGGTTCAGTTGATCTATCAGGGGTTGAACCTCATACAGTTTGTTATTTTTATCTATTGTGTTGTTGTCATTGAAGTGTAAGTAACGATGTTTAGCTTCAAATCGGTCTCGTTATATGCTGTTACTCACAAGGGAATTGAAAGTATCAGAATTTGTTTGCCAAATCAATCTCCTGGACAGCAACTTGCAATAACCAGATAAAATCAATATTCCCAAATAGATATACATTTCTCGAGTGGTAACAGAAAACGAATGATTGCCTTTGAAGATCGCATACTTTTGTGTTTCGTCGCAAATTTTTTAAACAGATGTTTCAGAAAAAAACATTTTGAATAAATCAAGTGGTATTAAATTTTGATCCCTTATAGTATTGACTATGTTGGGCGCCGGAATTTTTTCGAGAGAAGTTCTCTCTTCGCGTTCGTTCAAAATGTAATTATGCCAGTTCCTCTTCTTTCTATTCTTTATTGTACGCTCACCCTGACGTCGTTCGTTTGGTGGGTGCTCGTTTGTATTCGTACTCTCTTTGAATTTCTTTGTTAACTCTGTCAAAGGAAAGTTATCATCATCACTATCATCACTATTCTGAGGAACATTCAACTCAAACATTTCAGTACCATTATCATCACTATTCTGAGGAAGATTCAACTCAACCATTTCAGTACCATTATCTCCACCAACGACGTATATCCTCCTTTGCCAATATCCTTTAGTCCAAAATCTCCTTCTTCGTCGCTTGGACCGCCATCTCTATCGCTGTCTTGTACATTTTCAGGTGGAAATAAAACAAAGTCGAGATGATCACAATTTTTTACATTTGACTAATCTTCATCCACTTCGCTCAATTCAAAAATATAGTTCATCAGCTCTTCGGCATCTCGAGGATCCTCTGGGTTATACTTGCGTTTCCTGCAATAGAACGAACCCATTACTTGATATGTTATGATATATCATGTGCTACGATTGCGAGCTCCTAGCTCATACATATATCCAAAAATGAACTTTCTAGGCTCGTAATCTGATAAAATAAACCTTCATTGTTAAAATTCCAGAATGGAAATGAAAAGAGATTAATTTTTGAAGGAAAAAATGAATCAAATCTCACCATAGTGGCATCGTTGAAGCGAAATAAAATCTCTCCTCACTTCCTTCGGGTGTAGAAACTTTTGTTTTACGCACGCAGTCGTCTCTGTGATATGATATATCATATCATAGGCATAAATGGGTTAAACGCGGGTTGAGGCAGATCTGTGTCATCTCACCGAAGCTCTCTAATCTGTATTCGGAAAGGATAATGGCTGAAGGTTTAGAATGATTCGAAAAAGGCATCTTTATGAATGGGGAACTAATAAATAATCTCCGATACGTGGACGATACTGTGCTTATAGCAACAACAGTTCAGTTGTTGAAGAACACACCTGGTCGTACATACGCTGAATACTACTTCAGACATATTCAATTGAACATGTGCAATGCATGGTGGTTCTGCATTTCGTGTATCTGAAATATAATTTTTCGAAGAAATTTTTGCAATGAGATCTTTCGATTTAGGTATTGATGCGATAGAACCGTCATCCCTAGTCAGAGGCGGGAAAGATTACTTGCAAATGTTTTTGTTGACTATTTTTAGCAAAGACCAGAACGGACGAATTCCACTGATCTGCTCCAAGGGGCATGACCAATAATTGAATTACAAATGTTCCTGAAACACTCATATTCAGCTTTAATTTAATCTGTTGGATGTGAGAGTAATTCCAATGACGCGCTCAGTGTTTACTTTAATGTCAAGATCTGGAAAACAGATATCATTAAAGCAAAAACACGAGAACTCACATCTTCCTGGAAGGCGTTGTATCTTAATTGTGTGGATGTTAGAAGTAGTCAATAGCAGAAACGAAGTTGTGATCGGCGTTTCCGGAGAGGGTTGAGACGTGTAAACGGAAACTATATGTATCTGAAACAATGAAGAGATCGAGATTATTGGAAAAAAACAGTTATATGATCAGGAATTCGTGTTGGCTCATCGACAAATTGAGTCAAGTTACTTATGATCGCAAAGGTATTCGCTTGCCATCCTGCTCCACCGGTTCTATTTGAATGTTGGTACCAGTTGATGTGGACGTTGAATTCTCCCATTTTAATCACCTCAGCTGACAGACGCTGTATTTGGATCGTGCCTACCTGATCGCTCAGATACTGAAACAATCTAGGGTAGCTCTTATCATAAAAAGATCCATTCAGATAACTGAGAATCATAGTTTTGTTATATAAACAGATTATGAACCATGCCAGGTCGAAATTGTCATCCTCCAATCTATATCCTCCTTTGGAATGCACCCCCCGATCTGGCCAAAGCCTTGTGCAGCTCTGAGCCATCGAAACAGAGATGAGTGGTGTGTGTTGTTGGTAAAGCAGTGGCCCGAATGAGTAATAGTCTATACACTGCACGGTCAGCTGCTGCTAACTATAGGTGCTGCTATAGTGAACTTTCTAAGCTCGTAATCTGATGAAATGAACCTTCATTGTTAAAATTCCAGAATGGAAATATAATGAGATTAATTTTTGTAGGAAAAAATGAATCAAATCTCACCTTAGCGGCATCGTTGAAGCGAAATAATATTTCTCCTCACTTCCTTCGGGTGTAGAAGCTTTTTTTTACGCAGTATACTTCCCCGTCCCGCACCGAATCGAAGACAGACTTGTACTAATGCTAATTCGTTACAGGAATATCAAATAGAAAGGATGGTTCAGACATGTCGTCAACTGTAAAGCGGTCGTCTCTGGGATATGATATATCATATCATAGGCATAAATGGGTTATTTTTTCTGTTTTTTTTTTTGAAGAAATGAAAATCAAGTAAATCAGGAATCTATAAACTCAATTGCGGTTCTTGTGATAAAATTTATATCGGTAGGACCTATAGGAGTTTTGGCATAAGAACATCTGAACATAAACGTAGCTTCGATAAAAATAAATCTGATTCAAATTATTCAAACCACCTAATAAAAGAAAACCATTCATTCAATGAAAACTTTGACATATTACATATAAAATCAAAAGTTCAAAATTAGATCTCCTAGAAGCATTAGAAATAAATAAATACAAACATTCGGACATGCTTTTGAATGAACAGGTAGATTTGAATTACTCACCCCTACTCAACTTGTTTAATTAGTTTTTATTACCTCTCATACTAACTGTACAATGGCTCGGTGTGGATTTTCCTGTTATTCATCCAACTTGTTCTACGATTTGTTTATAATACTATACTCTTCATTCTATTTTTCATTCTTGATAAAGCTGCTGTGTCAGCGAAACGTCGTCGAATTTTTTCAAATAAAGTGTAGATTAAAGTTAAACCTTGTGTTTTTATCTCATTTATAAATGGGTTAAACGCGGGTTGAGGCAGATCTGTGTCATCTCACCGAAGCTCTCTAATCTGTATTCGGAAAGGATAATGGCTGAAGGTTTAGAATGATTCGAAAAAGGCATCTTTATGAATGGGGAACTAATAAATAATCTCCGATACGTGGACGATACTGTGCTTATAGCAACAACAGTTCAGTTGTTGAAGAACACACCTGGTCGTACATACGCTGAATACTACTTCAGACATATTCAATTGAACATGTGCAATGCATGGTGGTTCTGCATTTCGTGTATCTGAAATATAATTTTTTGAAAAAATTGTTGCAATGAGATCTTTCGATTTAGGTATTGATGCGATAGAACCGTCATCCCTAGTCAGAGGCGGGAAAGATTACTTGCAAATGTTTTTGTTGACTATTTTTAGCAAAGACCAGAACGGACGAATTCCACTGATCTACTTCAAGGGGCATGACCAATAATTGAATTACAAATGTTCCTGAAACACTCATATTCAGCTTTAATTTCATCTGTTGGATGTGAGAGTAATTCCAGTGACGCGCTCAGTGTTTACTTTAATGTCAAGATCTGGAAAACAGATATCATCAAAGCAAAAACACGAGAACTCACATCTTCCTGGAAGGCGTTGTATCTTAATTGTGTGGATGTTAGAAGTAGTCAATAGCAGAAACGAAGTTGTGATCGGTGTTTCCTGAGATGGTTGAGATGTGTAAACGGAAACTATATGTATCTGAAACAATGAAGAGATCAAGATTATTGGAAAAAAACAGTTATATGATCAGGAATTCGTGTTGGCTCATCGACAAATTGAGTCAAGTTACTTATGATCGCAAAGGTATTCGCTTGCCATCCTGCTCCACCGGTTCTATTTGAATGTTGTAACCAGTTGATGTGGACGTTGAATTCTCCCATTTTAATCACCTCAGCTGACGGACGCTGTATTTGGATCGTGCCTACCTTATCGCTCAGATACTGAAACAATCTAGGGTAGCTCTTATCATAAGAAGATCCATACAGATAACTGAGAATCATAGTTTTGTTATATAAACAGATTATGAACCATGCCAGGTCGAAATCGTCATCCTCCAATCTATATCCTCCTTTGGAATGCATCCCCCGATCTGGCCAAAGCCTTGTGCAACTCAGAGCCATTGAAACCGAGATGAGTGGTGTGTGTTGTTGGTAAAGCAGTGGCCCGAATGAGTAATAGTCTATACACTGCACGGTCAGCTGCTGCTAACTATAGGTGCTGCTATAGTGGCCTTGTCTGCTCTGACCAGCGCCTTTCACTTCTTCCATACTGAGCTGCCGACCGTCACGGGACATGCAACACACAGACGAAAAATTTTGAGACGATGTGATAGAAGTTTCACTCTACCTAAGAGAGATATATTTCAACGTATGTAGCTGACATCGTTCATAATATATCATTCAATAAGAACGATGTTACATCGATGTCGTAGGTTTCGATATCGATTTCAAAACATTCTGAATGAAACATCGATGTTTGAATAACATTGATGTATCGTTTGCATTGAGTTGAAACGGAGCTCATTCTGTGCTTAGCTTTGTTGGGAGGCCGCCTAGAGCGATCTATTGTTAGGAAGCATAGTGAACACGTAAACATCTTACCGCATCAGTCACATGATGAAAATCACTCAACTATTATATCACAAGATTCGTTGGAAAGTAGACTGACGTGAATATCTTCGTAAGATAATCGAGTTAAAATCCATATTTGTAAAAATTTTATTTCTAGGATCAACACTGCTGTAATAAGAGTTTATTGGCTATCCTAATAACCCATAACATTTTTCAAGACGACACTAGGATTTCAGAGTAATTGGAACTGTTTGAGTAATTAATTACTCAAGAACATTTATAGTTATATTCTCATTTACATTTTTCTGCATAATCATTCGTCTGAAGAAGCTACGGTATAGTGAAACGCGTTACGAATCGCAATTATTAAGTAAAATTCCTTAAAACACAGTACTTGTTTTTTATTATTGATAATGAAATTTTACCAACTAAAAGCCTCCCAAATTCAAATGTTAAAGAAAGCTGATACCGGCTTTTTGGCTTTGTGGTATTTCAAAATACTATTAAGATGTGCAGTTCACACGCAGAATATATGGTTCTACTCAATGTGTTTGAAAAACAGGTTGATTCCCAATTACATACGGTTGAAGACACATAACAACAGTGGACCAGCAAGAAGAGCAATCGAGAAAGGCCAACGCATATGGCTCAAAGAGGATATGAAGATCCAGTACAACAGGAGGGACGTTGCAAACATATATTTGAAGGTAATCCATACGGAATTATTGTTTAGATTGCACCCTGTTGAGTTTGATATTTTAGACTCTGAATCCAGATACGATGTCAAAATTTTAATTCATAAAAGTTTCAGCAACAACAGAAAAGTTGAATTCACTTAAATTCAAAATTTCTCCACCCAAACCTTTAACTGATAAATTTTCAGACCATAAATTTTTGAAAGATTCACTAATTTAACTGATACCGATTTTACACAACCACAAAAAGATCTATTAGAAAAAGGATTCAAACATAATTTACATCCAAAACATAATAAAACTAATTTTGAACAGTTAGGCATAGACTCCGAAATTATTCTCAAGAACTCCAAAGATAATATTTTAGCCAAACATCAAACAGCAAAAATCATCAAAGAAGACTTTTCGAAATTATCACCTCATTGCAATTCCGATTATAAGATAAAAACAATTCGTGAAAATAGTACCAAGAACGATTTAGTATTCACTAAAGCACATAAAGGTAACACCGTCATTGCGATTAGTAAAACCGATTATATTTCTAAAACTGAAGAATTCTTAACAGCCGGAAACTATATAACATCAACTAAGGATCCTACCGCAAAATTTCAGAAAGTTGTTAAAAACATAATTTCGACAGCAAAATCATTAATTACAGACCAAGAAAAATATAAATTCATTAACTCCAATCCACAATCCCCCGAATTATATTCGTTGATAAAACTTCATAAACCTAATTACCCTATTAGACCTGTTGTTTCTTATGTAACGGCACCTTCGTTCAAACTTTCAAAATTCCTCAACGACTTGCTAATAAAACATTGCAATTTTAAATCTGAATTTTCGGTCAAAATTCATACGAACTTATTGCCAATATCAAAGATACCACTATACCACCTAATTCCGAACTTATTTCTTTCGATGTTAAGAATCTATTTCCCAACATTCCTCCAAAAGATACGTATTACTTAGTTGAAGAATTATTAGAAAGGAATCATGTCAATACTATCATTAAATCAGATATTCTTTCATTGTTAAAAATTTGTTTAGATCAAAATTATTTCCATTTCAATAACAAATATTATACTATTGAAGACGGCTTGATTATGGGCAATCCGTTGAGTCCTTTGTTAGCAGAAATTTTCATGAATAACTTAGAGAAATTAATTCATAATCATCCACTCAGTAAATATTGTTTATACTGGTATCGCTATGTAGACGATATCATTATTTGCTTCACAGGAACAGATAGACAGTTGAAAATTTTCGAAAATCATATAAATTCATTACATCCAAAACTTGCATTCATAACCGAAATAGAAAGCAATAATTCAATAAATTTCTTAGACGTAACAATTTCGAATGAAAATGGAAAACATGTTTTCGCAGTTTACCATAAGCCGTCACATACAGATATTATAATACATAACTCGTCGTGTCATCCATATCAACATAAAATGTCAGCATTCAATAGTTTTATTCATAGATTGATTAACATCCCGCTATCACCAGAAAATTTCAACAAAGAACTAAATTTGATTAAACAAATAGCCAAAAATAATGGTTACAATCCCAAACTGATAAATAATATTTTAAATAAAAACAAAGTAGAATCGCATTGAATGAAGTTTACCCTGTCGATAAATTGAAACAAAAATTCAACACCTTAACCTACGTTGGCATTACAAGTGAGAAACTGAAATCATTCTTAAGTAGCAATAATTTCAACATAGCTTTCCAAACTAATAATAATTTAGTCAAATATATAAAAAATAATAAAACCAAACCAGGTAAAAACATATAAATCAGGTGTTTATAGATTGAATTGCAATGACTGTGATAATTTCTACATTGGTAGAACACATAGAAATTTTAATATTAGAATATCGGAACATAAACGCAGTTTTTCAAATAAAAAATCAGATTCAAATTACGCGAATCGTCTCTTAGAAAATAATCATTCTTTCGACCCACAGTTTGAAATTTTGCATACAGATAATAAATATTGGAAGGTAGATCTTTGGGAAACTTTAGAAATAAATAAATACAAACACTCAGGTAGACTCATCAATGAACAAGTCGATTTAAGCCCTTCACCTCTATTGAATCTTTTCGGGGAGCAATCTATTCCTTAATTTTATTGGATATACCTGTCATAAATAACCACTTAGGAGGAGGCAACCAATAAGCTTTTAATTACTCAAGAACATTTATAGTTATATTCTCATTTACATTTTTCTGCATAATCATTCGTCTGAAGAAGCTACGGTGTAGTGAAACGCGTTACGAATCGCAATTATTAAGTAAAATTCCTTAAAACACAGTACTTGTTTTTTATTATTAATTGGAACTGAGTGGATTTCAAAAATTATCACATGATATTTCGAAAGTTATTCAATGACGTGAACCATGGGAAGTTGAATGTTGTCTTCATATTTCAGTTATTATCTTTACCAAATGCTATATAAGATATTAAATTTAATAAAAATTAGAGATCAGTTCATTCGTTTAACTTATGGAGCTTTGAGTAATCGTACGGGTAGAATAAAGCCGACTCAAATATCATTTTAAGAGCATATATTGATATGGGTCCTGTATATGAAGTACATTCATTATGTTCAAATCCGCACTATAGAGATAATGCCTGGTTCAGTTAAATGAAAGTTTAACTATACTCTAAATGGAAAGATAGGCTACATATTTACAGAGTGCGTTAACTAGAAGTCACTTTGAAATTCACGATAATAGGTTCCCAAAACTTTATAACTGCAGGGAGTATCGGAGAAGATAAGCAGAACTGGCAGTATCCTTTCTCTCCAACGAATTTTCTCGCACTCCCTGTTGGCTTGAAAGCTTTTCCTAATTTTTATTGTAGTATTATTTATTGAAAGAATAATAAACACGCACATAGGCTTGAAAGTTTTGCTTTAATCTTCCATTTTCCATTATAGTTATAACAACTTCATCCATCGACTCAAGAAGTTACCTATCGAATAGATGGGGCTTATTTCATCGATTAAACGATTCAGCTACACTTTCTTTCTTTTCTGTATGAAGGAATTCTGTACAAAATAGAAAAAGTGGAATTCTTTACCATGTTTTAACTACCAAAAAATAATAAAAAACAAGTACTGTGTTTTAAGGAATTTTACTTAATAATTGCGATTCGTAACGCGTTTCACTACACCGTAGCTTCTTCAGACGAATGATTATGCAGAAAAATATAAATGAGAATATAACTATAAATGTTCTTGAGTAATTAAAAGCTTATTCGTTGATTCTTCTTAAGTGGTTATTTATGACAGGTATATCCAATAAAATTAAGGAATAGATTGCTCCCCGAAAAGATTCAATAGAGGTGAAGGGCTTAAATCGACTTGTTCATTGATGAGTCTACCTGAGTGTTTGTATTTATTTATTTCTAAAGTTTCCCAAAGATCTACCTTCCAATATTTATTATCTGTATGCAAAATTTCAAACTGTGGGTCGAAAGAATGATTATTTTCTAAGAGATGATTCGCGTAATTTGAATCTGATTTTTCATTTGAAAAACTGCGTTTATGTTCCGATATTCTAATATTAAAATTTCTATGTGTTCTACCAATGTAGAAATTATCACAGTCATTGCAATTCAATCTATAAACACCTGATTTATTGTTTTTACCCTGGTTTGGTTTTATTATTTTTATATATTTGCCTAAATTATTATTAGTTTGGAAAGCTATGTTGAAATTATTGCTACTTAAGAATGATTTCAGTTTCTCACTTGTAATGCCAACGTAGGTTAAGGTGTTGAATTTTGTTTCAATTTATCGACAGGGTAAACTTCATTCAATGCGATTCTACTTTGTTTTTATTTAAAATATTATTTATTAGTTTGGGATTGTAACCATTATTTTTGGCTATTTGTTCAATCAAATTTAGTTCTTTGTTGAAATTTTCTGGTTATAGCGGGATGTTGATCAATCTATGAATAAAACTATTGAATGCTGACATTTAATGTTGATATGGATGACACGACGAGTTATGTATTATAATATCCATTTCAATTACAAATTGAACTGTTCCATTTCAATTACAAATATTATACTATTGAAGACGGCTTGATTATGGGCAATCCGTTAAGTCCTTTGTTGGCAGAAATTTTCATGAATAACTTAGAGAAATTAATTCATAATCATCCACTCAGTAAATATTGTTTATACTGGTATCGCTATGTAGACGATATTATTATTTGCTTCACAGGAACAGATAGACAGTTGAAAATTTTCGAAAATCATATAAATTCATTACATCCAAAAATTGCATTCACAACCGAAATAGAAAGCAATAATTCGATAAATTTCTTAGACGTAACAATTTCAAATTAAAATGGAAAACATGTTTTCGCAATTTACCATAAGCCGTCACATACAGATATTATAATACATAACTCGTCGTGTCATCCATATCAACATAAAATGTCAGCATTCAATAGTTTTATTCATAGATTGATTAACATCCCGCTATCACCAGAAAATTTCAACAAAGAACTAAATTTGATTGAACAAATAGCCAAAAATAATGGTTACAATCCCAAACTAATAAATAATATTTTAAATAAAAACAAAGTAGAATCGCATTGAATGAAGTTTACCCTGTCGATAAATTGAAACAAAAATTCAACACCTTAACCTACGTTGGCATTACAAGTGAGAAACTGAAATCATTCTTAAGTAGCAATAATTTCAACATAGCTTTCCAAACTAATAATAATTTAGGCAAATATATAAAAATAATAAACCCAAACCAGGTAAAAACAATAAATCAGGTGTTTATAGATTGAATTGCAATGACTGTGATAATTTCTACATTGGTAGAACACATAGAAATTTTAATATTAGAATATCGGAACATAAACGCAGTTTTTCAAATGAAAAATCAGATTCAAATTACGCGAATCATCTCTTAGAAAATAATCATTCTTTCGACCCACAGTTTGAAATTTTGCATACAGATAATAAATATTGGAAGGTAGATCTTTGGGAAACTTTAGAAATAAATAAATACAAACACTCAGGTAGACTCATCAATGAACAAGTCGATTTAAGCCCTTCACCTCTATTGAATCTTTTCGGGGAGCAATCTATTCCTTAATTTTATTGCATATACCTGTCATAAATAACCACTTTAGAAGAATCAACCAATAAGCTTTTAATTACTCAAGAACATTTATAGTTATATTCTCATTTATATTTTTCTGCATAATCATTCGTCTGAAGAAGCTACGGTGTAGTGAAACGCGTTACGAATCGCAATTATTAAGTAAAATTCCTTAAAACACAGTACTTTTTTTTATTATTGTTAATGGAATTTTACCAAGTAAAAGCCTCCCAAATTCAAATACCAAAAAATAAATTGAATTAATATAACACTCGGTTTCGAATTCTCGATCAACGTGGACAGTATGAAACCAAGTACAAAGGACATAAAATATATAGGGTGCACCAGAAAAAACCGGACAATTTTTTTCCGTTCTAACTTTCGCAATAAAACGCTATGGTAAAGCCTCTTCTTCAACAACCGAACCATAAGAAAGTAGTGTGTCTTTATCGAATACTATTACCTGCTTCAAGGAAAAATGCTCCAGTTAGCATCTGTTCTCAATCGTTTGTTTCAAATTTCGTATGAGAGCCACTCTCTTCCTGTGTGTTGGCAAGTTGGGATAATACCCCTGATTCCAAAGAAAGAGAGGAAACGCTTTCCCAAAACTATCGACCAATTGCATTGTTGCCCATTTTCTCATGGCAAGATTGAAAAGAGATGATCTATAAAATATCTCGAGTTACAGGGTATCACCAGTGATAGAAAATTCGGTATCGTCACGCAATCGAGAGCCGTTGTTCATGATGTCTGAAAGTAGGTAAGACCTGGTCTGGTATACTGTTCCCATGTGTAAATCTCCACACTTAAACATTGATTGCATATTGGCTACGGTCCAGGAGAGAGCAGTGTGCCTCATCGACCACCCGAAATTCACTCGTAATCTCCAGACACTCAGATTACATAATGATTTTCTTCTCTTTTCATCGGGTGTTGAAAAACTGTAATTTTCGCCATCTTCAATCTTCATTTCGCTCAAAAGTTTTTGCACAGTTCGCAAACCTACTCCTGTTGCAGCTGCATGTTCTTGAACCGTTTTCAAAGGAATTAGAGGTTCATTCTGCATTTCTTCTCGTTTCATGAAATAAATGACATTCGCTATTATTTCCCTGGATTGCCCATTCAATTTTCTTCCTTTCAAATTGGAAACGAACTCTATCCTCACCAAAACTTAGAAACATTGAAAAGAAATTTGCAAGATTCGGTCCTGTTCGCTTGGATCTTCTTAGAGCTTCAAAGGTTGATTAGGAAATGAGCTCTTGGCCACGTGAGCGGCCAAGTTCACAGACAACAAGGGGAAGGGCACCCGCACAGATGTTCTTGTCGATCCGTAGTTCGGTTTTATTTTCTATCTGTCTGATGAAGGCCCTGTTTTGTCGAAATTTAACTAATAAGTGTGCACCAAATCTTCTCTCATCTATTAAATGACAACGAAAAGTGATTACCTCACTTCGTCTATCAATGAAATGAAACTACATTCATGAAAATTCTTTGTAGAAACTCGACATACCGTTATGCTTTGCTATCCCTTTTTTTTGGAGCGTTAAGCCGTCAGAAAGGTTATTTTCAGTAGATTTCCGTATGTACCAAGTATATCAACCCAAAAAAGAATAGTGTTACGACCAGGAAAAATCGATTTCAATGCGTACTGAAACGACAAAGAAACTGAAACAGTCGTCTACGATAGATGAACTATAAAAATATATGGCCATAGGGACACGAATTCGAGGCAGAACAGATTGTTCCGCCCACGTTTGGAGGGTTTCATCACTAAGGCAATATTTCTTATTCGTAGGAAGAGTCACATTCATAAATATTGCACCATCTGGCAATCTGATGAAATATGTTAGCTGGAATTGACGAAGGAAATGTAGGTCGGTGGGGTAAACTGTAATCGAGACTGGCTATTGTTAGGTAGCACGTAACTATTGTAGTACACAAGTTCAAACCGGTGTTTGTTCTTGATAGAGCTCTTATGCGAATGAACGATAGCCAATGAATTCCGAGTGACATAGCTATTTACTATTACTGTTCTTTCTATGTTAAGCATAAATATATCTGCCGAAAGGGGGCTTAGAGGTGATCCTATGGGAAGTCCTGATGTTAATTGGTAAAATTTTGATTAAACTTGAAATTAGTTTTGAAATAGGCAAGTTTTTAGAAGGTTACAAAATTCATCAACAACGTGTGGCAGCGACTTATTTTTGGTAAATATTTCTCTGACTATCGAAGGGATCTTCATTTCGACAGTCGAAACCGGTCGTATAATATCGAAATACGTTTCAAGAAGTGGTACATAATCACCATTTATTGGACCAAATTTTGGTCAACAGCTGGCTATTTTATAGGCGAGTAGCGAAACAGAAAAGCGAAACTAACTGCTTGAAGCTCGCTGACTTTAGAGCAGAAATAATTTACGGTTCATGCAAAATAGGAATAGAAAAAAAATCCAGCAAGAGGTAGATCCTCCAAAGGATATGAGCCCGTCATTGGCCAATACATGAAACAACACGGCAAAGCTGCAAGTTCCCGTTATACAAATCATTTTCATTCATGAAATGTCATAACTGTGGTCTAAATTTTTGTTTGAACAAAAACAATAACTTTTTCCTGAAATTCCATTACGCCATGTGCACTATGTATCAGATCTGCTTCGTGTTCAAAATCTCAAATATATACAAATTTTTGAAATTTTTTTCAATATTTTTTCCTTACTCAGGGTGCATTTTCACAACTTTTCTTTCGGTAAATAAGAAGAATTGCGTAATGTAGGGTTAACTGAAAGCGTCCAAGACGGCTTCAGGCGTTCTTGACGATGATGATGATACTTTATTTAGCAAGCTAATTACAAAAAACATTGAAACATATCATCTTATACATTGATGTGGTCCTAATGACCCATTATTCCTCTATAAACATACATAAAAGTTATAAACTCCATTTATTTTTCACACATATAGTGTACCTCGTCCTGAAACACTTGAGGGTTCGACTATCTTTCAAATTACGTGATAAACCATTGTACATTGCCTGTCCATTAATGAAAATTTGATTGTCCGCAAACCTAGTGTTTGTCCGAGACAAACGAAAATTCTGGCAATTCTTTGTGCTATACTAATGGAAATCTTTATTAAATGTACAACGATCCACCAAATGTTTTGGCAGGAGGTGATGCAACATTCTATAAATAAATACAAAAACACTTAAATAGACATGTTGTCTTCTTCTTCTTCTTCTTCTTTAAATAGGATGATGTCCTGTTTTTCTGTTACAGCCCCTGCTGCGAACCGGAGCTCCAGCACTCATGCCATCGCTTTTTCGGCCTTCCTATGGGTCTTCTAGTGTTGGGTTTTTGTGTTTTTGCCCACTTCGCCATACGTTCGGGGCCCATTCTGTCTACGTGATCTCTCCATAGGCGTTGACGTGCTCTTGTCCACCTCACCACATCCTGGACACCTAGCTCCCTTAGCGTATCCTCATTCCTTATTCTATCTCTGCGTGTAATACCTCTTATAGCTCTTAGTGTTCTCATCTCTGTTGTCCTCATTAGTTGTTTTGTTTTTGTTGTCTCAGCTCTTGTGTCAACCGCATATGTCATCACGGGTCTCACACAGGTTTTATAGATTCGGACTTTGCTTTCTGTGCTCATGTACTTATTCCGCCAGATTACATCTCTCAGGAAGCCAGATTTTCTCGATGCTTTCATTGTCTGCTGTTTTGCTTCTTGTAATAGTTGCCTATCGCTCGATACTTCTACTCCCAGTGTGAAACTTGCTCTATTATATGGTCGTTCACTACTAGTTTGCATCTAATTGGATCTTTCGCTATTACCATCGATTGGGTTTTCTGTGTTGATATTACCATATTATATTTTTCTGCTGTTACTTTGAAATTTTGAAGTAGGCGTTGTAGGTCGTCCTCATTCTCGGCTATTAGTAAAGCATTATCTGCGTAGCACAGTATTCTCATAGTTTTGTTACCCATCCTATAGCCTTGGTTCATTTGGTTAACGCCTGCTATTATTTCATCCATGATTAAATTAAATAGACATGGGCTGAGGCTGTCACATTGTCTAATGCCTGCGTTAATTTTGATCCCGCTTGTAAGTCCCTGTGTACTTTTTACTTTCGTCTTATCAGAGTTATTTAATTCCTTGATTATGTTTATGTATTCATTGCTTAAGTTTTATTTCTAAGGATAGTTATCACATCGTTCATTCGAATTCTGTCGAATGCCTTTTCCAAATCTATAAAACATATAAACATCGGTTTGTCAAACTCTATGGACTTCTCCACCAGTTGCCGCAATATAAAAATTGCATCCGTTGTTGATCTATTTGGTCGGAATCCCTGTTGTTCTTCAGACACACCTACTTTGTCATATATCTTTTGCGATAGAATTTTAGTGAATAGTTTCGATGCAGAGTTAAGGAGTGTGATGCCTCTATAATTTGCTGGGTTTGTCTTCACGCCTTTTTTGTATATGGGTATTGTTATGCTCTCTCTCCATTCTTCTGGTATTGTGTTGTCCTTGTTGTTTTCAATTTTTTGGAATGGTTTTGTTATTTCTTTTGTTATTTCTGCTCCCCCATATTTAATTAGTTCGTTATTTATGTTGGCCGGACCGGATGATTTTCTATTTTCTAATTTATGGATTACTTGTTTTACTTCTTCTAGGCTGATAATGTCATTTTCTGTTTCTTCGTAGCGTGTGTTTTGTTGTTCGATTTCTCGTTCCTCATTGTAACCGTTATCATTATCTCCCAGGTATAAGTTCTGGAAATATTTCACCCACTCTTCTGGTTTTATTATATTGATCTGCAGTTCTTCGGTGATTGGTGTTTTCCTGTTTCTCAACATGTTCCATACCTTTTTCTGTGCTCCTCGTAAGTCGTGTTCCATGTCATTTGAGAATCTTTCCCAATATATTTTTTTAAATTCTTTAATTTTGTTCGTTGTTCTATTTCTTTCTGTTTTATATCTTTGGTACTCTTCTAATGTTCTGTGATTGACATATCTGATATATGCGTTCTTCTTTTCTTTTGCTAAATCGTTGATTTCCTGTGTGAACCATGGTTCATCTTTTCTATGACTGTTCATATTGATTCTTCTTACCCCAATGGCTTCTTTTGCGCTGTTAATTATGTTGTTTTTCACTTTATTCCATGCGGCGTGAGACATTTTGTCTCACGGATGAAAGCTTCGAGTTTTCCAACATATAACGAACAGAAGTATAATTTTCACAGTCCAGAATATAGCGAATAGCTTTATTTTGAATAATCTGAAATCTAGCTATTTCCTCCTCTTTGAACATATAAATAATTGTAGGACAATACAGAAACTGTGGCACAACAATGCTATTGTAAACCAAAGATTGGGTGAATTCACTCAAATATTTTCTGATTCTTCCCAGAAAACCCACCTTTTTGCTTACTTTTTTACAGATATAGTCAGAATGCTTTGTGAATTTTGAGTTGTTATCAATTACTATTTCCAAGTATTTGAACTCGGTAACATTTTCGATGGAATAATCATTAATTTTAACACCATAACTTCTTTCATTCTGTTTTTTTGTATCATCATGAACTTTTCAGTTCTTAATATATAGAGTGTGAAAAGTACGGGGCCTAGCATCAGTAGTGAATTGAGGGGTACCCCAGGGCTGACCCCAGGGCTGACCCCTGGGGTACCCCCCAATCCGCTTAAATTTCCTCCGAGATGTGGTTCCATACTTGACGCATCCGCTATATCACTGTGCTTTGTGAGTAGACCCTCCACCGGAAATTGACGCTTCATTTATAAACAAATAAATTCGACGACTATTTCCGTCAACGTAATCCAACCAAAAACATGGACAAGTGATGAAATCTAGACAAAGCTGTGCCAAGTCTAAGGTTCCTTACTGAGATTTCTGCATTATTATAGTTAGTGTTGTGTGACTTGACCGTTGAACATTCTTCATACGTTAGTGGGTTGTAATAGCAACGTTGTTACCATCACTAAGTTACACGACATAACATAAGATCAGGTAACGCCGCTGTACTGCTACGACGAGTAGTGCATAGCACACCATGCTACGACGCAGATTGACAGCGCATTTGAAACAGTACAAACAGTACAAGGGTACCGCTTGAAACACGAATAGGCATTCGAGGTCTCGAACTGAGGGAACTTGAGTCTAGCTCCTGGCTGTAAATACAGAGTTCAACTATTTCTATCCTTGAGTGATTGAAAGTAGTGAGTTCAATCACAGTTCTAGTCGGTGACCACGTACCTAGCTGTACGAACTGAGTTCAGCTAATCCTATCCTTGAGTGGTTGTACACTGCCCTATTCGGTGACCACGAATTGAGTGGCCATATACCTGACTTTGCTTATTGAGATTGGAAGGTGAAGTAGCAGTGGATCCATAGGGCGACATACTATTGTAAACATATGAATTGTCATAATTTATGGTTGATAGTGATGAAAAATTAAATATTTATGAGTTCTGTGTTTCCTTTGCTAAGCTACCTGAGCGTAAAACTCGTTATAATAGATAATATCCCATATTGGTATTGGTTATTAGACGCAAGTGTCTTATTTTAGGTTGTTGTTGAATGTGCAACGCATGCATTCAGCATTGACAATGACTTCTGCTCTCATCTTCTTGGAGCGTCAAATCGGCCATCGATCCAACATAAAATAGACGTACAGACGGACTTCTATAAATGATTAAAAGTCCATCTGGACTGGAAATATTTTTTCATACTGTTTGTTTCAGGCTCGCCTATACATAAGTATTATTAAAATACGCAGTTTTATCAAGCCTACAATTGACTGGTTATTCAGTCATCGTTTTCCAAGTGGCAATTTTCCATATTCAATAGGTAGCGGTTCTGGGGACATATTGGTACAATGGTGTAATGGAGCACCTAATTTTGTATCCTTGTTTACTTTTCAACCAAGTCACACAACATTTACTATAATAATAAGCCGGCTCGGTGGCGTGGGGGATATGATGCTCGTCTCCTGCGCGGAGTTACCTGGGTTCAAGAGCCACAAAGTCGGTGCTTTTTCTATTTTTCGGATTCTGGGAATCGTTTGAGTGTCCATCTTTCAGAGAAGATGTAAAGCTGTCGGTCCTGTCTAACAGAGATGTATTGGACATTAAAGGTCCCTTCTCTCGGCACTAGAGGGGTTCGGAAAAATTCCCGGGTTAGTAAGGTGGCAAAATTCCTCGGCGTGTCATTAGCCGAAAGGCAGAAATAGAGTACGTCAAAGAAAAAACAAACAACAACTATAATAATAAGGAAATGGCAGTAGACAACCTTAGACTTAGAACGACTTTGTTTAGATTTCATTACTTTTCAGAGATAAACAAACAGACCCATCAAGACTTGACTAGTTTTTTACAGAATATTTTTGCTTTGATTTCACTTCTTCTAGTAGAAACGTGGGCACATTGATTTATTTCATTAGATTTTATTTTTTTTGGTTTTCCTAGGAAAAGTTTTTTCATTATCTTCCTTTTCCTTTACTCCGTTTCTGATTTTTGTACATTAGCAACAGGTTTTCGTATTGCCCATTCGCTATTTCTTTCTGTAACCTTCTAAGTATAAGTATGAAAGCCAGTCTAGTCTTATTCGGAGTTTTCCTTTACTTTTGTTCATATGCGTATTGAAAGCAGAAGAGGAGGCATTCGCATAGCAGTGACTGTGAGACGCTATAGGCTAGATTAATTAAAAGATGTGTCCCACTACGCTGGGTTCCTGCAATGACAGTCGATTTTTGTCAGCTGTGACCAGCTGAGGGGTTCTTCACCAGATACTTCAGACCTTAGACTTATACATCAAATAAAGCTGCCCACCAACTTGAATATTTTTCGTAAAGGCGGTATGTCGATCTCTCATAGTTTGGTTGGGAGCTTGTGTTTTCTAATCAGGGTCACCAGGTACTCCAGATCTTCGATCATCCTAGTACTTATAGTTTTAACTTCATGTTACCATCAAACTTTAACTCTGTACCAAATTTCAGATTTCTGAGTTTATGGTAAGTACTAGTTCTTTTCTTATGATCATGAGTGAGTGAGTGAGTGTCATAAATGCGAATTTTTGCTTTCGCTTAACTAAATGACCTAAAGACTTGAAATTTTGGATTTTAAGTATTTGATTATAGTTTATTGATAACGAAAATTTCTGAGTTCTGGTCTTATCCAGAGATTCTCAATAGGGGCCTGACATTGCGGTGAAATGGTTCCAATAAAAGTGGAACGGTAATGTTTGCTTGGCGCTCGACTTGGCAGGGGCATTTCCGTGCCAACTAATAAGATAGAATTCGCATGGATTGGACATGAACTGGTTTCGTTACTCACATAGTATAATTTCTACCAATTTATTCCAGCTGCAAAACTCGTTCAGGAACTCATATTGTACAAGTTCCTATTAAAGATATTTATCACTATTTTCTTCATTTTCAGATCACTCAGAGCCTTGCAACTGAATTTCCGAAGCTGAAAAACATCGCTACGAAAAATATGGAGTAAGTATTATACCTGAAAATTTATTTTCAATTCTCAAATATCATAGTGTGTAAATTGACATTTCCCTAAGTAAACACACCACCAAAATTGTCGCATCACCTGGTATTCTGAACTCAATCGATTAAGCAGCTCGATCGCAGTTTCTTTGTCAACAAATGTTTTTAGACATATGAGGTGAAGAGAATCTTATCTATGTAGTACCATTTGTTTCCTTATGATCTCAAACTCGTCTGAAACAAGAACGAGTTCATTTGACTATCAGTATTCCTTCGATTTCTCTTCAGTTTTCATGCTGAATTAATGCAAGTTTTCTGTGTTTCTTGTTGATTTTTGAATTTATTGTAATGGCTGCAGAACATCCTGGATGCTATTTGAGTGATCATGAAGTAGTACGAATTGTAACACTTCTAGAAAAGGGGCGAAGCCAAAGTTACGTGGCTAACTTGTTGAATGTTAAACAAAGCACTATTTCAAGAGCAATTAATCGGTACTACAAAACAGGGAAATATGGAAGAAGGGCCGTACAGGGAAGAAATCGGAAGAAATCAGATAACAACACCAGTTGATGATCGTGGGCTTCGTTTAACTGCACTTAAAAATGAACTTGCACTTTCCAGAAATGTACATAATTCATTGCAAACAGGAACAGGCTCAGAAAAGACGATATCAGACCAAGGGTGGCTTCTACCGGTCTCACCAGAGAGCATCGAGTTGCAAGACTTCAGTTTGCGAGGGAACTTGCAAGCAGGGGTATTCCAGAATGGTCGAATGTTCTCTTTTTCGACGAGTCCAGGTTCGGTCTAGTATCAAATGATAGACGCATGCTTGTATACAGACGACCAGGAGAACGGTATCAGCAATGCAATATCTGGCAAATCGAAAATTTTGGAGGGGGCTTAGTAATGGTGTGGTAAGGCGTTTCTTTCCATGGCCGAACTGAGTTAGTCCTAGTGAATAATGGAAGAATGACAGCGGCCAGATACATCGCAGATATCCTTGAACCCCATGTTGTACCCTTTCGCCTATTGATTGGCGAAAACCTCATTTATATGCATGATAATGCTCGGCCTCAAGCAGCTACTGTAGTTACAGAATTTCTGCAAAATGCCGAAATTGATATTTTAAGATGGCCAGCCAGAAGTCCCAACTTGAATCCCATAGAGCATGTTTGGGACAACATGGGGTGGCAAATTCAGCAACGTAGAATACCTTATAGAACACTCCAATAATTAGAAAATCTGCTTCCTGAAATATGGAACTCAGTGACTCAAGAGTACATCCAAAATTTGTTTGAGGGGCTTCCGAGACGTATACCTTATACATTCGATGCTAGTTTATTGGTCTCTTCGCGAATGTTTCAAGATGGTAGACTTTTTCAATTTTTCATCAACTCGAAAATTGTTGATATTTTACATCATCAACTCATCTTCTCATTTTACACTTTTGAAAGTTACCAAGCAACTCTTGAATGACCAACCTGAAAGTTTATATAGTATTACAGTAAAAGCAGGGTGATTCGACAATTTTTGCCGGTAGTGTATTTCTCTGACAAAGTATCAACGTTTATTCCTAGCAAACAAAATTCTCTTCGCATCGAATCGACGATCAAAGTACGCACGCCTCGTCTAAAGAACTTGCGACGAACGCCACAATACATTTAGTAGATTAATGAACAAATTCATCACTCGCATATTTCTGGAATGTTTCATTTTAGTAATGAAGGGCGTTGTTCAAGTAGTTGTGGGTAAATGTTTTCGAGATGAAAATTGTCAAATAATTCATGTTCTAAAAGCGGTAATCGATTTTAATTTTCATTTTGGTAGTTCAAAGTTCTTCTTGTGTTACGTTGTTATTTTACGCCATAGATGGAATATAAAACTATTTTGGAATATTGCATATCCGACATTTTTCTAGAAATATGTGCTTTGTTAAGAATTTAATTAATTATTTCAGAATGTACATTAGTATCTTAAATGTCTATACAAAGCTTAAAATCTAAGAAATCGAAAAAATCTCACCATCTAATCAATTTTGTTGTGAATCCTCAATTTTTTTACGAAAATGCGAAAGGCGCATGAGATGAAAATTTCCCACTCGCGTTAAAATTTAAATCTTCAAAATTGTCAAATTCCTATTTTCTGCGGACAACCCTGTATCAACATTTTGGCAATAAAACAGCTGTTATGTTGATTCAAATTTTTTTCTAAATCCAATCAAGTGAAAGTAATTGGCATCGACATACCTGTTTATTCCTGGCAAACCAGTAGTTCGTCCAGGTTAATAATTGGTATCTCAACTGATTAGGATACTATACGTTTCATAATTTAAATAAGGATTAAAATTCATGTCATAATATTTATTGAAAAACCATTTATTTTTATATAAAGAACAATAGTCTGTCCAGGATTTTAACCAATCCATTTTTGTGTACTAAATTTTTATTAAATCTTTTTCATTCTTGGTGTATTATCAGCTCGGTGAAGGTTGATTTAGGTTCAGATCTTCTACTATGATGTTAATAATAATAACAGTAATAATAATAATGTGTATATGGACACTTTGAAGCTTAATCTCCAAGCAAAAGGAAAGAGGCTCTCAAGATCATTAGTATACTGAAAGGAAACACCAAAACCAAATGTTCCTCCAAAGCGCGGCCAATTTTCATAAGGGAAATAACAAAACTGGACCAACAATAACAGAAGTACCTAACGCACAGTGATTGACCGACTATTGGTCATCACTATGGTCGAATCCCAAAGAACACAATAAAGATGCGGAATAAATCACGAATGAATCATCACCTTGATATCAAGCATACGGACTTCGAAGGCATAACGGAGGAAGAAATCGCAACAGTAGTTAAAGCGACCAATAATTGGAAGGCCACATGTATAGATATTATCCACAAATTCTTGTACAAGAAGTTTCATAAACTCCATGGAACCCTAGCAAAACAGCTCACGTATGTTGTTCAACATCCCAGAAAAATTCCCACTTTTTTAACACAAGGCCTAACATATATGCTATCTAAAGGCAATAGAATACAGGATCCGTCTCGGTATAGGCCAATCACTTGTCTGACAACGCTCCACAAAATACTCTCCTCATATTCAATCGAGTATACCAACACCTTGACCACAACAATATATTAGCTGAGGAGCAGAAATGATGCAGAAAGAAACACCACGGGTGCAAGGAAAAAACTCACATTCGATTCTATGATAATGAAACAGGCACGCGGAGGGCATCGGAATGATGTTTCAGCTTTTCTCGATTAACTGAAGGTATTCGATAGTACCGCCCATTCTTGGCTTGTCCAGTTATTGCAGATATACAAAATTCATCCAGCCCTAGTAGAATTCTTGAAGACAACAATGACATACTGGCGTACGTCTCTGCAGGCCAACGTGAACAATAAGTCAATTAAAACCGACGAGATACCCATACGTCGAGGAATTTTTCTTTTCAAAGAGACTCTTTGAGTCCACTATGGTTTTGTTTGGCTATGAACCCATTGTCTTCAATGCTCAATAGAACAGGATATGGATTTAGGATAAAAGCAGATGGGAACTATCATAAAATCTCCCACCTACTGTATATGGATGACATCACATTATATGCTTCGAACAAGAAGCAATTGGATGATCTGCTGAAAGGTGTCTGTAAGTTCTCGGCAGATGTTCATATGAAATGCGGAATCGAAAAGTATAAGACCCTGAACATTCAAAGAGGAAAAGCAATAGATGGTGAAACACAACTTCCAAATGTTGAAACAAATATCTGGGATACCAACAAGCCAGATTGCTAGACCAAAAATAGTCAAAGGAGAAGATTCGTTCAGAGTACAGTCAGCGTCTGAAGACTGCGCTGAAATCAATGTTGATCTCGGGAAATCCAGACAAAGCAATTAACACCTATGCCATTCCAGTGTTGCTTTACTCATTTGGAGTAATCATATGGACTAAGACAGAGCTGGATGATATTCAAAGGCAGACCCGAACGATGCTGATGAAGTTCAACAATCATCATCCAAAATCGTCTATGCTAAGAACAATTTAAAAGCGGAAAGAAGCGAGTAAACTGACACCTCAATTCTTTCCAGGCGCTTTCTCACGTGGTGGAACAGGTTCGCCTATTATTGGAAGCCCGCATAAAAAAAACTACAATCTCTAAAAATTACTATTTGCCAAATTATCGCAAATGGTAAATAGTCTATACATTGAAGAATTTTTATTCAAGGAGCAATATTCAACATTCCGCAGAATATTAAATATCCCTTTTTGAAGTAGCTAGTTTGCCGATCCACCCTTCATAATCACTGTCAACCGAGGCCACACTGCGGTGGAAAAGCAGGATAAGATGTCATGTGTTAGATATTTGCACCCTTTGAGTAATCGGAATGGAAGTCGAAAATGGGTATATTCAAATTTGTATTTGCGATGTGAATGCATCAAGTTTATTATTCAGACTAACATAAGTATCGTACAATATTGTAAATACTAAATAATTGATTAGAGTTAGGCAAAAGTATTGAACGAAATCTGTCATTTATTTTGTGTCTGAACATCAATTCAGAAGGTTTAACACCAGTAGTGATATGAATTGAATTTCTATAATCGAATAAAAATCTAGAAAGTGCGAGATCAACATCAGTTAAGTTTGATGCAATAGTTTTTTTGAGTGATTGCTTGATTATTTTCACTGATGATTCAGTCTGTCCTTTAGAGCTTTGGTGATATGCTGGAACATCAATAAATTTAATTTGGTTTTTTTTCTAAAATAGTTGAAAAAGATTAGATTCAAATTGTCGTCCTTGATCAGAAACTATAATTTTTGGGATACCATAACGAGCAAATGTGGATCTCAAAATTTTTATTGAAGCATCTGCCGTGATAGCATTCATTGGGAATACTTCGAGCCATTTTGAATGTGCGTCTACTATTAATAAAAAACATTTATTCTTAAATGAACCCATAGAATCAATGTGTAGGTGATCCCATGGTTTTTCTGGATGTGGCCATGGATGAAGTTCTGATTTTGGAGGATTTTGCCCATTTAATTTACAAATTTCACAACTTCGGACAATATTTTCCAAATCTTTATCGATTCTCCGCCACCATATGTAGGATCTTGCGATTCCTCTCAATTTTAGTATGCCTAAATGGGTAGAATGTAATTTCCTAAGAATATCATAATGTTTTAGGTATAACTAATCAATTATTCCATAATAAACATTCTGATTCAACTGAAAGCTCAAATCTTTTTGAAGCGAAATGCTTGTAACGTTCATGTTCAAGATATTCTGTAGGCCATTTATTGGTCCGAACGAATTTTTTAATATTCACCAAAATTTTATCCTTGTTAGAAATTTTCCTGATATTTTTGAAATTTATATAAAATCCAGAAATTTATGTGACTGAAATCAAAATCTGTCCAAACATCTGAAAAATTTTTTTGGGGAATTGGTAAACGTGAAAGACAATCTGCAATATTCTTATCTGACTTCACATATTTCATGGATTAATTATAATTTGATAAAATAGATGCCCATCGTCGAATTCTGTTAGCAGCATATGGTGGAAGTCCTTTATTTTGACTAAAAATATGAACCAATGGTTTGTGGTCACTAACCAACCAGAATATTTTGTTTCCGATCGAATATTGATTGAATTTGCAAACACCAAATATGATTGCAAGTCCCTCCTTTTCGAATTGAGAGTATCTGCGTTCTATGTTACTCAGCAATGTAGATGCAAAAGCTAACGGGTTTTCATCGCTTTCTTCTGATATTTGGCTCAAAATGGCGCCAACCCCATACTCTGATGAGTCGACAGTTAATTTTAGAGTCGAATTTGGGTTATATGATGTCAAGACATTATCAGAAGTTAATGAATTCTTCGCCATATTGAATGCATTATGGCACTCACCTGACCAATTCCATTCATTATTTTTCTTTAAAAGAGAATACAGAGGATGCAAAATGAATGAAAAATTCAGTATGAGTTTGCCGTAATAGTTCACTAGACCTAGAAAAGATTTTAATTGTGTAATATTTTGGTGCATTTTGAATTGCTTCAACTTTTTAAGGACATGGATGAATTCCATTTTTGTCAATTATGTGACCTAAGTATTCAATGGAAGTTTCAAAAAATTTGCACTTTTCCTTAGCTACTTTGAGACCAGCGTTCTGAAAAATTTGTAGTACTCGTCTGAGTCTCGCCAAATGTTCTTGCTTATCTTTTCCAGTAATTGCAATATCGTCTTGCATAACTACTACTCCCACAATACCTACTAATAGCGATTCAATCTTCTCTCGAAAAATTTTTGAAGCTGGTGATACACCAAATGGTAGTCTCAGAAACATGAATAAACCTTT
This sequence comes from Cryptolaemus montrouzieri, assembly GCA_013387265.2. NCBI lineage: Eukaryota > Metazoa > Arthropoda > Insecta > Coleoptera > Coccinellidae > Cryptolaemus > Cryptolaemus montrouzieri. The sequence goes on from JABFTP020000021.1 coordinate 104,977,563, forward strand.
GTGAGTAGAGATAACGACTAATTTTGTAGATTCTTCTTCTAATTCAACTTGCTAATATGCATTAGACAAATCAATTTTTGAAAATTCTTCTCCCCCACCTAGTTTATCAAAGGGTTCTTGAGCTACAGGAAGTGGATATTCATCCTGCTCTTAATTAATTGTAAGCTTGAAGTTTCCACATAACCTAATAGTTTTATTCTTTTTAAGAACTGGCACAATAGGAGTTGCCCAATCTGAATAGTCTATAGGTGCAATGATTTTCAACCCCAACAGTCTATTAATTTCTTGTTCAACTTTTTCCTTGATAGCATATGGCATAGTCCATGGTCTAAAAAATTTAGGTTGAACATTGTCAGGATTTTTCAAAACTAATTTTGGTTTAGACTTATTGAAAGTGCCTAAACCTGAGTCGAATAAATTTTTGAATTCATCAATAAAATTAGTATCCAGAGAGTTTAAACTATAAAATGTATTTTTCAAGTCAATTTTAAATTCAGATAAAATATTTCGACCTAAAGTCGGTGGGCCACCATTCTCAATTACAACAATTTTTAGGAAATGTTTCGATCCATTGACAGTAATTTCAGGTTCAATATACCCTAATCGCTAAATTTCATCACCATTATAAACATGTAAAATTAAATTACAGGAATGAATTTCATAATTAGCGAGATTATCAAAGTAAAATTTACTCGACATAGCTGAAATACTAGCCCTGTATCTAATTGAAAAGAAAATGAAATATTATCGATCTTAACATCTACCATTATTAGTTTTATGTTACCATAATTAACTATCGAATATAAAGAACTGAAAGCTTCTCATAAAGAATTCTGATTATAACCATTTTTTTTGCGATCAAAATTACCATTTTTAATCGGTTTATTATTTTTCTTAAGCGAATCAGGACAAACAGGTGCCAGATAAACTTTGCGGTTGCATACATGACAACTATAGTTACTGAAGCGGCATTGTGTAGCTGTGTGGTTCCTCCTACCACAAACAGAACAAGATGATGAGATTGATGATGACGTGTGTTTACGCGACGACGTCTTTGATGATGTATTTCCTGGCTGTCGATGCTTGCGCAGCTGGAAAATATCATGTTCCTTCTTTGTACACAATGGCGTACCTGTGACTTCCGGCTTGCAAGATGATGCTTTTTTACTGAAAGCGAACCTCACGGCTTCGTCGAATGAAATTTCCTTGCCTTCTTCGGATAAACGATCTCTTTTTCGAGTCCCATGATGAAACGATCTCTCAAAACAGCTTGAAGTTCGTCACCAAATTTGCAATTTATGGACAAACTACGAGCACGTGCTGTCCAATCTTTCAAACTTTCAATTGATGATTTGACGGCATTGTAGAATTTCAGTCTTTCTGCGAATATGCACAAATGACTTCCAAAATGCTTATTGAAAATTTCAATCAAATTTTTGAAAGATTTATCTTCTGGAGCTTCAGGCATGCATAAGTTGAAAAGAAATCGGTACGAATCCTCTGACAAAATATTTAAAAAAACTGACCGTTTTCTCTCCTCGTTCTTAATTTCGTTTGCGTTGAAGAAATTCGTCAAACGTGGCTTGAAGATAGACCAGTCATTGTTGTGGACGTCGAATTCTCGTAAATGTCCAATAATATTGATTTGAGGAGCGGTTGATTTTGTTGCCTCGCCTCGTCATTGTGACTTTGCACAATATTTATATTAATTATCCTTAATAAAAAACAAGTACAGTGTTTTAAGGAATTTTACTTAATAATTGCGATTCGTAACGCGTTTCACTACACTGTAGCTTCTTCAGACGAATGACAGACAGAATAAATGAGAGTATATGAGAATATACCTATAAATGTTCTTGAGTAATTGAAAGCTTATTGGGTTGCTTCTTCCTAAGTGGTTATTTATGACAGGTATATCCAATAAAATTAAGGAATAGATTGCTCCCCGAAAAGATTCAATAGAGGTGAAGGGCTTAAATCGACTTGTTCATTGATGAGTTTACCTGAGTGTTTGCATTTATTGATTTCTAAAGTTTCCCAAAGATCTACCTTCCAATATTTATTATCTGTATGCAAAATTTCAAACTGTGGGTCGAAAGAATGATTATTTTCTAAGAGATGATTCGCGTAATTTGAATCTGATTTTTTATTTGAAAAACTGCGTTTATGTTCCTATATTCTAATATTAAAATTTCTATGTGTTCTACCAATGTAGAAATTATCACAGTCATTGCAATTCAATCTATAAACACCTGATTAATTGTTTTTACCTGGTTTGGTTTTATTATTTTTATATATTTGCCTAAATTATTATTAGTTTGGAAAGCTATGTTGAAATTATTGCTACTTAAGAATGATTTCAGTTTCTCACTTGTAATGCCAACGTAGGTTAAGGTGTTGAATTTTTGTTTCAATTTATCGACAGGGTAAACTTCATTCAATGCGATTCTACTTTGTTTTTTATTTGAAATATTATTTATTAGTTTGGGATTGTAACCATTATTTTTGGCTATTTGCTTAATCAAATTTAGTTCCTTGTTGAAATTTTCTGGTGATAACGGGATGTTAATCAATCTATGAATAAAACTATTGAATGCTGACATTTTATGTTAATATGGATGACACGACGAGTTATGTATTAAAATATCTGTATGTGACGGCTTATGGTAAATTGCGAAAACATGTTTTCCATTTTCATTCGAAATTGTTACGTCTAAGAAATTTATCGAATTATTGTTTTCTATTTCGATTGTGAATGCAATTTTGGATGTAATGAATTTATATGATTTTCGCAAATTTTCAAGTGTCTATCTGTTCCTGTGAAGCAAATAATGATATCGTCTACATAGCGATACCAGTATAAACAATATTTACTGAGTGGATGATTATGAATTAATTTCTCTAAGTTATTCATGAATATTTCTGCTAACAAAGGACTTAACGGATTGCCCATAATCAAGCCGTCTTCAATAGTATAATATTTGTTAATGAAATAATTTTGATCTAAACAAATTTGTAATAATGAAAGAATATCTGATTTAATGATAGTATTGACATGATTCTTTTCTAATAATTCTTCAACTAAGTAATTCGTATCTTTCGGAGGAATGTTGGGAAATAGATTCTTAACATCGAAAGAAATGAGTTTGGAATTAGGTGGTATAGTGGTATCTTTGATATTGGCAATAAGTTCGTATGAATTTTTGACCGAAAATTTAGATTTAAAATTGCAATGTTTTATTAGCAAGTCGTTGAGGAATTTTGAAAGTTTGAACGAAGGTGCCGTTACATAAGAAATAACAGGTCGAATAGGGCAATTAGGTTTATGAAGTTTTATCAACGAATATAATTCGGGGGATTGTGGATTGGAGTAAAAATTTATATTTTTCGTGGTCTGTAATTAATGATTTTGCTGTCGCAATTATGTTTTTAACCACTTTCTGAAATTTTGCGGTAGGATCCTTAGTTGATGTTATATAGTTTCCGGCTGTTAAGAATTCTTCAGTTTTAGAAATATTATCGGTTTTACTAATCGCGTTGACGGTGTTACCTTTATCTGCTCTAGTGAATACTAAATCGTTCTTGGTACTATTTTCACGAATTGCAATGAGGTGATAAATTCGAAAAGTCTTCTTTGATGATTTTTGCTGTTTGATGTTTGGCTAAAATATTATCTTTGGAGTTTTTGAGAATGATTTCGGAGTCTATGCCTAACTGTTCAAAATTAGTTTTATTATGTTTAAAAAAACACAGTACTTGTTTCTTATTATTGATTGATTATTGATTGATTATTGAACAGGTGTTCTAGGTAGCAGTCGAAATATATCAATAAAAAAAAAATCGCCTTCATTCTGTTCTCTAATAATATAATGAATACAGTATTATCTTTAATAATGTTGTAGAAATAGACTGCAGTTTCGGTGTCATTTGACCTCGTTAGTATTGCATACCCATTCAGAACATCAGGTGACTCTACCACCTACTTATCTTAATTCCGCTGTTTCACTGCTGTGTGGCCCCGGTTAACGGTGATTATGTAGGGTGGATCGGCAAACCAGCTCCTTCAAATAAGGATATTTAACATTCTACGGAATGTTGAATATTGCTCCTTGAATTAAAATTCTTCAATGTGTCTACACATTGCGATAATCTCGCAAATAGTAATTTTCAGAGATTGATGGAATGAATGTCAGTTCTATTAATAGTGTTATTGACATTTCCTGTTAATATGGTGCGGAAAGACTTCTGGCCTTGCGACAAGTCGTTGAGAAATAAAAATTACGGTCGGTGAAGGATTAACGATAACCCGATGACAGCATGTCTGCCAACTCGGGTTATGCCCGGATCATCGGTTAAAGTCCGGGGGGAAATGGCGCGATAAAATTGGTGTTTTTACCGCGAATGCACTAACATACGCTATTTTCGCAAAGAGGATATAATACACTGTAGTTGTTTTCTCGATTTATGGCTAGCCTGGCGACATATTTCTACTTTGATGTATTAGACGCGGTATATTTCGTTGGCGAGTAAGACAAACAGTTGGCGGAGATATGTTGTTGCGAGGAAATTTCATGACTTTCATGCGAGAAGAGAAAACGCGATATACCATCTGTACTTTGGTTGAAAAATCGTACGAATGCCATTTTCCTATACTTCGAAGTGAAGACAAAATTCAATCCAAAATTTTTCACTTTGGGGTTAAATATTTGTAAACGTCGTGGAAAGATTTCTTGAGATATACAGTCTATCTTTCTTACAGTAATAAATTGTACACATATACACAACCAAATTCATTTGGAATCACTCGGTATTTCACATTATTGGGTGATTTTAACCATGGATCTTTGACTGAACAAAATAATAATCATGTTTTTTCGGTCTTTCGTAAACCAACACATACTGATACAATTATACATAACTACTCATTACATCCAATTCAACACAAAGTTGCAGCTTTAAACAGCATGGTACATCGGTTACTCAATTTACCTTTATCAGTAGAAGATTATAATAAAGAGTTGAACATCATCAAACAGATAGCCATTAGTAATTCATATAATCCGGATATGATAGATCTAATCATTTGTAAAAAACTGTATCAGAAAGCAATAAATGAAGTATATCCTATTCATAAAGACTATAAAATATTCAACAGTTTAACATTCTGCGGTTCTGCAAGTACAAATATTAAATCCTTTCTCGTCAAACAAAATCTTAATATAACTTTCAAAACTTTTAATAACTTAGGTAAACATATTAAAAATAATAAATCTCGAGTTGAAGAATCAAGTAAATCAGGAATCTATAAACTCAATTGCAGTTCTTGTGATAAAATTTATATCGGTAGGACCAATAGGAGTTTTGGCATAAGAACATCTGAACATAAACGTAGCTTCGATGAAAATAAATCTGATTCAAATTATTCAAACCACTTAATGAAAGAAAACCATTCATTCAATAAAAACTTTGACATATTACATATAAAATCAAAAAGTTCAAAATTAGATCTCCTAGAAGCATTAGAAATAAATAGATACAAACATTCGGACAAGCTTTTGAATGAGCAGGTAGATGTGAATTTTTCACCCCTACTTAACTGGTTTAATTAGTTTTTATTACCTTTCATACTAACTGTACAATGGCTTGGTGTGGATTTTCCTGTCATTCATCCAACTTGTTCTACCATACTCTTCATTCTGTTTTCCATTCTTGATAAAGCTGCTGTGTCAGCGAAACGTCGTCGAATTTTTTCAAATGAAAGATTAAAGTTAAACCTTGTGAAACTATAATCTCTGCAAATTAGGCTTAGAAGAAATCGTAGGAAGATCACTACTGAAGAACAAGACCGCTTTTTCTGCCAAATTGCAAGAAGAGACCCTAGTGCGTCGCAACCTATACTCCAAATACCATTTCTGAAAGCAACAGGCATCAGTGTATTAGTCAAGACGATATGTCAAAGACTTCGTTCAAGGGGTTTATACGGCAGAAGGCCCTTAAGAGTTCCAGAGATAACCAGATAACAAAAAAACAAAAGACTTAATTGGTGTATCGAGTACAAAAATTGTAATATTGAGAATTAGCGAAATGTTCTTTCTTCGGATGAGACCAGAATTGGTGATCGATCAGATGACCTCCGGATTCGGGTTTGAAGGGATCGTGGAAGACAAGCTAGACTCTGAGCAGCAAGACAAATTCCGAAATACCAAGAGGGCAAGGCAAAACAGATTTAAATTCGTTTCCTGCGAGTATAACGGCTAGAAATTATGTATGTAGTTCTGGAGCCCATAGTGAGACTCTGGCTAGATGCTCGCGGTGAGAATTTCACTTTTATGCAAGATAATGCTCGCGCGACATTATCATGAAACAGAGAGAATCACTATGTTGGACTGGCGAGCTTGCTCTCCAGGCCTAAATCCAATTAAACATTCATGGGATAATCTCTAAAGAAAAATTAGATCGTGCCAGGATCGTGCCCCACAACCGCTCATCCAATCCGCCAGAGAAGAGTGGCAGAATATCAGACCAGAAGAGTTCGATAATCTAATTCAAAGCATGCCTGAACGGATTCAGACATGTAAGGGCAAGACGAGGTAACACATACTAGTGAGGTCTAGAAAAAACTTTTACTCCGTGAGAAAAGAATTTTAAATATTGTGGAAACATGTGGCAAAAGTCTCTTATTTTATTTTATTTGTTTCTTTCTTAAAATAAACCTTAATTTATTTCTAAACTAACAATCCTTCAAAATTTCCGAAATCCCTGAGGTAATATTCGAAATATCGTGTGATTCCATATAAATTTGGTTGAGTATATGTGGGGATATTTGGTAATTTCATGTTCCATTATTTAACTACTGGTAAACATAAAAGCAAAGTATAATATACTATGCTTTCCATCACGAAACGAATCTAACTGAATAACTTGGCTTGTATCAAACCATTTGGGAATTTCCCAATCAGCTCCTTACTTCTGACAACTTCTACCTTAAATAGCGATAGCAGATAATTCGACATCAACAGCCTCATTCTCTCATTCTCATCTTGCACTCCATGATTTCCAGACGAAGACAAGTGTGAAAACAAGGGGATTCGGGACCGGAAATCTGTAACAATCGAAGAGGAAAACGAGCTCTTATGTGTCTAAACTCACTTGAATCTAAGAAAAGATTTTGGGTAGCAAGCAAGGCCATAAAAAGGACTAAAGAGATAATCAAAAAGTACATAACCTGTGATATTTCTTCTTTCGCGGAGATGTTTTTTCGTCTCCGTGTGAGTCTCCTGGAACATAATCACTTCCTTGTTCTTGCTTGCCAATTTTGAAGTATAATTTCGCAAAATCCTTTCAATATTCAAACTCAACAAAACAATTTCCTCTCTGTTTGACCGAGAGAGCCCCAATGGCTAGGTTCGGTCTACTAATTGATACCGATTATGATATAGAATCATTCTTCCGTCGCAGTGTGAGTCTCCTGAATCATAATCACTTCCTCGTTCCTGCTTACCAATTTTGAAGTATAATCCCAAAATCCTTTCAATATTCAACTTCAACAAAACAATTCCCTCTCTGTTCGACCGAGAGAGCCCCGATGAATAACATGAGTTTGGTATAAAAACTATATTCGAAAAATGCTTCGTTGAAAAAGAGTGTTCAAGTTTAGTAAAGAAAAATCAAATTCATTATTTATTGCCTTACACCTGAACACATTTGAAGGAAATTTTGTAGGTGTTAACTACAAGGAGAATGTTCTGCAATGAAAATATTCTTTTCGATTTCAACAGTGGTATATTAACATGCAACGAAGAATTCAGTTTTGGATTCTCCATTCGATTGACAAGAAATGAACACTTCTTCGATTTTTCAATAGAATTTGTGAGTAGAAAATCAAAATTAAAATTTCTCGAGGTTTTTAGTGCACAAACATCTGTCCAAGGAATTTAGTTCAAAAAATTAGAATCATCTTCTGTTCAGCATAAAGGTACATTACATTATATTGAAAGGGGTCGCTTGGTTTTGCAAGCCTTTCCGAACTGCAACCAAGTAAATTTTTCGTTCAGAACCCTTCTTTGTTCATTCTCAAGTAGATCTAGTTCCTTAACAAAATTAGGAATCTCCCTGAGAGCTTACGCTTTCACTTCGTGCGGCTCTAGCTTGTCGCTACCGAAGTGTATATGTCTTTGACGTGCAATTGCGATGCAACTGCAAAGAAAGAGTTCAGCAGTTTCATCGACCTCTTTACACATTGAGCATGTTGCTGTTTCCGATTTGCCCATTTTACTGATATGGTATCTCAGTGGGCAGTGTCCAGTAAGAAGGCCTGTTATAGTCCTCAGCTCCTCCCTAGAGAGGTCAAAAAGCTGTTTTGTCTTCTTTGGCGAATAGTCAATGAAGGCTTTCGCTTTCTTTTGGCCTGGAGTTTTCCTTCAGTATTATTTTCTGTTAGATTCTTCCCACCGTTCCAGTTCCTGTCGTCTTTGCGGCTTGCTTAGACCGCAGAACGGTTTAGGTCCGATGGGTGGGATTCCAGCAGCTGACCTAGCCAATTTGTCAGCGGCTTCATTTCCTTGTATACGTTCGTTACCAGGCACTCACCATAGGAAAAGTTTGTTCCCCTCAGCAAGTTGTTTCAAGGATTGACGGCATTCATTATAGCTTTAATCACTGCCTAAATGTCAGTTAAAATGTAGATCTGTGCACCTTTGAGTTTCCTGGGTAGTCCCTCTCAGCAGAACAGCAAGTGTTTCTGCTTACATGATTGTGGGAGTAGAGCCCAGAGGCACCGATGACAAATACTTCAGTCCGTATATGGCTGTTTTTGTTCCATCAATAGTTTTTGATCCGTTCGTGTAACAGGTGGAAGGTTTTTTGTCTGATTGATTTATTTTTCCGTTAACGATGGTGCGGTCTTCTATGGCTATTTCGAAGGTTATATGAAAATCAAACTTAAGCGGCATTATATACGATGGTTGTGATAAGATTTCTGGAGCTATGTAACTCCCTTCAGATCACCAATTCATAGTTTTTTTGTGTATTGGAGCCGTAACGCCGCCATCAGCCTCTCCTTTTTCGATCTTGTATGAAGAGGATGGAGATTTAGGATTACTTTCAGGGTAATAGTCGGGGTGCTTCTCACAGCCCGTTTAATGCCCACGCACGCTAATCACTGCAGTTTTTGCAGCTTATTTTGCGTAGTTATTTCTGATGTTTTCGTCCACCATACGAACCAAGTATATGTGACAATGGATCCTATAACCGCTGTGTATAACTAGTAGGTCATTTTTGGCTGTAGCCACCAGATCTTTCCGAAGAGTCTACGTCATGCCCATAAGCATGATGTAGCCTTGGAAAGAGTTTTGTTAATGTGTGAATTTAAATTGAGTCTCTGATCTAGGTTGGACCCTAGATACTTAGCCTGTTCCGAGAATTTCAGAGTATGTCCATTCAAGTTCACTTGCCTACGTTCTGTGAATGGAATTAGAATGGTTAGCTTAAAGGTAAAAATTTCATTTTCTTTCAGCATCCCCTAATCAGTTCCTAAATGTTCTAGTTGTTCAGCGTTTTGGATATTTACGGAATACAGAATATCCATCAGGAAATCAATATCAACAATGAATATCTGCGTATTTATTGTTCCAAGAAAAAATTAAGTGAAAAATTGAAAAGTGATTTTGCGGAAGCAATTGAACAAATTCATTCGTCAAAATAAAGTATACGAAGACTGAGTAGAAATTAGTTAGATTTTTAATAATTTGATTTATTTTTATTGTAATTGTGGTTTTTATTGATTGATACTATTGAAATCTTTTTTTTTTGTTTTCTAAGTAATATTCCGAAAATACGTTTTAGTAACAAGAAATACGCGTATATTCATATCTATTCTGGATTTTGTGATGGAAATGCGGTAGCGGCAGTTCGTGAATATCTAAGACGTATCTTCGTTTGAACACCTTTAGAATTTACCTAATTTGGTCTACGTATTAGTGTTGAACAAAACAAAAACCATCGAAGTTGCAATTGCAGTCGCATACTTCGTACCTTTGATAGTAATCCGAGGCTCAAGTCTCGCAAGGCAGCTAAGGAATTACAAATATCTAATTCTCAAATATTACGAACATTACGGACGACCACATTCACGGATATCACTAGTAGTCCGTTCAGCATTTACACCCTGGAGATGCTGAACAGAGATTGAGAATTTGTTAGTGGCTTTTGAATTTTACAGAAGAGTATCCAATCTTTCTGCTCGAAATTCATTGAACTCCTCTTTCACTAATAATATATATATATATATATATATATATATATATATATATATATATATATATATATATATATATATATATATATATATATATATATATATATATATATATATATATATGAACTAATTCCCAAAAGAAGAAAATTTCAAAAATATGAACCTGAGATTATTTGTGAAAATGACAAATATAAACTTTATTTTGATAAAACAATTCTGTGCAACAGAGCTGTAAAACACAATAGACCAGATATCGTTCTTAATGATAAACAGAATCAAATAACATATATAATTGATATTGCTATACCAGACACACATAATATACAAAATAAATACAATGAAAAAATTTCTAAATATATGATGCTTGGCGACGAGATTAAAAAATGTGGAAAATGAAGAAAATATTTATTCTACCGATTATTATTTCTACAACAGGCGTTATTCCTAGAAATCTTCACAAAAGTATTGAGATTTTGGGTCTGAAGAAAAATTTGTTTGAACAGTTACAAAAGATAACAGTCATCAAATCTTGTAATATTCTTCGTAGGTTTCTTTCCGAAAATAATAATGAGGTAGAGTCATAGGTTTTCTCTTTAGTTTATACTGCTCAGAATCTCATTTCATATTTTATTTATTTGTTTATATAAATGTAATATAATTAACTGACAATTTTGTCATATTTATATTCAGAGCAGTATTCTATTCGATCGTCACCACTTCACACAAAGGAAACTATTAATGAGTAACATTCAGTGTTACTTGACTAAGGTCCGTACACTGGATTTTTCCGGGAGAAAGCCTCTGACACTACTCGTTGGTACATTGATATCATTGTCTGATGATGCTATAGTATGTATATATTCTGGTAGATTGATATATTCTCATAACATTTAACGTTATCCTAATATATAATTACTCCAGGATATGTTTTAATTATAATCATTGCCTGGCAATGGTATTAATTACCGGGTGGTGGATTTATATTTTTTCATGAAATCAGTTTGATTGCATGAACAGATATATGGGCAACTCGTCGGGGTAAAACCCCCTATATATATTTTCTTTTGAAGAAAGAGGATTCACAAATATTCGAATCATTGTAATTACAATGAATGCTTATATCTATAATTTTCTTGTGAGTCAAAAATAACACAAGTGTGAGCTCAGGAAATGTAACAGGGGAGCCATACTATCTTGCGTATGACTCAATAAACGAGTGAGAAAATCTGAGGAAAAAACTCGTTTCCCTGTCGCTATTGCACTACCAATAGCTTGTCTGTTTATGTTGTGCTAGTGTCGTGTGTACATAACGAGTACCATAGATTTTTCTGCTTAGCAGCTTCAATTCTCATCTTGCACTCCATGATTTGCAGACGAAGACAAGGGTGAAAGAAAGGTGTTTGGGACAGGAATCTATAACAATGGAAAAAGAAAACCAGCAGAAAAATACTTCAACAATCATACCTCTTATATGTCTAAGTAAATCTAAAAAAATATTTCACATAGCAAGCCAGGCCGGAAAAAGAACTAAGGAGATAATCAAAAAGCACATAACTTGCGATATATCCTCTTTCGCGGAGATGTTCTTCCGTCGCAGTGTGAGTCTCCTGAAACATAATCACTTCCTTGTTCTCGCTTGCTAATTTTGAAAACCCTTCAATATTCAAAGTCAACAAAACAATTCCCTTTCTGTTTGACCGAGAGAGCCCCGATGACCAGGTTGTCTTCTAAGTGATGCCTATTATGATCTATAGATGTTTTAGAATCATTATGGACCCAATAATTTGAGTTTACATCGCCTATATATTAATTCTTCGTGGATCTTTTCCAATTGAAAGAAAAATTTGCGAAAAAATTTTGACAATCGTTCTAAAAATATGACAAATGTCATACAAATGGATGGAGACAACTCCTTCGCCCACATTTCAGAGCTTTAAAGGAATGGGTAAATACTAGTTATCCGCAATGGTGGTTTGGGGAAACATGAAAAAAATCAACGGTTCTCCTAGACGTAATTATGATTAAGTTTTAGGAATTCATCAACTCTGCAATGCTATGCTTCAAAATTAAATATCAACAGCAATGAGTGGACTACATTTTGCCAAATTTCTTGAAATTTTAATTTCTTTAATTGGATTTTCGAATGAGATCAACTAAATCTGTTGTCCTTTTCAATTCTAATTTTAATATTTCACTCGCGAATACGAGTCGTACAGAAAAATCGAAAGATTGCTTCTCTCTAATTGAAAAGAGACTCAAAAACGGATTTTCATTTTATAAAAGTACAGTGGCGTACAGCATTTTGTTGATGCTATAAGAAAACTTAAAACTAGTAATACCTCCCGCAGATAAATGAAATGCAACAGTTATAATGATCATAATCGATAATGACACCAAGATGATACTTATTCTAGAACACTCTTCCTATTAAAAAATGAACTCAGACGCTTCCACCTATCGAGAAGAAACTACTATAGCAAAATGAAGGCCTCTACAGTAGATCCGATTGAACAAAATCAATTAAATCCCAGACAAAAATACTCAAAAATTCCAAAATTATATGCGTTACCAAAAATTTACAAACCGAATGTACTACTGAGACCAATTGTAAGTTCTTTGTGTTCTCCTATACAGAAGCATATCTTGCGAAGCAACTACCACTCACTGTAGAAAGAACAAATTCATACGTGAAAAATTCATATCAACAATTAAAAACATGAAACTCGATAAAGACGATATTCTAGCCAGTCTGGATATAATTTTCTATATCCAAATATTTCCACAGCTGTAGATATAAAATCCATGGTAAATAGGTTCTGTCCAGATATTTATTTATTTATTTATTGTTACAAAACATAGGAACCTTTACAGGATAGACCCAATTACCGAAGTTCACAAAAATGTTAACAGAAAAATAAACAAAAGTGAAAGTGTCATACGAAATGAAATTTATAACTTTCATAAAAATTCAGGAGGAAAATAAAGACTAACCTAAGACTACAGAATCAGATAAAATATCATGAAAACTAAAAACTACTACAATGAGCATGATTCAGATCTAATGAGATATGCAAGAACATGTTTGTTGAAAGAAGAAAAAGGTTCATGAAAAGTATCTATACTGGCAATATGTCAATTGTGCAGACGCATAATTCGCAAGAAAACAGAATGAAGAAATAAACTAGTACGGGCCTTCGGAACATAGAAGAGTGCATCTCGACTAGGATACACGGGAACATTTAAAGTGAGATAATTAACTAGAGGAAAACTAAAAGAATGATTTAAAATTCGATAAAGAAATACAGTGTCGAAAAGGACTCTCCTTTGCTTCAGGCTTAAAATTTTGTGATGACGCACACTTAATTGATAATTATGGTTAGGACTGAAAAAGCTAAAGTTGAAACTTTCGACAAACTTTTTCTGGACTCGTTCAGTTCTGTCAATATACTTGTGATAGTGAGGGGACCAAACAGATGCAGCATATTCCAAATTACTCCTAACCAACGAGAGATATAGCATTTTTAAAGGCCTTGGATCACTGCAACTTTTAGTATTTCTTAGAACGAAAGCCAACATTTTGAAAGCCTTAGAAACTATATGATCAATATGATACTCAAAGGACAACTTAGAATCAAGATATATACCAAGATCCTTAATTTGGTTTACCCTCCCAATTACGAGCCCATCAACAGAAAAAATATCATCGAAGAGATTGACATTCTTTGTAAACCTTATATGCTTAAACTTATCAATATTTAATTGAAAATACCTACTTTGACAAAAAGAGAAAAGTCTGTCAAGATCACTCTGAAACCGCTAAACATCATCATAGGACCGAATAGCACTGTACACTCTAAAATCGTCGGCATATAAATCATGATTTGTGTAGGGAAAACATTCCGAAATATCATTAATGTAAATTGAAAATAAAAGGGGACCCAGATGTGTCTCTTGAGGAACACCAGAGGTGACACGAACGAAAACGGAATGAGTGCCATTGAGTGCAACATACTGTAGTCTATCCGACAGATACGATTCTATCCATTTCAGTGAGGACCCCACCACACCTCTAGAACCCACAACAAAGTAGCATGATATACCTTATCGAAGGTCTGTGTAGACGGCATCAACTAAAATACCATCATCGAAACTACTACTTATGAAATGAACGTAAGGAGTTAAATTAGTTAACACCGACCTACCTTTGAAAAACCCATGTTGAGATTGAATCAACTTGGAACCGGATGAATAAAAAAATTTATCATTTACTGTTGCTTCCAAAATTTTACCGAAATAACTTAGAATAGAGACAGGTCGGTAATTACTTACTTAATTTTTCTTACCACTTTTGAAAATAGGTACGATCTTTGCCGCCTTCCACTTATGTGGAAAGACACCTTGTACTAAAAATTCGTTGAAAATAATGTAAGTGGAGACGTCAAACTAGCGGAACACAATTTTATAAAAATTGGTGATATTATTGACTAGGCAGACTATTGACTCAAAAACACATAGCAGAGGGGATTTCCACTATCATCCGTTATTGCTAACCTGTTCATGAATAACTTTGTGACTAAAACATCAAAAAAGGACATAAAAAGCCAAAAGTATGGTTCCTACACGTATATGACATATTTATTATATGACCGCATAGTGAATTAGAATTGAACAATTTTCTTTCGTACCTGAACTCCATTCACCGTTATATAAAATTCACAACATAACTAGAAGTTTTATTTGTTTGTTATTCCTTTAACGTGCTCTATTTACGCCTTTCGGCCAATGACACGCCGGGGAATTCTGTCACCTCACTAACCTAGGAACTTTGCAGAACCCTCTCGTGTCGAGGGAAGAGATCTTTAATGTCCAACATGTCTCGGTTAGACAGGACCGACGGCTTAACATCACCTTCAAAAGATGGATACTCAAGCGATTCTCAGAATCCGAAAAATCGCACCAACTTTGTGGGGATTGAACCCAGGTAACTCTGCGCAGGAGACGAGCATCATATCCCATACGCCACCGGCTTAACTAGAAGTTAATAACACCCTACCTTTCCTACATGTGTAATTGATAAAAAACAAGATGATAGTCTAGACTACCCAGTATATCGCGAACCAACACACACAAATAGATACCTAAACTCAAAATCACAACACCATCCTGCACATTTAACTTCAGTTGTGAACTCATTAATTACGCGTTAAGAATACAAATGTACTAACAACAATAAAGATGAAGAGTTGAAACACCTAACTCAAATATTGGAAAATAACAGCTGCAACTATCACAGGATTATAAAATCAATGACGAAGACTCGCAAGCAATCTGTGGATCCAGAAAAAGTTGAATATATCGGTATTTATTATATGTTAAATCTACCACAGACATAATTTGCAAAAATTCATCCACATAAAACAATATCTAAAATACTGGGAAATCCAATAGATATCATTTCACTAAAACAACAGGGCGTCCATAACATTCCATACAAAGGATGCAACAAAGTTTATATCGGACAAACAAATCGCCGCATATCCGTCAGACTAAAAGAACATCGAAATAAAACGAGTACTAGCAGTTTATCAACAAACCAATACAACAAAACATGAAATCGACTTTGCCGCATTCGTAACGTGCGAACATAGAAAATGCACAACATCGATTAATAAGAGAGACAATAGAAATACAGAAAATAAATAATTTTAACAAACGAGATGACGAACTGAACGAGTCTCGAATAGAAGAAACAGAATAATCTCGAGACTATTCCACCGATACTCCTTAGACGAACACATCCTCTTAAACTGCGACGACAACATGTCACTAAATGGGTGCAACCATAACTCGAACGTCCTACAACGTAAGACTGCGTATGAATAGACAAGTCAGCGTATAAACAACTCAGTGTGATCTCAAATGCGTTTGTAACCTTGTGGTGCTAAGTGTCTGGTACTCCCTCACTTGTAGTGTGTCAGTTCACAAGGTTTGATAATGTTATAAGGGACACTGCTGAAACGTTTCAATAAGGCAACTGGTTCTTCTAAGAACCAAACACACACACGACAGACTAAAAACCATCCTCAGAATCTCCATATAAAGTTCATCATATATGATTTTGGTTGGCCCAAATGTGTGAGTTATCCCGGTTAAAACTTCCTCATTAAAAAATTTGGTCTCGTCGTCCAGATAATACTTTTGAAAAGGAGGATCTCACACAGTACTATTCGAGACTGTGAATCGCCAGCTTGAAGAGTTTGTACCAATGAAGATTAATAAGGCTGCAGTTTATGTTTTTTCGAATTCTGTGAATACTACTATGAGGTGAATTGAGATCATGGTCTGCTATTACCAATGATGCACGTGCATTAACATCGAAATAAGCTAGAACGGCAATCTCATTGCTGACTACAGGCTATGACAATGATGTCTTATTCTGTACTGTTCCAGTCGAAAAAAAAATTGTAACGTATCTCCTGAATTATTATTTGTCATACTGTCATAGACGGCAAACTTGTTAACATTTTCTTAAATCTCCGACAAGTTCTACTCATCTTCATGAATGAACAATGAATTAAGTATTTATATGTACGGATTTGTACCCATTGTGGGATAATTATAAGTCACCGCCGCTGGCGTAGCTATTTCTGTTCTTACGAACGTAGATCGGTGACTCAAAAATATAAGGACAAGGAAAGTATAATATCTTAAATTTACTTTAAGTGGAATCACAGCTTTCTCTATAATCGAGACCAGTTTTGAGTCTAACCGGTCTCCTCTCAATGCCAGTTACTGAATATTTTATATCTCAACAACGAATCAACCAGTGAGAAATAAACCACCCTCAGTATTACACTCGACAATCGATTTCTCATTGACGAGATCAAAGAAAGCTATGGATATTCTCGAAGCGAGCTGATCGGCATGGACATTCTACGGGAGACTGGAATCCACAGTAATTTCAAGAAACCAGTGGGCACCCACAAGCTCTGCATTATCCTTCCTGTAAGGAGAAATGCAGACATATTTACCTACGAACTCATTTCACGCGAACAAGTTT
This sequence comes from Cryptolaemus montrouzieri, assembly GCA_013387265.2. Taxonomy (NCBI): domain Eukaryota; kingdom Metazoa; phylum Arthropoda; class Insecta; order Coleoptera; family Coccinellidae; genus Cryptolaemus; species Cryptolaemus montrouzieri. Next base: position 104,994,878 of record JABFTP020000021.1, read on the forward strand.
AAAGCCCTAGCTCTAGATATGGTACCCTCCGTGAGCACAGCTCTAAGTTTGAAGAGGCAAATGAGTAATTGTGAAGGTAAGGACTTTTTTAAACGCCCTCGCTGATCTAGTCATCTTGAATAATGAAACCCTGAATAATCAGAGTAAAGTTTGTTCTAAATACATTTGAAATTTCGATATTGTGTGGTAATTTCTCAACGTAGCGTATATTCTTGGTTGTGTTTTCTATAGAATCAAATACTTTAATTTCAATAATTTCATAGTTGATGATTCTTGTATGTTTGAAACGCTAGTTCAAATCTCTAGTGTTCTCTTTTAATATTTGCATGATGAAATCAGCAAATTAAGCCCGCTTTCTTCATTTTCCACAGGTTGTTTAATTTCGTTGAATAGTACAAATTACGGCACAAAAGACAGTGGTCGAATTGATGAAAGAGCTTTTATCAAAGCACGCGGAAGCAAGACAAATAAAGGAAAACGCGGACGATAACCAATAGAGAAAGACAAATTTTCCATTATAAAATTTGCTGGATGAACTGGCTCCGAGGGTAGAAAATGATTTAATTTGTACTGCAGTTCAAGCTTCTATCACATTTCAACAATTAACAACATCGAGCCAACTTGGAATATTAATCATTAGAAATGGCATCAAAGAAAATGTAATGGGGATTGTTTGCAGAAAGACATTTCCCGACTGGCGCAGACTGGAAAATATTCAGAATTATATTGAGGGGCTTTAATTTATTTTTTGTGTTCCTTATCTACATTTCTGAACATATCTTCAGCAGTTTGTTATTCAACATTGTGAATTGAATATGTCATTGATAATTTGTGACATTGACATCACTAGTACTAAGAATGAGGATTTATCCAATATTCAGGGATTATAACAGGGAAAAAAATGGAATAGTGTTTTTCATAGTTCACCTTTGAATTCGAACTGGTTGAGCAATGATTTTGGTGACCAACGGATTGTGCTGTTAGATGGTCAGCCTGCTGACCTATGAGCATTCTTTCATCTATTCCAAAATAATGAGTCCCTAATATAAAGTGTGTTTGAACAGACACGACAATATTCAAGGATATGATTTCGGAAGTATTTTATGAAAAAACTTTATATAGATATAGGTCCGTAAGTGCTTCGTTACGAATTTACAGTGCGTTGAAGTTTATTCGAAAGATGCAGTTGAATTTGAATTTTTCGTAAGCCGTTTGAGATATTGAGAAAAAATATCGGGGGTGTTGAAAACTTTCAAAGACCCATAATTTTCAATACAAAAAAATATGTTTAACTTTCCAGCGGCGCGCTTTTGGGCACAACGCAAGATATTCTCAAAGAAAAAAACTAGGACACTACTGATTTTTTTCAGTAATGAAATTTTTTTGGATTTTCAAATTGCTTTTCAAGAAAAACGCACCCAAAAAATGTTTTCGTTTCGTACCTTGCAATTCCATCGATAATACCTGTTTTATGCTCAATCAGATGTGTTCAAAAAAGATTAACGTCTATTTTATTTGAGTGTTTCTGTTTTTCAATAATTTTAAATCGATTGAATTTAAATTTCAAATCGGCTATCATGTATCATCATATGAATACTGATATTACCGCCATGCACTTCATGTGGACGTGGTGACGGAAAAGCATTAGAAGCTCGGCGGTTGTAAAAGAAAGATTTCCAAACCGTATTGTTCCCGATATCAAAATTTTCGAAAGCGTTCATCGACGCCCATATGAAAAAGACACAGTGAGACGATGTGATTGAACAGGAAGAAGTTAGAAAGGGTAGATCTGGGAAATGAGGTTTATGCAATAAATTAAGACGAACCTGGTTCCTCCACTCGAAAAATTGCTGACACTTCAAGTGTCAGCAATGGAACTGCTTGGAAAATTCTTCATGAAAATTTGTTGTATCCATTCCATCTACAACGCGTACAAGCATTTCTTCTCACCAATTTTCCTGCCCATATTGCTCATTGTCAATGGATTTAGCGTAGGTTGATTCAAATTCCTCAATTTTTTAATTATAACATGAGGAATTTTCATAATAAACATATGTTTTGTGAAAAAAATCCACATCAAACATACGAAGATCGATTTCAACATTAGTTCTCGTTAAACGTTTGGATCGGCATTGTGGAATACTGCCTAGCTGGACCAATATTTCTACCAGAGAGACTTACGGGGGAGGGGTACCGCCATTTTTTACAACACATGCTTCCAGAGTTTTTGGAGTATGTTCCTTTGGTGATGTGGTTTATGCACGAAGGCGCACCTGCTCATTTTTGTTAGCTTACTCGTGACTTCCTAACTCAAGCGTATGAAAATCACTGGATTGGTCAAAGTGGACCTCGATTTTGGTCCAAATCGACTTTTTCCTGTCGGGTAATTTGAAGTCTTTTCTTATGGTGATTTGGTCTTTACACTACCCCGTAGCAAATATTGAGTACTCGAGAAATATAATCATCGCTGGGTTAAACTCGATAAGAACAGGTCCTGGTGTTTTTGCGAAAGTCTAGTTCATCAAATTGTTCGGAGAAGAAGTCACGGATCATGCCTCGATATCGCTCGCCATTCACGGTGCATACGTTTTCACCATCGTCACGAAAGGAATATGGCCCTATGACACCGTAATCATGAATTCCGTAACAGACGGTCAGTTTTGTGGATAAAAAGGCTTCTACAATATCTCTTTTGGATTCGACTCACACCACAATCGACAATTTTGCTCAATGACAAAGCCATCAAGCCGAAAATGAGCAGTGAAGATGATTTTCCTGTGTGTTATCTTCTTCAAGCTGGTGCAAGGCCCAATTTGGACACACACGGCGCTTTTGGGGGTTATTCAGCAATAGTTCTTGAGTGAGAAGGATCTTGGATGCAGGCACAAGTCCATTCTCAAAATGCGCTACACAGACATTCGTGAGAGTCCCAACTCTTGCGAACGACGCGGAATCGACTGTTCCTTATTATCGTGAACACTAGCCTTAACGGCTGTTATATGTTTGGCGCTCATTACCTTTCTTTCTTTTTATTTTTTCATGCGCGCTCCCTAGGAATAGGTTAACCTGTTACACCACATGAGTGGGCAGCTGGGAAGAATTGAGGTGTATGTTTACGTACTTCTTGAAGAGGACCAAATTGTAGAATGTTGGGAAGATGTTTGACAGAAGCTAGTTCCACAGCTTACCGACCCTGCAAACAAAGGAATTTCTATAAAGAGAGGATCGAGGGGTCGCTAAATGTACCGCCATATGATGAGAACTATTTGCCATCCCAGTGTTGCCGCAGAACATGAGTTTTTCCGGAACGAGGTCTTTCAGCTTGAAGTATCTTCCGTGGAAGTATCTGTGAAACAAAGAAAGGTCAGCAATATGTCTATTGAGAGCCAGCGATCGTAGATCGCGGGTGATCTTCGGGTGGTCGGTGAGGCTCACAGCCCGTTTTTGCACACCATCCAACATCTGCAACGAATGTTTGGTCGCAGATCCCCATACATGGGGATAATATTCCAAAGCAGGTCGAATCTACGCCATATATAGAAGCCGAAGCTGAGATGACTTAGACTAGACAGACTTAGCTTTTGCTGATACACGTTCATGCCAGCAAAACCCGGAGTTGATCGTAATTCTGAAAGGGTGAATCGAACCCTTGGATGCAATTTTGACGGTTATTCCGTGAAGGTGCAATTTGTTGGCCTTGCATCGTTAGAGGAGGTTGTCCAGCGGCGACCTTTCTTGAAAACTTAGTTGTTTGATTCTTACTCTTATTGAAGCTCACCAGGTTTCAACTGACCCCACTCTGATATTTTCTGGTAGTCAGAGTTTAAGTTATTGATTTGTTGACATATCTGACGCTGTAATTCTCCAGCTGTATTCGGCGGCAGACTACTGAAAGACAAAACCAGGGTACAATCGTCTGCAAAACCGAAGATCTTGTTCTCTGTAGATGACAGAAGATTGTTCATCTGAAACAGATCATGAAGGAGGCTTCAAATCCAACTGCGTAAATTTCGATTCAATTTGTGCCACTGAAAACAGTATAGCTTTCGGTGAAGGGTGATTTCTAGCACCAAAATATTCACGAGGTGCGTGAAAACACATTCAGTTCGCTTATTTTCATGATGAGTTTGCTTAATTTTGAGACCATGTTCATTTGTGTAGTTCGGCGTCATGAATTGACGTTTCCTAAGAAACAGAAAGACGCAAGTCCAAGTCCATCCTCAAAATACGCCACACAGACATTTGTGAGAGTCCCAACTCTCGCCAACGACGCGGAATCGACTGTTCCTTATTATCGTGAGCACTAGCCTTAACGGTTGTTATATGTTTGGCGCTCATTATCTCTCTTTCTTTTTCATTTTTTATGCGTGCTTCCCAGGAAGAGGCAAACCTGTTACACCACATGAGTGGGCACCTGGAAAGAATTGAGGTGTCTGTTTTCGCGCTTCTTGAAGAGGACCAAATTGTAGGATGTTGTGAAGATGTTAGACAGAAGCGAGTTCCACAGCTTACCGAACCTGCAAACAAAGGAGTTCCTATAAAGAGAGGTTTGAATGATCGCTGAATGTACCGCCATATGATGAGAACTCTTTGCCAGAACATGAGTTTTCCCAGAACAAGGTCTCTCAGCTCCTTGGATTATCTTCCGTGTAAGTATCTGTAAAACAAAGGAAAGTCAGCAACCTGTATTTTGAGAGCCAGCGATCGCAGATCGCGGGTGATCTTCGGGTGGTCGATGAGGCTCACAGCCTGTTTTTGCATAACATCGAACATCTGCCTCGAATGTTTGGTCGCAGATCCCCATACATGGGAACAATATTCCAAAACAGTTCAAATTTTCGCCTTATATAGAAGCCAAATCTGAGATTACGTGAAGTATCGCTCGGCTCTTAAAAGAAAACTAAGTTTAGTTGATACAGACTCAGCTATTGCTGATACACGTTCATGCCAGCAGAACTCAGAATTGACCGTTATTCCGAGGAAGGCTCGTTAGACGAGGTTCTCCAGCGGGGTCCTTTCATGAAAACGTAGTTTCTCGAATCTTACTCGCTTCGAAGCTCAACTGAACTGACTCCGATATGTTCTGTAAATCAGAGTTCAAGTTATTGATTTGTTGACACCCCTGACACTGAAATTCCGCAGCTGCATTCGGCCGCAGACTACTGAAAGACGAAACCAGGGTACAATCGTCTGCAAAACCAAAAATCTTGTTCTCTGTAGATGACAGAAGATTGTTCATCTGAAACAGATCTTAAAGGAGGCTTTACATCCAACAGCGTTTTCACTGAAAACAGGTTAGCTTTCGATAAAGGGTGAATTTTAGCACCAAAATATTCACGGAGTGTGTGAAAACACATTTAGTTCGCTTATTTGCTCAATTTTGAGACCATGTTCAGTTGTGTAGTTCGGCGTCATGAATTGACGTTTCCTAAGAAACAAAAAGCTGACAAATGATGTCTACTCAGAACGAAGAATTTTTATGACATTTTGAAATCACATAGTTCCTTTTGGTAAACCCTATATAAGGTACTGAAGGGTTAATTAATGGTGCCTGGCATTGTTTAGAGTTCTCCATTAAAAGTTTCTGATTTAAGGTTCAAATCTGGGAATCTTTTCTATGTTTCCTTTAGGAGAACAAATTGTCCCCTGAATTTTTTCATTTGCGCGATGCTGGTACTCTATGGTGTAGATTTGTTTTTGGTTTCCTTGCAAGGCTTTATTGCTAACTTTCAGTTCAATTTGAATTTTTGGGATGAAAATTAAATATATTTATTTAAATTTACTCAATTTATATGTAGGGTTTTCTGGTATAACGATGTTGCATTGTATTATTATTTCAGCTATTTTTCGCACAGTATATTTAAATTCAAGTTGCGAATACTGTCAATGGACTACATAGCCTGTTTGAATTTTCATTATTAGAATAAGCCAATATACGTTTCAAGGACTGATTCACCTACAACCCTCGAAACTGAAGCTTTACTCGTACTTGGCTATTTTTGCTTCTCACCTGAAATATTCATTTTTATTCATTCGATTGAAGCACGAATTTGAATATTGATATCATTTCAATTTTCAGAAGTGATTCTTCACCTCTCAGTAGATAGACAGAGATTCGTGTCTTTTCCATCGTAATACGTAAAAAAATGCAGAGATTTCACAAACATATAGCCGTTCTCAGTCATATTTTTTCTAGAAATGAAAAGGGAATCCTGTAATCTGGAATATCGAAGTTGTTCTACGTGAATATATCTATTTCATACCTTCATCTATAACTCAGGAGTTTTCATATTTATGAACCGAATTTGCGCCGTGTCTCTGAAATGAGTTTTTTATTTTATGTCCTAGCGATGAGAGTCGACTGTGATATATAACGTCGTGAAGAGATATGAGCCATTCAAGACAATGAATCCAGAATTGGTTCAACGCTCGTCCGCATTTCACGCATAATAGGTATCTCGCAATATTTTCGTGAGCCATGCAAAAGAAACGGAATGAAAATTCGTTGTAGTTATTATTTAGCGGTTCTCTTACTGTTTGTATATCAAAAATTTCGGCAATCAGCACAGTAATTTTTTCAACAAGAAAGTGGAATTTGAATATTTACAGCCGCACAATATTGGTTTTGATGAATGTGTAAGAACCAGAGGTATAGCAGAACAAGGGCGATCTCATGCCATATTCTACTTTTTTTCCACCTTTCTTTACGATATTGTCAACACCCACCATCAGTAATCAAATAAAGGAACACTACTGAATACATTGAAATTTCACCTTATGTGATTCCCCTTTACATAACTATTTTGCATATTAACCAAAATTCACACAATTTTCCCACCAGAAAGAACAAACATCATCTAAATTGAGCCTCACACAAGACAATGATGTCAACTATATATCAGTTTCAGTAAAACTGTTTCTTGTAACTGATAATTTCCTACATCCTCAACTGTCGAGTTGGCAGTTGGTTTCGAGAATGTCAGCTTCATGTAAACTTACTATCATAATTGAAATTTCTATTCTTCAATTTTACTTCTCTTCAATTCACTTTCTTATGAAACTTTGTTATATACTGTGAAATGAAAATAAAAGAAAGGAATTGCATTAAGACAACTTCATATTTCCATATTTCGTGATGAACGTCCTCATTTCACACAATTATATAAAATACCTAAAGTACAACCACCTACAACAAAATTTGTTAAATTCCATAGCATTCTCCAAGTAGTAGTTGAATTTTTTCACATAAGCAGCATGATGTTCCCTGTGACTTCCATAAATCTTGGGTTGAAATTTGTGGTTGTACAAAATGAAACTTCGTATGCAACTCCTACATATTTGAGCATCATGTTTCCCACAACCAGACACCTATAACAGAGAAACTTTCAACTTCAAATCAATGAGGAATTCCTGTCGTTCATTCAACAACCCTGATAACATTTCCTGAGAAACAATAACTATGAATTATGAATAGAAGGAACTCACAATGATTACCTTTTGTGCAAATTTGGGATCTTAATTTCTTTGGTTCAAACTTGAGCATTGTCAAACACATTGAATCTCTTTTACTTTAACATTTGGATAATTGTAGAGTAAAAACGTACTTCCTCTTGAATAAAATAAAACGAAAATTCAATTTGAAATACCACGGCCTTATTGACATCAAGTTCGAATTATTTTAATACAGATCTAGCCTCTAGTGGAAAGCTTTCAATATTTATATAATACATACTCTAAATGACTTAACGAAAACATTGTGGAGTTCCTTTCAAAAGAAATATTATTTTACGAAAGAGCTCAATGCCTATTAATAGCAACTCTGAGAATATCCCGTCATTTTGTAAAATAGTCCCAATTCATTTGTTAAACAATCCTAGTAATTCAAGGAAATTAATCAAAGCATAGAGGTTAGAATAACCATGCAAAAAAATTTTGAGTTCGTTTCTTGAGCATGCTGAAAAAAAGATACATTAAAATACATAAATAAACCTCAAATTATATTCACTTACCTTTCAAACATTATTGCTAGTCTCCTTACCTCCTTTTTATTATAACATCCCGTCGTACAGTAACGATTCCTCTTCGCGGTTCCGATCTCGAGTTATGTGGGAATGTTCCACAACCGAATTTATTCTCCAGGTTACCCCGTATAAGTAAGACGGATAAAAGATTCGTTGAAAAACCTAGTGTCGAGTCATTTAGCACTGCTACAATTTTCGCAGATCGTCCGGACTAAAAGATAATAATGTAATTTAATTATAATTTGAAATAACAATTTTGAATTGTGTATAATTTACGAATGGGAGATTTTACACTTACCAGAATTTCATGAATTTGGAATAGTAATTATATTTAAAGATTCATTTTGGTTTTGGGTGTTCTTATGTATCTTATTTAACAATATACATGGTATTTTTCGATTTTCCTCAAAATTTCTTTTAACAATAACTTCTGATCCCAGAAAGTGAGCCACGAAAAATTTAGACAAAGCATTTACAGATAAATACATTTCATTAATATATTTCATCAAAACCAACGCCATTTCATATCAGCCTTACAAAGCAGATTTCAAAACTCACATGAAACTCTAGTAGAAGAATTGAAAATTCTTTTCTCACGGAAAAGGTGTTTTTTCTCGACCTCAGTAGCTTGTATTTCCTCCTCTTGTCCTGATACAAGCCTGAATCCGTCAAGGAATTTGGATTAGGTTCTCGACCTTCTCTGGGGTGATATTCTGCCACTTTCTGTGGCGGCTTGGATGAGCTGTTGTGGGGTTCTTGGATTATCCGAGATCTAATTTTCCTTTTGAGATCATCTCATAAATGTTCAATAGGATTTAGGTCTGGGGAGCAAGCTGGCCAGTTAAAATAGCAATCCCCTCTGTTTCAAAATAATATCGCGGGAGGTTGCTGGTAAGCGGAGGAACATTATCTTGCATAAAATTGAAAAACTCACCATGAGCACCTTGACAGAGTCTCAATATGGGTTCCAGCACTAGGTCCACGGCATTTCTAGCCGTTACACTCGCAGGAAACGAAGTCAAATCTGTTTTGCCTCCCAGCATAATCCCGCCCCAAAACATCACACTGCCCCCTTGGTATTTCGGGATTTGTCTTGCTGCTCAGAGTCTTAACCCAAATCTTTTTTTTTTGGCTTTGGAGTATGTGGTGCGACCCACTAGGGTCTCTTCTTGCAATTTGGCACGAAAAGCGGTCTTGTTCTTCAGTAGTGCTCTTCCTACGATTCTTAGCCTATTTTGTAGAGATTATAGCTTCACGTATCGGGCGTAGGTTTTTGGAATCACCCCCTTTGATACCCCCATTGTGACTGCTTCATCCCTCTGTGTTACCTTTCGTTCAACGAGAGCAATTATTCGACCCCTCTGCACATCGGAAAATCCAACGTAAGTCATTTTCAATTATGATTATAAGCTTTCTTAAATTTTGAAATTCACAGTTTCAAATCTCAGTGATGACAGAGTACAATATCCCGAACATGTGATGGTAATTCAAAATTTCTTCTAATACTTTCCAGTTATTTTACAACAAAAAACTTCATTCTTCACAAGTTATCAAAAATCCATGATTAAAAACAATCAATACTGTGAAATACCGAGTGATTCCTTATAAATTTGGTTGTGTGTATTGCATAGTTATTATCACTGACTCTTCAGATGAAATTCAGATTTCCACTATATTTGAATAATATCTAATTACAAGGTACCTTCTATTAATATATACAAAAAGAAGAACACTTATCGCATACGTTCTAGGGGGGTGAAGCAAGGGCGACGCATTTGAAAAATATCCCCTTCTGGTTGCAAAATTGGTTGTTGGCGGCGTTGCCAATTTCAATTGTTAGAGTAGGCCTTGTCTAAGAGGTCCAACCCAGGACCCGAATCATTTACGGTAAACTACCAATCCACCATTCAACCTTTAGACTCAGTTAACAAGTAGTCATTTCCTTCCTTCAGGTTTTTCTTCAAAATCCTTCCGAACTCTTAGCTCTCACTAAATTACGAAACTAAATCTCAAAACGCCTTCTTGATGTTATATAGGCATAACATGATTCAATTCTATTGACAGATTCATAGAAAATTGGAAGAGATACAGGAATATAGAATACTAGAAAATTAGGGAGAGGTAAAGCCAACGGTATGATCGGAGTGAGAAAGTAAAAGCTAGGAATTGAAGTGAGATAGACGAGACATGTAAAGTACAGTAGGCACGTTCAGTATTGATGTAGTAGAGAGTCATTTTGAGCATTTAATTTGATTTTTGGCATTGTCAAATTTTCGTTGAATACAAATTTTCGTTGTGTCTGAAATATCCGTATGATATTGAATGTTCTTAGATACTTTTTTGAAAAGATAATTGAAAGAACATTCAAGAGATATGCCACTTTACCCACTTTCCCCATAATCAATGTCGACTTAGTTGCTGCTGAAGGTAGAGGATTGATCTTACTTGCTTAGAAGTAACTCAAAAATCGGTCAACTTCAATCGGAAATTAACGTGTCTCAGCTTTTTCCGTTAAAATCAGCCTTTCTGGACATAGAAAGAGAGGCAAATTTTTGTTAGAATACAAAATTCTTTTGTGTTTAGACAAATCAAAAATTGATTTGTCTCAGCTTTTTTTGCTATAACAGTTTTTCTGATATAGAACCGGTAGCAAAATTTTCGTTATTTTTGGGCTTCTCGTGTGTGAGTTCACGAGGATACTATTTTCAAATAGAGGAGTAAAATACCTTCGCAAGGATGTGTCACTCGACCTACCTTCCCTCTAATGAATTTCGACTTGAAGCTGCTGAGAGTGAGAGTCTGAACTATCACCGTGTTTACTATGATTTCTAATCATTGATCGCTTTAGGCTCCTCATACCAAGCTGAGCACAGAACATATTCTGTGCCTGCTTTTTTTTCATTTTTTTAGACAAAGAAGAGGATAATATTCGAAAAGATGCACCCCGGAGATAGGGCGAATGTCGGATTTCTACCGACTAAAAATCTCCTCTTGGGGTTCCAGCTCGAAGGTTTTTTCCCAATCAGAGAGAAAAGTGATGGAAGAAAAAGGATAACTCGGATGGGATGTCCGAGGGGAAGGCTGGGCGTGAATGGCTAATATTCCGGAACTCATGGTGTCCGGAGTTTGGCTGGGCGGATGCCCGAATTGGCTGGGCGAATGCCCGATATTAGGTTCAAGTACGCATCTTATTTCCAATTGTAGTAATGGAAAGTACAAATTTCCTCAATAGACGATGTATGGTCCACTTAATTCAGCCAACGCAAATAATGGTGCACAGGCAGACGGCTTGAATGGCCGCGACGGTAACCTGTGCCAGAGTCCTCTCAACCTGCGCTGAACAGGAAATCCAAGCCATGCTGAAAAGGAATCCACTGACGCTGATGGCTGGTCTCCTTGGGACAGCTTCCAACTGTTGTGCACCTGCAGCGCCTAAAATGGGCCTGTGTGGGTACAGATGCCTATGCCCTACCTCGAGATAATCTCCACCGTCAGGTATCTGCTTGAGCTCCTGAGGCGACTTCACTGGATGGCTGCTCGCTGCTGAATTAATCCTTCTGTGTCTGTCTAACTCAAGGGTTTAAATATCATCGTTTTCCAGAGATTCTCGCTGTCCCTTCCTTCGCTGACTTCATCGAGGTCACATCGTCTCTGTAGATCCTCTGCAGCATGCGTTATTACAAGTCGACTATACAGACAACCCACTCCGTCCGCCATATTGCCAAACCACCGTTGTCCTCCTGTTTTATTCAATTTTACATTTACGTTTACAACGGGTGTTCATGTGAACCATCGACGTTTTTTCGTGTGTGTGACCCCATCCCGGTAGCACGTAGGGCTCAACGTGGGGTATTAAGGCATGGTTTTTGTCCGTTGAGTAAAAGAACGCATGACCGATAAACGGTGAGAGCGGGATGAAGCCGACGCACGTGGATAATATTCGGCTAATTCGGCTACCGCAGAATCCATTGACCACCGCAGCAGCCGTGAAGGAAGATTCTGGTTCTTGGACCGAAGACAACGCCCAACGACGAGTGTATGTATGTTTCAAGAAGACCTGTGCGATAGTGAACCTAAACTAACTCGCCTACTAGCAGTCGCATAATGAACTCATCATGTGGTAGTGAATTATTTTTCTTCTAGCACTTTTTCTCTTTTTCAAGCATTTTGATATCTAGGTTTTATTTAACTGACATAGAAAGATACGAAATAGATACGTTGCACTCCTACCCTCCTGCAGGATTTGCAATTGTACATATCTTCAATTTGAATAATCTAAATAGAGGCTTGCACCACACTCTTACCTTGTAAGCAGCTAGACTATACAACTCACCTACGTAAGATGAGGTTTTCTGTGGTTTCCTTTGTCATCATCGCGTTGATGCCTAATGGTACGTGAGATAGTAAGACGGCGACAAACGCACTGCACACAGGGTTGTATTAGATTTAAGTAGGGTAACCTATCAAAAATTGGCGTTTTTCTGCTTCTCTGCCAAAATCACTTCACCTTGAGATAGAGGATGTGACTTTTTAGATGGAACTCACTGTATTAGCTAAGTTGACCTGTCCAAACATTTTTCTCAAAGACTGAAACAGGAAAATCATTACATATTCCACAATTTTATTGTAAGAGATGACGCAGCCTCAATGTTAACTGAGCTCTTAATCCAACCCAATTTCTTATGAAACAAACGATTATCTCAGAATTATAATGCGGTAATAAATGCTTTCATAAATTTTTCTATTCACAGTTTTATCTTGTAGTTGCTCTAGATTCATGTTCAAATGAAATTTTTTACGACATAATTTTTTTCGAACGATCGGAATCTTAATGCGAAAAATATAAAACTTACGAGACCGTTCTCGATAATGAAAATATCAGGCCCTATATTTTTATGCTCATTCATGCCGACAACAGAAACCACTAGAAAATAATTGTACTTGAAAGTGTGAAGTTTGGGAAAATTAACTGGCTGGGAAACTAAAGTGGAATCCTCACTTTCCCTTGCCGTTTGTTGTAGTTTGTGGTCCATTTACGACTGGCTGTTTGTTTCGCTTTACGTTCGAGTCTGTTGGGACCCAAAGCAGTTAAGCCAGTGATATAGAACAAAGCTCATTTTAATCGATTCACCCATTCCCACTACTGTGCCGGGTACTACGACAAACCGAAAACTTTCTTTTGCGGAGAGGACAAATTTGCGAAGGGCGATCATTGTAGTTTTCACAAATGGCCTAAAGCAATTTTCCGGTAGATAATGCGCGCGTAAATTGCGGGAAATGCCCATTCTGGGAAATTAAAAATTTATTTTTTTCGGAAGGACGAAGAATGTGGGCTGACTCGAAGCCACAATAATATAATAAAGTTTCTGAGTAAGAAAGTCTTAGTTCCCTGTAGTTCCATTAGGGAGACAGTATTATGGAAAATTACCTTTATAACTTCCTTTATTTCATCAGGAAAATCTTATACTCTTAAGTGAATTAAATGAACAAAAAACCCTAATATTATAGTTTCGTGCCAGTTTCATCGTTTGATTTGATACTCTTCTCATCTTGTGCTTCGCAGTTTGATGTTTCTGTGTTTAAAATTCCACCAAAACAAAACTTTCAGTTTCTTCCCCATCCAGTATCATTTCCATTGTAAGAAATCTGAATTTTTTTCATCTTTTTCAATAGTAGTTGTTTCCTCAAATTAGAAATGTTCAAAAATGTATAAACAAAATTGTCGCAATTATAGAGGATTTTATATTGGTCAAACAGGCGGGCCACTTAGGATTAGATATAAGGAACATCATTCACATTTTTGTAAACGTGAAACAGATTCCACTCTTGCACAACGTTACATAGAAAACAACAATACATTTCCATGCGCAGACAATCTCCAGATCTTATACCGAGCACAAGAAAGGTATAAAACTCAATTATCTTGAATCTTTAGATACATCCAAAGCCTAACACAATACAGGCAATAATAAAATATTACTCAACGACCTGACTGATTTATGTATTCCCTAACATTTGGGATTCTTAAGTAGTTTTAAATTATTCATTAGTTAATCTCTAATATATTTCTCTGGGGCAACTGAAACGAAAAAGACTCAAACTCAAACTGCTGAACTATTCGTTGCTGGTCAATTTTTGTCTGAAGGGGGACATCTTTTAATACAAGTTGATTTTATTTTACATGAAACCCCTGAGCAGGGGTGCACAAAACTCAATATTTTGAAAAGGAAAGATAGCTCGAGTGATACCTCATTGGAAAGCTCTTTTCATCCTCAAGTGAAATGTGCTATGATTTTCGAGTTTTGACCTATTCGGAAGAAGATATAGGCTGGTTTTTCAAAAGACGAATTATTTTCAGTGATTGCAAAATATGTCGATTTCGAATGGACATTCACCGAAATACTGTTGTATTTTGGGGAAAAATATCTTCAAGCAGTGGTGCTTCCAGTACACCTCATCAGACACCCCCTCAGATGAGGATGTCAGACCCTCAAATCTTCGAATTGATCAGTTGCTTTGAGTATTAACTCATTTTGTAGACCACGTTTTGTTTCATCTGCTATGTGATGATGATACAGGGTGAACCAATAAAGAGCGGTACAGTGTTTACGAGGTCTGCTGATTTTGGATGAAGATTCAGAACACGTCTGTTTGGTTTTCAAATAAGAAAGCTTATTCATAGAATTACCTACATGTTGGTGAATAGGGAAAAATTGAAAATTGAGAAAAACAATTGAATTTATTATACCTGATACATTTAATAAGTCCACTCGTTATCAATCGAACAAATGTTCAAAGTATTCGCTGCCAACTTCCAAACACAAACACAGATTTTTCTCGAAACGTTACCGGACATAAGGTAGCATTTCAGGGGTTATACGATAATACTCGACTACAATCCGTTGTCGTGAATCTACCAAATCTGCTGGATCAGTTTTATAAATTTAACTCTTTAAGTGGCCCCATTACAAAAAATCCAATAGTGACAAGTCGGGAGAACGCAGGGGCCATTCTGTAGGGCCTCTTCTTCCAATTCATCGGTCAGGAAATTATCGACTCACCAATTTCTCTCTCAAATTTTTGTACTCAGAGTGGGATCGATCACCACTAGACCAAGCAACACGGTTTTCATTTTTCCATTTAGTATAGGTCTTTGAGACATGCTCTCTTTTTCTACTCTTAGCAGAGCCAGTTTCTCTAAATTTTTCCACTAATTATTTATTATGATTATTCCAAATACCTATCCAATGAGCCATAACTCGGACTAACCGATCAATTCGAAGATTTGAGGGGTTAACACCTTTATCTGAGGGTGTGCAGTGGAAACACCATTCCTCAAAAATATCCTCACCCAAAATACAACAGTATTTCGGAGAATGTTCATTCGAATTCGAAAAATTTTGCAATCACAGAAAATAACTCGTATTTTGACGAACCAGTCCGTATCTTCGTCCGAATATGTTAAAACTCAAAGATTATTACACATTGGTGTTGAGAATCAAAAGAGCTTTCCAATGAGGTATCACTCTACCTATCTTCCACATTGAAAAATTTGTGCACCTCTGCTTAGGGGGTTGACGTGGAATAAAATAAGTGTGTTAAAAGATGTCCCCCTTCAGACAAAAATTGACCTGTTTCTGCTCTTTGTCCAGAAACGAATAGTTTAGCAGTTATTTAGTCTTTTTCGTTTTAGTTGCCCCACCCGGTATAAGATAATTGGTAACTTTGTAATCTTGAAAGAGCTATAACATTAAATAGACTTTTCCATCTTAAACCGTGATATTTTAACGTAGTAATATTGGCAATCCTCGTAATGTCAATTATATATCACATAGTAACTGCCGAATCTATTTCATTTCAACATTAACTTCTGATATAGTTATTTTCAATGCAAATTTAACTTCGAGAACTAGAAGTAATTCGTGATCATTTGCTCAACTCTGTATACCAAGATGTAAGAATTCATTACCATTAAATGAACGACGTTCATTTCACTTTGTAAATTTCATAAGTATATTCACACTTTCAAGATATGTGATATTATTATCTCCCTCAACACTAATATTCCATTAGAATGGCACGTTTTCGAGGTCCGGTGGGATATAAAATGTCAACACGCCATGATATACGTGGATGATTTTCTGTTGTTGATATTTGGCATTGATAAGTGTTTACCTCAGAGAATTTAATTCAATTTCATTCTGTGATGCGATCAACTGAATACTGCGACGTTTTATGAGACTATTTTTCTTGCTTATATTTTGGGAGTATGTTAGAAGAGATGCACATGTGGTCATATATGACTTTAGACACAACAGTTACAATGCAATTATAAATACTTCGATTCGTATAGCATATAATCGCATTGGATTTGTGACATTGAACTGTCAAAGTAATGATCGTCGAACAATATCCACATATAAGATCGAGCAAGATGTTGAAAGAATCGAAACGATTCTTGCTTAAGGAAAACAACGAACCCAGATCTTCCACATTTTCCGAATATATTTTTCTTAATCAACTTGATCGTTTTTTTATTTCGTTGCAACTATATTCAGGTTGGATAATCACTTCATGTAATTAGACAGTAGGACTACAAAGGATGAACACTTTGCCTTGGATTATTTAATAAGGGAAAATAGAATTTTAATTAAAACTTCCAGGAAAATTTAAGATACACACTGAACTATTCTGCTAATTCAATATCGCCGCATCTATTTGGCTTTCATTATTTTAAAACAGGAAAAATTCTCAAATGAAAACTCACCCAAATTGATATGAACTTCTTTTTTCGCGTTCTGGGTGGAAGTAATTATTGCAGATCACAAAAAAAACGTTGAGACGAGATCTTTGGAGAGAATTTTCTCACAAGGGAAGATTTAACATCGATTGAAGTATAATTTGTTTGAATGTGTTTATTGAGTAACACGAAAACAGCTTCGAAATGAAAACTGCTTTTTGACAACAAAATAATCTTGATTTTAGCATATCCAGCGACAATCATTAGAATATAACTCAAACGTCTGATCTCCACAGTGTTTGTTCTAGATACACATGACCAGGTTCGACAGTTACGTCATTTTCAAATGTCTAGAGCTAACATTTATAAGCAAGCATGCACTAACTATTCCGTTTTCAAAGGTAGTGTAGTAGAAAGTGATTTAATCCTAGTTGGCTATGGAGAGTGGTGAGTTTTGGGTTTTTACGAAGTCAGTTGATTTCCAAACTTTCCAACAGATTCATTGTCTTCCCCTCATTGCATTTGTGGAGAATTTTCAAGTTATCTAATTTCATTATGTGATTTGTTGATTCAATATGACCAGATTGTGCGTATTTATTTTCTTAGGAAAGGATTTCTTGGATCTAAATTCAAAATATCAAACGCAAGCTTTCGCGCAACGTAGGTAGGTTAATGACCTGCTCAGTCAAATTATAGGAAGAAGCTGGTTCAAGCCTTCTGATCATTTGTTAGTTTAAACAACTTCTCCGATGTACCACAAATACACAGCTTTACAATGTTTGATCTTTTTAGTCCTTTACTAGCATAAATTTTTTTGATGATATTGGGAAAATTATTTTTATCATCCCCTGTCAAAACACTGCGTTTGTTGGTTCAGATATGTGGATGATATAATCTGTTGTTTCACAGGTACAAATTAACAATTGAATGCCTTATGAAATCAATTTTTTTTAATATAAAAGCAACTTTGAAATGGAAACTGAGAGTTCCAATAACGTTCAGATTTAACTTCGACGAAATATTTGAATAATAAACATCAGATTGATTTGCTGGTTAAGAAATGGAATCCACAGATTTTATGAGAATATTTTTCTTGCTTATATTTTGGGAGTATGTTAAAAGAGATGCACATGTGGTCATATATGACTTTAGACACAGCATTTACAATGCAATTATAAATACTCCAATTCGTATAGCATATAATCGCATTGGATTTGTGATATTGAACTGCCAGAGTAATGATCGTCGAACAATATCCACATATAAGATCGAGCAAGATGTTGAAAGAATCGAAACGATTCTTGCTTAAGGAAAACACCGAACCCAGATCTTCCACATTTTCCGAATATATTTTTCTTAATCAACTACATCGTTTTTTTATTTCGTTGCAACTATATTCAGGTTGGATAATCACTTCATGTAATTAGACACTAAGACTACACAGCATGAACACATTCATAACAATGTCAGCCTTGGATTATTTAATAAGGGAAAATAGAATTTTAATTAAAACTTCCAGGAAAATTTAAGATACACACTGAACTATTCTGCTAATTCAATATCGCCGCATCTATTTGGCTTTCATTATTTTAAAACAGGAAAAATTCTCAAATGAAAACTCACCCAAATTGATATGAACTTCTTTTTTCGTGTTCTGGGTGGAAGTAATTATTGCAAATCACAAAAAAAACGTTGAGACGAGATCTTTGAGAGAATTTTCTCACAAGGGAAGATTTATCATCGATTGAAGTATAATTTGTTCAAATGTGTTTATTGAGTAACACGAAAAAAGCTTTGAAATGAAAACTGCTTTTCGACAACAAAAAAATCTTGATTTTAGCATATCCAGCAACAATCATTAGAACATAACTCAAACGTCTGATCTCCACAGTGTTTGTTCTAGATACACATGACCAGGTTCGACAGTTACGTCATTTTCAAATGTCTAGAGCTAACATTTATAAGCAAGAATGCGCTAACTATTCCTTTTTCAAATGTTGTGTAGTAGAAAGTGATTTAATCCTAGTTGGCTATGGAGAGTGGTGAGTTTTGGGTTTTTACGAAGTCAGTTGATTTCCAAACTTTCCAACAGATTCATTGTCTTCCCCTCATAGCGTTTGTGGAGAATTTTCAAGTTATCTAGTTTCATTATGTGATTTGTAGATTCAATATGACCAGAACCTGCGTATTTATTTTCTTAGGAAAGGATTTCTTGGATCTAAATTCAAAATATCAAACTGTTTGTCCTACGCAAGCTTTTGCGCAACGTAGGTAGGTTAACGACCTGCTCAGTCAAATTATAGGAAGAAGCTTGTACAAGCCTTCTGATCATTTGTTAATTTAAACAACTTTTACGATGTACCACAAATGCACAGCTTTACAATGTTTGATCTTTTTAGTCCTTTACTAGCATAAATTTTTTCGATGATATTGGGAAAATTATTTTTAATCACCTTCGTTTCATAGCAGTTGAATATAAATTAGGTATTTATTGACCGTAATTTACCATGCACCGGGATTCGAGATACCGCTATTTCTGAAGGACATCGAATGAGTTCTTGATGAGAAAATTTAACGGGGACATTATCTGTATTGGTGACTTTAATATTGACTTGAAAACTGACACTTGTTATGCAAAGAAGTGTATTAAGTTGATAAACCATAATGGTTTACACCAATTAGTGAAAGACTATACAAGGATATCCAAAGATAGATATGATGTTGTTTTCAATAGCAAATTGCTAAATATAGATTTATTATTATTATTTTATTATTATAAAATCGACCAGAGACATGATTTTCTATTTCACAAAAACTATACTATATGGACATTACCATTCACAATTCTTCCGTTTATCCACATCAATCAAGAAGAACTGATTGTAACAGTATGATACATAGCCCATCACGATATCAATATCAGAAAGAAACTTGTTCAAGAGCTCCATTTTATTAAACAAATAGCAGTTAATAATTATTGATCAAAATAGTAATATGATTGACAGTATGCTTCTCTCAAACAATTTTAACATGAAATCCGTGAGAATTTTCCTAGTGTTAGAGACCATTCAGAAATGTAATATATTTACTTTTATTGCCTAACTCTGTCCAACTCTACCTGTACTCAAAATAATTCAAATAATAAAATCTGTTTTAGTTTTTAGTTCAGTGAATTGAAAAGGAAATTCAGCAGACTCTAATTCATGGAAGCAATTTGCATGCATTTTATATTTAGGTGCGTTTTTTTTGGACGACAGAGGTTTTTCATGAAAACTAACATTACTGCCACGAGTAAAGCATTACACTACAATAAATATTTTATTTAAATTGCGTCATTATATTGTAAATGTGTGTAAAACTGTCGGGTTCGAT
This sequence comes from Cryptolaemus montrouzieri, assembly GCA_013387265.2. NCBI lineage: Eukaryota > Metazoa > Arthropoda > Insecta > Coleoptera > Coccinellidae > Cryptolaemus > Cryptolaemus montrouzieri. Next base: position 105,015,011 of record JABFTP020000021.1, read on the forward strand.
CAATCTAGCCTATTAATACGTATTGATCATTGAATATTGACACAACTTTGACCGGTTTCACTACACTGTGGCTTCATCATATAGTTACAACTATTGATTTGAGTTATTCCTTATATACTAGTCTTATTTTCTACTTATCATTACATTATGTATAAGTACAAAGGGTATGGTGGAAAACCCATTGGAATTGCTTACTTTTCAAATTGAAAAGATTGAGTAATGGAGAAGGATTTAGATCAAATTGACTGTCAAGTAACTTTCCTGAATTTTTTCCTCGTTAATCTCTGAAATTTCCCATTATTTGATTTTTGGTCTGTTATTTTTATTGTGCGAAATTTTGAAATTATCAAAATAGTTACGGTTTTCTTTGAGTAAGTAATTAGAATAATGGGAATCTGATTTATGATAATTGAATTACGTTTGTGCTGGGATAATCTAACTTTGAAATTCGTGAAACTTCTACCAATATAAATTTTATTACAATCCTCGCAAGACAGTTTATAAACATCAGATCTGCATTAACTTTCTGGATTTAACTATTACTAAAATAAACGGCAAACATGATGTTTCTGTTTTTCATAAGCCATCGCATACAGATATTACTATTCACAGCTCATCAATCAACTTGATCGTTTTTATATTTCGTTGCAACTATATTCTGGTTGGATAATCACTTCGTGTAATTAGACAGTAAGACTACAAAGGATGAACACTTTCATAACAATGTCAGCCTTGGATTATTGAATAAGGGAAAATAGAATTTTAATTAAAACTTCCAGGAAAATTTAAGATACACACTGAACTATTCTGCTAATTCAATATCGCCGCATCTATTTGGCTTTCATTATTTTAAAACAGGAAAAATTCCCAGATGAAAACTCACCCAAATTGATATGAACTTCTTTTTTCGCGTTCTGGGTGGAAGTAATTATTGCAGATCAAAAAAAAACGTTGAGACGAGATCTTTGGAGAGAATTTTCTCACAAGCGAATATTTATCGTCGATTGAAGTATAATTTCTTTAAATGTGTTTATTGAGTAACACGAAAAAAGCTTTGGAATGAAAACTGCTTTTTTGACAACAAAATAATCTTGATTTTAGAATATCCAGCTACAATCATCACAATATAACTCAAACGCCTGATCTCCACAGTGTTTGTTCTAGATACACATGACCAGGTTCGACAGTTACGTCATTTTAAAATGTCTAGAGCTAACATTCATAAGCAAGAATGCATTAACTATTCCTTTTTCAATTGTTGTGTAGTAGAAAGTGATTTAATCCTAGTTGGCTATGGAGAGTGGTGAGTTTCGGGTTTTTACGAAGTCAGTTGATTTCCAAACTTTCCAACAGATTCATTGTCATCCCCTCATTGCGTTTGTCGAGAATTTTCAAGTTATCAAATTTCATTATGTGATTTTTAGATTCAGTATGACCAGAACCTGCGTATTATACGTAGGTAGGTTAATGACCTGCTCAGTCAAATTATAGAAAGAAGCTGGTACAAGCCTTCTGATCATTTGTTAGTTTAACCAACTTCTACGATGTACCACAAATACACAGCTTTACAATGTTTGATCTTTTTAGTCCTTTACTAGCATACATTTTTTTAATGATATTGGGAAAATTATTTTTTATCATCCCCTGTCAAAACACTGCGTTTGTTGGTTCAGATATGTGGATGATATAATCTGTTGTTCCACAGGTACAAATTAACAATTGAATGCCTTATGAAATCAATTTTTCTTAATATAAAAGCAACTTTGAAATGGAAACTGAGAGTTCCATTAACGTTCAGATTTAACTTTCACGAAATATTTGAATAATAAACATCAGATTGATTTGCTGGTTAAGAAATAGAATCCACAGATGTTATGCTTAGTAGAAACACATATTACAGATGATGTGGTCAGTGAACTTAATATACCTGGGTACAAATATATAAACTGTTTATCAAATAGCAAATATACAGGAGGCGTTATAGATTGGTTTAAACTCGATATAGTGTCCAGAGTGAAAAATATTAATAATGATAGAAATTATTTCGGTTCATAGCAGTTGAATATAAATTAGGTATTTATTGGCCGTAATTTACCATGCACCGGATTGGAGATACCGCTATTTCTGAAGGACATCGAATGTGTTCTTGATGAGATAATTTAACGGGGACATTATCTGTATTAGTGACTTTAATATTGACTTGAAAAGTGACACTTATTATGCACAGAAGTGTATTAAATTGATAAACCATAATGGTTTACACCAATCAGTGAAAGACTATACAAGGATAACCAAAAATAGACATGATGTTGTTTTCAATAGCAAATTGCGAAATAAAGATTAATTATTATTATTTTCCTATTATAAAATCGACCAGAGACATGATTTTCTATTTCACAAAAACTATACTATATGGACATTACCATTCACAATTCTTCCGTTTATCCACATCAATCAAGAAGAACTGATTGTAACAGTATGATACATAGCCCATCACGATATCAATATCAGAAAGAAACTTGTTCAAGAGCTCAATTTTATTAAACAAATAGCGGTTAATAATTATTGATCAAAATAGTAATATGATTGACAGTATGCTTCTTTCAAACAATTTTAACATGAAATCCGTGAGAATTTTCCTAGTGTTAGAGACCATTCAGAAATGTAATATATTTACTTTTATTGCCTAACTCTGTCCAACTCTATCTGTACTCAAAATAATTCAAATAATAAAATCTGTTTTAGTTTTTAGTTCAGTGAATTGAAAAGGAAATTCAGCAAACTCTAATTCATGGAAGCAATTTGCATGCATTTTATTTTTAGGTGTGTTTTTTTGGGACGACAGAGGTTTTTCATGAAAACTAACATTACTGCCACGAGTCAAGCATTACACTACAATAAATATTTTATTTAAATTGCGTCATTATATCGTTAATGTGTGTAAAACTGTCGGGTATGATCAATCTAGCCTATTAATACGTATTGATCATTGAATATTGACACAACTTTGACCGGTTTCACTACACTATGGCTTCATCATATAGATACAACTAATGAACAGAGTTTTTCCTTATATAATATTCTTATTTTCTACTTATCATCACATTAAGTATAAGTTCAAAGGGTTTGGTGGAAAACCCATCGCTCCTTTTGAATTGAAAAGATTGAGTAATGGAGAAGGATTTAGATCTAACTGACTATCAAGTAACTAACCTTAATTTTTTCCTTGTTAATCTCTGAAATTTCCCATAAATTGATTTTTGGTCTATTATTTTCATTGTGTGAAAATTTGAAATTATCAAAGTAGTTACGGTTTTCTTCGAGTAAGTGATAAGAATAATGGGAATCCAATTTATGATAATTAAACTACGTTTGTATTCGGATAATCTAACTTTGAAATTCGTGAAAGTTCTATCAATATAAATTTTATTACAATCCCCGCAAGACAGTTTATAAACATTGGATCTGCATTAACTTTCTGGATTTAACTATTACTAAAATTAAAGGCAAACATGATTTTTCTGTTTTTCATAAGCCATCGCATACAGATATTACTATTCACAGCTCATCCACACATCCTTATCCACATAAATTAGCTGCTTACATGCTTACATATGGTATTTAGACGCGTTAATATCCGAATGCCACAAAATGATTATATAAAAGTGCAAAATATAAATGAAAAAATAGCAGTCAATAACGGTTACAGTCCTAGTATGACTGAGAACATGATTTCACGCAAAAAATTTCAAAAAGCAATCCAGGAAGTTTTTCCAAGTATAAAAAGTTCTAACACAAAATACAACAGATATTGGTAATCCTAGTCTGAAGTTAAAATCATTCCTCTCACATTATGGTTTCAATATAGCATTCCGAACTGAAGATTCTTTAGGTCGACATATCAACTGTAAATCTAAAATTGATGTGTTATAAACTGTCTTGCAGGGATTGTGATAAAATTTATATTGGTAGAACACGATGATCGCCATGCAACTAACCCTGAGATTTAGACAACCCTAAGCATCAGTTTCGCCAGCGTACATTCAATATTGTATGAACATTTGTCTGTCAAAAATATTTGTTCGCGTTGGATCCCACACAAGTCAGCAGTTTCTCAAAAGAGTGCAAGTATCGTTGGGTGCAAAGAAATAATGAAAAAATTCGACTGCAGTGCTTCGAAAAAGGTGTACAATATCGTTACAGGCAACGAAAGTGAGATATATGCGTACGAACCCGAACCTAATTTATAATCGACAGTATGGTTCTTTCAAGACGAGCCAAACCCACCAAAAGTTGTTCGTGCAAGAAGTACATCGAAGTATATAGTCGACAGTGATTTCAAGAAAACAGGACATGTCGCATTAGAGCTGATCTCTTTGCTCTCTTGTTCTCAAAGAATTCTGTGCTAGATTTATCTTACACAATACCACCGAACATTCCACCTACAAATTCTTCCATGGCAAAAATCAAGTTCAAAGTCCGCACTTTGAGACGGGCTCGCGAGTAGCTGAACTGCAAGTAGTCAGTCTAGACTAAATACCGCCGATCGTCCTGAGAAAGTGTGCTCCCGAACTGGCATCCAATCTCAACCATCTGTTTCAGATTTCTTATGAAAGCCAGACTCCTAAGAGCAGCTGGAAAATAGCGAGAATTCAACCGAACCCAAAGAATGAAAAGAAGTCCTTACCCCGAAACTACCGCCGTGTTGCACTTCTTCCCAGTATGTCCAAAGTGATGGAGAGAGTCATAAATGATGAACTGATCCCATATCTTAAGTTGCAAGGAATTATTAACGACTGTCAGTATGGTTTTCGCAGGCAAAGATCTACAGGAGATCTGCTCGTCTAAGTCACTCATGTTTGTACATCAACGATGGAAAACCATGGGGAATCTAGAGCAATAGCCCTCGTTATCTCTTAATCCTTCGACAGGATTTGGCATGCAGCCTTGTTGAATAAACTTGCTGCATATGAGCTTCCCGAAAAAATGCGGGCTTGGATGAGTAGCCTTTTTTCAAATAGATCAATACAACGGTATAACATCTGATCGTTTTCGGTTGCAAGCAAGAGTACCTCAGGGATCCTTTTTCTCGCAAACCTGGTTTCTGTTGAAGATGAACGATCTTCTGTCATCTACAAAAATCAAGATCTTCAGTTTTGCAGACGATTGTACCCTGGTTTCGTCTTTCAGTAGTTTGCGCGACCGATGGCAGCTGCGGAATCCCAGCGTCAAAGGTGTCAACAAATTGATAACTTAAACTTTGACTAACAGAGGATTTCTGAGTGGGGTCAGTTGAACCTGGTGAGCTTCAAAGCGAGCAAGACGCAAGCAACTACGTTTTCCAGCAAGGTCCCCGCTGAAGAACCTCCTCTTTTGATGCAACAAATTACATCCAAAGATTCGATACACCTTCTTGGAATAACGGTCAATTCCAGGTTTTGCTGGCATGAACATGTATCAGCAATAGCTGAGTCGCCATCAGTTAAACTCAACTTTTTTCAGAACCAAGCGATAATTCACGCCATCTCAACTGTTACTTCTATATAAGACGTAGATGACCTACTTTGGAATATAGTTTCCTTGTATCTGCGCCCAAACATTTGTTGCGGATGTTGGATAGTGTGCAGAAACGGGTTGTGCTCCTGATCGACCACCTGGAGTTCACTCGCTTCCTCCGACCGCTGGCTTTCCTCTGTTGATAGATACTTCTAAGGAAGATACTCCAAGGAGCTGGAAGAACTTCTTCCGGAAACTCTCATGTTTTGCCTCAACACTAGGCTGGCAAGGAGTTCTGATCATAAGGCGGTACATTTAACGACCCCTAGCACCTTTCTCTATAGAATTTCTTCGTTTACAGGGCCGGTGAGCTGTGGAACTCGCTTCTGTCCAACATCTTTCCAACAGTCTACAATTTGGCCTTCTTCAGGAAGCTAGTAAACAGACACCTCAATTCTTCCCAGGTGTCCACTCTTGTGGTGTAACAGGTTCGCCTATTCCTAGGAAGCGCGCATGAAGAAAAAGAATTATATACATTCATTTGTTTGCCGCAAGTGTTCAATGAGTTGAGTTAATCAAATCGAAGAAGTTTCAGCGTATATTAAGGAGTATTTGAACACTCAAAACATTGAATTAATGGGCAATCCAACTAATAATCCCGATGTGGCATCTATTATCAACTTCCTTCTGATTGTGTACATCAAGAAAAATGGATTTTCGCCGACAAAAGAGCCAGTTGAATCCTTCCTAAACCATGCTTTGGAGGTATCTTATTCGGAGTGGCAAAAGTGTTTCGAAAATTGGATTAAGAGCATTCGTGTATCGATTTTCATGGCGATTACTTTGGAAACAATGAAGCTTTTTTCCCTGATTTCCTTTTTTTTTCTCACGTTCAAATTTTTAACGATATTCTACGTATAATTTAAATAAATTGTTGAAACAATAGAATTATCCGTGATCTTTCCATTATTCATCTATAAGTAGCTCTAATTATAGATTGCATTCTACTAGGGAGGATCGTTCAAGAACAAGACACGCTTGAATATAGCAACTCAAACTGCAGTCTATTCCAATAAATGGAGTTTCAATAAGAGACCAGGTGCATAACAGACTCTATTGTTACACCGCTGGCTATATAATACCCATATCACACGGTTTCATAGACCCCAAATTGGCAAGCTCTTTCAGTAATTGCGACTCTGAATCACTTCTCTGATAAGTTGATTATAATAATGTTTAGAATATTATCTGCTTTGAATAAATTCTAACTATCCTTTAAGATACGCGAGGAAGGTTGAGGAAATTGAAATCTTCAGCTTGAAATAACTCATTAGGTTTGTGTTGTAATTTTCGAAATATTCGATTATTTGTAAATATTATTGATGAAAATTGTACAAACCGTATGGTGTCCGGACTGCAGTTTACATGGTGAACTTATCAGTGTTTCGTTATTGAACATTGTTAAAGTGAGGTTTGAACCCAATTTTCTCAATTGACTGCCATAAAGTTCTCCAAATAAGAAATGGTTGATATGATTTTTTTTCTGGGTGTGTGTGATAGACATTCACTGTTGGCAAGTAGAGTTTATGCACAAAGGTTTCCTGATAAGAGGCATCCTGATGTAAGATGCTTTGAAAAACTCCTAACTAGATTTATAGAAACGGGTAATATCGCTTACAAAAAACATGAAAAACTAAAAATTGCTACAGCTTACGACATCCACTTTTGTTGACAGTGACAGAGGGCCCATATAAAAGCCAAAGAAAGATTTCTCAGTTAACAGATATGAGTCAAACTTCCGTCCAGAGAATCTTGAAAGTGAATAAATTTCATGCATATCATGTACAGCTACACCAGGAACTGAACAATAAGCACTATGAAAATCGAATCAATTTTTGCAATTGGGGAAGTGACAAAGTAGAGGAAAATCCAAATATGTTTCTCAGAGTTCTTTTCTCGGACGAGGCAACTTTCCACAAAAATGAGCTTGTTGACAGGCACCACTTTCATTATTACGCCATGGAACATCCACACCTCATGAGACAAATAGATCACCAGCAAGGATGCTCCTTGAATGTATGGGCCGCTATAGTAGATGGATTGGGCCAAATTTTTTCGACGGGCACCCCAATAGTATAGTGAAATTTATTTAGATTTTCTACGAAATTATGTACCAATGTTACTTGCTGATGTACCAGAGCATGTAGGACAAGATTTGTGGTTTCAACAGGATTTAGCACCGGCACATTACAAACATTAGGTTAGGGAGCATCTGAATCATGTATTTTCAAACAAATGGATGGGACGTGGTGGTCCAATTAGATGGCCAGCTAGGTCTCCGGACCTTACAAGTCTAGTTTTTTTCTTGTGGGGTTATATTAACGGCATAGTTTACCAGATTCTTTCTACAACACAGTTGGATGTAGACAGAGGATAGTCGACGCCTTTCAGTCAGTTGATTCGCAAATGTTGTCGAGATTTCAACGGTCTTCCGTCAGAAGGACTCAGCTGTGTCTACAAAGAAACGGGCAACATTTCGAACAAATATTGAAATAGTTAAACACCTTGTAGATCAGCTCACCAAGAACCAATCTATCACGTATTTCATACACGACTACTTTAAAATATCTCAATTTTTCTGATCAAATATATTCACTGATAAACTCTTCTTTCGCTACCTCTGATTTCATTATTTTAGTTTATTTAAACTAGAAAAAGATAAGGTTACTCCTGCAAAAATATGGCACGAAGTTTTATGCGTTGACATGAATAATAAAATACAGGATATTCTATTTGAAAAAATCAAGATATGATATTTTTAAAATTACAATATTCAATAGTTTTTTTGAGTCACTCCTGTATAAAATGAGGATGATTTATTTCATTTCATCAATGAAGCTTTTCTTGAGCAAAAAGAAAACGAAAGGAAAAAAGTATTCATCCTCTCTGGCCGAAGAAGCATGCGATGATGTGAGAGCCTATTTTCATGAATTTTCAAGGAAAAAAACATTTTGACGAAACTACTCACCAAAAAACTTATTACTTAAAGACATTGTAGCAGACTTTAGGACGCTCTTGAATCTTCAACAAACAGTAGTCTTCCAATCTAAAACTTTGCGAGAAGTCTCCTTATGTAAACTTGAGACAAAAACTCTCAAATCTGCCCGCGATTCACGCAGCCCACAAGAGCCACAATAGTGAAACTAAGCAGTATGCCGAGAAACAAAGCGGCAGACTGAAGTTCGTCCTTATTATGAGCTCATCAGTGTCGCATACCGCTTAACAGTATCCTAACCAGCTACATCGGGATAGAAGTACGCGATTCGACCTTTATGGAAAGATGCTTCTCGAGTGTTCTCACATCAGTTTGTAATTGTTCGTTACTTTCTCCATTTGCTTCTGGGGCAGAACAGTGGATTGCTGTTGAAAATAATAATATTTCATTGTTTTCTATAAACATTATATTTAAAAATAAATATTTAGTTACCTTAAAATAGCTGTAATTTGAAAAAATTGTGAGATCTGTGCGAGTCCTTTTTAAATATGTTAAGTTTAATAATAAACCAATCATTCGTACTTCTTTATTTGGCTATTGCTTTTAACATTTTCTAATCAATTCGCAAACCTAAAATTCGCCACCTTCGTTATGTTCACATTTCTACTCGAGCCGAGTTCGTTCGTCAGTTAATATGAAGAATATCTGGAATACAGTTCTGTATGTCTTTTGAAGAAGAAGAACGAGAAGCATAATAAAAACATAAAAGCAAAATCTTACAAATACATGCGTTTTGCCACAATAATCTATATATTTTTATTGTAGAAACTTAAAGTTTCAGAAGTAAGTAAACGTAGTTTGTTTCGGTAATCGTTTTAGACATTCAGAATTTAATGAAAAAAATCGTTACTCACTAATTTTTGTATTAATTTAGAAGTGGGAACTCAAACTATTAGAGTCGTCTTCGTCGTTGGAATGCAGATAAATAATTATTTCGTTGAGAAAGAATGGAATTCATGAATCCACTAGCTCGAATAAAAAGTTGATGGAATGAATGGTTTTATTGAACTGGTCCTAATTGTTAGCTTTGCCAGGAAAACTGAAATATAGTAACTCTTCAACTACGATTTTGTTTCTGGGTTAAAAAGCATTCCATTCCATTTCATGAAGTTATAACCGTTATTTTTTCTCGTTTCCGGAAATATCTTCAAATAAATTTACTTTCGCATTTTTAAGTCTGCTATTCAGCACAATGACACATTATGCTCGAATTAAAAGGACCCGCGTTTCTTTGTCAGTCAGAAAAAGTGATTAATTGACACTCTCACATCGAATTTCAGACTAAACGACCGATTTCCTATAAACACATCTTCTTTCAAACTCATTCGTCATTTGTGAAAATGGCTTTCATCATTTTCATTTCATTTTTTCCCTACAGAAAAGACATAATTCAATGTCTGGATGATGTGTTCGTTTTTTTCAGGCTCAACATCGCCGGCGCAGACACGACTATGCACATCTACGTAGACAAGAAGGATGGAGAAGCTCTGAAATCTGTTTTCACGAGATGGTCTACCAGAAGATTTATAAGCAACGTAACCTTGCTCGACGAGGATATAAATTTCGGCCCAATTTTGTCGACGGTGGTAAGTTGTTCTATTTCAAAATGCTCATGAATCTGAGCTGCTTCTGAACAAAATTATACTGGGTGTGGTAAAACGAACGAACAAGTTTTAACCACATCATCGGACCAGTAACTCAATTATTGAAAGATTGAATAGTTTTAGCCGTTACTACTTGGTAGTTAATCATGATTCAGAAAAACACGAGGTTATGTTTACTATGCTCTACTGCCAATAAATCATAAAATATACACTTTTACTGCAGTTTCAGATGTTTAACATGCATCTTCATCTGAAATTTGTCATATTTTAAGAACGACTGTCAAAATTTTTCCGCAAACTCTTCTTTAAATTGAACAAGATCCACGAAGAAATAATATATGTCAAACCAAATTATTGGATCCATAATGATTCTAAAACATCTATTGATTATAATCGGCATTTTTTGGAAAACCGAACCTGGCCATTGGGGCTCTTTCGGTCGAACAGAGGGGAAATTGTTCTGCTGAGTTTGAATATTAAAGGGTTTCTGCGATTATACTTCAAAATTGGCAAGCAAGAACAAGGAAAATATTATGTTTCAGGAGACTCACACTTAGTCCTTTTTATGGCCTTTGCTTGCTATGAAAAATCTTTTCTTAGATTTTTTCAAACATATAAGAGGTATGATTGTTGAAATATTTTTCTGCTGGTTTTCTTTTTCCATTGTTACAGATTCCTGTCCCAACCCCCCTTGTCTTCGTCTGGAAATCATGGAGTTAGAGAATGAAGCAGCTAAGCAGAAAAATCTTTGGTACTCCTTATGTGTACACGACACTAAGATAACATAAACAGACAAGCTATTGCTAGTGCAATAGCGACAGGGAGACGAGTTTTTCTTAAGGTTTTTTACTCGTTTATGGAATCATATGCAAGATAGTTTCCTGTTTCATTTCCTGCTAACTTGTCTTTTTCTCTTTTATATATATATATATATATATATATATATATATATATATATATATATATATATATATATATATATATATATATATATATATATATATATATATATATATATATATATATATATATATATATATATATATATATATATATATATATATATATATATATATATATATATATATATATATATATATATATATATATATATATATATATATATATATATATATATATATATATATATATATATATATATATATATATATATATATATATATATATATATATATATCCAATTCAATACGATAGAGTTTCTGAGTTAACTCCGAATGTAATGCTTTAATATAATGAGGAAAAGTTCCTCTTCTAGTACAAAGCTTTCGCTTGTTCTCCAGGTTGTTTGTACGATTTTTGCTGCTTTTTTGGCCGATTTTCAAACAGAATGAGTTTTGATTGGGACAAAGTTATGTACCACTTTCCTTCTCAAACACTCTTGGTGTTGGTGGATATTTTGGCAACAAACACTATACTTTGTACGCAATCTTCCGTATAAACTGGCTTGTTTTGCTGTGCTGGCACTTTGAATTTGAAACATTGAATGATTTTAATCGTTACTACTTGATAGCTAATCATGATTCAGAGAAACGGTAGTTAAGGTTTCCTACCAATAAATTATAAAATATACACTGTCATTGCAGTTTAAATATTTAACATTCATTCATTTTCAGACATAATAAGAAAACTGAATACAAAGTACAATTACTAATTATATTTGTGATTTAAAGGGCACACGGAAAGACCCCAGCAGGTATTAGGTTGTGGTGCTATTTAAAAATATCATAGACTTGGGATTTACATAGATCAAAGATTTTTCTAAATAGTACCACCCCCTACTACCTGCTGGGGTCTTTCAATCTACCCTTTAAATCACAAATATAGATAGTAATCTTATTCAGTTTTCTTATTCTGTTTAAATATGAATGTTAAATATTTTAAACTGCAAAAACAGAGCATATTTTATTATTTATTGGTAGTAAAGCATAGTAAATCTAATCTCGTGTTTTCCTGACTCAATTATCGATTTATAGTACGTCAAATGATCGAACAAACGTATTATCAGATGAACACCTTGCATGAATAATTCAAACGATTTAGAATTCTCGTGAAATTCTATATTATCATAACGTTTTTAATATCTGTACCTCAGAATAAAAGATAGTTAAGTCCACTTTATATGAAACTCAGATTTCATCCGAAAATGATATAGTATCATGCCCTTTACCAACTGAAAATGTGTATTAACTCCCAGCTGAGCCAATTTAGAATATAATAGATTCGAAACAATATTATGCCCCCTCCCCCTTTACGGACCAAAAGAGTATCAGGTTTCGTTTCCGAAGTCGTGTATTTCGTTGCAATTTTAAGTCCTTGATTTGCTATCGAAAACAACAGTGTTAAATCAACCTCTGCACTGACAGACGCTGTCTCTTACATTTAGTGATTGTTTATTAGTGTTTCTGGTATTAATTATTTATTTTCAATTATGAATATGAATTCAAGGGTGAAGAAAATTATGAGTTTAGTGAAAATAAATGAAAATCGGAAGGAAACTGTGGGGGAATTCCAAAAATATAAAAGAAGCGAGTGTCACTCTAAGCTCAAAAGATATATCGAACAGAAAAACTGAACAAAGTCTGATCTCCTGCATATTTTTTTCTTGCTTATACTCCGTATACACACAACCAAATTTATATGAATTCAATCGGTATTTCACAATATTGATTCTTTTCAACCATGGATCTTTGACTACTTGTGAAGAATGAAGTTTTTCGTTGTAAGAAAACTGGATTATATAAAAACAAATGTTGAATTATCACCACATGTTCGGGATATTGTACACAGTCGTCACTGAGATTTGAAACAGTGAATTTCAAACTTCACCCCTCTGCAAAACTGCCTGATGTGCGGAGGAGTCGAATAATTGCTCTCGTTGAAGAAGGGGTGACACAGAGAGATATAGCGGCCACAATGCGGGTATCAAAGAGGTGATTTTTAAAATCCTACGCCCGCTAGGTGGAGCAACAATCTCTGCAAAATGGGCCTAGAAGAAGTCGTAGGAAGATCAGTTCTCAAGAACAAGACCGCTTTTTGTGCCAAATTGCAAGAAGAAACCCTAGTGCGTCGCACCCCACACTCCAAAAGGTTTTTTCTGGAAGCAATATGCATCAGTGTGTTAGTCGAAACGATACGTCAAAGACAGCAGAAGGCTCTTAAGAGTTCCAGAGCTAACCCGACAACGAAAAACTAACAGACTTAATTATCGTATCGAGCACCGAAATTGGAATATTGAGAATTGGCCAAATATTCTTTTTTCGGATGAGACCAGAATTGGTGTTCGATCAGATAACCGCCGGATTCGGATTTTAGAGGTCATGGAAGACAACCTAGATTCGGAGCAGCAATACAGATTCCAAAATACCAAGGGGGCAGTGTGATGTTTTGGGGTGTCATTATGCTGGGAGGCAAAACAGATTTGATTTCATATCCTGCGAGTATAACGGCTAGAAATAATGGCTGGAGCCTATAGCGAGACTGGCTATGTGCCTACGGTGAGAATTTCACTTTTATGCAAAATAATGCTCCTCCGCTTACCAGCAACCTCGGGCGACATTATCTTGAAACACAGGAAATGGCTATTTTGGACAATCTAGCTTGCTTTCCAGACCTAAACCCTATTGAATATTCATGCGGTGATCTCAAAAAGAAGATGAGATCGCGCCAGGATAATCCAAGAACCCCACAACAGCTCATCCAAGCCGCCACAGAAGAGTGGCAGAATATCACCCCAGAGGAGGTTGAAAACCTAATCCAAAGCATGCCTATACGGATTCAGGCTTGTATCAGCGCAAAAAGAGGTAAAACAAGCCCCGAAGGTCGAGCAAAAAATACCTACTCCGTGAAAAAACAATTTTGACTTTTTTTAATACATGCATACATTTATTTTCTTCTAATTGTTTGATTTCTAAAATAAACCTTAATTTATTTATTTTTTCAATTGAAATATCTCAAAAAAGATCAATTCTAACAATCCATCGAAATTTCCAAGATTCCTGAGGCAATATTCAAAATATCGGGTGATTACATATAAATTTGGTTGTTGTATACTGGGTGATTCACCTGTGGCGCGGTGTTCTGTAGCTCGTACACTCTTGAAGATTTCATTTTTGTTCGAACGGTATTGTATTTAGAAAGTAAAAATGAACTTCAGCAATTTATTTTGAAGTAAACATGGTGTCCCAATTGTCTATAAATAAATGGTGGTGAGTAGTTTCGTCACAATATTTTTTTTCCGTGAAAATTCATGAAATTGGATCTCACATCATCGCATGCTCCTTCGGCCAAAGAGGATGAATCCTTTTTTCCTTTCGTTTTCTTATTGCCCAAGGATAGCTTCATTGATGAATTGAAATAGATTATCCGCATTCTATACAGGTGTGACTGAAAAAATTAGTGAATATTGTAATTTTAAAAATATCATCCTGATTTTTTAAATGGAACAACCTGTATTTTATTTTCCATGCCAACGCATGAAATATTTTGACATATTTTTGCCGAAGTAACCTTATCTTTATCTTCGACCTTTTTCGTAATAAAAAAGAATAAACTGAAATAATAAAATCAGAGGTTGCGAAAGAAGAGTTTGTTAGTACATATCATTATAATTGATCAGAGAAATAGAGATATTTCAAGGTATTCGTGTATGCAATACGTAATAGATTGGTTTTTGATGAGGTGATCTACGAGGTGTTGAAATTATTTGTGTTGGAAATGTTTCCCGTTTCTTTGAAGACACAACTCAATCCTTCTGAGGAAAGACCGTTGAACTCTCGACAACATTTGCGGATTAACTGACTGAAAGGAGTCGATTATTCTTTGTCTCATATCGAACTGTGTTGTACCAGGAATCTGGTAAACGATGCCCTTAATATAACCCCACAAGAAAACATCTAGACTTGTAAGGTCCAGATACCTAGCTGTCCATCTAACAGGACCACCACGTCCTATCCGTTTGTTTGGAAATACATGATTTAAATGTTCCCTAACCTGATGTAAATAATGTGCCGGTGCTCCATCCTATTGAAACCACAAATCTTGTCTTATATGCTCTGGTTTATCGGCAAGTAAAATTTATAGATGATTTTGCAGAAAATCTGAATACATTTCACTATTGAGGTGCCCCTCGAAAAAGTGTGGCCCAATTAGATATCCATCTACTATAGCCCATACATTCAAGGACCAACGATGCTGGTGATCTATTTGTCTCATAAGGTGTGGATTTTCCGTGGCGTAATAGTGAAAGTTGTGCCTGTTAACAAGCCCATTCTTTTGGAAAGTGGCCTCGTCGGAGAAAAGAACTCTGCGAAACATATTTGGATTTTCCTCTACTTTGTCACTTGCCCAATTGCAAAAATTGATTCGATTTTCATTTATTGTTCAGTTCTTGGTGCAGCTGAACATGATATGCATCAAATTTATTTACTTCCAAGTTTCTCTGGACGGAAGTTTGACTTATATCTGTTAAGTGAGAAATCTCTCTTTGGCTTTTATATAGGTCCTCTGTCACTGTCAACAAAACTGATAACTGGTTGTCTTCAGCTGTCGCAGATTTTGGTATGTTCATTTTTTTTGTAAGCGATATTACCCATTTCTATAAATCTTATTAGAAAATTTTAAAAGCATCTTGCATCAGGATGCCTCTTATCAGGAAACTCTACTTGCCAACAAGAAATTTCTATCACACTCACCCAGAATAAAAATCATATCAACCATTTCTTCTTTGGATAATTTCGTGACAGTCAGTTGAGAAAATTGGGTTCAAACCTCACTTTAACAATGTTTAATAACGGAACACTTATAAATTCACCACATAAAATGCAGAATATGATATGTCCGGATACCACATTTACGTTTTAATCATCTTGATTTTATCATTCGTTAAAATAATTATTTTGTTTAGGTTTCATTTTTCACAACTTGAATCATTACAGAAAAAAACTTCTGTGCGAATAATGATGCATGTTGATGAGTTTGATAGGGTTTGTAAAATTTTCAACAAATGTTTACAAATAATCGAATATTTCGGAAATGATCGAAGATAAAGATGAGGTTACTTCGAAGATAAAGATGAGGTTTTATGCGTTGACATAAATAATGGAATACAGGGTATTCCATTTGAAAAAATCAAGATATGATATTTTTAAAATTATTATATTCAATAATTTTTTTGAGTTACTCCTGTATAAAATAAGGATAAACTACTTCAATTCAGCAATAAAACTATCCTTGGGCAATAAGAAAAAACGAAAGGAAAAAAGTATTCATCCTTTCTGGCAGAAGAAGCATGCGATGATGTGAGAGCCGATTTTCATGAATTTTCACGGAGAAAAAAATATTGTGTCGGAACAGCACACCTGAAAAACTTACTAATAATAAAAAACAAGTACTGTGTTTTGAGGAATTTTACTTAATAATTGCGATTCGTAACGCGTTTCACTATACCGTAGCTTCTTCAGACGAATGATTATGCAGAAAAATGTAAATGAGAATATAACTATAAATGTTCTTGAGTAATTAAAAGCTTATTGGTTGCTTCTTCTTAAGTGGTTATTTATGACAGGTATATCCAATAAAATTAAGGAATAGATTGCTCCCCGAAAAGATTCAATAGAGGTGAAGGGCTTAAATCGACTTGTTCATTGATGAGTCTACCTGAGTGTTTGTATTTATTTATTTCTAAAGTTTCCCAAAGATCTACCTTCCAATATTCATTATCTGTATGCAAAATTTCAAACTGTGGGTCGAAAGAATGATTATTTTCTAAGAGATGATTCGCGTATTTTGAATCTGATTTTTATTTGAAAAACTGCCTTTATGTTCCGATATTCTAATATTAAAATTTCTATGTGTTCTACCAATGTAGAAATTATCACAGTCATTGCAATTCAATCTATGAACACCTGATTTATTGTTTTTACCTGGTTTGGTTTTATTATTTTTATATATTTGCCTAAATTATTATTAGTTTGGAAAGCTATGTTGAAATTATTGCTAATTAAGAATGATTTCAGTTTCTCACTTGTAATGCCAACGTAGGTTAAGGTGTTGAATTTTTGTTTCAATTTATCGACAGGGTAAATTTCATTCAATGTGATTCTACTTTGTTTTTATTTAAAATATTATTTATTAGTTTGGGATTGTAACCATTATTTTTGGCTATTTGTGTAATGAAATTTAGTTCTTTGTTGAAATTTTGTGGTGATAGCGGGATGTTAATCAATCTATGAATAAAACTATTGAATGCTGACATTTTATGTTGATATGGATGACACGACGAGTTATGTATTATAATATCTGTATGTGACGGCTTATGGTAAATTGCGAAAACATGTTTTCCATTTTCATTCGAAATTGTTACGTCTAAGAAATTTATCGAATTATTGCTTTCTATTTCGGTTGTGAATGCAATTTTTGGATGTAATGAATTTATTTGATTTTCGTAAATTTTCAACTGTCTATCTGTTCCTGTGAAGCAAATAATATCGTCTACATAGCGATACCAGTATAAACAATATTTACTGAGTGGATGATTATGAATTAATTTCTCTAAGCTATTCATAAAAATTTCTGCTAACAAAGGACTTAACGGATTGCCCATAATCAAGCCGTCTTCAATAGTACAAAATTTGTAATTGAAATGGAAATAATTTTGATCTAAACAAATTTGTAATAATGAAAGAATATCTGATTTAATGATAGTATTGACATGATTCCTTTCTAATAATTCTTCAACTAAGTAATACGTATCTTTTGGAGGAATGTTGGGAAATAGATTCTTAACATCGAAAGAAATAAGTTTGGAATTAGGTGGTATAGTGGTATCTTTGATATTGGCAATAAGTTCGTATTAATTTTTGACCGAAAATTCAGATTTAAAACTTACTACTTGAAGACATTATAGCAGAGTTTAGGCCGCTCCTGAATCTTGAACAAAAGAGTGGTCTTTCAATTTGAAAGAATCACCCAAGATTATTTTATAGAAAATTGGGACATCCTGTTTACCTCAAATTAAATTGCTGAAGTAGATTTTCACTTTCTAAGTACAATACCGTTCGATCAAAAATGAAATCTTCAAGAGTGTACGAGCTACAGAGCACCCAGTATATTTGAACTTTTCAAAATGATAAGTTTGGTCAATTGAATAAGATGTTCTTGTGTTACCAACTAGTTTTCGTGTATTATTTCGAATTCGTACACCAATCACAAAGTTCTTTCGCCTTATACGCAATATCCCTAAACAACTTCCGCGTCTCTAGTTGAGAATCACGGGGCAATCCCGGAAATATTTGAATCAGTCGAAGTTGATTGCGAATTCTGCAAAGAATAGAACTATTTGCATTTCATAATTTTATTTGAACGTTCCGCACAAAGCAAGAAAGTGGCAATTGGGGGAGGCTGGCAGTTACCTTTGTTGTGGAATTAACAGCGAGTTAATTGGAACGGGACGTTCTAATTCCAGCGGAAAGCCAGAACGTCGATATTGCTGCGAGATTTAATTCGATGCCAAATGTGATGAAAAAACGATGGAACACATCGAAGTTCGTCGGTTCAACAAAAAATACTTTCTTGGAGTCGGTCGGCTTGTTTCTTTTGTTCACGAATGATGAAGCACTGCCGCTTCTCCCTTCGCCTCTCCTACCGTTTATTTTGTTTTGTGAGTTCTTATCTTGTATCTGAAATGTTATCGTAATTTTTTATGAAAGTATTCTTTCATTATCTACGAAATATTTTCGTAAAATTGTGGGTTTCAGACTGAAGTCTGAACTACATACTTTCGCATAGAAGTTTTGGCAAATAATAATAACACAGGTTGGCAACAAAATTCTTGCCTGAATGTTTTCAACTGATTTCTATTCAGTTAGGTCTTCTGAAAGTTAGAAAAATAATCAAAATGTTCCTGAACGTCAGATTATTTTGTGAAACGCAAAGCTTTGATATGAAACAAGGTATTTTCAGATTAACTTGAATTCATAAAAATAACAAATGTTTCATCCACGCTGATATATCATGTTATAACTAACGACTACACAATCGAAGAAATCCCAAGAGACATCCTAGCAATTAATGATCAAAAGATTATTCGAACAACAATTCAATTCAAATATAATTTAGTGTTCATGCTCGTAACAGAAGAAATCGCTATGAGAAATCAAATGTGAGCTTGGTCGGGAACTATCTGGTTCAGATTGCAATACCAAATCCATGGATTTCCGCAGATTTCGTTAATTCGTTAATATTCCCTATACCAATCTCAGTTTTCGGAATATTGGACATTTTCTGAAATTTGAGGACTCATAAAAAAATGTCTGCCTCCAATATTGATTTCAAGGCTTCAGATGGACAACTATTAAGATAGTTACCGTTGTTGCTTGAACATTTAATACATTTTGTTGGTTTATATTACAAAGAGTGTTCGAAAACGATTTTTGAAGTTGGAACTCATTCAAATCTATCTCATGTCACCATTTTTCAAATAACACACCTATATATATATATATATATATATATATATATATATATATATATATATATATATATATATATATATATATATATATATATATATATATATATATATATATATCTAGTAGAAGGTAGTATCTTTCAATGCCTTCCGCATGGTATCTAGGTTCCCTATACCTTCTCTCGGCGATTTCGAAAATATTCGAAAATTTAGTCATATCTATATTTTTTTCGAAGCATAAGAAGCAATTTTCTACAATTCGGATGAGTTTCTCCCCGGAAAAATCCAGTGTACGAACCTTAGTCAAGTAACACTGAATGTTACTCATTAATAGTTTCTTTTGTGTGAAATGGTGAACGATCGAATAGAATACTGCTCTGAATATAAATATGACAAAATTGTCAGTTAATTATATTACATTCATATAAACGAATAAAAATAAAATATGATATGAGATTCTGAGCAGTATAAACTAAAGAGAAAACCTATGACTCTACCTCATTATTTTTCGGAAAGAAACCTACGAAGAATATTATTCTTATTCAGATTTGATGACTGTTATCTTTTGTAACTGTCCAAACAAATTTTCTTCAGACCCAAAATCTCAATACTTTTGTGAAGATTTCTAGGAATAACACTTGTTGTGGAAATAATAATCGGTAGAATAAATATTTTCTTCATTTTCCACATTTTTTAATCTCGTCGCCAAGCATCATATATTTAGAAATTTTTTCATTGTATTTATTTTGTATATTATGTGTGTCGGGTATAGCAGTATCAATTATATATGTTATTTGATTCTGTTTATCAGTAAGAATGATATCTGGTCTATTGTGGTTTACAGCTCTGTTGCAAAGAATTGTTTTATCAAAATAAAGTTTATATTTGTCATTTTCACAAATAATCTCAGGTTCATATTTGTGAAATTTTTTTCTTTTGGGAATTAGGTCATGTTTAATTCCTAGATTAAAATGAATATTAGCGACGGCATAATATCTTTCTAAATAATCTGTTGAAGCAAGGACTGAGCAAGATGATAATATATGAAAAACTGTTTCTGAAGAACAGAAACATCTACAACAAGAATCATCTATATTTTGTTTGATGATGTGTTTTCTATAATTCCTCGTGAAAACAACCTGATCCTGGATCGCAATTGCCAAGCCTTCTGTTCAGCAAACAATTCTCCAGATACTAACCATTTATTCGATGCGATTTCATCAATATAATCATTTTTCAATTCTTTAGGGTGCTTTCCGTGTAATTCCTTCTGCATCCAACTTTCCCATTCAGTATTATCATCAAATATATCAAAATCTACCTTTTGCATTGTCAAGTTCAGAGGTGTAAGACTATAATCTGAAGCAACAACAATATCATGTAATTTAGACGTTCTCTGTTTATCATGAAAATGGGAACGTAGATGAAAAATCTGTTTCCCATGAGGATTATTCAAATCAGTTAATCCACGACCTCCAAGATGTCTAGGTAGTGTAACTCTCTGAACAGCTGACTTTGAGTGCTGCTTATGATATTTACAGAGTATTTTCCTCGTTTGACATTGTAATTCATTTAGATCAGTTTTGGACCATTTAATAATTCCAAAAGAAGATGTAAGGATAGAAACTGCAGAGGAGTTGATAGCTCTGAAAAGGTTTTTACTAGTTAAATGACTCTTGATGATAATTCTAAGTCTTTTGTAATATGAACTTCTAATATTTTCTTTAGTGCTGCTATGGTTAATTGTCTTCTCTTCACAAAATCCAAAATATTTATATGTATCTCCGTGATGCATTGGCTCGATTTCGATATTGGAAATATTTATATAATCAGAGGTGATCTTTCATTTTTCAATAGAAAGATTTTTACATTTTGGAAGCGCATTTCTTATGAATATCATTGGAATAGTTGAAAGTAATCTCAAGTAGACTTTTTAAATGTGATCTGGTTCCGGTATATAATTTAATATCATCTAAATAAATTAAGTGACTTAATTTGAATTCAGTTGATAGACTCTTTATTTTGAAGCCGAAACTAGTAGCATTCAATTCATGAGATAATGGATTAAGGCAAAGACAAAACCAAAGAGCACTTAAAGAATCACCTTGAAAATGCCTATTTTGATTGGAATTACTTCGGATTTTAACGATTGTTTTGAAATGTTTAAATGAAGATTGGTTCTCCAATTTTTCATTACAAATTCAAGAAAAAGACGAAGTGTCTTATCAATTTTATAAATTTTCAAAATTTCTTGAAGCCATGAATGGGGAGAACGATCAAAAGCCTTTTGGTAATCAATAAAGGCTGTATGAATATTTCTCTTCTTAGTTTGAGCTTGATTCAAAGCAACAGAATCAATTACAAGTTGCTCTTTATTGCCAAGGTGTTTTTTTCTACATCCTTTTTGTTGTTCGGAAAGAATATTATAATTCTCCAAATGTGCATAAATTTTTTGGGTAATACATGCAGTTAGAATTTTATATATTGTTGGAAGGCAAGTAATTGGTCTATATTGAGACGGATCAATAGTATTATCACTTTTCGGTTTTAAATAAGTAATTCCTTGTGTGAAAAATAAAGGAGTAGCTGAGGGGTTCTTTATTATAAGTGAAAAATATTCAGCCACTTTTTCATGAACACAAGAGAATTTCTTGAACCAAAAGTTATGAATACCATCAACACCTGGAGTTTTCCAATTTTTTGTGTGTTTAATAACTGATGTTATATCTTCGTTTGAAAATTTTTCAAATTGCATGCATTCTATTTTAGAAAATCGAGACCTTTCATTTAAAATCCAACTTGCATTGGAATTGTGTTGACTTGGCACTGCCCAAATTGAAGACCAATAATCAGTTAGAATATCAATTTTAGGAACTAATCTAATCATCTAAACATCTTCTCTCCGCATATTCTCTTTTATGTATTCTGTCGATTCCAAAGGAGTACCTCGAAGGTTAGGTTAGATTTATTTGATTTTGGCAAAAGAGAAATAGCGGCCGGAGCCATATCAGGTGAATACGGTGATTTCTTTTGATAAGTTTTTGGATTCATTCACAAAGAGAGCCTTGTGAGATGAAGTTATGTGGTGGAGCAAAACCCATGTGTTATCTCTCCACAAATCTGCCGCATAATGCACAGGTAATGTTCTTTATTTACCGTCCGACCTTCTCGCCAGTATTCACAAAACCGCGATAATCAAAGAAAACAGTCAATATTACCTTGACTTTGACGTGGTTTTTTCGCTTTCCGTCAAATTGCAAGGCGCCATTCCAAAGTTTTTTTACTGGTTTGAATGTCAAACTCATAAGATCAAGTCTCATCATCAGTCACAATGCGTTTTATGAATCTGAGGTGGGAGCTAACTCGTTCAGCGACCTTTACACAATCCAGTTTCTGAAGAAAATTCAGCTGTTTTGAAACTAGTCTAGCAGCAACATGAACAAACAATCGTTTGAAGTGGTATGAATTGATTCGTGACACAACTATTTCACTTCCTTTATCTCTGAACCTCAAATAATGATTTTAAATTATAATTCCTTCACTTTTTCGATGTATACTTCAGTTGGATATGTTGATGACCGACCAGAGCGAAGCAAATCTTCCAACATATCTAGGCCGCTGTTGAATGCACTGTACCACTTATTTGCCCATGTTTTTTCCACAGTCGCCTTACCGTAAGCCTTCTGTAACATTTTAAATGATTCGGCATATGGAATTTTCATTGAAATACAATAGTGTTAAGCAGATTTTCCACATTATCAAAATCACAGTACTTTTTCGCCAGAATATAATAATAACAAATAACTCATTTTCAAAGTTCTTTATAGTATAAAATCATATTTCCTACTCAAATTCCTTGGAGCACTAACTTTTTTCTACTTTTCATTGTCAAACTATAACTATGTCCTAAGCAGATGGCATCGGTAGACTTTCCGTATCAGAGTGTTCATTCATTTTAGCGCAGGGCTACGTAAATACTCACAGCACATTATAAAAATATCCCAATTTCTACAAACGCGCACAATGAATAAAAATAAACTACTTTCTCTTTAGGGACAACACCCCGTATAGGGGTTATAGCAGATGGCACGCTACGCCAAGCATCCGTGGCACAATTATTTTATTTCAGTACCGTAACTGCCTTACTCGCTCCTTGCTAAATTAGCACTCCATTTCTTGCTGTGGTTCGTTGAAAAGTTTATCGAGAACTAACTTAATGAGGTCGAGTTTTTCAATTTGATTGAGAGTATAGTAGACCGCTCAATGTAAAGAAAGCACTCAAACTTCCTTGTTTTTTGAAGTTCACTTACGGTTGATAGAGGAGTCCGATCTTCAGGATATTCTTCATCGAAAATTACTTGACTTTCTATCGAATTATATCACACAGGTATTGTTGGACCTCACATATTATTTCAGGATGATTTTATTTTTGCAGCATAAATAAAAACATGGGATCATTAAGAGATTGAGATAAGTCGTTAGTCATTTGTTCATAGATACAGTGCAATCCAATAACAATGAACCATCGAAATGCTCGGCTTATTTTATTTTCCTGTAAACTTTTTGAAAAAAGTCAATTTTTCTTTGTAGAGATACATTTTCTGTTACATATCTATCTCCCCGTATTAACCTCCCATTTCTGGCAGCTTCTACCACAAATTCTTGAATAGGGAAGAGAAAGAGTGTGATAGCTTCCTGAAAAGATGATTCCGTTCTCTATACGACTACATAATTATTTAGGAAAATTTGATTATTACTGATACATCAGTAACAAGCGATGTTTCAATACGAATTGTTGGTAATTGAAAAAGGGATTGTTAGAATGCTCAATCTTACAGAAAGATAGATTTTCCAGCAGCACAGCTTGTGGTTCTTGTATTATCAAAAACTAAAAAAAAAACAATATCAAATCGAATCCAAAGAAAAAATTACGATGACGAGATTACATCCAATGTAAATTTGTTGTAATATACATGTGCAAATTTTAGAATGGAACTTTTTATTTTCTTAAATGAATATCAAATATAATGTGATGTCCGTAATGATAATAAGAAATTAAACTAGGCGTTATACTATCACCAGAGTTTTATTAAAAATCGGAAATGCAATTTCAGTCTCTCCACCAGTGGACAACAAGTTCTGAATTGATGCTATATATATATATATATATATATATATATATATATATATATATATATATATATATATATATATATAGACATCTTGGAGCTCGTGGATTAATTGATTTGAATAATCTTCATAGTAAACAGATTTTTCATCTACGTTCCCATTTTCATGATAAACAGAGAACGTCTAAATTACATGATATTGTTGTTGCTTCAGATTATAATCTTACACCTCTGAACTTGACAATGCAAAAGGTAGATTTTGATATATTTGATGATAATTCTGAAAGAGAAAGTTGGATTAAGAAGGAATTACACGGAAAGCACCCTAAAGAATTGAAAAATGATTATATTGATGAAATTGCATCGAATAAATGGTTAGTATCTGGAGAATTGTTTGCTGAAACAGAATGCTTGGCAATTGCGATCCAGGATCAGGTTGTTTTCACGAGGAATTATAGAAAACACATCATCAAACAAAATATAGATGATTCTTGCCGTAGATGTTTCTGTTCTTCAGAAACATTTTTTCATATATTCTCATCTTGCTCAGTCCTTGCTTCAACAGATTATTTAGAAAGACATAATGCCGTCGCTAATACTATTCACTTTAATCTAGGAATTAAACATGACCTAATTCCCAAAAGAAAAAAGTTTCACAAATATGAACCTGAGATTATTTGTGAAAATGACAAATATAAACTTTATTTTGATAAAACAATTCTTTGCAACAGAGCTGTAAAACACAATAGACCAGATATCGTTCTTAATGATAAACAGAATCAAATAACATATATAATTGATATTGCTATACCCGACACACATAATATACAAAATAAATACAATGAAAAATTTCTAAATATATGATGCTTGGCGACGAGATTAAAAAATGTGGAAAATGAAGAAAATATTTATTCTACTGATTATTATTTCTACAACAGGCGTTATTCTTAGAAATCTTCACAAAAGTATTGAGATTTTGGGCGTGAAGAAAATTTGTTTGAACAGTTACAAAAGATAACAGTCATCACATCTTGTAATATTCTTCGTAGGTTTCTTTCCGAAAATAATAATGAGGTAGAGTCATAGGTTTTTCTTTAGTTTATACTGCTCAGAATCTCATTTCATATTTTATTTATTTTTTATATAAACGTAATATAATTAACTGACAATTTTGTCATATTTATATTCAGAGCAGTATTCAATTCGATCGTTCACCACTTCAGACAAAGGAAACTATTAATGAGTAACATTCAGTGTTACTTGACTAAGGTCCGTACACTGGATTTTTCCAGGGAGAAAGCCTCTGACACTACTCGTTGGTACATTGATATCATTGTCTGATGATGCGTTAGTATGTATATATTCTGGTAGATTGATATATTCTCATAACATTTAACGTTATCCTAATATATAATTACTCCAGGATATGTTTTGATTATAATCATTGCCTGGCAATGGTATTAATTACCGGGTGGTGGATTTATATTTTTCATGAAATCAGTTTGATTGCATGAACAGATATATGGGCAACTCGTCGGGTAAAACCCTATATATATATATATATATATATATATATATATATATATATATATATATATATATATATATATATATATATATATATATATATAGAGAGAAGAGAGAGAGAGAGAGAGAGGATTTACAGAAATTCGAATAATTGTATTTACAATAAATCATTATATCTATGATTTTGGTTTGTGTCAGAAAAACACAATCGAAAAACACAATCGAAAAACCAAGCGAATAAATAGAATACCAGCGGAAAAAAACAGACCATGCCTGTTCCTTAATCTGGCATCCAAACTCGCATCATGCCTCCTACGATTGGCCGTAATGTGTCAGCACAGGAAATGTAGCAGGGGAACCATACTATCTTGCGTATGATTCAATGAACGAGTGAAAAAACCTGTGGAAAAAACTCGTTTCCCTGTCACTTTTGCACCATCAATAGCTTGTCTCTTTATGTTGTGTTAGTGTCGTGTGTACAAAAAGAGTACCAAAAATTTTTCTGCGTAGCAGCTTCATTTCCTCAATATCATCTTGCACTCCATGATTTCCATGACTTCTTGACGAAGACAAGGGTGAAAAGGAAGAGGGATTGGGACTGGAAAAATCTGTAACAATGAAAAGAGAAAACCAGCAGAAAAATATTTCATCAAAACATACCTAACTCCTATATGTCTAAACTCACTTGAATCTAAGAACTTAACTAATTTTCCTCTGTTTTTCAACAGGGAACCTCTCATACACCTTTTAGGAATGAAGCCCTACATGGGTGTAGCCCTTGCCTCATCAATATGGTGTTTTCCTAAGGTGTACCATAGGAAAAAAATCACTAAGGGGGAACTAATCTCCAGACTTAAAGTTGATGAAATTATCTGAAATGGAATGAATTTCTTGAAAACCACC
Organism: Cryptolaemus montrouzieri; assembly: GCA_013387265.2. NCBI lineage: Eukaryota > Metazoa > Arthropoda > Insecta > Coleoptera > Coccinellidae > Cryptolaemus > Cryptolaemus montrouzieri. Next base: position 105,042,212 of record JABFTP020000021.1, read on the forward strand.
CGTAAAATGTTAAATACACCAATGTTTCCTACTTATTTCGAAACCTGCAACCCTTTTGGAAGGATCCTTTATTAAAAACATCAACTTCCTGCCATTCAGTTTTCCAAAGATCAACAGCCTTCACCCGTGTACGCAAAAAATTAATCGACCAAATAGGTCTCCTAGATTTCAATCTCAGGTTTGGTGGATTTTGAAGATCGTGCATTATCGGAAAAACTTCTGGAAATGAATGATACTTATCCCAAGACGATTTAAGAGCTAATTTCCTGCGAATATGGGAAGGAACTATATTACAAATAACCGGAAGCCAAGGGGTAGCAGTTGAACTGATACATCCACTTATAACTCTCATAGAACAGTTCAACTGAGAATCAATCTTATTGACATGAGCACTATTCAACCACACCTGACAGCAATATTCTGCTGCTGAATATACTAAAGCTAAAGCAGAAAATCGCAAAGTAGAGACTTTGGCGCCCCAATTAGATCCAGCTAGTTTATGTAGTATATTATTTCTTGTTTTCAACTTCTGACATGATTTATCAATATGCAATTTGAGACTCAGAGAACTAATTCTGAATAACATACATATAAAGGTTATAGAAGCAGTTGTTATTTCAAGATATCGATTATGAACGAATAAGCCGAGCCATACGTTTCGTTTTTTAGGTATTCAGTGAAGTTGATCTATGGGTGAAAAATGATGGCCATTTTCTATCGAATCGAATCGAATCGAAAGTAGCTTTGTCGGTTCTGTAGTATTTGTAATCTTATTAATGCTCTTTGTATCTAGTTTTGAATGAACGACCAGTATAATCTACATAAATGCCTTCACAATCTTGTATACTCCAGTATTGTCAAATCTATCAGGTTCATCTTTACTATTGAAAAATTCCTAGGACAGTTTCATGTCAGTTCTGAAAACTCATTTATTTCTCGGTTTTGAAATGACATTTTCCATCTTTTTGCTGATAGGGCTAAAATATGTTAATGAATTGTATTTATTCGTATTAGTTGATTCATTTATACGTGTGAAAAAAAATGTGATACGCTATTTGTGTTTGTTTCTTTCCGTTCATTTATTTGAAGGCTATTCATCGTTCTCAGCTATTTTCTTAATAGTTAACACTTCCCTGTACATATTTTTTTCGGATAATGCAGAAAGCCCTATGAATCATTGAATTAAACGCAGCGTATACATGAGATTTTGGGTGTGTATAGTCATAAAGAATACAAAGATGAGTAAAGGTGGCTCTTCGATTTAGATTAAAACTTAGTGTGTTATTTTTATGATTAATTGTTCCCAAAAATGAATTTGATTATCGACTTCTCTCTCTTTTATTGAAACCATATTTATGAATGCTATTGATGTGAGTTAAAATTGATCTAGTTTTCTAGCGGTTCTTATGGAACATGCTAGTATATCGTTTACATATCTATACCAAATATGTACTTATTCTGATTTGGAGGAATTGAGTATGACATCTTTAATACACGGCATGAAAATATCAGCTCAATGGAGATATTATTGGTAGACCGTGTGGTAGTTCATGAAATTTGTTATTGAGTTTGAAATAATTCTGTTGTAGGCTCTTGAGTAATAACATGAAATCATTTCATTCAACCAGATTAACGTATGATATGTTTAAGATATCTGCGACCAATGGAAGCCATTCGTATCCTTAGATGTCGGAAAACATGTTTTCCTGCATAAAAAATGTTTCAAAACTCTTTCAAGAATTTTCCAATAGTGAAGATAAAGCTGATAGAATTGACAATACTGGAGTTTACAAGTTGTCGTGTATGGATAGCGAATGCGTTTATATAGGTTAGACTGGTCGTTTAAACTAGATACAAAGTGCATCAATCAAACTACAATAACCAGAGTACAGACGAATCTGTTTTTGCTCTACATTGTATCGAAAATAGCTATCATTTTCCATCAATAGATCTACTTCAAATTATTGACAGAATACCTAAAGAACGAAATTAAGATTTCAGTGAATCTTTGGAAATTTTCAAACTCCAACAAACTTCCCATAGACATAGTCTTGTGAACGACCATTATGGCCCATCTTACTCGTCCATATTTGATATCTTCAAATAATACCTGCTTTTAACGTAATTCCTTTACACCCTTATTAATTTTGTATCTACTTGTTTATGAGTTTATGTATTTTCTACCTTAACCCATTAGTGCATGTGGAAACAAATTTTCGATTTGATTATAATTTTTTCTTCTGTCACTATTTTTAAATTTTCTCTCTCAGTTTAGAAGAAAAGGTGATCCGTTGATACGAATGAAATATTGAAGATAGTAACACATTTGAATAAACTAAATACGATAACATTAACATCATATTTTTTGGCATTATTTGTCATGAAAATCGAAAAAACTGTTTTCAGGGTGCAAGCCAATATTGCAATTAACACATATGAACTTCGAATTTGTATGGCACATTTTTTATTTCCTGTCTTTCTCAGAGTATTTAACCAAATATTCCTCATTATCGAATTTAACATCGTTATTGTTGGCAAACTGTCGGCAGCTTCTGACTGATCTGGTCCCATATTTTTCCAGGCAGCTCACGGCTATACGACCTGAATGTTAGAAGATTTGCACATTTTGTATCTTCAGGTCTCAGTTTCTTCATCAAAATCCAGCCACTAACCACACTCAAATTGGGCAAATACTGAAAAATGGGCCAGTACCATTTTCTTTGCCGCATTCTCGATAAGTACGCAGCTACTAATCCATCCATCTTATCAACCCCTCACATGTATTTATTGTAGTTTGATACCAGTTTTGGCTGGGGAACATTCTGTTTGGATTTGGCTTCTTTGCACCAACGTCTAGCAGTCTTCATAGATTGATCTTCGAAGTTGGTGACCATCATTACCACCTTGTGGTCTTTCCATTGAGCCACCAGAATTTTCTCGTTGATAAAAACTGGAAAGATCCTCTTTTTTCTCTATTCCATACATTCTTCTTTGGAAAAGGACATCCTAAACGATTTTGGCGTATAGTACCAGTAGCACAAATATTCGCACCAGGCGAAGATAACATTACAAGCGAAATGCTAAAATTGGGAGGACAGGTCACTTTGGAAGCAATAAAAATATTACTAAATAAATGCCTAACAGAAGGTAGTGTTCCGGAAGGATGGAACAATGCACACGTTGTGTTGTTGTACAAAAAAGGTGACAATTTTAAGATAGATAATTACCGACCTATTAGCCTTTTACCACACCCTTATAAACTGTTATCAAAAATTATCACAAACAGATTGACAAACAAATTTGACAGCTATCAACCGGCAGAACAAGCAGGGTTCCGCAGAGGATATAGCACAACAGAACACCTACAAACTCTTCGTACACTTATTGAAAAGTGTCACGAATACAAAGTGCCAATACACCTAGCCTTTGTAGACTATAACAAAGCCTTCGATTCTATGGAACTGTGGGCAGTATTTCAAGCCCTCGCTGATGCTAGAATAGATTCGAGATATAGAAACATCCTACAGAATATATATTAACGAGCGACTATTCAGGTGAGACTAGACGATGACATGCAAACCAAAAAAATCCCGATAAATAGGGGCGTGAGACAAGGCGATGTGATATCGCCAAAATTGTTCACACTTGCAATGGAGGTCGTGTTTAAGAAGTTGGAATGGGATAGAAAAGGTATAAATGTGGATGGGAAATTCCTGAACCATCTCCGGTTTGCAGATGATATAGTTCTAATAAGCGATAACCTAGAACAACTCCACGAAATGATGCTAGAACTCAAAAGAACATCGGAAGAAGTAGGATTGGAAATTAATCTGACAAAAACTGAAATAATGACAACAGAGGACGCAATATTGGAAGTCGACGGCAATGTTATAGAGAAAGTGAATGAATATCTATACCTTGGACACACTATAAAGATAGGTAAAGACAATCAAACTGCAGAATTGTCAAGAAGAATAATAATGACTTGGGCTGCTGTTGGAAAACTAGGATTTGTCTTGAAAAACAAACAAATCCCCATTAACCTCAAAAGGAAAGTTTTTAATATATGCGTTCTCCCAGTGTTAACGTATGGCATGGAAACTATGACTCTCACAATAAGATCTGCTAACAAACTTAGAACCACACAACGCGCAATTGAAAGAACTATGCTTGGAGTGAGCCTGCGGGATCACATACGTAATGAAGAAATAAGAAGGAGAACAGGCGTAGAGGAAGTAATCACGAGAATAGCTGCATCTCCACGGGTTGGACATGTAGCAAGACAACAGGATGTAAAATGGACTAAGCGAATAACTCAATGGAGACCACGCTTATACAAAAGGGGAGTGGGGCGCCCCCAGAGAAGGTGGCTGGATGACATAAAGGAAAAAGTAGGAAGAGGATGGTATAATATAGCACAGGACAGAGAGAGATGGAAGCTAGAAGGGTAGGCCTATGTTCAGGAGTGGACAGAGAAGGGCTGAAAAAGAAGAAGAAGAAGATGGGACATTAGATCAATACCAGTAAAGTAGTTATCGAAATAAAGTTTATAACCCTTATTCTCTTCCAGTACTGCTAATCGAATTAGAGATAAAACAACATCTAACCTGATTGGCTTCCCTTTGATATATTGCTTCGCATAATGCTTGCCATAGTATGGTATCATGCTCTTGTCAATCGATAGATGGTCATCTATACCGCCGTGCTCTCGAATATTTTGATTCAATATCTGTCAATAAGTGGTCTCAATTTGTGAAGTTTGTTTGTCGAAACATTCTCGTTATCATTAAAGTGAAGATGACTTAAGAGAAGCTCAAAACGGTTCAGTCCCATCGAGTCCCGAATTATTGAAGGGATATCGTTAGTGGCATTCCAATACATGCGTTTATTAGGGTACTTAGCATATCCACTGAGCAATAAAGCTCCAAAGATTACATACAGTTCATCCATACAAAATTTTAAAGAAATGTTTTTTTGTGACCCATACAAATTAGTCTGGTGAACGGTATTCTCCATGATCGCCTCCGTGAAAAAAGTTTGAAGAAATCGGCTGGAGATTACCCTCAGATGAATGGGAAAGTGTGGTGGCTTGAGGTTGAAGTCCACTGGTTCTAGAAGTAGGTATTCATGAGTTTCCTTATATTCACTATTCTCTAAAGAAATTTCGCATCCTTGACCCAGAGTAGGTTTACATCGCCAGCTTCTTGATCTGAAAACCTCTTCCAAATTTTCAATGGTTGTCACCCCTGCTCCAGGGGTTGGAATTCGAGCTGAGGATGGTACTTGATGATGGACTGCCATTGATAAGATGGATCTGTTCCATTTTACCTCACTGAATTTTGAATAGTCTCAGGAAAATAGTATTTCCTATCTTTTAGTTGCTCACCCTGTATCTTTTAAAATTTTCAATTAAAAATGGAATTTCGTTCAAGGCAATGTAGACAAAGATACCACCTTCGTTTTGAGTCATCACTCGACCTATCTTCCCTATTCAAAATGTTCAAGGATTACAACCGCCGCTTAGGGGGTTGATACTTCAGGCAAGTTTTATACCCCAAAATATGTCCATCTTGAAACAAAAATTGACCTGTTTTTGAGTGTTGATCAGAAATGAATATCTTGGTAGATATAGTCCCTGTTTAGTTTTCGCTGAAGAACCCTGTATATCGGTTAGTGATGCAGTTGATCTGATCTGCGACCTGACATAAGTTTCAGAAGTGCGTATCGAATTATTGAAAAACACCGTTGGGACTCAACGTCCCCTGACGGTTTGTAGTGAAATTGTACCCGAGGAAAAAAGGGCGGAGAAAGGATCAGAATCGATTCGCCGGAAATTTCGTGCATTAGTCTTCCGATATAAAATTCCAAATAAATACAAACAGAAATAGTAGATTACAAGGATATGCTGAAAATAACGCAAAGAGAATTGCGTGAAATGTATATTCATCTCGTTAAGGGCGTAACACACGTAACTGCAAGCTTGGAAAGTATGCATTGTGGACTTTCTTGAATAAGCAAGCTGTCGCGTCTGTAGAAAAATCTGTTGCTAGCATTTTGCTTGTGCAAGACGCTTAACACTGGCTTGAATTCAAATTAAGCAAGCTAGAGCTTGCTGTGCTAGTGCAAGTGAAACGTAACATGTGTAGATATGGATTGTACAATCAACGACCTGTCATGAATATATTTTAGTTCGTGAATGAGCTGTAACGTTTATAATCATATTCAATTCAAAAAAACTGTATGTAAAATTACTTTAAGACTTTATTCGTTCAAGCCAAATCCACATATGTTTTGGCGAATATCCCGATAGAATAAACAATGATGTACGTCGAATATCTTATTGAATAAAATTCAGAAACTTGAATTCATTCAGGTGCACTCATAGAAGATTATGAAAAAAGTTGAAGCATTCCGGCAGTTAAGAATTAGTAATAATTAAATTAATCATACTTTTCGAATAACTACTGCTTGTTTGCTTTGAGCAAAAAACTCCGATAACTTCTTCCTCCAACCTGAATGAAAAGATGATAATTTAAATGAGATAAAAAAACACAAGGTTTAACTTTAATCTACACTTTATTTGAAAAAATTCGACGACGTTTCGCTGACACAGCAGCTTTATCAAGAATGAAAAACAGAATGAGAGTATAGTATTATAAACAAATCGTAGAACAAGTTGGATGAATAACAGGAAAATCCACACCGAGCCATTGTACAGTTAGTATGAAAGGTAATAAAACTAATTAAACAAGTTAAGTAGGGTGAATAATTTACATCTACCTGTTCATTCAAATCAATAAAACTTTCACATATTACATTTAAAACCAAAAGTTCAAAATTAGATCTCCTAGAAGCATTAGAAATAAATAGATACAAACATTCGGACAAGCTTTTGAATGAGCAGGTAGATGTGAATTATTCACCCCTACATAACTTGTTTAATTAGTTTTTATTACCTTTCATACTAACTGTACAATGGCTCGGTGTGGATTTTCTTGTTATACATCCAACTCGTTCTGCGATTTGTTTATAATACCATACTCTTCATTCTGTTTTTCATTCTTGATAAAGCTGCTGTGTCAGCGAAACGTCGTCGAATTTTTTCAAATAAAGTGTAGATTAAAGTTAAACCTTGTGTTTTTCATCTCATTTATATCATTGATCTACATCAAGTAACGGCCTCCACAATTCAAATATTCATAAAGATGATAATTTTTTCATTCAACATAGAATTATGTGATACATCATTTATCAAGCTCCTTCAGGGAAGGATATTCAACAATCAGCGGTTGGTTGAATATTTTTTCCTGAATGAAAAACTTCGCTAATCAAAGGAGACCTTTACGCTAATAATTAAGTATTATACACCACATTCATGTACACAAACACTCTATCATCGTTACTTCAGACAGCATTGAATTAACTATCATCACGTTCTATTCACCAAAATGCATTCTAACGATAAGCTAAACCTCACTCTAAATAGAGAATTCCTTATCGGAAATGATAGCACAAATTTACTGGGTCTTAATTTCGATAGACAGCTATACTGTGTTCTGATACTGACTTACCAGTATAAGCACGGCTGCATAAGTAATCCTCTCCCAAGTTTCTACGAAACCAGAAAGGCGAGTGATTGCCCTGTACGTAGAATAAAACAGACTGTTGGGCAGAGAAGCTTTTTATTTCTTGGGCCAAGAACACTTAATATGCTACCTTTCGACCTGAGGGTAGTGGGTTCTCTTGTCATTTTAAGGAGGAGGGTTCATCAGTGGATACTGTATCTACCTCGTGCGCTCGTCAATAATTTCATTGATTCAAAAAATTTTCATCATAATTGATTTTGTTCTTTTATGGTCTGTGATTTCATGTATTTTGTTTGTATTGTGAATTTTTTCCATATTTTGTTCTTAGGATTTTATTTGCCTGTATGATTTGATTTGTCTTTCTTGGTTGTTAATCGCATTTGGTTTAATATTTTGGCACACTGTTCGAGCTTCAAACTTAGGTATATAGATAGAGCTATGTTATACTTATACGGCTTGTAAGGTCTAATTTAATTTGTTTCCAATGAATATTGTACAATGATATCATCCTTCAAAGATTCTCTGGGAATTCTGCTTTTGTCCTACATATTTTTCTTTATTTAATCGATCTAGTATTGAAGTTTAAAAGAAACTGTGTTCCTCAACATTAGTGTCATTATTATTTTGAATAAAGATATTTATTATTTATATGGCAAAAACAGATTAATGAAATTCTCAACTCGTGTTAATCTGTTTTGAATGACTAAGGTTATCTCCACGTCTCGTGAAGTGTCTATTCAAATCATCTTCTATACTTATAAAGTGCATTAATTCGACCACAGGTCTAATCACTCTATTGATTCAAGTAAACTAGAAAAATTAGATATAATACAAAATAGAGCTATGCGTACTATATGAGGAGCCTATCGCTCTAGCCCAACCCAGAGCCTTTGAATTCTGCTGAATGAACCATCTCTAGAACTCCGGCGAGAATATTCGTTGTGTTTTGCATCTAGGAACAACTATTAACTTTCTTCTTGTACGATTTTCAAATTCCAAAATCCATGAATATTCTTTAACAGAAAGACTTTTCAAAACCAATTTTGATATTAAACAATTTAAGCCATTAGTGCATGTGGAAAAAAAATTTTGATTTGATTATAATTGTTTCTTGAAATGGATATAATTTTACTGTTGAAAAGTGGTTCTGTCGCTACTTTTAAATTTCTTCTCTCAGTTTAGAAAAAGAAAATTGATCCGTTCAGAATCACTATACGCATAGGAGTATATTCGGTTCAAAAACTCATTTATTTTTTCTACGAATGAAATATTGAAGATAGTAACACATTTGAGTAAACTAAATACGATAACGTTAACATCATATGAAAGCAGTCGAAAGCATTTCTTTTTATATAGAAGTTTCGGGGAAAGTCCCTGGATTCCCTTAACTCTCGATTTTGGGGGAATCTCCGTTCAATCTTGATTTTCGGGGATTGACTCATTCTAACGTGCTAAGTTTCGAAATCCCATTATGTCGCAGCCAATTGAAACATTCTGTACAAGTAGAGATACTACCTCTTTCTATAGCACTTGTACGGGTACAGCAAATATCAATCATCAAATTTACCTAACCTAATTTTATGCTCCCACGAGAATCAAGCTTTCAGTCTGCTTAATAAAGCTTTATGTCAAGTTGGTTGAAAATGAAGTCAAGCCAAACCTGTGATATTTCACATGCTTGCGTTTCAAGTCAAGTCTAGCTTCTCGACAAATTTTCAGGCTCCTTGACTTGATTGAACCCTAGTAATTGTAATTTCCGAATACCTGCGACAATGGATTTCCAATCCGATAGTCTAAATGGCTTCTTTCATATACGGCTTTATTTACGATGAACTAATTCTTTTCCAGATTTTAAAATATCAATAACTTTTTAATTTCAAAAGAACTACCTACATTTGAATAACAAGAAATCATTCGCATAAGGAGAACCACGAAACGGTTTTACAGGTCACTTAATTTCCTTTTCGAATCATAGAAGAAAATATTATGTTTTATTTAAAACAGGAAAGTTATTTCTTATTGAAAATTTGAAGAATTAACACAGTTTGTTGAACACAATGTATAAAATACTTTCAAAATGAATATTCGGAATATATGAAATCGTACTTAGATATTATTTTCGAAATTTAAATAGTTTAGGTTCTAATTAATCAAAATAAACTATTTTCAATGAAATTAAACTATGGTATTTAGATTTTCACTATATTGACAAAACTGCGACCGATTTCACCACACTGTGGCTTCATCAGATAGATACAAACTAATGAATAGAGTTATTACTTATATAATATTCTTATTTCCTACTTAATATTACATAAGGTACAAGTACAAGGGCTATGTTGGAAAACCCATCGGAGTTGCCTACTTTATGAATTGAAAAGATTGATTAAAGGAGAAGGATTTAGATCTAATTGAGTATTACGTACCCTACCTGAATTATTTTCTTTGTCAATCTCTAAAATTTCCCATAGATTGAGTTTTTGTCTATTATTTTCATTGTGTAAAATTTTGAAATTATCTTTAAAGTAATGGTTTTCTTCAAGTAAGTGATTAGAATAATGTCAATCTGATTTATGATAATTAAAACTACGTTTGTGCTCGGATAATTTAACTTTGAAATTTCTGAAAGTTCTACCAATATACAACATATTACAATCCCTCAAGACAGTTTATGAATACCGGATTCATTACCTTTATCAATTTTAGATTTGCAGTTTTTGATATGTCGGCCTTATGATTTATCAGCTCGGAATGCTATATTGAAATTATAATGCGAGAGGAATGATTTTAATTTCAGACTGGGATTACCAATATAAGTTGAGCTGTTGTATTTTATGTTAGACCTTTTCATACTTGGAAATGCTTCCTGGATTGCTTTTTGAAATTTTTTGCGTGAAATCATGTTCTCAATCATACTATGACTGTAACCGTTATTGGCTGCTATTTGTCTTATTATATTTTGCGCTTTTATATAATAACTTTTTGACCTAGGGATATTAATGAGTCTATGTACTATACTATTGTAAGCAGTTAATTTATGTGGATAAGGATGTGTATATGAACTGTGAATAGTATCATCTGTATGCGATGGCTCATGAAAAATAAAAAATCATGTTCGCCGTTAATTTTAGTAATAGTCAAATCCAGAAAGTTAATGGAGTTTTCTGTTTCTATCTCTAACGTGAATTTAATATTATCGAGAATTTTGTTAATAAATGTTTTGAATGATTCTTTTTGTCTGTTTGTGATAGTGAAACAACAAATGATATCGTCGACATATCTAAACCAATAAATGAGTATTTGAATAACGAATGTTCTTCGATAGTTTTTCAATATTATCCATCAAAACTTTAGCGAGTAGAGGGCTCAGAGAATTACCCATGATTAAACCTTTTTTATTATTATATAATACTCCATTGAAGTTAAAATAATTTTGTTCTGAACAAATTTTTATAAGGTGTAAGATTTCTGATTGAATGACCGGATTGACTTTATTAATTTGAAGAGCGTTGTTGATGAGTTTCACTGTATCACTAGGTGGAACACTAGGGAAGAGATTTACTACATCCCATGACATAAGTTCAGCGTTCGGTGGTAGTATCGTGTTCTGAATTCTATTTATTAGGGCTGAAGAGTTTTTTATTAAGAATTTGGATTCAAAATTAGCGTAGTGTTGAATGATGTCCATGAGAAAGCATGAAAATTTTGCAGCTGAGCTTGAAAATATGGAACAACTGATCTAATAGGATGCCCTGTTTCATGGAATTTGACGAGGGAGTAAAGTTATGGTGATTGTTTACATTTTTGGTTGGTAGGTATTATAGAATTGGCATACCTTAAAGCTTTTTTACTATGGATTGAAATTTATTAGTTGGATCTTCATCAAATTTTTCATAATTACCTGATTCAATAAAATTTTGGGTTATCATTAAATAATCTGCTTCATTTAAGGCTATGACTGTATGACCTTTGTCTGCTTTGGTAAATATGATATCTTCAGATGCGGACTTAGATTTATTGGACTTCAAATTTTCGCTACTGAATTTAATACTTTGTGTGAATTAATTAATGAACATTGAATCTTGTTACGGAATCTGAAATATCAAATTCTACTGAATGCAATACATGAAGCAACTCCGAATGGATTACCTTTGAAAAGATGTTGTAGTTGTATCGTTGGCTGTATTGAAACTTGATGTCTAACTTCTACCATTTTTTCTTGCCTTGTAGAACTCCATTTCGGGCTGCGGGGCTGATGTTAGGTATCTTCAGTTTTATATATTTCAGAATTTTGGGTAGGAACCAGATATTTTGTGTGTTAAGAAGGAAATAAGAATAATATATGAAGAATAACTCTGTTCATTAGTTTGTATCTATCTGATGAAGCCACGGTGTGAAGAAACCGGTCATAGGTTTATTAATATAGTGAAAATCTAAATACCACAGTTTTATTTAATTGAAAATATGTATATCGATTTTCATCAAGTAAAGACCTCCTCAATTAAGTTATCAAAATAAACTATTTCATTATAATTTTTTGCAGAGTTTGTCTGTCAACAAACCTGGCGAAATTCGAGTACACGAAGATTTCGTGTTATCCTGTGCTGCACGAGGATCATCAGGAATGATATTCAGATGGATGAAAGATGGAGTCGTGATCAACACTTCACATTCTTGGGGGTGAGTTTACATTTTAAATCGTAATAAGAGTTTAATATCGAAAATCAATTTATGTCAACCTATGACTGAAACACGAAGTTCTAAATTTCATTCTTGAAAATATATCGCAGAATGAAATCTAATATTGATTCTACATCATCAATTATTCAGGTTAATGAAGTATAACCATAATGTTCAGAAGAGGTTAATGTCCCGTTTAGATTTAAATATGTTTGGCTATGTAGAACATGAGTTGAATATAAAGTTCTGTCGGCGTCGTTTTGAAATACAAAGTTCGTCTGCTTGGAAAATCGCCTACCAACTTTTTTATGTTTCTGTCTTGCATTTCTTCAATTTTTATGATTGATTATTATGCTATTACTCATGAAAGGAAAGTCTCTGAATTAGATTGAATATATTAAGGGATGAGTTATATTGATGATCTAGTAATTTTATGAAATTTCATTTTCAAAGAAGACGAAGTAAAATATATTTCATACTTTCCACAATAAACAATACAATGTTAACTATATCTCAGCTTCAGTGAAAGTATTTCTTGTAACTGTTAATTTCCTAGATCCTTAATTGTCAAATTGGCGGTAGGTTTTGAGCAGTCAGCTTCTTACGAACTTGCTCTTTAATAATTGAAATTTTATTCTTCAATTTTACTTCTCTTTAAACCATTTTCTTGTGAAACTTCATAATATACTATGAAATGAATATGAAAGAAAAAATTGTATTAAAACAACTTCATATTTCCATGTTGCGTGATGAACACACTCATTTCAGACAATTATATAAAATACCTATAGTACAACTACCTATAACAAAATTATCAAATTGCATAGCATTCTTCAAGTAGTAGTTGAATTTTCTCCACAATATGATTCACATAAGCAGCAGCATGTTTTCTGTGACTTTCATAAATCTTGATTGAATGTTGTGATTGTACAAAATGAAACTTCGTATGCAACTTCTACATATTCGAACATCTTGTTTTCCATTGTCAGTCCCTATAACAGAGAAACTTTCAACTTCAATTCAGTGAGGAATTCCTGTCATTCGTTCAACAACCTTGATGAATTTTCCTGAGAAATAGTAACTATGAGTTATGAATAGAAGGAACTCACAATAATTACCTTTTGTGCAAATTTGAGATCTTATTTTCTTTGGTTCAAACTTGAACATTGTCAAACACATTGAATCTCATTAACTTTTACATTGGAATAATTGTAGAATAGAAACGTACTTCCTCTTGAATAAACTGAAACGAAAATTCAATTTGAAATGACACGATCTTATTGACATCCAGTTTGAAATATTTCAATACAGATATAGCCTATAGCGGATAGCTTTCAATATTCATATGATACATGACCAGCGAGAACTTTATCGAGTTAGCTACTCAAAGGACATCCCATCATTTTGTAAGATCCTCAATTGATTCGTTAAGAAAAGTAATTCCAGGACATTTTTCAACGCATAGAAGTTGAAATAACTATGAAAGAAAAATGATATATATGTATATATATATACTCATTTGAAAAAAGAGGATTTACAAAAATTCGAATAAAACAATTGTAAAAAGCAAGCGAATAAATAGAATACCAGCGAAAAAAAACAGACCATGCCCGTTCCTTATTTAGGCATCTTAACTCGGCTCATGCCTAATACGATTGCTCGTAAAGTGTGAGCTCAGGAAATGTAACAGGGGGACCATACTATCTTGCGTACGATTCAATAAGCGAGTGAAAAAACCTTTGGAAGAAATTAGTTTCCCTGACGCTATTGCACTAGCAATAGCTTGTCTGTTTGCGTGTTTGTACAAAAAGAATACCAAACATTTTACTTAGCAGCTTCATTGTCACATTCTCATCTTGCACTTCATGATTTCCAAGACTTCTTCACGAAGACAAGGGTGAAAAGGAAGGAGGTTTGTGACAGGAAAAATCTGTGACAATGGAGAAAGAGAACCATCGGCAAATATTTCATCAAACATACCTAACTCTTATATGTCTAAACTCACTTGAATCTAAGAACTTAACTAATGCTCCTCGCTTTTTCAACAGGGAACATTCCATACACCTTTTGGAAATGAATCCCTACGGGGTGTAGCTCTTGTCTTATCTAAGAACTTAACTAATGCTCCGCTGATTTTCAACAGGGAACATATCATACATCATGGGAATAAAGCCATATGAAAAAAGTTTTCTAGAACCACAGAACATGATTCTGATACTTCATCACCATAAAACTGTGATATAAATATTTTTTCTGTAATATCACCCCGCTTTTGTCACTACTCAAAAATATGACACTTTAGAATGCGAAATGTGACAAAAATGTCAGATATCTTAGAAGAACAAGTAATGTCTGGACATTCTGGAATCATCATTGAAAGTTCCTAAACGATATAAAGGGTGGATGTTCTAGGGTGTGTTGAAAAAATACGAGGATTTTCTAGTCGTCAATTCGCTCAAGCAACCAAATTACTTTGTCTAAATTTCCCTTCGCCCACTTCCAGAGGACAGAGGTTATTGATAGAAGAAATTTAGAGCAAAATCTGAAAACCACGTTGTGTAGCGATACATCCTGTATAGTGTTTTCATGAAACGACCTTTCCACACTTTATCATATGACAGCGTAAATTTCAAGAATACTACATCTGTTTTCAATTTGCTCTAAAATCCCAAATCAATGAACGTTGTTAGACTCAGGACTAGATCTGAAAAAACAATATTCTTCCTGAAACCGCATAGCGAATGGCACAAAGATCCGCCAATAATCGGTAACCAATAAAATGAAAACAAGCGCATAAAGGAAAAATTTTCATTTTATTCCGCAACTTGAACTTTTTAGGAATGATTTCAATGCGTCGCCATCAGGACAAACGAGGTGAATTTCAGAATTTGAAAGGGAAATTTCGGATACTGATATCACAATGAAATTTCATAATAAATGGAGCCCGCTGCACTTTATTGGAGATTTTGATAATATACCCGAAAGAAATTTCGTCGGATTTGAAATGCATATCTTACTCTGTGTGGAAGTATTCTGAAATTCTGATTTTGTGAATATATTTCAACAAAGCCGCTGTATTCTCGAACACTTGAATTAATACAGAGTTCACTTTGATCAATGAATCTTTGTCTGTGTTTGCGCGTACCCCTACATTGCATAGGCGCTATTTGTTATGTGAGTGTAAATAGATGTAGTTTAAGATTCGGTGAAGCTATTTAAATCACGCATGAATATAATTACGGCATCGAAGAAACAATTCGTAAGCCAACGAGAATATGCATATGGGTCTAGAATAAATAATTTTAGGGTATTGTTGATTATTTCTCTCTTTTTTCTGCTCTCTTTCTCTTGAATGTTTCTATTCAATGTAAAAGCTCCACATCAAAGACGCTTAACTTCCGCTTACTTATTCACAAAAAATATGAGTCCTCGAAAAACTAATAATACTATGTTAGGGGTGGACAACTCTTATCACTCAGGGGTATGAAAAAGAGATAGTAGCCGATTCTCATACCTACTGAATCTTTTATATAAAATTCTCGTACCACAATGTTTTTAACCATTCTCCTCCAAAAAGGCTTGAATGATTTTTATGAAATTTTATATGGATGAAAATTGATTAAATTACCTATTAAAAGAATAGGAAATGGTGATAGAAACGTGAAAATTAAGGGTTATATATATTTTTAATGCCACATTATAAAAAAATGAAAACATTAAAATTTATTCAAAACATAAAAATAAAATGTTAGGGTAGACAATCCTTATCACTTAAGGATATGCAAAATAGATGGTAGCCGATTCTCTGATCTACTGAATGTGCATATGAAATTTCATGAAATTCAGTCAAGGCGTTTCGGAGCGCATTGAAATTTTATATATAAGATAATATATATATATATATATATATATATATATATATATATATATATATATATATATATATATATATATATATATATATAACCTTTTCAGAGCTATCAACTCCTATGCTGTTCCTATTCTTACATCTTCTTTTGGAATTATTAAATGGTCTAAAACTGATCTAAATGAATTACAATGTCAAACGAGGAAAATGCTCTGTAAATATCATAAGCACCACCCAAAGTCAGCTGTTCAGAGAGTTACACTACCTAGACATCTTGGAAGTCGTGGATTAATTGATTTGAATAATCTTCATAGTAAACAGATTTTTCATCTACGTTCCCATTTTCATGATAAACAGAGAACGTCTAAATTACATGATATTGTTGTTGCTTCAGATTATAATCTTACACCTCTGAACTTGACAATGCAAAAGGTAGATTTTGATATATTTGATGATAATTCTAAAAGAGAAAGTTGGATGCAGAAGGAATTACACGGAAAGCACCTAAAGAATTGAAAATGATTATATTGATGAAATTGCATCGAATAAATGGTTAGTATCTGGAGAATTGTTTGCTGAAACAGAAGGCTTGGCAATTGCGATCCAGGATCAGGTTGTTTTCACGAGGAATTATAGAAAACATATCATCAAACAAAATATAGATGATTCTTGCCGTAGATGTTTCTGTTCTTCAGAAACAGTTTTTATATATTATCATCTTGCTCAGTCCTTGCTTCAACAGATTATTTAGAAAGACATAATGCCGTCGCTAATATTATTCACTTCAATGTAGGAATTAAACATGACCTAATTCCCAAAAAAATTTCAAAAATATGAACCTGAGATTATTTGTGAAAATGACAAATATAAACTTTATTTTGATAAAACAATTCTTTGCAACAGAGCTGTAAAACACAATAGACCAGATATCGTTCTTAATGATAAACAGAATCAAATAACATATATAATTGATATTGCTATACCCGACACACATAATATACAAAATAAATACAATGAAAAAATTTCTAAATATATGATGCTTGGCGACGAGATTAAAAAATGTGAAAATGAAGAAAATATTTATTCTACCGATTATTATTTCTACAACAGGCGTTATTCCTAGAAATCTTCACAAAAGTATTGAGATTTTGGGTCTGAAGAAAATTTGTTTGAACAGTTACAAAAGATAACAGTCATCAAATCTTGTAATATTCTTCGTAGGTTTCTTTCCGCAAATAATAATGAGGTACAGTCATAGGTTTTCTCTTTAGTTTATACTGCTCAGAATCTCATTTCATATTTTATTTATTTGTTTATATAAATGTAATATAATTAACTGACAATTTTGTCATATTTATATTCAGAGCAGTATTCTATTCGATCGTTCACCACTTCACACAAAGGAAACTATTAATGAGTAACATTCAGTGTTACTTGACTAAGGTCCGTACACTAGATTTTTCCGGGGAGAAAGCCTCTGACACTACTCGTTGGTACATTGATATCATTGTCTGATGATGCTATAGTATGTATATATTCTGGTAGATTGATATATTCTCATAACATTTAACGTTATCCTAATATATAATTACTCCAGGATATGTTTTGATTATAATCACCTGGCAATGGTATTAATTACCGGGTGGTGGATTTATATTTTTTCATGAAATCAGTTTAATTGCATGAACAGATATATGGGCAACTCGTCGGGGTAGTTTCGATTGTCCATTATTGTGCCTCCCTGAAATTTCCAGGGCCGGCGCAATCATTTAATGCCATTTACTTCAAAATAATGATATTCCGCCGAAGTCAGTGTCTCAGAGGACAGGAAAATATTTGAGATTTCGAAAAGCGGAAATTTTGTGGAATGAATTAATTCCTTGATAGGCCGAACATCAGATACGATACACATGTAAATGAAAAAAAATTATTCTCGAATTTCTTCCTAAGTAACGTGAAACAGAGGTAACTAAGCAGACAGAAAGAGTTACAACAAACGGTAATTTTGGTTTGCTTTTTGAAGAATATCACAAAATTAAGTGGAAACTATTTAACATTCAAACGTAATAGCTATTTCGTTTACGAACTGTGAGTTTAATTTGAGGTACAGTTAAACAATTTGTCTTGAATATAGAAAAACACGTACGAATTATAAAAGAGAGAAAAACAACAAGTTTTCTAATATTGGAATATAAAGAGGTATTCAAAAGTACATTCATAATAACTTGAAAATCCAAAATATTAGGGAATAACATAGGTCGGCGTTGTAGTTAAGAAGGGTAAGATTGTTTCTATTATATATAGCTTTGAAAATTTTCAGAGGTTCTAGGTAATTTATTGCTTTTCGGTGTACGATGAATAATGTTGAGATTATCTATACTTGGGAAGCGATGTTTGTTATCTAGGTAATGCTGTGTCAATTTTGTTTTTATATATGGAAGATTGATGTTTTTTGTATCTAATGCGAAATGATGTTCCGGTCTGGCCTATAAATACACCATTACAAACAGGGCAACACAGTCCGTATACTTTTAAATTGGTGAGTTTTGTCTCTGGCGTTAAAAAATAATTGTGATAATTTACATGTAGGTCTGAGGGCAATCTTCATGTTATAATTTGAATAATGGAGGCCGTTACTTGATGTATATCCATGATATAAATGAGATAAAAACACAAGGTTTAACTTTAATCTACACTTTATTTGAAAAAATTCGACGACGTTTCAGCTACACAACTACCATTACAAGAATGAAAAACAGAATGAAGAGTACATCGGTTACTTAATTTACCTTTATCAGTAGAAGATTATAATAAAGAGTTAAACATCATCAAACAGATAGCCATTAATAATTCATATAATTCGGATATGATAGATCTAATCATTCGTAAAAACTCTATCAGAAAGCAATAAATGAAGTATATCCTATTCATAAAGACTATAAAATATTTAACAGTTTAACATTCTGCGGTTCTGCAAGTACAAATATTAAATCCTTTTCTCGTCAAACAACATCTTAATATAGCTTTCAAAACTTCTAATAACTTAGGTAAACATATTAAAAATAATAAATCTCGTGTTGAAAAATCAAGTAAATCAGGAATCTATAAACTCAATTGCGGTTCTTGTGATAAAATTTATATCGGTAGGACCTATAGGAGTTTTGGCATAAGAACATCTGAACATAAACGTAGCTTCGATAAAAATAAATCTGATTCAAATTATTCAAACCACCTAATAAAAGAAAACTATTCATTCAATAAAAAACTTTGACATATAAAATCAAAAAGTTCAAAATTAGATCTCCTAGAAGCATTAGAAATAAATAGATACAAACATTCGGACAAGCTTTTGAATGAACAGGTAGATTTGAATTACTCACCCCTACTTAACTTGTTTAATTAGTTTTTATTACCTTTCATACTAACTGTACAATGGCTCGGTGTGGATTTTCCTGTTATTCATCCAACTTGTTCTACGATTTGTTTATAATACCATACTCTTCATTCTGTTTTTCATTCTTGATAAAGCTGCTGTGTCAGCGAAACGTCGTCGAATTTTTTCAAATAAAGTGTAGATTAAAGTTAAACCTTGTGTTTTTATCTCATTTATTTCATGTTATAACTTGACATTTGATTTGCAACTGTGAAATTGGATCAAAATAAGTTAAGGGATATAATTTTCGAATATCAGTATCTAGAACTATTTTGTATTCTATAGTAGGGGGGTAACCGTTATTACTTGCGATAATTTTTATGAGGTAAATTTCATTGTCAAGATTTTTAAAAGAAAGGGCTAATGAGAATGCTCTATAAACCATTGAGCTGAAAACGGCTAGTTTATGTTGCAAAGGGTAGGAACAGTCATGCGGAATGTCAATATTTGTGAAAGTTGGTTTTCGAAATATATTTAATGCAAAAATATATTTTTTCGGGAAATGGTTGAGTCAAAGAAATTTATTTGATTGTTCGGTTCTACTTCTAACTTGAAATTGATTTTCGGGAGGAGATTGTTGATTGAATTCAGAAAAAGATCAAGTTGTTTTAATGTAACAGTGAAGCACGCTAGTACATCATCAAGATAACGATACATAAATATTATTTGTGAAGCTCTGGGGTTTTGAAAAATTTGTGTTATCTAATATTCCCGGAGATGAATGCCTTTGTCATGTCATTTTCGACTATTCACATATCAATCTTTTTATTCACAATTATTTTATTTCTCTTCTCAACTGTTTTCTCGAACAAACCTAATTTTATCAATTATCCAATGACAAACGGATGGTTATTTGTTAATGCTCTGGAAAATATCTATGCACGTGCAGGAATCTAAGCAGCCTTTGCCAATTTTAGGTAGGTACGTAAAATTCGAATCTAATTAATTGAAATGAACATACGAGTTACAATTTGAAAAAATATAGTTTTCGATGTTTCTTCATTTCGAACTGTGGGACGGAAAAAAGACCGCTCCGAATACTGACTGAGATTCAGTAGGATATGAGTTATGTCTGGCATGGTTTCTTGTTTGCAAAACACCTTTCACTATTTTCGTAGCTCACGCCGTTCCCGAGATATATCAATTTTTTCAGAAAGCAGAAAATCGATGATTTTCAAATAAAACTAGGATTTTTCATGAACGGAACAAGCTAGGCTTATGTGTTAGGCGTTTTGTAATTGGAATAACAAGTGTTATTCAACCAGTTATTAATATATAGGGTATTATGTATTCAATAACAAAGTTGGGATGAATTTCCGGTATAACCGGAAACGCCATTTAGGTGAAAATATTTTAGAATAGAGTTTCAGACCATCTGAATCAACTTCCAAGATTTCAGAACATTATTAGTTCTCCATAAACGTCTAATGGGCTATTCAGCTTGGGATACCCTGTATAACGAAAACTCCCCTCACTGATATATGCATCGCTTATGCCTCAACACACCAAAAATCTCATAAATAGGCTTGGTTTAATTCAACAATTCATAGGGCTTTCTGTCTTTCATTATTCGAAGAAAATTGGTCCAGAGAAATGTCAACTATTGAATAAGTAGCTAAGGCAATATTCATCATTCAAATATAATAAACAGAACGATCGGCATATCATAATATTTACCAACGTATAGAATCAACTAATACAGGTGAATATATTTCATTAATATATTTTGACCCTATCAGCCATGTCAGTTCCAAACAGCATTAAAATGATGCTTTCAAAACCCACATGAAACTATACCTACAAAGATGAAACTGATATATTTGACAATACTGGAGTTTTGAAGTTGTCCTGAATGAACTGGAAAGACTTTTAAATAGGTCAGACTGGTCGTTCGTTCAAAACTAGATACAAAGAGCATCAATCAGATTACAATAACCAGAGAACTGACGAATCTACTATCGCTTCACCTTTATCGAAAATGGCCTTCATTTTTCACCCATAGATCAACTTCAAATTATTCACAGAATACCTATAGAACGAAAGTTAGATTCCTCAGAATCTATCTTAATTTTCAAACTCCGCTTAGAGTTAATCTTCTGAACGACCTGAAGGGCCTGAATTATTTGTCCATATCATTGAATAATATCTGTCCCGAACATACTGTAACGTTTCTTAATTCTTGAAATTATTCGTGGGTTCAAATCAAACACTTCAACGTTACAATACTCTAACTAGTTTATTTACACATAGAGTGAACAATTATAACACTAAATTTAATGACTAATTTATATAACACAATTGAAACTGCTTAATTTATCTCTAACACTTTGTCCACTTATTCGCGCTCTGTATTTAAACTTCCTCCTCTGCGCTTCGCGTTCTCTTCTTATATACAAGTACGAATTGTTCTAGAACATTTGTGTAACTTCGGCTCTGTTCCAGATTTTCGTTCGAGAACCTTCCGGAAAGGGCAACACTGATTTCTTTGTAATAGGGCGCGCTGAAACCTTTAAATCTTTCTCGAAGTGCCCCGTACTCGTCAGTCCGCTGGGCGGTGACAGGGTTGGCTTCAGGGACGTTCGGATATCGTTACAATAATTCGTTCATTACATCTTTGTTAATTTGATATCTACTTGTTTATGTATGTATGTATTTTAACTTCGGTTGAGTACTTGTTGACAGATGAAGGTGGTTCGGACACCGAAATTGTAATCCTGAATTTCTATCAACTCTTGTGATGGTATAATATATAGTTTAATTTCTTTTTCTGAATCTGAGTAATTTAGCATTTCTGCGGCCACCTACTAGTCCATTGAAATAATACGATTTGAAGGCCGACTATTGCTTTCTTCAGAGGTCGCAATTTTAATTTTTGACATGTAGGGGGGGGGGGTGTTCGAAAGAAGCTTAACCCCAGGTTTGTGGGGTTGCCGCCCTTGTTTCCCGGTCGTCATCTTGGAAAAAGGGACGCTAACACCTTTTTCGCGATATCACGAAAATCATACGTCCTACAAAAAATTTGTGGGAACATGTATTGTATCAAATTGTTTTGCCTACAAATATGCTCATTTAACTTTTTGCCCTAAATTTAAAACTAAAGAAGTTAATAGCAAAAAAGTGAGACAATTTCTATACATGTTTTTTGCTCTATAACTTTTTCCATAAATTTTAGAAAGAAATTTTTCAGACCAATCTTGTAGGTGGTCTTTCGAGGAAAATTTTTCTATATAGTATTTTTAATTTCTTTCATTTAAAATGCTGTTACCTCACTCCTAAGCGCGGTACCACCAGCTAATTCAAGATGTTTCTCCATAATTTCTATAAATTTTAATTGCCCAGATTATCGGCTGATGATGTTGTATCACTTCCTGAGAAAACATGAAGAAACAGCAAATTCTGTGTTTGATAGATTTAACTGAAAATAATATTTTCAATACGTCTCCGCGTGACAAAATATATAGCTCAACTGAAAGAATAATATGAGGTAGAAGGAACAGCTGAATCTTCGAGGGCTACATATAATGAAAAAAAGTCGTAGCAGGCAGACGTTCATTTGTCCCCAAACGGCAACTCGGACTATTCCTATATGCTTAACGTTCTCGAAAATGTAAACTCTTCTTAGAAAATACTATAAGAAGCATTAATTTGGTGAGTTCTATAGTTAAGTAAAGATGTAGGTAACAAACATTTCTGAGAATGTATTTACAATAAAAAAGTAGATCATGAATCTAAGTTAAACATTTTGTTTTGACCGAATTCGCATGAGCATTGAGGAACCCAGTCAACTAAAGTTAAAAGTATAAAAAAGAAAAATTCTCCTCGAAAGATCACCTACAAGATTCGTCAAAGGTAATTTTTTTAAAAATGAATAAAACATAAAGTTATAGAGCAGAAAAAAATTTATAGAAATTTTGTCACTTTTTTGCTTATAACTTCCTTGATTTTAAATTTAGGGCAAAAAGTTATATGAGCATATTTATTAACAAAGCGCATTGCTATAAATTATGTTTCAACAAATTTTTTGTAGAACGTATAGTTTCCACGATATCGCGAAAAAGGTGTTTGCACCCTTTTTTCCAAGATAACGGCCGGAGGACAAGGGCGTCAATCAAACAAACTTGGGATCAAGCTTCTATTGACCTCTGCACATGTCTCAAAAATAAAATTGAGTCCTCTAAAAAAAGTAGAGCTCATGTAACGTTTCAATGAACTAAACAGAATATTGAATATCAAAGCTATCAGAGAAATTATACAAATAGAAAAAACTCTTAACAATGCACAAAACAATTGTAAAAGAAACGAAAATAACCTCAAACAAGCTCGGATATTAATTAAACCCCACATTTCTTTGGGGCTTAAATTTCAATGTGAATCGGCTGAACATTAACATTTACTGTTAGATATTAACAGATGGATAAACATACAGAATACTAAAACAGATCTGACCATTATTTAAAATCTTAATGACCTTTGAATTTCAATAGGTAGGTAGTGAATAGCTTGAGTGTTTACGGGGAATTTTAAATCTCATACTGAAGTTTTGACATCTGCTTAATGTCGAAAAGCAAATATCACTTTATGCATACATCTTCCTTGACAAATTCTGGGCAAGTAATGAATTCGTAGACAAGGAGTTAAATACTTGGAAATATTTCATTGTGAATATGAATACGGGTTGCCACACTTCATTCACGCCTGGTTTATCGTGAAAATAAATTCGAAAAATTACCCACATAAAAGCTCTCAACAGTACTTGAGCTTCTAATGCAGAATTCATTAGAATGGTAAATTACAATTAGGGTATGCGAGGAAAGGCAATTAGGATGTTCTATATTAGTGTGATACCGGAGGAAACGTATAATTTCGTTTCATTTAATACTAACTGGAAATTCTGCACTAAAGTTCGTTACAGACGGTAATTTCTAAGAAGATGCGGCTTGTGTTTTAAGGGCTGCAGTAACATTACAAACAGAGGAAGCATGGAAAAGGCCAAACGTTTTCCTTGTTAGCGAATTGAGGTAACAGGGCAAAACAAAATTAATGATTTCTCCCCAAGTGGTCCGTTTGAAAATGTAAAATAAGAAATTACATGGCCTCCTAGATCTGGACTCGAATTAATTGCTGAGATACCGCAACAGAATGAATAAAATTTGGTAACATCATAGAAGAAAGTTGATAAAGTTTTATGAAAAAAGTAGCCGAATCTACTGTGTGCCAGCAACCGGGAGACTTGAAAATTAAATGAGTGATACTTTCAGAAAAATTACGGAAGTTGTAGTTTTGTCGAATCTCAAATACAATTTATTTGTAGCTTAAATCAACTTATAAGGGTCATTAGTGGATTATACAGTACACACAAAATATAAGACATAATAATAAGTGGTGAAATGCAGTGGGTTACAATTTATGGAACAGGTTTATTCTTTAAAAAAAATTTATTTTGTTTTCATTCTGAACTCTTGGGAGGGGGCGATTACTGTTATACCACAGGTGTGGCCGTCAAAGATGTCTAATGTGTGTACTCACTCGCTTCTTGAGGAGGACCAAACTGTAAGTTATCGGAAAGATGTTCGGTGTAAGCGAATTCCACAGCTTACTAGCTCTATGAATAAAAAAGTATTTTTATGGAGAATGGCACGTGGCGTAGCTGAATGGACCGTCCGCAAATGAGAGTTTATGGTGAGCCTGGTTTTTCTTTGGAACTTATTTCTTTCTGGAACAAAGTCTTTGAGTTCTTCAGAACATTCATCTATATACCTATATAAAAGAGAAATATCAGCATCCTGTAGCCTATGAAAATGACGCGGGATCTTCGGGTGGTCGATGAGGACACTGCTCTCTTCTGGACACTATGAAATAAATGTATTGAATGTTTAGGTGCGGAGCTCTGCAAACCTATCCCTTACATAAAATCAGCAGCTATGATGTCGTGAAGTATTGCTCAGCTCTGAAAAGAGAACTGCGTTCAGCAGACGTAGATTTAACAATGGCGATGCCTTTGACGCCGAGTAGATGCAAGTTTTTTTCTAAAGAATGTTTGATGCTCTTGCATCATTAGAGGAGGCTCTCCAGCAGTGACTCTCTGGAGAATGTTGTTTATTGCGTCTTGTTCGTGTTGAAATTGACTAAGTTCGATCTTTTTCGCAGTAGTATCTTCTCTAAGTCTGAAATTCGTAACATGCTCTATTGGAATATTTGTCGGTTTGTCTCAGTAGTTATATGACGCTGAATAGAAAATGAATACAAATTTCCATAAAAACAAAAATATTCTGTTTTCCGTGTAGTGGAGCAGATCGTTAGTCTGCAACAGAAAAATAGTTGGTCAGAGTATGGAGCCCTGGGGTACTACTGCATCAACCTGAAGAGATTCACTCGTTACACCATCACCTACCAGTCGAATCGATCTACTGGAGAGGAAGTAACTTATCCAACCACGTAATTTTTCGGAGAGACCATATGCGATTATTTTATTCATCAAGCCTGTGTGTCATACTCTCTCGAAGTCCTTCGAGATATCAAGAGCAATAGTTGTTGATTTCCCATCCTTTTCGATTGATGATTTCCACAAATACGTAACATTTGCAAGGAGTTCACCAGTTGATACTTGTCTACGAAAACCGTATTATTGATCCTCTGATGGTACCCTGTATTACCGTTTCCACTATGTTTTCCAACCATAGATCGCTCTAGGCTCCTCAAACCAAGCGTGCTCAAGTGTTACAATGCTTCCTAAACATAGATCGCCTAGCAGGCCTCTCCCACCAAGCTAAGCATAGAAAGTACTCTGTATCTACTTAACCCGTCGATTTAAATAGTGGTGCATTCCTGAAATTCTCCCTCTCTTTTCTTCCGTCAATCTTATGGGGTTTACTTTGTCTCCGAAGATCGTCTGCAGCACGTATTGCCACGAGTCGACTTTATAGAGATAAGCCACGCCACCGGCCATATTGCCAAACCATAGCTGTCTAACAACGAATCACGTATTTTATTTAATCTTACAATTACATTTGCAGTGAGTGTTTGTGTTAACCATCGACATTTTTCTTCGTGTATGTGACCCATCTCAGATTTTCTTCCATTTCTTAGGAATCGTTTGTACACTTGCTACCTGGAAACGTGTGGCTTTCATAAGATGTCTTAAACAGATGATTAATTATAGGTGCTAACACACATTTCTTTAAAACAGTTGATGGTGTTCCATCAAGACCCACTGCTTTTTTATGGTTCAGTTGTTGAAGATCGCCCTTACGTTTTGCACTATGAATTTTACTTCAGACATGTTCATTTGAACATGTGGGATGTTTGATGTTATTGCGTTTGCAAAGAGATCTGCAGTCGATCTAGGTGATGCTGAGATGCTCTAATCGAAGGTGGGAAGGATGACTTACAAAAGTTTTGGCTGTCTGTCTTCGCATACACCAGAACTGAGTTCTACTGGTCTTCTCCAAGAAATTATTCCAAATTCTTTCATTCAAGTAGGTTCTCGATTCATCAATTATTCAATCAATGACGAATATTGCTCTCAGGATCAGAAAAACAGTCGTCATTAAAAGGAAAAGATGGGAAAAACTCTCGCAGCTTCTCGCAGCTGGCTGGGTGGTATAACCATATCTTTCTGGAAGGTGTTGAATCTTTATTGCGTGGCTGTAAAGTTACCAGTAGCAGAAAGGGGGTTGTAATCGAAGCTGTCTAAGGGTGCTGAGACATATAAACGAAAATAAACTGGATCTGAAACAAGAAAAGTTCGAGAGTGTTTGCAAGCTCGGTTATAACGTCAGAAATTCTTGTTGTCTGTTCAACGAGTTGAGTCAATTGCGGTTTATCGCAGTTTTGAGTTTTGAAGCCAGTTGATGTTGTGGACATTAAGTCTTCCATTATGGTCAGCTCAGCTGACGTATTCTATATTTGGATCGTGTCAAACTTCTCGCGTAGATTCGGAAACAATATAGGGTATTTTTCATTGTTAGAAGATCGATACAGATAATAGAAAAACATGGTAACGTTATATAAAGAGATTTTGAACCATACAACGTTATCATTATTTGAGTTCCGTTATAGTTAGTGCATGATGTTGTATGTCTTGTAAGTGCTGGTGTACTGCAAACACATTTATTTTGGTTTGATCTAGTCCTTTTATGTTGCGAAACTCAATTACGAATTGGCTTTTCTCACAAGATTTTAGGATACTCCATGCATCCGAAAGAGGACCTTGGTTAATCGTATTACAATCTCGAGCTCCTCGATCCTGATAATTTTGTCCCAAGAGAGCTCATCATGGTTCATCTAAGAAATTTTTCCCAGCCTAGAGACCGGACCATCTTCCAAGCATCCGACACTGAGAGTTGGATCATCGTCCACCTCTGTTTGTTTTCTGTTGATTGATAACTATTTTAACTAACTCTACTGAATTCCGAGATTAGTAATTCCCACAAGTTTCGCAAATATTAGGGGGCCGAACCTTCATAAGGTGGCTATGTATCAATCCTGTGTACCCTATCATTAAGTGATATGCTTTTAACTGATCTCATCTATTAATTTTTTTTTTTATCCTCATTTGTTGGGAGAAGGCGACTCCTGTCATGCCACAACTGTGGTCCCCCAAGATGTTTTAATGTTTGTGTTCACTCGCTTCTTGAAGGGTACCAAATTGGAAGTTATCAGAAACATAACAAAGGAGTTTTTCTTAATGGAGATACGTGGGTGTACTAGTTGGACTGTTCGCTGATGAAAATTATCAGCAAGCCTAGATTCTCTTCGAAATTGGATTCTTCCGGGACCGAGCCCTCTAATCTAACCTAACCTAATCTTTAAAACCTCTAGAACTACATTTCTATTGCATGTAACATAAGCTCACTGAAGTTCATTCGACATACATTATTTCTTTTTCAAGAAGATATTTAAGTGGGTTTATCTACCTGAATATATCGTGACCGAATTTACTTGTCGATGGTAGTATTCCTCCTTATTTGAACCCAGTCTTTGTTTTCGGTACAGTTTTGTTATTCAGGTACGTCAATTCAATTTATATGAATTCACTTATCGGAAAGATGTTGGATGGAAGCGTGGCACACCAGCCCAGTTAACGAAAGAATTCTTATGCAGGGAGTTAGGCCTAGTTTTTCTTTGGAATCGGATTCTTTCCGAGATCGAACCCGTCAGTTCTTCAGAACATTTACCATGAAAGATCAATAACCGGCCGTCTTTGTGCTGGAAGTTGAAGATCACTCGTGATCTCTGAGTAGTCAATAAGGTGCACTGTGCTCTTCTGGACCTATCAAATAGATATAATGATTGTTTGGGTGCAGATACCTATGGCGTGAAGTACTGTTTAGCTCTGAAAGGAAGCTGAGTTGAGCAGAAGAAGATTTGGCAATAGCTGACACATGACGATGCCAGCAAACTCCGGTGATGACTGTGATGCTGAGTATATGCATCTTGGTTTCTGAGGATATTCGATGTCCTTGTATAATAAGAGGAAAATCTGTAGTAGTGGCTTCTCTGGAAAATGTTGTTAATTGCGTCTTGTTCGAATTGAAATTGACCTAGTTCAACCGTCTTCCCATCTTCTCCAAGTCTGAATTCAGTAACATGCTCTGTTGGGATATTTGTCGGAGTATCTCCTCAGTAGTTTTGTGACGCTGACTATTGGTCGGTTGATGAAGTTTAGTTGCAAAGTACATACTACATCCTTGAGATAAGTGTTCGTGGCGTTCCATATTAATTTCGTTTTCCTGTTAAAGTTTTTTGATTAGCCGTCTGTTGCCTGTTTGAGACAATTTATCATTATTAGTATATCAGTGCGAATTTGACGATGAATTCAATGCAAGCAGGTTAGACTCCTCATTACTAGATGGGTGGGGACCCATAGAAATTTCTCAATTTTATCTTCTCCTTGATCTTGAATAATTCCTTCTTAATAACTTGGATTTCAATTTACCAGTTCTTTCCATTATATTTGTAACTCACGTTCTTCTCCTCATCTCTACATTCTAGATCTCAAAATCACTCCAAGCATGCTTCTTTCGATATGTCTTTGGGCAACTCTCAGCGTTTCTGCGCTCTTTTCAGTTAGTGTCACAGTCTCTAGGCCATAGGTCATGATGGGAAGAAAGCAGGAATCGAACACCTTCCTGCGTAAGGAGATGGAAACATCCCTATTCCTCACAATGTTACTCTATTTTTCCAAACGCTGTCCATCCAAGTCAGGTTCTTCTTTTCACTTCAGGCACCTGGTTTTGTTTTCCTAGTTTTATAACATGACCGAGATAAATGTAATCTTCAACTTTTTCGATCAGCTGATTATCTATTCTTACCGGATTTTCAGTGTTGTTTTGCTGAAGTTCATATAAAGGCCTAGTTCCTAAATCTTCCTCGTTTTAACTGATCAAGACCACATCATCGGCGAACCAGAGATGATTCAGGTGTTTTCCATCTACATTGATACCTTTTTCGTCCCATTCGAGTTTTTTAGAGATGTTTTCTAGAGCAAGAGTAAAGAGTTGGGGAGATATTGTATCCCCTTGTCTTACTCCCCTCTAAACTGGAATGTCTTTCATCTGAGTCTCTTCGTTGACCCTCACTCTCAATGTGGCGCCTTTGTAGATATTCCCCAAGAGGGTGGTGTATCCTTGCATCGTTCAATCCTTTAGTTACTGCCCAACGGTCGATAAGATCAAAAAGATACAAAAGCCAGATACGGGTTAATAGTGTATTCACAAATTTCTCTATCATAGTTCGAATGGATTGTAAGTGGTCGATGGTGATGAAACCTCTTCTGAATCCTGCCTGTTCGACGCGTTGGTAAAAGTCGAGTTTATTTGTGAGTCGGATAGTTATTATCTTCGTTTGCAGTTTGCAGAGATGTGAAAGGAGACTTATCGGGCGGTAATTGCTTATGTGTCTTTGTTGCCTTTTCTGAATATTAAAATCCCCTTAGGTCTATGCCATTTATCTGGGATTTTTCTTCTTCTAAGCATCGATTGGGAAGCACCCTATTGCTTGAATCGAGACGTCACCTCCAAATTTCAGCATTTCGTTTGTAATGCGGTCTTCCCCAGGGGATCTCCCATTTTTGATCTGGTTCAGTTCAGATTTTATTTCTTCTACGGTGATATCGGGCATCTCTTCAGAGTTAACATTTGTGTGCCGTATTATATACATATATACTTCAAACCTTTCAATGAATAAAGGGATTTTCTGATGATCAAGATTTTCGTACCAAGTGATGATCATGTAATGTCATTGGAATTTCACAACTGTAGGTACTTGATTTATTTAGAAAACGGAACTTTAATATCATTAAAATTAAAGTTCTTGCGGTGAACAATTCTGTAACAGTGAATTCAAGATGATATTTTCCGATTTAAAAATCGAAATATACTTTCGACAATTTGTTTGAATGGTAAATTAAACTTGCAAAGTTTTGTTTTAATCTTGTAACAATAAAACGTACGATAATTAATATATCGTTATTATGGCTCATCTCTTGTCCCCTTAGGATTTTCTGGTGTTCTATAAAACTGAAGCACCGAATTACCATATTGGAATTTCCATTGGGAGATTTAATATCCGAAACTCTATGCATATTGATGAACAAATGAGTGTGATAATGTTTGAAAATCATATTATCGAGTTTGAATTTGTCACAACTGAAGTGAAAATATATTTTTCAATTTAATGAAACAATGTTATCAAACTTTGTTTATATTCATAAACTTGTGAATGAAATTTTGATCACACTGCGGTTTTATTAGATGAGTGGTACATTAATAAGAGAGACGCGCCTTATATATTAATGTTATTACTTGTGTATGTGTAAATGCTGGTAGATTATTACTAATCTGAGAAGGGTTGCTTATTACGAGAATTGAAATCTTTGGGCTATGCGAATGGTGAAGACTTATTTGTAGTTCCTAATGATTTCCACAGGCGATTTTCCACTAATTTGAGTCTATCATTTTCGTTTTCTAACTATTTGAATAATTATTTAAAATATGGTTTCTTCTAGTGAATGATCTGTAAAGTGAAATTTTGTTTAGTTGTTTTGGTACTTCGTTTCTGCTGTTATAACATAATTTTGAAATTTTTAAAAGTTTTACTGATACAGACTTTGCACCAGAAAATTAAAGTACACTTTCAATACGTCAAATTTCTCTTTCGATATGCAACTAATTCCAGTAATGACTGACACTGTATCACCCATAGAGTTTTGTATGTGGCACCCCCTCTATCTCAAGATGGACTGATTTTGACAGCAAAAACTGAGATACGTCCATTTTTAATCGGAGTCGGACCATTTCATCAGTCCCCTTCCATAGAATGAAATATCTCTAGAGAGGTCTTTTAATTCTCTATACAAAACTAATACCTTCTTCATTTTTCTCCCTCTATGTCAAGATGGACTGATTTTTCGATTTTAATTGTATTTATATATATTATTCCGTGGTCCATCGTGATTTTAGCGACGTTTCGACAAGTTGTCCCTTGTCATCTTCAGGCGTTCGGTAGACGATGTTCAAGCGTAACTGATAGCGGTTTGTTGGTACTTCTCTTTTTGTGTCCTTGTTGTGGGCGTCGGTAGACTCGGTGATGGGAATGCTTTCATTATTATCTGTTGATGATTCTAGTTTCCTTGGTGATAAATTAACTTTCCAAGCATTTGATAGTTTGAGGGTTTCGTCCCTTTTGTTGCTCTCTTTTCAATTTCCACTGCTTCTCTGATAAGACGTTTCTTAAGTTGTTGTGTTAAGCTGATTTGTTTTGAGTTATCGAAGTCTATTGTGTAACCTCTATGTAACTTATGTAGATCAATATATATATATATATATATATATATATATATATATATATATATATATATATATATATATATATATATATATATATATGATGCCATATTTGCATCTCCTCTTAACAATGTCACAAAGTGGAATATACAATTCTCAGTATATGGAAAATCAACCCACACAAATAGATACTTACATGCCACATCACATCATCATCCAGCTCAATTGAAATCAGTGGTCAAAACACTCATAAGCTGATCGGTAGCACTCATAGATGACAGCAACATGGAAGAATAACCAACGCTCTTGAAAATAATGGATATAGAAAAAACACAATAAAAGCAGCTATAACAGATACTATTACTGGGCGAAACGCGATATGAACAGAAGAACAAAAGCGTAAAATGTTTTTTATATATCAGAGGAGTAACAGATGATAAAGGAAGGACATTCAAGAAATACATACCATACTTAACTATCGGAAAACTTCTCACAAACCCGAGAATTAGACGAGACATACATCGGCCAAACCAATCGGAGAATGAAAGAGAGAATATAAGAACGTAAAAGAGAACTGAAAATAAGTCCATGTCATCCGCCTTTTATCTACGTAAATAACATACAGGTCATACAATAGATTACGATAACTCAAAACAAATCAGCACCACACATCAACTCAAGAAACGTCTTATCAGAGAAGCAGTGAAATTGAAAGAAGAGGTACAAAGAACAAAGGAGGCGAAACCTTCAAACTATCGAATGCTTGGAAAGTTATTTTACCACCTAAGAAGCCGGCATCATCAATAGATAATAATGAAAGCATCCCCACCACCAGGTCTACCGACGCCCACAATGAGGACACAAAAAGAGAACCACCAGTACACCGCTATCAGTTACGCTCGAGACATGGTCCTCATACAGTATGATTAAGCCAAATAGGATAAGATAACTCCAATATCTAGATATTTGAAAACGCAACCGCTAAATTCATAACTCGGAAGTAGGTGGTTGTGAAAGGTGGCTTCATTCTCTATTCAAGTATGTTTTGGTTTTGAATTGTATTGTAAAAATAATCAAAGAAAAACATAGATTATACTTTTGACGAAAATCGTTGCAAAATGTCAAAAATAATTGATGACAACATTTTGTTGGATTTTATCCCAGGAATATGAATATTATAATCAAC
Organism: Cryptolaemus montrouzieri; assembly: GCA_013387265.2. Lineage (NCBI taxonomy): Eukaryota > Metazoa > Arthropoda > Insecta > Coleoptera > Coccinellidae > Cryptolaemus > Cryptolaemus montrouzieri. The sequence continues at coordinate 105,075,750 of JABFTP020000021.1, forward strand.
CTTTTTTGACCGTGTTCCAATTAGTGGAAAGAGCTAAGACTTCTCAATAATTTCCACAAGCTGGGTATCATCAAGATAAATGTGGTACTTTCGAAATAGTTTCAAGTGTGAACGCAAAACAGCTTACTTGTTACTGTTTCTATTGTTGTAACTTTACAATAGGTCTTGCAAATCTTTGACATGGTTTATTTAACAGAGAAGCATAAAATAACAATTCCACAGATTTCCGTTTAAGGAAATAAAACACGAACATAGGCTGGAGTTGATTGGGAAAATATCTCAAAAATTGGAGAACTATAGCCAAAAAACTAACAGAATATTGAAATTTAACAGAAGCGTTTGCGGATCTGAAATTTACTAGATACCATCTATCATGATATCCTTGTAGCGAATGTGTCCTTCGTTGGCTTTGTTGGAGGTGCAACAAATCTCATCAAGAATTATCTGTCCAACAGAACCCAGCAAACAAAGATCTGCGGCAGTCTATCTAGTACTCTGCCTGTTGCTGCTGGTGTACCCCAGGGTAGCATTCTAGGTCCTCTGCTCTTAGCGCTTTATACTCACAGCTTTCAACGCTACTTGAAACATTATCAAGTTCATTTTCATGCTGATGATACGCAACTTTATCATAGTTTAAGCCTTGAGAATTTCAAAGATGCCGTTAGTAAGGTACAAGAAGATCTTGATAGTATTGTTAGAGTATTCGAGGTTCATAGATTCAACATCAACCCTAACAAGACCAAAGCTATTCTATTCAGCAATGAAGTATTGTGTAATCATTTGGGAGATATCATGAGGCAATCTATCGGTGTGGAGTATATCTCAATTGTAGAGTCAGTTCGTAAGCTGGGTCTCATTATGAATAATTCATTTAAATATCGCGCACAAATTGCCAGTTGTATTCGTAAATCTGTGAGTATTCTACGTCTTCTGTATCCATACAGACAATCACTGCCTCTAAAATTGAAAATATCCTTATACAATACGCTTGTGCTATCCAGTTTCAATTATTGCTCGCAAGTTTATTATTCTTGCCTTGATCAACAAACAATGTACACTATTCAGAAGATTCAAAACTCCTGTTTGTGTTTCATTAATGGGTTGCGGAAATAACGAATAAGTTGGTGGAAGCACAGTGGCTCAATATGACCAATAGATTCCACTTAGCAGCGTTGATTTGATATCACAAAATAATGATTACCAGAAAGCCTTCCTATTTGCACCTGAAAATCACTTTTAGATCTGATGTTCACAGTCTAAACACCAGGAGTAGAGGTCTCATTTCTCCTCCGATGCACAGACTTGGCATTTTCGAAAGATATTTCTCGCTCGGCATCTATAAACTCTATAATGAATTCATAGCTGAATACTATCGGTCTTCATTTATTGCCTCGTTTAAGCTTGTACTTGGACGATCTTATTCAAGACACAGTGTGTGTTGGACTTAACTGATTGCAGTTCATTTTCTTTTTCAAATTTTTGTAGTTGGTTTCCCGAAAAGGGTTCGCTTACTAATAGGTAATATTATAACTTTTTCCTTCATCAGGGTTTGAGTGGAAGAGCAGAGTGTGCTCATGGCAACTCTCTGAACTCCGTCCTGCGATAATGAAATGCTCCGTAATTTATTTTCTTCCTTTACCTCATGAATTGTTCAATAAAGTCAATTATTATTATTATTTTTACTTCAGTGATAAAATTACCCAAACTACGCGAACATTAAAGAACGACTCAATATATATCTAAAATGAAAATAGTATTATCAGTTTTCATTTCCCAAGTGAAAGTAATATTAGTGTAAATTGTATTGATGATGGAACTAATTGAATTACAATATCTACTTGCATATGTGAAACATCAAATGATGTAATCCACGTATCTAAACTAATAATTACAGTGTTTCGACCGAGGATGATTATAAATTATTTCCTCAATGTTATCCCGGAACATTTCAGCTAATAAAGGATTGTAAGGATTACGCATTATCAAACCGAAGCTATTAGTGTAAATTTCGTCATTGAAGTTGAAATAATTTCATAACGAGCATACTTCTAAAACATGCATAACTTCCAATTGTATAATAGGATCGACATCATTAATCTCCAGAGCTGCTTAATCAATTTCTATGTGGACCATGAGGTGGAAACGTTGAGTAGAGATTAATCACTAGACATAGTTTGGCTCAATATGGATGGACAGTATATTGAATTTCTTTAATTAGATTTATAGAATTCTTGATTTAAAATTTCAGCACGAAATTTCGAGAACTTTCGATTATTAATTGATCTTGACGATGTGGATTGAAAACAGGCCAGATAGCCCATAAACAATATTCACAACTTAAATATGAATATACTCTGTGAAAAATAACTGTTCAATGCAATATCTTATACTTAAGATCCCACTTAATAAATTTACTCAACTTAACTACAGTAAAAACTCCTTGTAAGCGTTTTCAATATTTGCGAATAAAAAAAATGCGACCCCATTCCTATATTCGTGGATAGGGATTTCTTTATTCGCAGATCTGATCTGTACATCGGTACATACTTACGTATTGATAAATAGTATTCGGTATCCTTTATAAACGCGTCGTCAAATGAATTAATGAAAAAATTAACTAGAACTATTACGCCTAAATTATATTTTTGAATGATAACACCGCTGCATTGGTTCAGCTTTTCCTCTGACCGACATTATCGCAGTCTATGTTTTTGAGAATGTTAATAAACAAAATATTTGAGTAAAGTAATCTTTTTACTCAGTGCATAAAATATATTGCTTAAGGTCACATTTCTTAAGTTCCGTACTCTGGTAAAAGCCGCTTCAAGTTTTTCATTGTTTTATTTTTCCATTCGTTGCAAAAACTGTAATCGAGAAATATTTCTCTACCGTTGTCTTTCTAATTTTATATGTCGCTTAAAAATATCGAAAAACGAGTTTTCTTACGAAAAAATCAGTGATACCGCTCAAGGTGAAAATATAGAAGCTTGATCGTTTACGCCTTGAAAAGTTGTTTGCATCCATATCACGCTTCTTCAATATTAACGAACTATCTATACGATCGATAAAAAAATTCGAAGATGTAATAAGGTCATTTGTAGCTTCAACTTGACTGTCAGCGATAATTGTTAGCAATCCAGCAGTAGAAAAATATAAGTGGCGTTCTCATTTTGGATCGAAGCCCTCAACCAATAATGAGTATCTTTGAATGGTCTAATTATCCGGGAGAATTGAAGTGTTCTTGTAGAAAGCAGAAATGAGATCCACAAATTTGTAAATTACATTATGGACCCTCATAACCATTACAAATATGTTAACTATATATAAGTTTCAGTGAAACTGTTTCTTGTAACTCTTATATTCCTAGATCCTTAACTATCGAGTTAGCAGTTAGTTGCGAGCGGTCAGCTTCTTATAAACTTGCTCTGTAATAATTAAAATTCCTATTCTCTAATTTTACTTCTCTTCAAATAATTTTCTTGTGAAACTTTATAATATACCATGCAATGAAAATAGAAGGAAGAAATTGCATTAAAACAACTTCATATTTCCATATTACGTGATGAACGTACTCAATTTACACAATTATATAAAATACCTACAGGACAACTACCTATAACAAAATTTGTCAAATGGCATAGCTTCGAGTATTAGTTGAATTTTTTCGAAAATATGATTAACATAAGCTGCAGCATGTTTCCTGTGACTTTCATAAATCTTGATTAAATTTCAAATCAATCAGGAAATCCTGTCATTCATTCAACAACCTTGATTAAATTTCCTGAGAAACAGTAACTATGAGTTATGAATAGAATGAACTCACAATAATTACCTTTTGTGCAAATTTGAGATCTTATTTTCTTTGGTTCAAATTTGAACATTGTCAAACACATTAGGTCTCATTTACTTAATAATTTGGATAATTGTGGAATGAAAACGTACTTCCTTTTGAGTAAACTGAAACGAAAATTCAATTTGAAATGGCACGGTCTCAATGGCATCCAGTTTGAAATATTTCAATACGGATATAGCCTTCAGTGGATAGTATTCGAGTTCCTTTCAGAAAAAAATATTATTATACAAAAGAGCTCAATACCTATTAATAGCAATATCACATCATTTTGCAAGATAGTCTCAATTGATTCGTTAAAGAATCCTAGTGATTTCAGGAAATATTTCTACGCATAGAGGTCAGAATAACCATGAAATAAAAATGAAATATGTGAATTCTGAGTACATTTCTTGATGATGCTGAAAAAATATACATTAAAACACATAAATAAACCTCAAATTATATTCACTTACCTTCCAAGTATTATTGAAAGTCTCCTTAACTCCTTTTTATTATAACATGCCGTTTGAATCACATTGTTTAGGTTAGAATAACCACAAAATGATAAATTTAAGAATTTTGAAAGTTTATAGTTTCTTTCCTTAAACAAAATATACATAAAATGGATAAAATAAACATCAAACTACTTTCATTTACCTCGAGAAGTTTGTTTCGAGTTTCGTCAAACTTTTCATTCAAATAAAATTCAGTATTACTTATTATGACAGATCGAATATAAGACTAATTGAAGCCATCTCAATATTTTCATTCAGAAGAGAGAGAGTATTAAATTTTACATGTTGGTAAAGCTCACTTCCGACATTGAATAGCGTACTAAAGGGCGATAGGAGAGTGACTGGTTCCCCCCCGTGCTTCCGTTCTTTTTCTCGGAATTCGAAAATTAAGTTGTCGAGGAACGATTCCTCTTCGCGGATCCGATCTTGAGATATCTAGGAATCGTTCGACACCGGAATCCATTCTCCCGGTAACCCCGTATGAGTAGGAAGGATGAAAGAAAACGACTTATTTTGACAGCTCGGCGTTAGTTAATTTCAAAGATATTCGGAATGAGGAAAATGGGGCGAAATTTCGCAAAAGTCAGCAAAAAGCCCTTCGTTCAATCGAAGATTTCCAGTTTTCCCGTCGTTCAACGGCAATGAAACTATTGCGGCGCAACTTGCGAAACTCGAGGCTTGCTCTTTGTCCAGGTTTTGAAATGATCGAACATAATGGAAAAATTTGTATAGACATGAAAGTCCAACGAAATTATCCCCCCCACTCGCGAAAAATCGGAGACCTTTTTTGTTTTCGCTTTTTCGGGGCTTTATTTCTGAGTTTTCGCTCGAAAGATCGTTCCAATCGCCTACCAAATGACCGAAGTTTCCGATTCCGAAGAAATCTCGCCGTTTTGACTTTCCGTTCGCTGTGGGCGACGTTTGGCGGAAATTTTCGAAAAATTCTCAGGGCTACGTCGTTTGTGCAAGGGGCTCTAAATTTAACACGGAGTTCAGACCCTTTTCCTCCGAAAAAAAGATATTTCGCCGAGTCATTCCTTCTTCGTGCGGTTCAAACTACCGTTATCCTCTCGGATTATTCCCGAAAAACGCCATACGACTTTAATAGTATAGATGATAATTTTAATAAGATCCAGCCATGCTATGAAACATCCACTTACACAAACCTCCAAAAATAGCTTAAGCATAACAGAATGACTCATTTTATAAAATGCTTCATAAAAATTGATGTGACTAGCGTCCATCAGAATATTCTTCCAAAGGCACTCCGTAAAAGTCATTAAATTAGTTTCAATATTTTCTTCCTTGCGGTTAATTTTTAATCATGTTTTCAACTTGTTTCAGGATGTATTAATTGATTAGGGACTCGAATTATTCTGGAATAGATGAAAGGATGCTTATTGGTCGGTAATTCTGAACATGTTCTTCACAATCGTTCTTGTAAATCGGGATGAAGGAAGAAATTTTCCATTTGTCAGAAAAGACCTCAGACGTAAGTGAATTATTGAAATTATTACACAAAGGAAGAGATAGACATCCTACACAGTTTCGGTGGAAGACTGGAGGAATCGTTCCACGGACCTTAAGATGAGTCGACCTATCCAAGGGCGACAGATACTCCCCTCTCTGTGAGTAAAACCTGACGGAAGTATTTGGAACTATACAAATTTTCGACACAAGTGTAAATCTGATTATTAATATCGTATGTGTATGTTTCAAAAACAGTTTTGAAATACTTCGCTAACAAATTAGAAATTACCCCTGTAGATAAAGCCTGCTCATCCTCAAGATACAATTTACTGAAAAAGTATATATAAATATATATATATATATATATATATATATATATATATATATATATATATATATATATATATATATATATATATATATATGTGTGTATCAGAAAACACAAGTGTGAGCTCAGGAAAAGGAACAGAGGAATCATCTTGCGTAAACCTGAGGAAAAACTCGTTTCCTGTCGCTATTGCACTAGCAATAGCTTGTCTGTTTATGTTGTATTAGTGTCGTGTGTACATAAAAAGTACCAAAGGTTTTTCTGCTTAGCAGCTTCAATTTTCATATTGCACTCCTTGATTTCCAGACGAAGAGAAGGGTGAAAGGAAAGGGTTTGGGACAGGAATCTGTAACAATGGAAAAAGAAAACCAGCAGAAAAATATTTAAACATTCATACTTGACTCTTATATGTCTAAATACACTTGAACTTAAGAAAAGACTTAACATAGCAAGCAAGGCCATAAAAAGGACTAAGGAGATAATCAAAAAGTACATAACCTGCGATATTTGCTCTTCCCCGGAGATGTTCTTCCGTCGTGTGAGTCTCCAGAAACATAATCACTTCCTTGTTCTTGCTTACCAATTTTGAAGTTTAATCGCAAAATCTCTTCAACATTCAAACTCAACAAAACAATTCCCTCTCCTTTTGACCAAGAGAGCCCCAATGGCTAGGTTCGGTCTTCTAAGTGATGCCGATTATTATCTATAGATGTTCTAGAATCATTATGAACCCAATAACTTCAGTTGAAATCTTCCATATATTATTTTTTCGTGGTTCTTGTTTAATTTAAAGAAAATTTCTATGAAGTTTCAGTGATTTATCATACCAAACGTTTGTAGTTTCAATTATTGAGTATTGAGAATTTGGCATCTATAAGGTATTTTTAGTTACGAACTGAACCGTAGAGAAATCTTACTCAATTTGTTTGCCTTTTTCTAGATTGAATATAATTTTCTGTTTTTCGGTATTATTCTACCTTATTTAAAGGTATAACATCGTGCCCTTTATCAGCCTTGGTAAATATGGTATTATATGATTTGAACTTTGGCCTCAATTCAAAGCAAATCAAGATGAAATTAGAAATTATTGTTGAAAATATATTATTGATGAGAATCTAGATTCCCGAAACAGATCCATCAACTCTAAAAATACAATACGGGAAACGATATATTCTTTTCGAAGTTATATCCACATAAAACTATCAATATAAAAGGCAGTCAAAACTTAAATTGTTGGTTGTGTCGAAGTTCTGATTATAGTTTCGAATCTTGGATCTCCCGAAGTGGAAACGCATGAATGCTTATGAATATATTATTCAACATTCGATATATTGGCAATATTCTTAATGGTAGTAAACTTTTGAAATGAAAGTTTGCTTTCAGGATGGTATGGATTTAGAGAACGAAATTGGAAAATGTTTGACACGTGTCTGAAAGAATTTCAATTTATACCAATTTGTACAAAAGACCTTTAGGTTTTGATTGCAGATTCACCACGAACCTTCAGAGAAAATTTCAGGAAATAAACATTTTAAAATACTAGAAGAAATTAATTTGAATAGATATTCTCAAATTCTGAGATTAAAATTTACTGGTAGAATTTTTGGTATAAATGAATGAAAATTATTCAAAGATGTTCAATAATTTAGAAATGTCAGAAGTGCATTTTATGCTAGAAGATATATGCGGATAACAACAACAACAAGCGATATGACCGTACCTGACGGTGGCTTCACGTCGTAACACTCTTTGCTGAATTGCTTGGCGAGAGTGTACGAGGCACATCCACGAAGTAAGTGTTCTGAATTAATGTAGATGTTAAAAGGTTTTTATTCGAACAAATAAAAAACGGGATACTTCAGAACCTAATGTTAGCTACTTTTCGACATAGTCGACATTCCTCCCTAAGCTGGGTATCCATAAGTTGATGCCTTCCTTCAAGTACTTTCCTGCCAACCTTTTCTTTCACTTTTTCAACTCCTCCTTTACCTCCCCATCGGCTGAAAACATTTTTCTACCCTTGTACAGTTTCAGGGAGGTAGAGAGATAGTAATCTAAAGGTGATAGATCAGGGAAATACTTGGGATGGTTTAGGACATCTCCTACAAACGAGGCGAGCAGATCCTTTGTTACGTTGGTATAGTGGGATCTCGCATTATCGTACACCAGATAAACTGCATATGACAGCATGCTTCTCCTTTTATTCTGAATTATCCTACGAATTTTTTTTTATGGTCTCTCAGTTTATGGTCTCTTCTCGAAGCAGATATTTATATGCAATTATGCACTGACAGACCCTAAACACAGATGCCTTTCTTTTATTGGCTGAAAATGTGATTTTTAACTTTTTGATGCTCTCTGGCGTATAGTGTACTAGAGAAGTTTCATTTACAAGAACGATAAGTTTCTTGCAATTAAGAAACCATCGATGAAATAGCCTTTCAGTAGTATCATAAACTTGTGTTTCGTACAGGGAAATTTCCCAAAATGACTGAAAATTGCCAAGGTCATCCCAGTTCACAAAAAACATAAAGGATAAACTGGACTTCGGAAGGTACCGACCGATTTACACCTTTTCAAAAGTACTTGCTTATTGAGAGTCCGGGTTATAGAATACCTCAATATACGTGAAATCTCAAGGGACTCACAGCATGAATTCCGAGTAGGGAGATCTATAACGATGACTATGACATAAATAATAAATTTTCTAATAGAGGCACTTGAAAAGAATGAAGAGGCGAGTATGAGAAGCGTTGACCTAGGTAAGGCCATCGACTACATAAACAGATAAATCCACTTATCTTAATAAAATCATAAATGAGATTCTGAAGTCATATTTGGAAGACAGACATAAAACTATACTGGAGTACTACAGAGGTCTATACTCGGCCCAATACTCTTCATTCTATATATTAAAGATCTGCCACAAAATGTAAACTGGGACAAAATATGTATGATGATACCACTATTTAAAATAGGAATAGCAGTAAACAGGAGTTGAAAATTGAATCAGAGTATTCAATGATGCTCGATACTGGTGTGAGGAAGAAGATCTACGACTTAATATTCACGAGACACTAAATCCAGTTCTATCAACTAGAAGACCCGTACTAGTTGAAGATTTTCTAAAACTTTTAGGTTCTTGTTAATAGTTCACTCTCATGGCGAACTCATGTCGTGAAGATGGGAAAACGCTCGTCTTCGACGATTTATTCTATCCGTAGAATACCTTTCACTGTAATTGAAGAAGCTGCTATACTAACATATCATGCTAAATTCAATTCTATAGCCAGATATCGTATTCTCTTATGGGGTCATGCAACTGATGTCCCAAATACTTTTCTTAGAAGAAAAAATAACGGTGAGGTTATTGGCAAAAGTACAACAATATGACAGCTGCAGGAATTTATTGGTGAAATATCAAATACCTACCTTATCTTCATGCCATATTTTGGCTTGCCTGATTTACATACGTGTACGTCGTAGTGCATTCAGTACACAGACCCGAAATCACTATCACGATACCCGAAGCAAGAACAACCTAGTGGTGCCTCATCATATGAGGACGGTTTGATGAGTCAGTGGTTTGAATTTCCCCCGCATTTACTTCAAATACAACACTGCTGCTGTTAACTGTAATCAATCAGTGGGTAACTTCCTTTTTTATCAAGCTACGTCGTGCAGTTGGTGTTTGATAGCAGTTTAAAGCAGACAACCTCGTGAATTTTAACGAAAATGGAGAAAAGTGAATTTCGTGTGCTGATTAGGCATTATTTTTTACGTAAAAAATCCGTCACTGAAACTGAAGAAAGACTTAATAATAATAAATACTACGGGGACTCTGCACGATTAATGGTTAAGAAGTGGTTTACAGAGTTCCTGGTGGTCGTAACAGCACTACTGACACCGAACGTTCAGGTTGTCCAAAGAAGTGATTACGCCGGAAATCGTCAATAAAACCCATGAAATGATATTGGATGATCGAGAATGAAAGTGCGTCAGTTGTCTCATGAGATAGGTATCTCATCTGGCTGGGTATATCATATTTTATACGAATATTTGGACATGAAAAAACTCTCTTCGAGAAGCTAGCCACGACCATAAGCGCAATCGTGTGACCACTTCAAAGGAGTGTTAAGCGATGTTCAGCCGTAATCCGACCAAGGCTTTGCATCGTTTTGTTACTGTGGACGAAACACGAATCCATCGCAATACGCCTGAGAACAAGAAATCATTGAAACAGGACCAAAGAAGTCCCAACAGAGTCTGTGAGCCAACAAGGACATGGCCACACATTCACATCGAAGTGCTGTTCCGTCATGACAATGCACGTATGCACACTTGTCTAGTCACGACGGCCAAAATCCACTGCTACCCCATCCACCATGTTCTCCAGATTTAGCCCCCATCGACTATTTTCTGTTTCCAAACCTAAAGAAATGGTTGGGCGGTAAGAGATTTGATTCGAATGAAGAACTCATTACCGAAACATGCGTATTTCGAGAACCTTGAGAACATCTATTATTTGGTGGGAATGCAAAATTGGAAAAACGCTGGACTAAATGTAGCGAGCTAAAGAATGATTATGTATGAAAATAAAATGTTTATTTTCCAGAAAAAATTGTTTTATTCAATCAGTCGCTGACTTATCAATTCGGCCTCATAGGCTGACTCGTGGACAAGAGAGTTTCAACGACAATGGAATTGGATTATATGTCGCTCTGCCAATGGCAGTGTGTAAATTTTAAGCTATATATTCGGCGATTTCTGTTAGTTAATGTCTGTTTCTCTGTTGATGAGTTTCTCAAAATCTGTGATAGGATATCTGAATAGCATAGCCAGTTCCGATGTAATGTTTTGATGATTATTTACCTATATGTCTTCTGTTTATGCTTGTTTATTTAAATTTGGAATGCACCTATCCTTGAAAATGGACAACTCATGCAAATTTTGATGAGGAAATAAAATTTATTATTATTATTATTATTATTATACACGCTATCATATTGCTCGAAGAGTGAAAACAGGTTTAGATGTGGATATTTTGTACGTTTTACGGTAACACGGTCTTAAATCCAAAGGAGCAAGCTTTGGAAATGCTTACAATGCCAAATCTTAAAGTGAGTTGCAAGTTTCAGAACTACCAATATTTTTATATAAGGAGCTGGAAAATTATCTCTCCAGAAATTTTTCATTGTCTAATGAAAAGTATGCTACGAGATGTTGATAAGTAACAAATAATCAAAGAAGTAATTGAAATTTATTTTAATTTTCCAAACTGAATTTATATATTTTTCACCATATTTAATAATTTAATAGTTTTTAAATATATTTCATGTTTGTCTCATGCGTACTTCCTGCTTAGAATTCATTAAGTATGTTTCCAATATGTTTCTTCTATCTATTGTGAAATTTCAAGTTTTGCAAACGTACATCTTTAATTAATCCATGACTTACTCCATTTTAATTTGGGATTTTAAGAATCTATATAAATTTTAATATCTGTAAGGGATAGTTTATGAAAATTTATTTTTACTCTTTTCTAAAGTGCTGACGTAAATTTTATCACCCTTTCTTGTCTCTTTCTCGTAATGAATATTTATTAGTAATTCGGGAATTATGTTCATTCTTGTGAGAGCAGTCTCTGGATAAACTGTTTCATTGACGTCATGGTATCAACGATATTTCAAAAAAAAATAATAGAAACATATCTTCTCATGATTCAGAATTCATTATTCCTGATAAAAATACATTCAATTTTATTGCTAATATTGTGCCCGATTCCGTTCTTGTGAGTGTGAAATTGGGGTGTTCTTTTTCTCATCGGATCCATACACATTATCGATGATACACACCACAAAAATTGTCGAATCACCTGGTATTCTGAATTCCACAATCGATTAGGCATCTCGATCGCAGTTTCTTTGTCAACATATATTTTTGCACATATGAGGGGAAAAAATCTTATCTATGTCGTAACATTTGTTTCGATATGATCTCAAACAGGTCTGAAAGAAGAATGAGTTTATTCGACTACCAGTATTCATTCAATTTCTATTCAGTTTTCACGCTAAATTAATGCAAGTTTTCTGTGTTACGTGGCTAACTTGTTGAATGTTAACCAAAGCACTATTTCAAGAGCAATTAATCGGTACCACGAAACAGGGGAATATGGAAGAAGAGCCGGACAGGGAAGAAATCGGATAACAACACCAGTTGATTATCGTTGGCTTCGTTTAACTGCACTAAGAGTTCGGCACTGTACAGCTAGAATTCTACCAATGAACTTGCACTTTCCAGAAATGTGCATATTCCATTACAAACTGTTAGGAATAGGCTCAGAGATGACGATATCAGGCCAAGGGTGGCTTCTACCGGCCCGCGTCTCACCAGAGAGCATCGAGTTGCAAGACTTTAGTTTGCGAGGGAACATGCAAATTGCGGTATACCAGAATGGTCGAATGTTCTCTTTTCGGACGAGTCCAGGTTCTGTCTAGTATAGAATGATAGACGCACGCCTGTATACAGATGACCTGGGGAACGGTATCAGCAATGCAATTTCCGGAAAACCAAAAACTTCCGAGTGAGCTCAGTGATAGTGTGGGGAGGCATTTCTTTCCAAGGTCGAACTGAGTTAGTCCTGGTAGATAGAGGAAGAATGGCAGCGGCTGATACATCGCAGATATCCTTGAATCCCATGTGATACCCTTTGACCCATTGATTGGCGAAAACTTCATTTATATGCATGATAATGCTCGGCCTCATGCAGCTAGAGTAGTTACAGAATTTCTGCAAGATGCCGAAATTGATATTTCAAGATAGCCAGCCAGAAGTCCCGACCTGAATCCCATAGAACATGTTAGGTACAACATGGGGTGGCAAATTCAGCAACGTAGGATGCCTTGTAGAACACTCCAACAATTAGAAAATCTTCTTTCTGGAATTTGGAACTCAAAGAATCAAGCGTACATCCAAAATTTGTTCGAGGGGCTTCCGAGACGTATACTGGCAGTATTTAGGGCCCGGGAAGAAAACACTCGATTTTGAAAATGATTCATAACTATTCGATGCTAGTTGATAACACTCGATTTTGAAAATGATTCATAACTATTCGATGCTAGTTGATTGGTCCCGTCGCGAATGTTTGAAGATGGTTGAATTTTCTAATTTTTCATTAAGTCGAAAATTGTTGATATTTTTCATCGTAAACTCATCTCTTTTTAATGATATCTTCTTATTTTACACTTCTGAAAGTTACCAAACGACTCTTGAATGACCAATCTAAAAGTTTGTATAGTATTGTCGTACAAGTAGGGTGATGCGACAATTTTTGTGGGGAGTGTATATAAACACGACAATGACATTCTTTGTTCAAATTACATAAATGATCGTACCATGTGCCTTTTCCTCAGAAAATTTGAATGTTACTTGTTCTTTTCTAGAGAACTTTACACAGATAAAATGTGGAGATATTTGATAATCCTTGATTTGTTACATTTGCTTCATGCCAGAAATAAATGATGATGTTGATAAGAAGTTGAATTAATCGATAATAATAATTAATATTAAATTTCTGATTTATACTTTGTCATTCTTACGATTTATATCTACTATATCCTTGATTTATTTCGATATCAAATGCTGTGAGCTTCGTCATGAAAATTCCTTTTTTTCGTGCAAAGAGATTTGTTTAACCCTCGGTTACTCGCGCCCTCTTTTAGAACGTATTCACTCGCGTGTTCTACGATTGTAGACTGTTTTCGCTTTGCCATAAAAAATCAATAGCATACATTTTAATATCTGAAATGAAAAAGTTCCTTTGATCATTTGTGAATGAAGTTTCAATTCTGATGAAAAATTTCGATTTTTTCTATGTGGAATTGAAAAAACCAAAAGTCCCAGAATAAATCCTTCATTTGCCTTAACTCACTATATTTTTCATTCACTCAAAAATACATGAACGGGAAAAACATACAGTTTGAAACTGGCAAGAACAGATAACAAGCTGATGAAACAATGTCGACCAGCTAAAATACTACCAATTTTTTCCCATTTTATGTCCCCCTGAAAAGAACCAATTTTGTTCACGTATGCTATAAACGACGATGCTAAACTCAAAAAAGTTACTGAAGTGTTAACACTTGAAGGTGAACTAAGAGTGCCAAAAATCGAACTAGCTTGTGCTCTAAAAGTGATATCCGACTTGGAGAATAATAGATTGGCAGAAAAGGAAACACAGCCTAAGTTGAATGAACAAGCATCTGAAGTACCACTTGTGGTACCATTTTCGGATGAAAACATGAGATGAGTAAAAAAGACTTCTTCTACAGTTTTTATGGGCAGTTTACGTTCTTGTACTACATTTGAATGTGCAGCTCGTCGAGCTTGGTTGCATGTAGGACGTGCTGGAAGAAATGTGAGAGAAGAAACTGTTCTCAGACACTTGGAAAGCTAATGTCTAGGTAATGAATTCATAGTGGAATTGCTACCAAGACAGGACAATTCAGATAGTCTATCTTTTAAAGTAGGAGCGGACATAACTCTTTTGGAGGATTTGAATAAACCTGAATCATGACCAAATTGAAAAACTATAAGATGATTTCGATTTTTCGGAAAAATATAACGACGAAGTCAGGCAACGAGAAGTAAAGGTATGGAAACAAACATTATTAAAATTCTGAATTTTAATATTCAATCCTCATCGAATAAAACGGGTCTCTTAGAGTATAATGCATGTAGGCAAAATGTTGATATTCTCTGTCTGACTGATCATTGGCTCAAAGAAGCACAAAATCATTTGACATTTTTGAAAAATTAACAATGGTTGACACATATAATCGAAAGAATTTCAAAGGAGGAGGGGTCCTTATTGCTGTCAATAATAATCACAGGGCAATTCCAATTAAACAATTAGCTGATTTCAATTCAGAAAAATTACTTGAAGTTTCTGGAATTCACTTAGCGAATTCGAAAATGGTTATTTTATCTACTTATCCATCACCTAAAGGAAATTTTGAAACCTACATAAATCAAATGGGAGAGATATTGACATTAATTTTTGATGAATATAAGAATATGCAAATTTTACTGGCTGGGGATTTCAATTTAGACTTTCTGGTCATGTCCAAGCAACTTAGTATACTCAGGAATATGTTCTCGACGTTTGGGATGCCACACACTTTCAACCCTCCATGAAAAACAGATTTATCGATAATGTTTTTATTTCTAGAATATTACAACAGTTGAAACACATATGTCCGACCATTTTTCGCAGTGGATAGGACTGGATCTGCCGAATTTATTCAGCCCACCTGATGATAAAAACAAAATCATCAAATATAGGAAAATGAAAGAAGGAAGTACTTACCTGTTTCAACTGGGACTGCAAAGTATTGACTGGAAAGTTTTCCTGGAAGGAAAAAATGCAGAACAGGCGTTTACATTCTTGCAGTTTTTTGATAAATACTGTCCCGCAGAACGGAAAAAGTTAAGAATAAACGAACAATGCACAAAAATTAAGTATTGGAAGGACTTAAATCAAGGTTGAATGTATTTCAGATAATTGAGAGAGTTCAAGGAACAAACGAATCTGCAGAAACGTACAATACTTACAAAAGGCAATATAACTCTACGCTAGATACAATAAATAAGGAAAAGAATGCTGACTATATAAAAAATGCATCGAATAAAACGAAGGCAATATGGGAGATAATTCGCAGCGAGAATACTCCAGCAAAAAGTGAAAACTTCGCAGAAGTAACCCCTAATGCTTCAAACTTCAATAACTTTTTCAGGGATGTTGGTGCAAGGGTTGCTCAAGATATTGGTTCTTGTGGCTCAATCAATTTTCCCTCAACAAACGATCGAGGTAGCGTAAAATCATGTTACTTTTTCGATAGTTCAGAACTCGAGATTAGATCAAATTACTACTCCATTAGCAATAATAGTCAATAAATGTTTCAAAGATGGGTACTTTCCGAAGGAGCTCAAAATTGCCAAAATTATACCTCAGCATAAAAAGAGAGACAAGAGAAAATGCGGCAACTATCGACCAATTACCAAATTGCCAGTGATGTCAAAAATATTTGAGATGGCGGTCAAGAATAGATTGGTAGCATTTCTTGATGATATGAATCTTTTCAACAGCGCCCAACATGGGTACAGGAAGAATAGAAGTACAGTTACAGCAATACAAAGTGTCATTAATTTGATTCTTGAAGCTTTGGACAGAAACGAGAATGCATCAATGTTGAATTTCTATATCAGCAAAGCATGCGATAGTTTGTCTCATGTTATAATCTTGCAGAAACTGAGTAACTTGGGCTTTCATGAAAGAGTTCGCACGTTACTGAAGTCCTATTTGAGTTATAGAAAGCAGGTGGTGCACGCAAACAATGAAGTATCAGAGGAACTTCTTCTGGAGTGTGGAGTTCCTCAGAGATCGATACTGGGCTCTTTACTTTTCCTAATGTATGTGAATGATATCTATATACGGAATGTAGCAGGTACTTATCTTTACTGCGATGATACATCAGTTATCATAAAGGGTAGTAGTCAGCAAGAAACTGAACAGAAAAAACAACAAGTTAAGTCCGAAACTAGAACTTACATATCTAAAATGTAGTGATCAGCACTCATTTAATGCTAGGACAAAACTAAACTTAGTGATTCCGCTTCATAAGAAGAAACTGACACAATATTCCTACCAGTTTTGGGGAATCAAACATATAATGCACTACCACGGCGTCTGAATAGCTGAAGGATAGAATTTTCTGTAAAAAAATTGAGAATATTCGCATGGAAGGGCCGACTACACTATTGAAGATATATATATATATATATATATATATATATATATATATATATATATATATATATATATATATATATATATATATATATATATATATATATATATATATATATATATATATATATAGGGTTTTACCCCGACGAGTTGCCTATATATCTGTTCATGCAATCAAACTGATTTCATGAAAAATATAAATCCACCACCCGGTAATTAATACCATTGCCAGGCAATGATTATAATCAAAACATATCCTGGAGTAATTATATATTAGGATAACGTTAAATATTATGAGAATATATCAATCTACCAGAATATATACATACTATAGCATTATCAGACAATGATATCAATGTACCAACGAGTAGTGTCAGAGGCTTTCTCCCGGAAAAATCCAGTGTACGGACCTTAGTCAAGTAACACTGAATGTTACTCATTAATAGTTTCCTTTGTGTGAAGTGGTGAACGATTGAATAGAATACTGCTCTGAATATAAATATGACAAAATTGTCAGTTAATTATATTACATTTATATAAACAAATAAATAAAATATGAAATGAGATTCTGAGCAGTATAAACTAAAGAGAAAACCTATGACTCTACCTCATTATTATTTTTGGAAAGAAACCTACGAAGAATATTACAAGATTTGATGACTGTTATCTTTTGTAACTGTTCAAACAAATTTTTCTTCAGACCCAAAATCTCAATACTTTTGTGAAGATTTCTAGGAATAACGCCTGTTGTAGAAATAATAATCGGTAGAATAAATATTTTCTTCATTTTCCACATTTTTTAATCTCGTCACCAAGCATCATATATTTAGAAATTTTTCATTGTATTTATTTTGTATATTATGTGTGTCGGGTATAGCAATATCAATTATATATGTTATTTGATTCTGTTTATCATTAAGAACGATATCTGTTCTATTGTGTTTTACAGCTCTGTTGCACAGAATTGTTTTATCAAAATAAAGTTTATATTTGTCATTTTCACAAATAATCTCAGGTTCATATTTTTGAAATTTTTTCTTTTGGGAATTAGGTCATGTTTAATTCCTAGATTGAAGTGAATAATATTAGCGACGGCATTATGTCTTTCTAAATAATCTGTTGAAGCAAGGACTGAGCAAGATGATAATATATGAAAAACTGTTTCTGAAGAATAGAAACATCTACGGCAAGAATCATCTATATTTTGTTTGATGATATGTTTTCTATAATTCCTTGTGAAAACAACCTATATATATATATATATATATATATATATATATATATATATATATATATATATATATATATATATATATATATATATATATATATATAAACACAAGTGTGAGCTCAGGAAATGTAACAGGAGAACCAAACTATCTTGTATGTGATTCAATAAACGAGTGAAAAAACCTGAGAAAAGACTCGTTTCCCTTTCGCTATTATACTAGCAATAACTTGTCTGTTTATGTTGTGTTAGTGTCGTGTGTACATAAAAAGTACCAAAGATTTTTCTGCTTAGCAGCCTTAATTCTCATATTGCACTCCATGATTTCCAGACGAAGACAAGTGTGAAAGGAAGGGGGTTGGGGACAGGAAAAATCTGTAACAATGGAAAAAGAAAACCAACAGAAAAATATTTCAATAATACCTGATTCTTATATGTCTGAACTTTTTTGAATTTAAGGAAAGATTTTACATAGCAAGCAAGGCCATGAAAAGGACTATTAATATAATTGAAAAGTACATAACCTACGATATTTCCTCTATAACGGAGATGTTGTTCCGTCGCAGTGTGAGTCTCCTAAAACATAATAACTTCCTTTATGAATAATAAAATGAAACAAGTTACTATGTTTTAACTATCACTAATTTATTGATGAATGACAAAATTTTACATTGGTTGGACCGGTTTTGGACATACGTCCATTATCAATAACAAGCTAATGAAAACCTTGTTTTTTCTTGCCAACTTTGAAGTATAATCGCGAAATTCTTTCAATGTTCAAAATCAACAGAACAATTCCCTCTCTGTTCGACCGCGAGAGGTGATGCCATTTATGATCTATAGCTGTTCTAGAACCATTACGAACCCAATAATTTGGGTTGACATCTCCCATATATCATTTCTTCGTGGATCTTGTCTAATTCAAAAAAGAATTTGTGAAAAAAAATTGACAGTTGTCTTAAAAATATGACAAATAATAATAATGCCTAATAGATATCGAGCGCGACGCCTCATTCCTGCAGGTAAATGTTCTATTATTGCCCTAAACTCGATTTGTGCGTTTATGAGTTCCCATGCACATTTTTTTAGAAAATCACTACCATATACTCGTTATACTAGGTAATCAGCTTTGAATACGTATAATGCTTGCAATGTTTAGTAAGTCATAGAACACAACCATAGGCCATCGACGGGTATTTCTAGCAACATTATAATTGTTGCAGAGTTGATCTACTTAATCAACACCATAGTCTATAATGATAACTGGTCTCTTGTCATCTCTTGTCTCAGCATCTATAGAATTGCAGTAATGTATGCACGACAACAATAGCACTAATTTGCCTTCCTTAGGGCAATATGAATCGAGGGTGCATTCTTCTTGAACCCGAAAAATCAAGATTTTACTTCAGTGTTTCTAATTGGTAAGAATTCATCTGGAATTTCCCGTTTCCTTCGTTATGTGCCAATATATGTTAATTTATGATTTCTCAATGAATGGTAAATTACTAAACCAATTGTCTCCGGTGACATTACGATTGGTGCCGGACAGTGGATGGATCAATAGGAGGACAATGTCTTTACCAGAGTTATTTATCCTATATGGACCTTCATAGGGTTCCAAATTGATCGTGTACCATATTTTTGCATCTACAAGAGCAGACATTCTGATACACTATTTAGCAGGCTTACTCAGTGTGTATTTTTTGAATCCACATCTGCCTCTGAAATTTATTAGTTGTTTGTCTACGGTGAGGAACTCACTTGGTGGGAAATTGGCTTTGAAATTCACTAAAACATTTTCAAAAACTTCCCGAATAGGATCCAATTTAACAAGCTCGAGTCTCTCATTCCTAGTTTCTATATCGTCGAATCTAATACATATTAGAAGAAACCTGAATCTATTTTAACTCATAGCAAGGTATAATGATTTATTCCGCTCCCTCTAGAATTGTCCCGATCTTTTTCGAGGAAAAAAATTCCTATAAACTCACTCATTTCCCTTTCATCACTTATTCTTGCGACTGCTGCCAAATTTGTTTTGCACATTTTCTATATATATGTTTATCGACACCGATATAATTCGAATGATTATATCGTTCACGAACAATTTTAAGCACTTGATTTCGGTTGTTGCATCACGAGCATTACCTTTCGTTCCAGGGAGTTGTCTCAAAATATTCTATGAACGAACTCGACTTTAGAGGCTCGGTGAAATTTTTCTTCATTTTGTAATTTTGTTTTTTTCTACGTAATAAGCGAACGAACGGCTTGAACTGGAATCATTTTCTTCATCGGAAAGTTCTCCATCCTGCTCTGCATCTGTGTCATGGCTGCTCTCCTCAACAACATCTGCATTATCGTCTTCCTCATCATCGTTTTCATAAGAGAAATTTTCAAATCTCTAGAAAGTACATTGAACCACTGTACCTCTACTTCAGGATCTTCGCTGGACTGTACACGTTGTCTTTTGGGTTCAGACATACTTCTTTCTTTTTAAGGTAACAAGAAATCGAATTTGAACTACACAAAGTAGAACGTGAATGCTCGGGTGATCTATAATCGTAGACCTGTCATATTTAGAAGCAAATATTTTCGGAAACCAATGGCTAACACTGTCAAAATATACTGATTCTCTAAAACTTAAGTTTTCTACAGCTACTGAAGAGAAGGCGCGCGCAATAAAAGTCTACCAATGAACGTCATTCAAAATGGCGTTACCTACGATCGTAGTAACGGAGCGTTAAAATTAAATGACTTCCAAATATCACAAAAAAAAAATTCGTTTTTGGATAATACAACTAAAATTGCCTTTCGTTCAGCATCTTTTCCGACAGAAACGAATATGAAAACAAACGGAAGGAAAGAGATTGGTAAAGTTACCACAATGCACCGTTAAAAGAAAATTTCGAATATTTGAAAAGTTACCATCATAGCAATACTTTCCCGAACGAAACTCTTATACATTTATTACGACATCTACTCCGCAAATGTTTTCGCAAAATTCGTTGTTATACGTTCTCAGAAAACAGTTTCCATTGTTCCGTGGCAGACTTTAGGAAAGTAGACATCTCATATTGAAGCCTTATTTATTAAAGTTGCACAGAAAGAGAAACGCGAATGGCAAAACGAAGCTTTTTGTTGAAAACATGAAGAACGTATTTCTATATATCAGAAAAAATTCGAACATTTCAAATGTGGGTTCGCTCTGTAGGGAAAAAGTTTCATTTAATTTCAGGAAAGCGATATTGTTCTTTATTTATATGCGACAGAGTAGGAAAAAACTCGACAATTCCATATGCGGAACAGATTTAGAGATTTCAGTGGGGAACACGATGTAATATTTCCGCTTTCATGAAGATAATGTACTGAAGCATGAGAAAATGAGTATTTTCAGTGAAAACTGAACAACCCGTATAATATGCGACAATAATCTTCTTTGCTCAAATTGATATTGAAGACATATTTATTCGGTGTATTTTCGTGTTTATTTGTAAATACATGACCAGTTTCGACTTCGGGACAGATAAAATGCCGAACTCTTCTTCGGGTTGATGATATATATATATATATATATATATATATATATATATATATATATATATATATATATATATATATATATATATATATATATATATATATACAAACACCTCAAAAAGTCTAAGGAACACTTCTGAATATCGATATATCGTATCCAAAAGATCAATATGGATGATTTTTTTAAAGAAATGAACACCTGCATCAATTTTTCACTGAATTATGTAGTGCCGCAACAGATTTCAGTTTTTTTTTATGAAAAACTAAAAATGCAGCAGATGCGACGCTGATTTATAATCATTTCATGTGTGCAGTGTTTGCAATCAGTTAGTTGGCACTTTGTTTCTGTGGTAAGCACAAATAAAAGATTCAAGTTTTGTGATTCGACCATGGAAAGACGACATTTTACTAGAGAAGAGATGTTACGAGCCGTTGGCATGCTTCAAGCTGGGAGCTCACAACGGGAAGTATCCAGGGTTCTGGGAAGTAGCCCAAGTGTCATAAACCGGTTTATGGTCGCGTTTCAATGAAACAGGTAGCGTAGAAGAACGCCATATAGGTCGTTTCAGGATTACTAGGGTCGCCCAAGACGGATTTTTGGTTTTACAACCAAGAAGAGATCGTACTACCACAGCATCACAGTTAGCTCAAGAGCTATCACGAGTTCATTATGTACAAATTTCCAACCAAACTATGAGAAATCGCCAGCACGAAGGTCAACTCCACTCCAGATGTCCTTTAAGAATTCCACAACTGACCCATGGAAATCGCGCTGCTCGTTTAACTTGGTGCCAAGAACACGTAAACTGGGATCGAGAGAGGTGGGCCGCAGTTCTCTTCAGTGATGAATCTAGATTTAGTGATTATCCCGATTCGGGAAGAATTCGAACCTGGAAAGCAAAACCGTCCCCAGCATGCTCGAGAAGTTGTTAGACAGGGAGGCGGATCAGTGATGTTTTGGGGAGGTGGAAAAACTGACCTCGTTTTCATACAGAACAACCTCACGGGAAATTCTTACGCAAATGAGATAGTTTCACCTTTAGTGGTACCGTATCTCCAAACAATGGGTCAAAATCTACTCTTCCGACAAGATAATGCCACTCGTCATCGTGCAAGAGTTGTCTTGAACGTTCTTGAAGAGAATGATATCGATCTTCTACCAGCATGTGTGGGACACCCTAAAAAGAAATCTCCTGCGTCAAAACGTCTTCCATCATGAACAGGAGCTTCGATTAGCAGTTCAGGGGGCTTGGAATGACTTAGGCCAAAATGTTATAGACAATTTAATATTGAGCATGACACGACGATGCCAAAGTGTCATTAATTAAAGAGGTGGATCTACTTGGTGCTAAAAAATATAAGTGCTTCCATATCGTTTCGAAAATATTAGTTCAGGATTCTTTTTTGTGTTCTACTAAAATTCGTCATTTTCAAATTTCAAATTTTTTCATAATAGGTGCTTTGGAGAAGTCAAATATTATTTTGTTTTCTTGAGAATACATTATGTACAATACATCCTAACAAAAACCGAAAGATTTATATAAATCCGAATCATCAAAGTCATATTTTGATCTGGTCATTATGGCCGTGTCTATGCTAAGCTCGTATTGGTGGTCTTCGGGACGTGCGAGAGATAGATGTTGGACAGCAACGGCGCTACTAGTGATTCTTGTGGTACTCCTGCTTCCATCCTCCTGGTGAAAAGTGGATATCTCTTGAACGGACCGCGAAAGGCCTGTTTCTCAGGTATTACTGGATCAAGCGCACCAATGCAGGTGAGAAGTTTGTTTTCAACGTCTTGAAGAGCAGACCTCCATACCAGGTTTCATTCCGGAAAATTGGTTCTTGTTAAAACCATTACTGATGAATTCAACTACTCGGAGACGTTTCTGTTGTTTGAAGTGGGATTTTCCTATGTCAAATTGTTCATCTAGTATTATTTCGTGAGCTTCCCTTCGGTTTCTGAGGCGTCACAGGATGATCCCCTCTACGATATTTCCGATTGTTGACAGGAGACTGATGCTGTGTAAAGGAAGCTTACTTACCTGGTTTCCTGATGACAATAACATCCGCTGTTATCCATTTCTCTGGAGAGTGTTAGGACCGCATGCTCGCGTTGGTGATTGATGCCAAGTGTCCAAGAGCTCGCTGCGGAAGGTTCTTTAGTGCTCTGTTACTGTTTTCATCTTGTGGTTTTCTCACTTTTGTTCGAGGAATCATGCTTTTTAGCTCTTCCGTGGTGTTTGGTATGATGATTTCCTCGTTGTTTTCGGCTATACGTCTCCGGACTTCTGTTTCACGTAGTCGAGGTCAGCATTTGCGAAGTTCATCGTTAACTTGCAGTCAAGGCTATCTGCTGGCTGTTTTTGGTTGCATGTGTAGAATTTTGGCCATTTTTCACAATGAATGGTCATCCCCTTTTGAAGACTCGATCTTGGCAGCCCATCAGACATTGCAGGGGGTTTTTCAGACTATCTTCACCTTCCTTGTCAGACGGTTGTATTGTTTTCAGTGTTGTGGGTCCCAGATTGTCTGGAACCTTCGTCTGGTTCTGTTTTCTCTCTGACCGTTTGACCGATGTCATTAGTGAATTTGTCCCGTCGACTCTTTGTTTCCTTCGCCTTCATGCACGCTTCCACTGAATGGCGTGAAGCTGTTTCTAATACTCTGTCGAGATCGTCGGTCGACTCTAGCTTGCCCAGGAGCATCCCAGCATGTTGTTCTAGTGTTCTGCGTCAATTCTTCGTTTGGCAAGTGACCTAAAAAGGAGAGAACAGGGTAATGATCTGAAGCTAGATCATCAACTTTGGTGAGGTTATATGAAAGTGATACTTCTCGCACTCTGGAACCGGAAACTAATAATTGAAATTATAGAATATTTACAATGATAGTCACGTTCAAACGTCCCCAAATTATCGAGAACAATGTAACTTTGGTCGGCCGAGAACGACATATCCGGTAGTCCCATCTTCAAGCGTCTTATTGTCCGTTAACTGGCTGCCAAATACGACCTCAAAACTCCGGTTAGTGAAACCATTCGTGAAACCATGGTTGAGATTCCCACTTGATCGAAGATCACAGATAATAATCGCGTGACTTAGACCTAGGCACTCGATCTTCATCTACAGTTATTTAATGAGTAAGGAGCCACAGCCCCAATGTAACAACTGTAACGTAAGACAATCAGTCGAACATATCATGGCAATAAACACCCCAAAAAATACTATGGAAAACTTACCAATATCTTTAAAATATGAATTAGATGATTCGAATGTATAGAAATCTTTCGGTTTTTGTTAGGATGTATTGTATATAATGTATTCTCAAGAAAACAAAATAATATTTGACTCCACCAATGCACCTATTATAAAAATTAGAAATTTGAAAATGACGAAATTTGGTAAAACACAAAAAAAAATCCTGAACTAATATTTTCGAGAACGATATGAAAGCACTTATATTCTTCAATACCCAGAAGGTTCACCTCTGTTATCAATGACACTTTGGCATCGTCGCGGCATGCTCAATATTAAATTGTCTATTACATTGTGGCCTAAGTCATTCCAAGCCCCCTGAGCTGATAATCGAAGCTCCTGTTCATGATGGAAGACGTTTTGACGCAGGAGATTTCTCTTTAGGGTCTCCCACTCATGTTCGATGGGATTCATATCTAGGGAGCAGGATGGCCACGGTAGAAGATCGATATCATTCTCTTCAAGAACGTTCAAGACACCTCTAGCACGATGAGGAGGGTCATTATCTTGTTAGAAGAGTGAATTTTGACCTAATGTTTGGAGATACGGTACCACTACAGGTGAAACTATCTCATTTGCGTAAGAATTTCTCGTGAGGTTTTTCTGTATGAAAACGAGGTCAGTTCTTCCACCGAGGCGTATATCTCCCCAAAACATCACTGATCCGCCTCCCTGTCTAACAACTTCTCGAGCATGCTGGAGACGGTTTTGCTTTCCAGGTTCCCTCCATATTTGAATTCTTTCCGAATCGGGATAATACCTAAATCTAGATTCATCACTGAAGAGAACTGTGGCCCACCTCTCTTGATCCCAGTTTACGTGTTCTTGGCACCTAGCTAAACGAGCAGCGTGATTTCCATGGGTCAGTTGTGGAACTCTTAAATGACGTCTGGAGTGGAGTTGACCTTCGTGCAGTCGATTTCTCACAGTTTGGTCGAAAATTTGTACATTATGAGCTCGTGATAGCTCTTGAGCTAATTGAGATGCTGCGGTAGTACGATCTCTTCTGGCTTGTAAAACCAAAAATCGGTCTTGGGCGACTGTAGTAATCCTGAAACGACCTGCATGGCGTTCTTCTACGCTACCTGTTTCATTGAAACGCGACCATAAACGGTTTATGACACTTGGGCTACTTCCCAAAGCCCTGAATACTTCCCGTTGTGAGCTCCCAGCTTGGAGCATGCCAGCGGCTCGTAACATCTCTTCTCTAGTCAAATGTCGTTTTTCCATGGTTGAATCACAAAACTTGAATCCTTTATTTGTGCTTACCACAGAAACAAAGTGCCAACTAACTGATTTCAAACACTGAATATATGAAATGATTATAAAGCAGCGTCGCATCTGCTGTATTTTTAGTTTTTTATAAAGAAAAAACTGAAATCTGTTTCGGGACTCTACATAATTTGGTGAAAAATAGTTGCAGGTGTTCATTCCTCAAAAAAAATCTTCCATATTGATCGTTCTGGATACAATATATCGATATTCAGAAGTGTTCCCTAGACTATTTTGAGGTGTTTATGCCCCAGATTCTCTGAAGAAAGGAGACTATATCAGATTCCCGACAATATTGAAGAAGCACTTGGACCAAACTGCAACTTTGAATGCCTTCAAGTACCCACAAGCTGTAAACATTGAAAATATTCTGTCACCCTATTGTACCTCATATATCGCTCATAACCGCCGGGTCAATGCGATCTTTGTTGAACAAAAAAAAGTTTTACATTTACTATTAAACACCATTTTCACAATAGATCTTTCACAACTAAATAATTCAACGAAATCTAGGTCATAATGAGAATGAGACGCTACGCTATTGATAACTTTCAGCTGGCAATAAGCATTGCCTTATGGGCTGTTCCGAATTCCGAAATTGCATTTCGGTTGACCTTGACGGCTCTTTTATGAGCTCATGGATTTTAGTAATTAATTCTTATCCTTGCATTTTTTGGCGCCGTTGAATAAATTTGATGAAATATCAGAGTATTTAGATACAGGCTTAATTTCCCCTCACCCATATTTTGAGTACAAGTTGGGATATTAGATTATCTTAGACGGACCTAAACGGCCCTCACCCATATTACGAGTGAAAGTTGGAATATTTAATTATTATAAACAGGCTTAATATGCCCTCAAATATATTTTGAGTGGAATTTGGGATATCAGATTATCATAGATAGGCCTAATCGACCCTCACCCATGAATGGTAACTGACCCTCTCTTAAGGATTTGGTAATATGATATCATGCTTTATGAATAAGTTATTGCCCTAATGCTCTGAACTCTGAGATTCGATTTTAAAATTCTAAGGAACACGTACACAGTTGACAACTTGCAGGCTTCAGTTCAATCTCGTATTTTCAATCGAATTCAATAATTCGTATAGTATTACAACGTTATATATGGAACTAGATGTAAGGCCGTAAAGCCGTACGGGCTTTTTTCTCATTTGAGCGCCAATGGGCCATATTATGTCACTGACTCCGAAACATACTCTATTCCTATATTCGCGGCTTTGCCAACCAGGAAATCATGTCCTCTGATCATACACCTGTATGTACATTCACACCGAATGAATATGCAAGCCTCAATGTCTGTGGGTTCATACATTTAAAATTGTAATGTTTTATCAGCATATTGCTATTGAAACATTGCAATTTTAAATCTGAATTTTCTGTCAAAAATACATACAAACTAATTGCCAATATCAAAGATACCATTATACCATATACGAATAATTTAGAGACATAAATTCATAACCATCCACTTAGTAAATATTGTCATTCTTAAGTAGAAATAATTTCAACATAGCTTTCCAAACTAATAAAAGCTTAGGCAAATATATAAAAACAATAATAACAAATCAGATAAAAATGATAAATCAGGTGTTTATAGATTGAACTGCAATGACTGTAATAATTTCTACATCGAAAGAACACATAGAAATTTCACTATTAGAATATCGGAACATAAACGCGTCTTTTCAAATAAAAATTTCGGTTTAAAATAACGCGAATTATCTCCTAGAAAACAATCACTATTTTGACCCACAATTGGAAATTTTGCATACAGATAATAAATTTTGAAAAGTAGATCTTTGGTAAGCTTAAGAAATCAACAGACACAAATACTTAGGTAGACTCATTAATGAACAAATCGATTTAAACCCTCTATTGAATCTCTTCAGGGAGCAATATAGTCCTTAATTTTATTGGATAGCCATCAATAACCACTTATGAAGAAGCAAATCAATAAGTTTCCACTTAAGAACATTTGTATTTATATTCTCATCTGTATCTATATATATTTGTCATAACTTCTGTACATTCATTCGCCTGCAGAAGCTACGGTGTATTGAAACGCGTTACAAATCATAATTATTCAGTAAAATTCCTCAAAAATATTACTTGTTTTTGTTATCTATAATGGAATTCTACCAAGTGAAAGCCTCCCAAATTCAAATTTTTCCAATATAATTGGCCCCTTTATAAGAGCAAATATAAGAATCGATATAAAATGTTTCTCACATTCAAATGTTTCATTCATCAAGTTATAAAAAGAAGGTTATAATCAATATAAACAGTTCAATAGTCAATCAAATCAATTTTCTGTTACGAAAGTTAAGTTCCAAAGCAATATAAATCTTCATTACATCTCAAGTTCAAATAGTTACTAAGAAATCAGTGTACATTGGTATCATTTCGTTTCAATAATGCCGTAAGTTAGGTAAACAAATGTAGGAATCTTTATTAAAGAAATTGAGTACACTTCAAATAATTTGTCAAGCTAGGAGAACGACTGTGAAAATCAACATAGAATTCTTTCAGTACATTCCAAATTTTGCCAAGTTAAAAAACAAATGTATTAAATTAGTCTATGAAAATAACTCTTCAAAATAAATATTAGATAATTTCAGTGCGATTCAATTAGATCATTTGCCAACTAAAAATAATTTAGAATTTGAGAAGTGATTTTTTAAGTCGTTCTTAATGCATTAAAATGTACGTAGTATATATTTCAAGAAAGTTAAATAGTGAACAAAAATATTGGAGAAAAATTCAGAAAGTATTTACTTGTGGTAAACAATAGTAATTCTTTTTCACCTGTCGAGCTTCTAGCTTTTGGACTTGTGTAACGCACAATTAATTAACAATTTTAATTGTGCTTCACACGAGTGAAGCACAAATACAACAATACTTGAAAACTGAAATTTAAATCGCTACCTTACTGAATAACTGCATAACTGCATCATTGAATAACTGCATAAGTGAATAACTGCTCCTACCGTCACGATCGCGGCCCTTCTATCTCCGTTGCTAAAAAGTGCTTACCCCCGTACTCCCTCTGCCATTAGTACTCAAGTACCTTCTATATACTCAATTTAGAAACGCCTCACTCCGTCGCTACGTGAAAATTGCGGTTTGAGAAAATATCAGATGGTGTCTTCGATCATGGATACGAAAGAGTGTTTGATAAGTATCGGTGATAACGTCGAATATTGTTAACGCTTGATTTCTTATCTGAGTTTGTGTGAGTTCCTCGTCACGTTTTTAACGCTTTTGGTGATTTTAAGCTGTTTTAAAAATACCTAATATTTCAGTACTTCGAGAATTTAAGATGAGATGATTGAATTATTCTGGCAAACTATCGTCTTTTCATTGTATTTTTGAATTCTGATGAAGTATATAAATTAGAGTAATATATGGATAGTTTCAGCAAATAAACAAAAAATAATAGACCCCGGTTCTGGGTCGTCTCACTCTCAACTAAAACATTCTTCGAAAGAAACGAAAATTTTGTTAGACTTTAGATATAATTCAATAATATCACCCGTATTCGAGCCACTGAAATAATGAGGATTGGAATGGCAAAGACGATTAATATCAACAAGAAGAAGAAATCCCATTGTACGCAAAACATTTGAACCTTTCATAAAGGCATAAATGAATTCCTAAACAAAAGAAAATATAATCTTCTCATGTTCTGGGTTCTCTGCTTTCGTAAATACTCAACTTTATTCGACTGTCTGCATTGCTTCGGTTTGAATAAGAATTATAGGTATTCAACGCGTGCAAACTGTTTTCCGATTCAAATATACGTTTTTGAATTTCGTAGTTACGATACTGAAGGGCTTTTTTTCAATACTAATTCTTGTAAATCGAATAACAATGCCCGGTTGCGATTTATTGAACGAAGAGTTAAAGCATATTTCTTTTTTTTTCCTACAATAAGGCTCCCAAAGTTTCAAGTAAAAATGACAAATATAAGTGGAGTAAATGCATTTTCAATTTCATGTGGGCGACAAGCGATTTGTAAGCTTCATTAACTAACTGTTGGTAGTTTGCATCCTTATTGTTGCCCAAATATCCCCTTACAACACTAACAAATAAGTTCCATTCTCTGAGTTTCTGACTGGTAAGCTTTTCTGTAAAATTAATGTCCTTTAATTTGACATCACCTTTATTCACAGTGCATAAAGTTTTCCATCAACCCAAGTTTAATGTGAAGAGGAATAAAAATGAGATTTTTGTGGTCTAGAAGAGATCTGAACTCAACATTATGAAATCTTCATTGAAATTCATTTCTTTCTAGCAAAATTTTTGTTATATAATGCTGATATACTGCAAAACTGTCCCATAGACTAAGAAAGCAGTAATATCTTGCAAATCCTTCCTGAAGTTCCACTAAAATTGCTTAGTTTTTTTAAATCCCCCACATATTTGATATTTATACTTGTTGTAGTTCATTGTATCCAAAATACCTCGCATTTTTTCATAACTTTCTTTCTTCGTCACTGAAAAGGCTACTGGTATAGATGGTTTCAAATTCATTTTGTGCAATAACACAGCTTTTGAATTATATGTAGACGAATCTATAAATCAACGCCACTCAGAGGGGGAATGCTCAGTATCAAGTTGCTGCATTAAATATTCAATATCAGAATACAAACACAACTAATTTTTCATATTGTAGAATGCAGAAAACTGAGCATGTCTTTTCTGAAATTCGTAACTTTCGTTTCATTGACTAATGAAGACGGGAACCAAAAAGTATTGATCTTTGTTTTGATAACCTCAAATCACGTGAATCATTTAAATCGCTTTAAACAATTGAATGTGGCTCTCCCGAACTGGATTAAAAAAGGGATCGGTGCACGTCTAAATGATTATTGGGTTCTTGTCATACCACAGGAAGTTCAAAAGGTATGATTTTTTTCTTCTCGTTCATTCTCTGGTGAGAATGATACGCTACAACTAACACAGCACACATGAGGAGCCCACTTCTTGTCTTGTTCTCCAATTGAAGCACCAAAATATAGGAAGTAGGATTTTTTGAAATTTTCACCATAAACTCTTCACAAAAATCACAAAATATGTCAGGAGAGATTTTTCAACTGCAGCGTTGTTTTCCCAACATTGACGTAGTTAAAACTGTTTGTGAGTGAATCTCTCACTTCCAAATTCACCAGAAGGCTGATTTATAATCTTATTTTTATGTTTACTATCGTGAACAATACGGTTGAGGTATAAAAAATATTCAAGCTTACCTTCGCCTCAATACATTTACTATCTTCAAAACTAAAGGATGTTATTGAACTTGAGAGGTAATACGTGTTAGGGCTTAAGTAATATTTTCCCGATTATTAAAAGGATTTTTTAATTTGAAAATGAAGATCTGTTTTGTGTTATGAATATCTTGTCGACCTGTA